>JAYRBT010000001.1:81120975-81192201 GCA_036023395.1 Myiotriccus ornatus | reverse complement strand
GCAAAGGCGTCACTACGAGTTTTGATTGGGTTTTGTCCAGAAATCTACTTGGACAAAACCATTCACAGCCCCAGGGATGGGCTGGTGGTCAAAACCACGACAATACTGCAGTCTGAGAAACTGTGGACTAGATGTTCACTTAGAGGTTTCTCATTTATGCATTTCTTCAACCTGATCTAAAAGTCTTGGTATGTGTGTGCATATATATATATATTTGTATATATATACAAAAAATATTCTTTGAGCTACCCACTAAATACTCAAACAGAGAGTTTGAGTATTTAATCTTCTGTTAAAAAAAAATCCTGTTTTAATAACTTCCCCATAAAATAGTTGCACAGAATTTCTCTATGTTGATGTAGAAAATAAACTATAATGTGGTGTCTATGTAGGCTTAGATCTGCTTTGCACAAAAATAACAAGCTCAACTCTTTCACATATAAAATACTTCAATATATATACTAGACAAGCACTATTCCAATCTTGAGTCATTTTCTTCTCAGGGCAGGGAGTGAATGCATCGTGTAGTTCTCTGTTCAAATGTTTGTGAGGTTCTTGATATTAAATTTTAATAACATACTTTCAACAATTATCATTACTTTATAATACATTGAATCCAAAGACTTTGGAGCAGGATCTGGTAGAGTGCTTTTTGCATCTTTGGTACCTGTTGTGGTCTTGAATCTTTTTAACTTTGGCCATAAATTGACTGAAGAGGAACATGGAGTTTATTGAATTCAGGGTTTTCCACTGTTACTGATTATGTGAATCACAACTCCAGTGATAATTAGGCCCAAATAATTTAAGTTCTTGGTGGATTCCATGGTGTTTCTCTTCAGGAATTAAAGCCTTGACCTGCTCTGATAAGAGATATCCCTCCTTCCCTCATCCTCCCTGCCAAGGATAAATGTCAAATCAGTTATAAGCTTTTATGCGTGAAATTATGTATGAAATTGCTCTCTTCTTTACATGATTAATGGTATAAACTTCAGTGGCAGTACTGAAGTAGTGGGTGAGCTGGATTTGTCTGTGTATGTATGCACTCTCCGTTGTGCATGATAGATAGGTGCCAGCTCTTTTAGCCTCTCTATTATTTTATTCTTTTCCTGACGTGTCTCTCTTTGTCTGAGAATCAGTTACAGCAGGAATCAGATGTGCCATACCTATGGCAGCTGCTATTGTCACTTCATCACCTTTCCAACTTCAAAAATTGTACATAATGTAAGGTAACCTTAAACTGTGCTTTAAAAGGTAATATACATGTGCCTCTATTATTTTTAAAGACATTTCCTTTGTGAAAGAAACAGGTTGAGCACCTGCTTTCCTTGATGTAAGCTATAGTCTTTTCACTCATTTCAGTGGGAGAAATGTTGTGCCCATAATATAATTTGATGACTTGATCGTGAAGTCACTGTCACTGGACCTGAGGCCACTGACTGTGTATCAGTGATTGTTGCAAATGAGCAATCACATTTATTTCACATGATGAATGTAACAGAGTGGCTGAAGAAGCTGGGGTTGTTTAGCCTGGAGAAAAGGAGGCTCAGGGGAGACCTCTTCACTCTCTACAGCTTCCTTAAAGGAGGTTGTGGCAAGGTGGGTTTGGTCTCTTCTCCCAGGCAACTAGTGACAGGACAAGAAGAAATGACCTCAAGCTGTGTCAGGGGAGGTTTAGGTTGGACTTCAGGAAGAATTTCTTCACTGAAAGTGTTGTTAAATATTGGAGCAGGCTGCCCAGGGAAGTGGTGGAGTCACCATGTGTGGAAGTGTTCAAAAAAACAACTAGACGGGACACTTAGTGCTATGGTTTAGTTGATATGGTGAGACATGGGACTTGGTGATCTTGGAGGTCTTCTCCAGACTCAGTGACTCAATTATTCTGTGTGGGAGAAGATAAGGGGAAAGTTCTGCAATACAATATAATATTTTGTCTTATTTTTAATCCCAGTTATTTGTACTTTGAAAATTACTTAATGAATCATGAATGATTACAGCGAAGTTAGTGAGTAAGACTGGCGCCTGATCATGCTGAGCTCCTTAATATAGACCTGATCCCAGGCTTACTCAAGTCTTTTGGAATTTTTTCCTGCATCATGAATATAGATGTGATCTTGCACTGCATCAGGAATCCCTTATTTCCCCAAGAAGTAGCCAGGTTTGAAATTTACCATTTACAGAGGGGCAACACAGCATTTAAGAAGCACAAATAACCATTAGACCTTAGGTGGGAAGGAAATGATGCAGAGGTCTTTTGTTGGACTAATGTGTGGAGGGAATTGCTGTGAGGATGAACCTTTATCTAATTTGCCCTGTCTTCCCATAGTTTTTCTACATCTTTCTTGGTAGCATTATCATTTTATTAGAAAAAAAATTGAATATTTTTCCTCCACTGTACCAAGATAAATGCATTTTATCTTTCACTCATGTGTCGAAACTCCTGTAATCTAATTCTGGTAAAAAAAAATTGTGTAATGAACAGCATGTGGTGGTGGATTCTTATAAACCAAATTTGTACCTCAAAAACTTTTTTGCAGATTTCTGATTTACTGTTATAAGACATTACGACTATTTTTAGTCCTGTTGATAAAAAATGTCTTCTTTTCCATGAAGTCAAAACAGGATTTGCAAAGGCATTTAAAAACCATCTATCATATTAAATGAGACCCCTACGCAATGAAAGTTGCTTTCATGCTGTCCCATGACTCAAGTAATTATGATTTCTGCAAATATTTATACTTGATCATCATGCTTACCACAAGGTGCCTTCTTGCCTAATCTGACGTCTAGTATCTTGTAGTCTAAAATAAATATTTTTACTTAAAAGGAAGGTAAAATCAAGGCAAAGACTCATAAAACCTTGGAATAGCAAAACTAGTTTTAAACCAGCTTTTGTCCCTCCTCTGCTTCAATCCACTGGCAACTCAACTTTTATGCTATTCAGGGAGTTTTCTTTTGTGAATGGCTTAGGCTTGTCAATTAGCATGAGAATGCTCCCTCCTTGCATATTGTCAAAATCACCATCTAAGGAAGCCCAGTCATTTTATGGCTTGCAAAATTACAAAAACATGAACAAATGGTGATTTACTGTGGTGGGAACTGGTCTTTTAGAAAATTTTCAGAATAAAAAAAGTGAAGAATTTTTTTTTTTAGATTTTTTTAATATCGACACAAAAGGAAAGGTGACTTCCCTGGTATATTATTGATAGAACTCTAGCATTATCAGAGAGTGTAGTGAAGATGGTGATGGTGTTGTTGGCATTGTTAAAATGTTTAAAATTCAGAAAGATGTAAAATCCATAGAATGAACCAGCTTTTCCTCTGGAAGGAAACTGAATAGTGTAGTAAGTTTTCATGTTCCTTCTGAAAGATATTTTAGCTTCACTAATAGAGTGACAAACCCCCTAAAATTTATATAGAGTGCTTATGGTGTTAAAGTAAAAATTGAGTTTTTATTGTCTTAGTGAGAAAGCAACTGCTTCCATCTATGGGGAAGAAAATGAGATTTTCTAAAGGAGAAGGACTTTTCCAATTGCTTCCAAATAAAATCTGAATATGTTAGTGAAATAAGAGACCGCAGAAAATACAGATATTTAGAATGACTGCCTCAGTAGAATAAGTAAGTCCATCTGCTCGCTGATCCACAGGGTCTGAACTTTGGATTCACTCTCCCTACTGCAGAATTAAGTGCGATTAAAGATATGCTTACATATTTGGTATGAATTAAATTAATCTAAACATTTGGGGGTCAGTAGTAGACCTATAGACCCTCTATATCCTAAATTAATACATAAGTACTACATGGCTCTGGCCTTTCCCCAGGGATAAATTGCCAGAAGGGTCACATTACTCTCCTTGGTTTACAGTGAGTAGACAGACCAGAGCAGATGAGATGCACTGAAGCCCTCTTCTCATGCCGGGTGGTGATTTCTACTGAAAAGCCACAGTGATGGCTCTGTTTAAGGGCCCTCACATCAGCACTGGATATCCATATCCATCAGCTTATTTGTGATAGGAACACAAAGAGTGATGGGGAGGACTGATGTCTCCTTGCCCCCCCAAGTCCCCTCTATGTGGGACAGGCAGTGTGACCACCTCTGCAACATCCAGTCTCCTTCTGACTGGAGTGACAGCAGCAAATCACTGCCCCTAAAGCCCTCCCACAGGACCTAGGGGGATGAAATGAAATACCCTTGGAACAGTAATCCAATTTACCCTTTTCTTGCCATACTTTTACATGTTTGGTTTGGTTTGGTTTGTTTTGGATTTTTTGTTGTTTTTTTTTTGTTTGTTTGTTTGTTTTTTTTTTTTTTTTGGTATTAGTTTCTTTCCTTCCCTTTCTCCTTTGTTCACCTTGTTTTTAGTGCAGACTGTCTTCCTCTTTCCTTTTCCTTATCAGTTGTCAGCTTCTTTACTTCTTCCTCTTTCTCTTCAGTCTTTCACAACATCATTCTCCAGACCTTATTCTCTCTTTTGTTTTTCTCTGCACTTTTCTTTAAATGCTTTTGCTCAAGTCATATAAATGTCTTTTAGTTAAAGTTATCATCTATAGTTTTAGCTTATATGTCTAGCATTCCTTTCTTTTCTACAACTAGTTTCGTTTTGATTTCCCTTATGTTTGGCATAAATAAATTGTACTGTGAAAAGCCCTTATGATTAGTTATGGGTTGAAAGACATTCTTAGAGGAAAAAGGGGATTAGATGCATCCAATAACACACAATGGAAAAAAAGGGGAGTTGGGAGGGTGAAACGAGTCGTGCTGACAGGATGTCTGAGGAACTCTGCTCTCCCCTAAAGCAGACGTGAGCACTGTCTGTGAAGATTATGGCTACTCCACTTAGTAATGTCCTTCCCTATAGGAAGTACTCAAAGTGAAACAGAGTATCTGAACTTTGAATGCAGAGAAGCATAAACAGGCAATCAAATCCAGCTATAAAAACATCTATATATAATACACTTGAACTCCAGCATATTGGATGCTTTTTATTATAGTTATTAAGAAGAGTCAGTGAGATCTGAAAAATAGCCTTTCCTTATCCTAAAGGGAAAAGAAAATGACACTCTTTATTTGAAACCATTACTTACTGTACCACTTTGGAGGGGTTAACTGCATTGTCTAGCATGCATCATCTTGGCACGCTAGTTTTTCACAGGGGAATTCAGTTATGTAATTCACTATTTTCAGTACTTACTGGAGTTACATGCTCGATAGAGGGGATCACAATACGGACTTCTGTGCTTTGCGTACTTAGCAATAAACATATGGAATAAATTACCAGGGAAAAGCAATCTGAAATAAAGAATACAAATGGGTCCAGTTTGTTTCTGTGGAAGGAAGAAAAAGACTTGTAATGCAACAGCAGAAAGCCTGGGACTGAATGACACTGAAAATGGGCCGGTAAGAGCAGGTGATTCCTTCTTAATCTTGTAACTGCATGCATTAGAAGCTCTTATGTGCACCTTTCATATTAAACACCACATTTGTGGGCATAATTACTTAGCTGTACTTTCACATGTCATCTTCAAATTCTTTAACCCCAGTGTTCTGAGTCTATGATCATTTCCCAATTAATCACTGCAAATTGCCTGACAGCCTTTAACAGCCACTGTGATGAAGCAGGAATGAATCTACATGTTCTGTTCCAGGGGACAGACTTCAAAACCCCTTACTTTACTTTTAGCAGATGAAGGCAATAAAGATGGTGTGACAACTTGCGAAGATACCGTTTCTACACTGTTACTAAAATGCTAACTTTTGTGGCCAGAAAGTATCACAGCTGCTTACAGGGAACGTTGAGAGCTCTCATGACTTATGAGGAAAAGACACAAAATAAGAAGCAGGCCTCAGTGTTCTGTGGGAGGAAGATGAGTGGTTTAAGGAAGTGTCTTAGGTAAAATTTAGTAGGAAGTGCTGATGGAAGGAGGCTAGTGTTGCTAGAAGAAAATATCAGTGACTTGGTGAGCCTAATTGTGATTAAAAGACTCAAGAGGTTTGTTACCTCCTAATAAATCTGGGCAGAAAAAATGTGGTACAGTGTTTTCCAGAAATACAGAAGAAAGAGAAACTGAACTGAACAGAGCAGTGGGTAGAGTAATCCCATACATTAATTTTGTACTGTCCTGCAGCTCAGATGGAATTTGCATGTTGTGTAATCTTGAATTTAGCTCTTTCTATAGGCTTGGTTGTCACCTACTGCCTGTGCTTCTCGCAGGCTTTAACACGTGGTTTTAAGGCACATGGTAAGGATTCTGTGATAAAATAATGTAGTATTTGGTGAGGTATTCTTGCCAGCATAGACAAGAGTAGTATTACTGTGAAAGCTCTTCTTGGTGTTTGACAATTTAGGAGACCGAGATGGTCCTTCTAAAAGAGGACTAAAACCGATAAAATAATTGATTTGATATCTGTCCCTCCCTCAAGCCCTGAGGAATCAGATATTACTGACTTTAGCGTACTTGCTGAAGGAGCTGTGTTTCCTACAAAAGGAAAGGGAGTTTTTGGAGTTTCTGTCAACAGTGTAAATTACTCCTCACTCTTAATTAAGATGAGGAAAGAAAGTGATAGCTAACATACTCAAACTCACAAATGGTTGGTATCCAAAACTTGTAAGAAAAGCTTTTAATAGTGATAGGATTATAAAAGTACAACTATAAAATGCAACTATTACATAGCATGTTATTTTGGATTTCACTTGTGATTATTATTCTTCAATCATTTTGTTTTTAAAAACTATATAAAGATGCAATGTGTTGCTATGGAAAATCACATTCTAAAATATGGGGAAATTTAACTTTTCTGACATTTAAAGTGAGATTTTTTTTCAAGGCTGTCCCATTGGCTTTGGAGATACAAGGAGACCTAGCATTCAAATCCTGTAACAGGGACTGAAAATGTCAGCCTAAAGGCAATATTAGAAAACACAGTAGGTCAAATTTCTTAAGGAGACTGTCCGGTGCTATCAATATAATATTGCTATGTTTCCTTAGCAGAGAGCTTGTTTCAATACGTGACAGATGCTACCAAAAAAAAAAAAAAAAAAAGATTAGAGAAACTATTCTCTGCACAGGATACGAAGTGAGCCAGGCCCTCAGCACTCGTTATGTTTCTGCTGCCTGGCTGCACACATGTGAAAGAACTTTCCCAGCTAAAGCTACTTACTAGAAGAATGTTTCTTTCACAGAAATGTCCAATCCCACAAGTTCCTGTGGTGCCTCTCAGCTTTTACTGGGTATTCTTTTTGTTGCCCTTGAGAATTATAAGAAGGAGCTGAGCATCTGTGTTGCTGGTCCTAAGGCTTTGGGAACGCTTACTGTGTAGTTATCCTTAATGCAAAACATCCTGTGGCAAAAAAACAAAGGAGGAAACAGAAAAGCTCTAAATATAGACAATACTATTGCAGACATTTTAGAATCAGATGAACTGGGAAACAAAGCACATGCACATACACATGCTACACTCATCTCTTATCTATGTGTCAGATTATCCTCCGTCTATGAGAAAAACAGAATCTGTTAACAACTGACCTGTTGCTCAGCTAGCTATAAAAAAATCATTAACCTATAATGATGTACACATGCTGTTCCACCTGGCAGGAAGATGTTTCAATTTTATTTTTTGACAAAGATTTGCAGAGAGAAAGCATGCTCAACAGGAGGAAAATCAACTGAGAATGATGTAGAATTCTGTGATTTTTTTTTTTTAAGGATCGTTAAAGTGATCTTTAATGAAAGCAGCTGAGTAAAGTGCCACAGAGAGAAATAGACTTATAAAAGACCTTGAGTACATTTGTGGGAGAACAATGACATCCTTATGTTTCAAAATGAAGTAAGAATGCGGTGAGGCTGGGTTGAGAATGATGGAATAATGAGGCTTTATGAGGAGGGCTGTTTTATTCCAGAACAACCTTTTCACTTGCCCTGGACAAGCTTAAGGCAGCAAGAGGTATATAACTCATTGCTCCATCCTGTGGCAGACTACTATCATAATTCAAAGGAGGGGTTTCCCTTGTCTTATTGCTGAAGTGCTTTGTGTTAATTTTCTCAAAGTCCTGTTGGTCCCAACAACTCCTTGTTGATCTTTTTAGGTTAGGTTAATTCTTTCCTTGTGCTTGCAGTTGATACAAAGCTAGGAAAGGTGGATGATGCATCAGAGGGTTGTTACACCTTTCAGAGGGGCCTTGTACAGCCTGGACAATTGAGTCAAAGGAATCTCATGGAGCCAAACCACAGGAAAAGAGGAGTCCTTCCTCTGGGAAGACATAACCAACACTATTTACCAGGATGGTTTGTGAAGCAGCTGTCTGGAAAGAAGTTCTGTGGAGAAGAACCTGGGCGTCTTGATGGACAACAAGTTGAGTACGAGGCAGCAACATGCCCTTGCAGCAGAGAGGGCCAATGGTATTCTGAGCTGCACTAGCCAGAGCATTGCCAGGAGGTCAAGGGAGGTGATCCTTTCCCTCTATTCAACAGCGGTGAGGCCTCAGCTTGAGTGCTGTGTCCAGTTCTGGGCTTCCCAGTACAAGAGTGATAAGGAATCTCTGGAGGCTGTCCAGCAAAGGGCTATGAAGATGATCAGGAGACAGGAACATCTCTCTGTGAGGACAAGCTGATGAAGTTGAGCCTATTTAGACTCAAGAAGAGACAACTGAGAGGGGATCTCATCAATGTACATAAGCATCTGATGCGAGGGTGTCCAGAGGATAGGGCCAGACTCTTTCCAGTGGTGCCCAGTGACTGAACAAGAGGCAATGGGCACAAACTGAAACACTATACTGTGAAAAATACACTGTGAGGTGACAGAGCACTGAAACAGGCTGCACTGGGAGCTTGTGGAGTATCCTACTCTGCAGATACTCAAAACCTATCAGGCCATGATCCTGTGAAACCTGCTCTAGGTGAACCCTGCTTTAGCAGGGGAGTTGGCCTAGATAATTTCCAGATGTCCCTTCCACCCCCAAACATTCTACGATTCTGTGATTCAGTGATCTCTCCTATGAAGGAAGGCTGGGAGTCTTCAGCCTGGATAAGAGAAGGCTCAGAGGAATCTCATCATTTTATACAAATACCTGATGGAGGGGGTAAAGAAGACTGACTCTTACCAGTAGGGCCCAGGTACAGGACAAGAGGGCAGAACACCTGAAACACACAAAAATATTCTTGACCACAGAGAAAGACTCTTTTTACTATGAGGTTGGCTGAACATGGGAAAAGGTTTTCCAGAAACATTGCAGAGTCTCCATTTGTGGAGATACTGCAAACCTGTGTGGACATGGCCCTGAGCAAACTGTTCTAGGGTACCTTGTTTGAGCAGGAGGGTTAGACTAGATGATTTTGATAGTTTCCTTTCAGCCTTATCCATTCTGTGATTCTGCTATTTATAAAATTCTTCTTAGCTTAATGTTGTGTTTAAATAAGACAGAATTACAGTAATTTAAGAGCAAAAATTTGGCCTCAGTATGGATTACTTAAATTTAGAATTAAAATAGAAAATGAAGAAATGCAACAGATATATAGAGGTTGTTTTATATATGATATACAAAAAGAGTTATCCTAACATGGAATTGAGCTGTAGATTTCCTTAGCACAATAAGAAACTGTGCTGTACTCATTCAAAGATTCTGAAATGAAAATTTTATTAATTTTATCAATTTTATCATGTATCATAAGGACTGATAAGCACTGTATTTTTGTTGGAGTATCAGAGGAATATTTTATATGGATAACTGGATAACTTTCACAGTAACGGCAGATAAAGCAAGCTTGGCTCTGTCAATCATCTTTAGAATCTGCTGAAAAAAATTCCTCAGTTTCTAAAATCCAAACCATGGACAAGAAAGATATTGTACTAATTTTATTTTTGATTTATCAGCATAATTAAGTATTTAAGAAACAGTACAAGACCAATACAATCCCTAGAATAAGTTGTAAGAAATGAGGGGAGGAGCACTGGACATATGATGAGCCATTAGAATGTGGTGATGTACAGTGGCTACCACTGCATACTACAAACTGGTCAGAATCTGGGAAATAGAGAAATCAACCAATTCCATAAAAGCACAAATAATTTGGAACAAAGTGAAATACCTTAATAATCTAAGAAGCTGAAAGAATCTCTGGGGCACAACTAGAGGGGGGTGACAGTCATTAATTTTCTACCTACAAACTATAGGTGCAACAGAAAGAGTTCACAGGTACATGTACTTTGGCTCAGGAATCCTTGTGTCATATGAAACAGAAAGCTGGCTCCTCATTCCCTGGAAAAAGTATGGATGTTTAAAGCAAGATTTGTGGTAAAAGCCCTGCTTTTCTTAAGCCTGAAGTCTTCAACTGTAAGGCAGAAGAAAATGCTTGGTAAACCCCAGGATTTTTTTGTGAGCTAAATGGACTTGGTATGTGGATTAACTCTATGAGCAAATAGCAGTCTGGGAAATAAACAGTTTGAAAGAGTATGATCAAAAAATAGCATGTTGGTTCAGAAATATATGATAGCTTAAAGAATGGTATCAAATTTTCAAGAGAAGACATGAAGAAGAATTGAAATTATCTACTAAGGGTAGGACTATTTTCAATAAACTACAGAACATAGCTAAAAAGGCCCAACTTGTCCTGAGTCATACCAAAAAACACTTCATCTACCTGAAGGCAGAGGTTAAGGAAAGTAGCGTGTAAGGTTCAGTGAAGATAAGAGCAAATATGCACACTTGGTAGTTAGTGTAATGTATAACATTTGCATATGCAAGAACCCCAAATACCTAAATAACTGTATGGTAAGGGAATATTTTCCAAAATAACTGTATGGTAAGGGAATATTTTCCACTACCTACAAGGGGAAAATACTTCATTTAAAGTCTTTCACAAAGCTTGATTGATAGGAGAGTTTTGGCATGTATCTTCAGGAAAACTACATCTTTGCCTGTTTACCTGTTACACTTGCTTAAAGGGATGTTATTTTTCGAACTATTTGGTTATGCTTTGCTCCTGAGATGCGTCACCAAAATCTGCTGACAGAAAGTTTAATGACACAACAGTTGTTAAGTCTGATAGTATTTTACACTGTGGGGAAACAGTTCAAAGGAAGATAAGAAAGAATGAACAACTTTGGAAATATTCAGAGCATAGGCTAAGACTATAGAAATTAAAATTTTAAAATCTATTTAGTAGAAACAATATACCTGGCAAAGTTAGCGCAGAAAAGACTAGAGACAGTTTACTGTAGGAGGAAGCTCTCAAAGACACTTCTTCTCAAACAGAGGTATGGCCAGCAAAGCTGTTTTGGGAGTAGTGAACTATGGAGGATGAGATGTGCCCAATTTGACTGCTAGCAATCAGAGAGTGCTCAGGTGCAGAAGTATCTAATAGGTATCAAATCAGTATTTTAATAAAGAGTATAAGGAACTAAAAATATAATTCCCGAAATAGTTGGAAAGTAAATTAAAGAACAAACTGGCTACAGATGTATTTAACAGGAGACCTAATACAGTTCTTTGAGAAAATCTAGTTCAAAAAAAACGAATAAGGGAACTTTTCCACATAATGAGCTATCACTGAAATTATTTGTCAATATGCTCAAATGAAGAAAAAGCTGTGGTCTTAGTCTGCTGAAATACAAGATTTCATGTTTTTTTAATGGAAATTCAGTCTGAGTGAACAGAACCCAATTACTGAAATTGTCAGGTAAATAACAGAGTAAGGTTGTAGAGATTTATTTATTTATTAGGCACATATGTATAATTCTCAACTTGAATGCTAATCTGGAAGAGAAGCTGTATTATAAATGCATGCTCCAGAGATTTTTGTATAAAAAGACAGCTGAGATAGATTATATACATGTCAATCTTTTATAATAATAAATTTGTTTGATCTTCCATGAAATATGGAATACTAATACTAGGAATATTTCAAGGGATGAGACATACTAAAGAAACTATGGAAGTTGTAGGGGATGGAGAGCAAAAAGAACATTTTGTAGAATCTCTTATCAATAGAAAATACTACCTGAGTAAGTAAGGAATTTTTTTGGAGGTAACTGGTTAGTGATTCCTAAAATACTCAAATAAAGAAAATATTATTTTTACTTTTTTAAAATGTATGTTGTGAGAACAATCGAAGTTTTAAAGTGAAGAGGCGAGGATGTTCTACATTTCCATAGTGTGATGTCCAGGCTACTACAGATAGGTTGGGGTTGGCCTGGCATAACAACCTTTATCTGCATGACCCAAGGGAAACCAGCTGGAACTGACTTTATCCAACACAGTGGTAGTTCCTGGTGTCATCTCACAGAAGCCAACCCTGCAAACCCCCTGATACTAAACCTTGTCCCCTGCACTCGATACACTGTTCTTTCTACATCTCACAGTTCTTTAAGACTCTCAAATATTTGTTAGTTTTGAGGCTTATTTATGGAAGAGAAAAATCTAGTCCAAAGCATGTGAACACAAACTGCGGGTCCAGAAGAATGTGACTCCAAATCAATATAGTTCTCTGTTTATTAGCCACAAAAGAAAAAAAATAAAAAAATTCCAGATTCTTAAATACTGTGTTGCTTCTCTGAACCAACCCTATGTGAGACTTGCACCACTAAAGAAGACATCAGTACAGGTTAATTCATCTCTAGTAGTGATATGTCATACCTAACACAGTAATGTCTCTTCAGTGACTGGGAATCAGAATGCTTCCAGAGAAATATGAGCAAAGAAGCTTGCTGTTTGTGCTCCTGCAAACACGTTTGAATTTGCAATCAGTCTTCTTCAGTCAAAATAATAAAGTGCATGAAGAAGAAGCCAGACTTGGAAGATATTTGTTGCTGCTGTACTGTAGCACCAATCCAAGGAAACCTGGATGGTGTCATCTGCTGATATTTTGTGAAAGACAAAAGCAAAACCAAGTAGGCCCTTCAGGGGAATACTTTTAAGTTACAACTCCTTTTAAGTAGAAATTGTAATTTGTGTTTTTGTAGTGATTAGTAAGGCAAGTAAAGTCTCCACATAGTGCCAGTGTAGTTCTCATCTCAATGAATAAGATCTTTTTTCCTCAGAAAACCAGAAAAATAAAAAAAGTTAAAAAAGAATACTTATTAATGACACAATTACAAGCTTCATATTTTCACTTCATGTCCTAGATCATTAATCTGACCACAGAGAGTAATGGAGAGCATAATATCAAATGACACCACTACTTTTTAGAAAAGACAGTAACTTCACAAAATTCTGTAGAGCACAGATGGGTCATCTCCTAGAGAGGAAACTTTTACTCCTTGTAATTGCTTTAAAATTAAAGAGGGTATTTCTTTTATTTTCTGTGTCTTTTCATGCGCAACAACAACATTGCTTATTTGTTTTTCTTATACAATAAATGCCTTCAGCCAAGAAATATTAAAGACAGCAATTAAAAATATGATAGGCCTCTTGAAGAATTTTCCACATTCTTTGAACAATAGGTTTAAGTCATACTAAACTGTAATTTTTGCCTGAAATTTTGGCTGCAATACACTTCGGTTATGGTTATAAGTTTGGGTATCTATATTACACTTTCAGAATGGGAGAAATATTGAAGTTGAAATGCAGTTTTTCTAGTGAAAGAAGCACTCTTTTCAAAAGTGATTCCCAAAATCTTGATACACTTAAATGTTAGAGCTATTCGAATTCAGTGCTTGTGAGCTTTACTTGGAGTAGATATGTTTTATTATGGCAGAATGACACACTGGGGAAGTATTGTTAAGCCCTTGCTTTAGACTTATGAGGCCAGTCTTCTCATGCTCCTTCCATGGAGAGTGAGTTCTTAAGTGGACTCCTCAGTCAGGGTCCTGTCCTGAACCTCTCACTAGGGATGCCCATCTCTCTTCATGACCACAGAGGGTTTCCAAAGCGCTGAAGCTCTTAAAGCTAAAGTCATCATTTAAAAAATGCTTTCTACTGTTATCAAGTTCAATAGACTTTCAGTACAAATTCAGAAAGTTTTCTGTTAAAGAAAACAACTTTTCCCCCCCTCTCTCTGGTCGCATAAAGTCAATATCTGTTTTAATATATATATGCCTATTAGAATATATAACATATATAAGTTATATAATGTTTATGCTTTGCTTTCCTCAGTTTTGAATAAAGTTTTGGCATAATAGGTTTGTGCAACTATTTAAATGATGAAAATTTGGCATGATTTGCTCCCATGGCTCTAAATATGGTGTATATAATGCTTAAAACCAATATCCAAATCTTAATACACTTGGCACTATTAAATGCAGTCTATCAAGTACCCAAAATGATGAAACTGGAAAACAGAAAGACATAGAAAAATGGCTGAAGAACACTGTGGTTTATTAGTAAAAGCAAAACTAATCTCTCCGTAAGTTATTACAGCAAAGAAAGCCTAATTTTGATGAGTGACTACAAAATGCTTTTTGTCCAATAATCCTTTCTTACATGGTGCTGTGGAAGGGCAACTGTTTGAATAGTTATTTGTTCGTGATACTCAATATTTATGAGAAATACATGTGTTTTTAGTTGTTCTGGTTTTGCTTGTTTAATAAAGAGGGGTTGTAAATCCTGAAATAATAATAAAAAAAAGGGATTTGCTTCTGCATAAGCAAATGACAGGTTGAAAGGAAAACGCAGTTGTCACCCACAGCTTTTTCAGAGCTTGCAGAAATACCAGTAATTCTATACGCAAAAGATATGGTGAAAATTTGTCCTTTTGTTTTTATAAAGACTTCATTTTCAGTAATTAAGGAAATGAAGTGAAGAAGAAAAAAAAATCTAACTGCATGGAAGACATCTAAATGACAGGGAGGTAAGCTAGAGTGGAAATTTAGTGCAGATTAAATGTTATATGTGTATGTACTTTCCTAAGTTTGTGGACCAAGAAGACTGAAGCAAAAAAAAAAAAAATCTTCAAAATATGAAGCTATAGGAGCAAAGGATTAAGTACATTAAACCTAGAAAAAGCAGATTAGCATTTTTGGGTCAAGTGGTTTCCAATTATAACATTTGAACTTCATTTACTAAAAAATGGCAAGTTCTGACTCTTGTAACAGAGAATCATGTTAGAAGTGTATTGAGTGAGATCTTTGATTTAGAGGACAAATATGTTCTCTTTCCACAGTTTCTGCATTAAGCATTTCTGAGCTTACAATCAGATAGAGGTGAAATTTAGATTATTCACTTAGAAGCTGTTGATTTTTATGGTTGTTAATCCTAAACTGAGTATGAAAACAAAGCAACTTTAATGTAACAAATCAGTTTTTGAGCCTGAGTGGTCTTGCAACTGTAAGTAAAAGGAGACCCAAGAATAACAACTGAAACTGGAAAATTAAAATTATTGTCCTTCTCTGGCTGAAACTACCTGAGCTAAGAAGGGGTACGCTTTGAGAGAAAAATGTGTTTTCTATTGCTACAGATCTGACCATGTCAAACAGCATGTGCTATTTAGAGCTTTGCTGAGAACGAGATAAATAATTGGCAACTCATGGTTTAGCTTTCAAAGTTTTAGTTGGTAGCTAGCTCCCACCAATATCTCCCATTAATTTTCACTTTCTGTTGGAGTTATACTTCCAAGTATGGACTTTACAAAAGGTACCTTGTTGTGAATATTTGAGAACCTTGTCTCTGACCTGGTAATAATATCAAGTCTGAGATCTATAAAGAAGCTAGGTCTCTTTTCTCTGAAATAAAATCCCTCTCTTCCCTTTTAGCTGTCTTCCTCTGTCCTTCTGGACAGACTTGATCTTCCCTGCTACCGCAGAAAGAAATAAGAAATGAATCCTTTGACCATCTGTTTCTTAAATGGAGCCTTCTTCCATTCTTACATGGTTGGAAATCTGAAAGAGAAGTGCCAAAACTATCATATGTGAAGAAAAACAAGTTACAGAGGACACGATTTTATTAGTCCTGAAAGATGTAGATAATACTGATCGTAAAGCTGTAGAAAAGCTTTCAGTGGATCTTGAGTACATGGGTTGGTGTGCAGATCACCCTTAGTTTTTCCCTCCTGAAATTCAATGTGTTGCTTAATGGCATGTCTGCTTTTGATGAATTTCCAAAGAAATATTCTGCTCATGTATGACTTGTATTCCACCACTCTGGATTCTTTTTCTGTGTAATGAATCCAGCTGAACATGATACACAGGAAACAAAAATCTTGCACTCCAACATATTAGACGCATCTCAGTGTTTTCTCAGTGACTTTATATCAACTCATAATGACTACAAGCACAGATGTTATTTTTTT
Organism: Myiotriccus ornatus; assembly: GCA_036023395.1. Lineage (NCBI taxonomy): Eukaryota > Metazoa > Chordata > Aves > Passeriformes > Tyrannidae > Myiotriccus > Myiotriccus ornatus. The sequence continues at coordinate 81,175,985 of JAYRBT010000001.1, read as the reverse complement.
TGATAAATTAATTAATTAACTTTTCAATGGATGAAAAATGACTAAAGCATTCTATATCAAAATGTGTAATGAGTGGGAGGAATGATTTGAAGTTATTTTCTGTTAATTTTTTGTATACTTCTCCTTTGTCTAGGACACAATTTGACATCATTGTTGAAAAGGAGAAAAACATGGAAACAAAAAAGTTCAAGTCTATTGTGGCAAAGTAGGTTAGACTTAGCACCATTTTTAATTATAGATATTATTTAAAATTAATTATCTATTTTTTTGTTTGCTGATGTTTTAAATCAATTTTAGATAGCTTTTATAAAATATATAATTAAATTTTGAAGGTACTAATTTTTCATTTGTAATTTCCTCTTATTTTTATTGTGTTGCTGAATACATATATGGGATGATTCTCACTGACTGAGGAAATTCAAGCTACATACTCATGTTAATATTTTAAAACAGATCTCTGCAGAACTTACTTGTCTTGAAATTTGTGACAGACTGGAGGTGGCTTTATTTCCCTCTTCATTCATCCATGTAGCAGTAACAAATGTCCTGACTAAATAAATGAATCATAGTAATGTCATTTCTGTAGTTTTATTTTTAATTATGCAATCTGTGGTGAACCAGGGACTGAACTGCAGAAATACATCTTGTTATGTGAGAAAAACTCCTCTGTGACATGGCCAGTATTCACTTGGAAGGTGTACATGCCAAAACCTGAAGGCACAACATCGCAGTATATATTTTACAAATAAAAAATACCACATGGAAGAGAAGGAGCAATAATGACATCAAGATGTGTTTACTTGCTCTGTATTCTGCTCTCCTCCTTTAGAGATCACAGGGCTTAAACCTAAATAATTGACATAAACATCTGTGCATTTTTTATACCTGCTTTGCTCACTGTTTCATAATTTTAAGACTCCTTAAACTGTGTTGGGATCTTTCTGGCAGGACAGGAGATGTGATCATCACTTTACTGAATATTCAACCCTCCTTCAGGGACTTAAGTCCAGCATATTTTTTCAGGAAGTGTGGGAAGGGGACAGCATGACAAAGGATGAAATTGCAGTGTTCAAATAATGCAAACCTTTTCCTGAGACGGACTCATCTTGGTGCTTTATCTTTTTTCTTACTTTTTTTTTTTTTTTTTAAATAAGATAACTGAGGGACTACAAGCTGCTGCTCATTTTTAAAGGTAGCATAGTCATTTGCTTTAGGACTATAAAAACTGAAATTAGCTCACTTGGTTAGAACATGATGCTAATAATTTCAGGCTTGTAGGTTTGATCCCTGTAGAGGGATTCAATGATCCTTGTGGGTCCCTTCCAATTCAGGATAGTCTGTGACATATAACAAAATAAGTTTTGCCCCAGCAGTTTTGTGGCCATTTTATATCCCAGACTTAACTAATGTGAGTAAAATTTAATTAGTTACCCACCATTCTCATACGGAGGTGGCACTCGTGGGCAGTCTAGGAGCATTGATTTGGTGGTGTTCTAGCTGGTTTTAGTAGTTTTTCAGTGTTAATTAGAAAATAAAGGGTTTTGTTTTAAAAGATAATATATCTAATAACACATGTACTTCAGATATAAGATTTGAAGCTTTAAGGGAGGGTAAAGCAGAGACGGTATTTGAAATACAAAGAAAAAAGAACAAGTAACTCTTATCTGTTGCTAGCATGTTGCTTTCACTAACACATTCTGTAAATACCTTCATTCATGTCTGGACCTGACACACAATATATTATCTTTTGCTTAATTTGTGGCATTTTCAGTCTCCTCTCTACTTCTCCTGCAGTGAAAATTCATTTCTAAATTTTATGAGATGTCAGACTTCCTCTAACAGTGTGAAAAAACAGCTCGAAGGCTCTAAGTAAAAGGTTTTAGGCCATGATTGACACACTACAGTAGGTCATATGCTCCCTTGACAAGCAGTAAATTCTGAGCTGTACTGAAAAATACAGGTGTTTCTAAGGAAGATTCTGACTGGATAATTTGAAAGCATCAACCTATATATCAAGTGTAGCAGAATGTAAATGGTTTATGAAGAATCTTTCTCTGCTGGATGTGCCCAGGAAAAAGAGGATGCTGTGTGTGTGACAATTAATTATATCTAACTGATGGAAATGGGGGTTACAGATTACACTGATGAAAAGCACAGCCATCACTCAGACAGACTTTGACAGGACCTTCCAATCAAAATTCCATTTTCTGGCCCTCGTGGATTAATTTACAGACACGCACACATGCACAAGGTTTGAAACCCTATTGATGAACAAATCACATCTTCACAAACAAACCTGACAAAAAAAAAATCCTCTTGGAAATGACTGTTTTGTAAATGTAACCAGTCTACAAGGTGATGGAAATGTGTTTGCACAAGACACTTTGTAACATAGTGTCAGAAGACTTTCATTGACAATTATGATTTTTCCAACCCTGATATTCTTATAAAAAAGATATTTTGATACCATGAAGATGCTGTGGTTGGTATTTTCCCAGCTATTCCATAGCAATTAATGGTGAATAGACATTGTCTGCTGGTTAAAATTTTAAACTACTGGTAGTGCACGGAAACTGTTTCTCTGTATCCTGCTTTTCTGTAACATACATTTTCTGCTTTCTTTTGCTATTTGGCATAAATACAGCTATTTGCATGAAAAGAGAGGGTTGCAGAAGGGGTGAACTTAGAAATCCACCTACTCTTGCTGTTTAGTCTTTGCATAAAGTCATAATCCCTGGCGAAGTAATCAGCATTTCTGCAATAGCAAATCATTAAAGTTGCACAAAGGAAGTCACAATTCAGGGATTCTTATCTGAAAGGATTCTGAAAGCTGTTACCTGGTGGCTGACTTCAATGGGACCTGGAGACAGCCAGCATGTCTCACTATCAGAACTGCCTTCCCTGAAGACAACCAGTAAAATTGCCATTGTTTTCAATGAAGCAGAATTATACCCTCAATGAGAAAAAGGAAATGAATATTGAAGAAACAAAGATGCTTCTTTCATGCAAATTGCTCTACTAATAAATAAAAAAGGAGGAATTAGAAGCAGGAAATACAGGAGATAAAGACAAACTGTTGTCTGAATTAATGCCTTTCAAATTTTGCAATGAGGCATTTAGTTAGCATTTAGTAGCAATGTTCATTATACTTTGATAATTATTTAGAGCTTTCTCCTTCACAAACTGGTTGCAGTGAAAGACTGTATCATGGTTCACTAGTTAGGGATTCTTTTACACCATTATACAAAAATGAATAAAGAGTAGTTTTTCTAGGAAGAGGGCTGGGAACCTGTGAAATGAAGCAGCTCAATTAGAGAAAACCTGAAGTTAATAGGAGTGTGTTCTGTAGGATATGTATATTTCAAATTAGTGTATTCTAAAAGAATAATCCAAATTTAATTAAAAATGAAAAGCACCACCACCACCCCACCTCCTCCAAGGCAATACTGTAAAGTCTTTCCTTGCTGTCTGTCTGCCCACCACAATATTGGCAAAAAGGAAAATCAAGTAAATTGGATGGCGTATATCCAGTGGATGTTGTAAAAGCCAATGCTTAAGCACTGTTGCTGTGTAGTAATTGTAACGGTACTTGTCTTCCCTTCAATTTCTCTCACCACAGTTTTTTTAAGTTACTCGAAGTTTGTAATTTGTAGGAAAACCTGAGATTGTAACTTTTAGGAACACCAAGCTCTGTCTCCCCTGAGTTAATTTTTTACATAGAACTTAACTTATGCATGTATTTAGTCACTGTGTTGCACTAATAAGGTGAAACAAACGTAAGCAAATAATACTGATAAAACTGTATATATCTGAATTACTGACAAAGTAAAAAATGGTGTATATATAAAGTTTAGTGTTAAGTGCCTAGTAGGAGATTTTTGCTGAATGGTACCTATTGAGAAAGACTGATTTTTTTTGGTATACTTTTATAAGAATGTACTATTTAAAACTAGCAGTCAAGTTAAGGGGAAAAGAAGATTTAATTGTGCAATATTCTTTTAAAAATCAGAATATGCAAAGAAATATTTTATTCCCTCTCTCTTTTTTTTTTTCCCCTGTCACTAATTTGTTCAGAGCATTTATTAAAGCCTACCTATTTTGTTTCAACTTGACCCAGTCAAAGCAGTTTGAAGACATTTACAATGACGAAGAGGGAGCTTCAATTAACCTTCTTGGCTAAGATATTTGATATGCATGAGTTACTATATAACAGCTTAATTATCTAATACTCTTTGTAAAAGATTTCTAATAAAGAATGGAATTGATTTATATATTATGAGAGCATAATAATTTATTTAATTTCTCATCAGATTTCTTTTGCCAGAGTGTATGTAAATTAACTACCAAACTAAGGGACCAAGCCTAATAGTCAGGACCTGACAACTTTGGAACTCTCTGTGTTTTGATAACTTTGCTTTGAAGGAGAAACAAAGCAGCTGATAAAAATAATCATGTTCTACAGAATTGCACTATAGGTCAGAACTTATTAGAGTTGTAGACATGTATTTTAATTTTTATTCTAGAGATCTATTGTCATAATTTTTACCACAATATATAAAAAGAGGTAGACAAAGAGGATTTTAAAAATTCACTTTACAGGACATAATTGATATTTCTTATACATGTATTTTCAAGATAATATTTATCCCTATTATTTTTGTGACATTAGAATTAATGTATTCATTGTCTTTAATAAGAATATAAATATATACATTTTCTTAAAATTGCATACTTGTGAAAAAGAACATAGGAGTAGATTTGGGCTCGACCGTGAGAAAAACCAATCAGACTAAGTCCTGGTTTATCTTAGTCCTGATGCAATCCAGGGCCACTCCTAGCATGGAATAGTCAGATTCCTTGGGTACCTGGTGGCCTGTTACGGTAACACTAGTCAAATACTGTTTGTCTTTACTGGATTAACTGTCCAGGCTTCTTATTGAAAAAGATAATTATCATATTACAAAGGAAGAAACTGAGGGACCGCAGAATGAAATGATTTCTTGGGGATAACAAATGGAGCTGGTGACAAAGAAAGGCATTAGAATTAGGGTTTGATTCCTCAGTTATCGTAATGCTTGCATAGAATTTGTAACCTCATCATTGCCATATCTTGGTTGTGGCATTAGAGAAACTGTTATCTAAGAACTGTGGTTTTAAAAAGGGGTTTAAAAAAAATAAAATAACCAGGACACTAGTCAGCAGATAAAAAAATTAAAACAGCCAGGGTGAAATACCTGATGAAGTGGATGTGAAATTTGTCGCTGTCTTCTGTGAATACAGAATTTCTCTGTAAAGAGAGGGAGTAAGAATTAAATCCTCAAACACCAGAAAATGATGGTTCGAAAGTGACTTTTAGGAATAGGTTCTGGAAGTGAGTAAGGAGCAAAAGGGAAGTAGAAAATAATGAATTCAGTTCTGTAAGCAAGAGTAGACTTGCACAGATTTCTAAAGGTGGAAATAAATGAAACAAAACAGTCTCTCATCACTAACAGAAGGTGAAGATTAATACTTTTTGCATGAGGGCTTATGTTTTTTCACTCCTTTGAAATATATTTTCCTCTCCAGTAATAAACATAAAGGTAATAAGCATAAATCCTTGGCAAGACAAACAGAGATAAACAGGTTTTGCTAAAATTGTTCCTAACTGACTTTTAATTTTCTAGAAAAATAGAGATTTTTTTATTTTGTTATTTAGACAGTTTACTTAATTTTTAAGAAATTGCTTCATCAAAACCCCAGAATCTCATCTTGTTTACTGTTAATATATAAAATATCACCATTCCCTTCTTTTTAGGGACAGTGTTTATTATGATTTGACCTAATTGCTCCAGGTTGTATCCACCCTTTAGATTCCTGCAATGAATGTCTTTAGTACCCCTGATGATCAAAAAAGAGACTTTCACCTCCAGCAAGCAGGCTGTCTAGTTTGTAAATAGGTATGCAGGGTAGGAAGTGTGGTCAGGGGTGTGGTGAAATTTCTGCCTGGCTGCTGGCAGAAGACTGGTGTTCTTTCAGGTTGCAGGTAGAAGTGATCTACTAATGTCAGTGTCCTACCCAAAATTTTCACTACAAAATTAAGAAGTTTGAGTGATATAGGAGACACAGGGTTTGTTTTCTTTAGAGTTTTTATATATATATACACATGTGTGTATAATTTACCCAAAAAATTAGACATAATTCCTTTTTCAGTTATATTTTGATGCTCAAGTGTCATCTTGGATATCACCTGAAACTAAAATAGAGACTGCAGACTATGCTTTTCACTTGTACATCGTAAAGAAAGGAGGTAATTAACTCTTTTTTATGAAAATGAATCTGTTAACAGCAATCTCTCTCAGTATGGAATGTTAGGCATGAACTAGGATTTCTTTGTTACAATGTTTCAAATTGTATTTACTATATGAGATTTTTTTCTTAAGCATTTCTTATGTGTTAGAGCGCCTGTCTGTGTTTCAAGTAAGAGCAAAAATAATGGTCAAGTTCTCAATTTATTGATTGGAGTTAGAGTTTTCCAAAGTGTATTGATAGAACAGGCAGACTTTCTGGAAAAGGAAAAATTGGTTAGTGAGTCAATGCTTCTGGAACAGTATAAATCTCTCATACCTTTATTTCCACTGGAAACTGACCTACACAACTACAGAACAGGTTATTCTGGCTCAAAGTAAGGAGTAGGAAGTGCTCAGGATATTTACACTTCTGTAGTGAGAAGTCTGAAATTGCAAAGGCAGATTCTAATGATCTAGAATGGGAATCGCAGTAATTCAGTCCAGGAGTCTCATTTCTAAACTAGCCAATGAACAATATTTTGAAAGTAAGTGTCCATGGCATCCTAAACTATGAAGTAGGTTACTGATACCTGCTGTGGTAATAAAATCATTAAAGTAATTGTGGGGCTGAGAAGCAGAAGGTTTAAAACAGAATATAGATTTGAAATACTGACAAAGTCATCCAAGACCAGCTGAAAAAAATGTGCAATTTTTTATTGACATAAACTCAATTTAAATGTGACTTTTTTAAAAGTTTTTTTTTCCCTACAGTGACTGGTTCCCTGAGAAAAATGTTCCGAATATTTTTAAGTGCAGCCTTTTCTCCATAATCTTTTAAGTGCTGAAAATAAAGCATGAGAAACAATGAAGCACCAAAAGTTTAGAAGGGAAAACCTTGATGAGAAAGGAAAAAGAAGTCCCACTGAAACTGCTTAGAAAAGGTTTTCTGCCACCAGAGTATCTCTGCTTTTAAGCAGCATTTACACGTTCACTTTACCCGCTTCAGTATACCCATATGCTGGGACTGCTTATCTTTGGAGACAGAGAACACATGATATCCTTAACTAAACTGTTATGGAACTAAGTTGCTTTATTTTTTTTTCCTCTCCAAATTCAATTTTTTAGTAGTCATAAAATAAGAAAAACCTTATTTCCATGCTTTGCTCATTATGCAAATCTCTCTTCTGATGACATAGAAAGGGATGATTTTTTTTTCCTTGTAAATTACACATTCACCAAATAATTATCAGTTTTCCTAGTAACTCTAGAAAAATGCGATGAATTAATGGAAAATAACTTGACCAGAAGGAATAGAAGGAAGAAAAAGTATCAGCACACCACAGTATCTTGGGTTTCCTGTGTTGTTACAATCATCATGCAGGTGACTGAAACGGTGAGAAAATCACTGTATTCTTGTAGTTGAGAATTTTTCCTTCCCTGTCATTACACTGTGTCATACCATGAAGCTTTACAATGCTGATACAGTTCCTGTAGGTTTGCTTAATGGTAAACATGCAAAATCACTCAGCAACAGCTTAGAAAAAATATCAAAAGGTCTTTGTTTAGTGGCTGAGTTAAGTTTCTCCTCTGACAACTTGAAGCAACAGGAATGCAGAAAAAGAACATTCTCAGTCAAAACATTGAGCAAAGTTTAGGCACATCCAGGTATGTTCAGGATGCAGAGTTCATTTAGTAAGATAAATAGTAAGATTACAGCAGATACACAAGCTAACAGAGAGAAACTAATATTTTGGAAACCAAAAAATTTTAACTGTAGATGCCACAGTACTTCGCATGTGTTGGCTGCTGCTGGTAGGAGAAGGGGGAAGAAGGGCAGGAGGAGTGAAACAGGAATGAAAGAAAGAGTTTCTGCTGTCTTTTTATCTCTCCTGAAAGTCCTTGAGGTTATCAATCAACTTATTATGAGGTTTTAAGAGTTTTGGTCATAGCGATAAATTATTTCTTTCCCTGTAAAAATGTTTAAATGGTGCTGAGAATTTTTAACTAAGAAAAACACCTTTTCCAAGAACACATCTAAAACTCATTTTCTTAAATAAAAAGCCAAACTCCATTTTCTATTTTTAATAAGTTTCATAAATTATTATAATTAGAGGCAAACAATAACTGATCAATTTAAAAGGAATGCGTGAAAAAGCCTGTAAGTAACAGGCAAGTAAATAACATCATGAAGCTGTACTGTGTCAGTTCAAAATTTCTTTTTTTCTTACTTTTACCATGAGCAATACTGGTGTGCATACACATGTCTCTGCACACTTGTATGGTTGGAAGTCCTTTTGTGAGCTCTTAATGGAGAAACAGGACTCATTACATCTTGCAGAAATTCCAGCCCTGCCTTTGAACAAAAGGAGAGGAGAATTAATGCAAACCCTAATGTAGTCACAGAGGGTTGCAGCTTCTTTTGTGATTCCAGACACCATGGCATTGTGAACTTTAGTATCCAGACCATACTGGTACCTCTTTCAGTATTCCACATACTAGCTCGTTCCCAGGAAAAATGGCAATTAAAAAAGAATAAACCGAAATATCTGGGAACCTCATATCATTTTACCTTTTAAGCCTTTTGCCATGGGATGTGCATTTCAGATTCTACTTAGGCCTGCAGATGATGTCATCATTACAAGTGACGAGCCAGAGCTGTTACACATGGCCTCCTCACCCTCTCTGGTGAGAAGATGCAGACAGCATCTATCTATATGTGCAGAGACATGGGATGAGGGGAAGCCATTTGAGGAGTGGCTGAGGTCACTTGGCTTCTTTTAGCCTAGAGAAGAGGAGACTGAGGGGAGGCCGCACTGAGGTCTTCAGCTTCCTCACGAGGGAAGTGCAGGGAGAGGAAAAGATCTCTTCTGTCTGGTGACCAGTGATGGGACAGAAGGGAATGGCACGAAGCTGTGCCAGGGGAGTAGTCACAGCACCAAGCCTCCCAGAGTTCAAGAAGCGTTTGGACAACACTCTCAGGCACATGGTGTGATTCTTGGCGTGGTCCTGTGCAACGCCAAGATTTGGCCTTTGATGATCCTTGTGGATCTTTTTCAAATCAGGATTTTCTAAGATGCTAAGGTCAAAAAAACCGATAAAATAAGAAACATGCATATAATGTGATCTTTCCTCATAAACACCTGGTCATCTTGCAGTGATTAATTAATTAGGCACCTCTAGAGCTCTTGCTTTATTCTTCACTAAGTTATTGAATCTCTTTTTGAACACCTGTGTACCTTTAGCTTTCGCACTAATCCTCAGCAAGGATAATTAATAGAATATCATATTAATCAAGTTGTTCATCAGATGTCATCTTAAAATCATTGAACAAGCACACACATTTGTATCCCCCCACCTAATTTGTACTTGTCTGAATCCCCGTTCTAGTTGTAGTGAGACTATTAGTTCACTGGGTTGCCAGTTAGAATAGGTAATTCTTGTTTGTGAACAAATGAAATAAGCAAGAACCAAAAGAGAAAACATTTTTATGCTTGTAAGAGAAGGGAAGATCTGAGAAACGGAGTAGCTCACAGAGGGGGCATAGAAAGCAGTGCACTGAACCCAGAACTGTTCCATGGCTGTTGGAGGAATATCTTTCCTTTGAGCTTTTGGCTTGTAAGTTTTAGTTGATAGTGTGGAGAAAGAAAAAGCTGCAGCATTAACAGTGTCTTTCAGAAATCTGCTTTGTGTCCCAAACCATGATTTGGAATGTGCAGCCCCATCTTTCCTTATTTCTCTCACTCTTACCCCCCACACATGCTTTCTCTCGTCACTCCTGCTCTCAAAATACATACAGCCTGACACGTATTTTGTGTAATAGCTCCCAATAATTTCTTTTTCTTTCCAGTTATGATGAAAGCCTTGGAGTTAGGGATTTACTAATTGACATGATTCAGTGGTGGTTTGGCATATATATTTTTACTTCATTACTACCTAGTTAGCTGAAAAAGGCTCATATATTCATCATCATTTCTAAACAACCACAATTCAGAGATGTTCTGGCTGTACCCACCTCTTCCAAAGTACAAGGTTGTTTTTTAGGAAGGAGCAACAGTACTGGGACAGTAACTGAGGGATGTGATTGCATTTAGTCATGTGAGAATTTATACTTTTAGTCCACTAAATAAAATAAATTAAACACACATTAAATCGTTTTTATGAAGGTATGCACTAGCATCAGCAAAAGCTGAGTGTGTCTCTAACTTAAGATAATAAGGAATTATTTTTATAAGCTCTAACAAACCCCATTTTGAGGAGAGTATATAATCCTGCTTGAAAGCTTGATAATAAACTGAATATAATTATGAAAACATATGGAAACACCATCTATAACTTTTGGATTTTGGTATACGTAATCATATGGTATAGAATTTTTCCAAAGTGTACTTAGCATATAAACTGAAAAGCAGGTGTTCCTTTAACTGCTTCAGTCATTAAAGATTCAAATTATAATCCAAGATAAACTAACTTCAGGAGGTCAGGTTTACTATGGGTTTTGTTATCCCATGTGAAACAGAAACACAGTTGATAGTTTTCTTCAGGGCAAGAGTCCATTAGTAATTGACACTAAAAACCTGTTTATTTCATAGTCTTGCTCTAAACATTTTAATCTTTCTCAGCAGCTGTAAAACAAGTGGTTTCTTTTTCAGTGCATGGTGGAGCCAAAAATCCAGTCTTGATGAAGGTGAATTTAATCAGCTCAAAGGGAGAGATGAAACAGACTTGAGAGGAAGGAATGTAAACACGTATGTGATAGTGAATTGCAATATAGATGTTAGTCTTGAGTGTGTTAATTTTGGTGCTCTCTCACTGGTCCTCTGCTTAACTTAAGCACATAGATGTTTTTTCAGTCTTGCAAAGCCTATAGGTTCCACGACATTTAAGTCAGGAATGGGCCTTGTTCTATGTGCAAGCAGCATCTAATAAATGGATGCTGATGCCTTGTCAGAGCTGGTGGAAGCTATTCATGTGATTACCTTAATTTTTATCGTACAAGATATGATCATAAACTTTAGAGAAAACATATCATGTGTGCTGTCTTTTGCTTACAATGGAAATTATATAAAGGATTATTATAGGAATTATTATCCCTTATTATTATATAAGGGATCTGCTATTCTGACTCACCAGCTGGTAAACTAATTATGCTGATGTGATGCTATTCCTATATGGATCGTAAGTTTAATTAGCTGTCAGGGTGCATGGCACCCTTGCATATAGCTACCCTTTGGCACTTTAAACATAAATAACTCATGTACACCACTCATATTTGTTGCCTAATATCTCGTTACCACATCTTTGAAATTTTGTTTTGCATACCAAGAAGAGCTTACCTCTTTCTTCAGTTTATTCCTTAGTGATTGTTTTGCAAGAAACAATATTTTAATCAAAGCCCTTGAGTATATTCTTAGGTCTCAAAAGCATGACTGAGTTACTGTACATGGACTTACCCAGAGCAAACTTTGAGAGAAAAGAGAAGTACTTTAACTTAGTCTGAGTTTCTTCAGCCCAGGGTTAACTCAAAATTACCTTCACAGAATCACACAGAATCAAAAAATATGCTGAATTAGAACGGACCAACAAGAATCATCGAGTTCAGCTCCTAGCTCTGCACAGAACCACCCCAAGAGTCACACCACATATTGTCCAAACGCTTCTTGAATTTCATCAGGCTTTGTCCTGTGACCTCTTCCCTGGGGAGCCTGTTCCAGTGCCCAACCACCTTCTGGGATAAGAACCTTTTTCTAATATCCAACTTAAACCTCCCCTGCCACAACGTCAGGCCATTCCCTTGGGTCCTGTCACTGGTCACCTCAGAGAAGAGATCAGTGCCTGCCTCTCTTCTTCCTTATACTTGCTGTGGATAAAAACTCACAAAGTTTGTTATCACAGCTGAAATGAAGTTCAGGACCTTTTCTGTACTACAGTACTGTCTGAATCCTTACTGTTTTTATCATCTACAGCTGTAAAGCCAACCTTTTGAAGATACACTTAATTTGAAAATTAGTAATAAAAGTTCTCACAGGCTTTCATTTCTAGAATGTCTTATTATCTAGAGCAAGGTGAGAAATACAGAATTTACTTGCCAGCATGCCAATTAATGAAAGAATGTTGAAACAGATGAACACAACAAATGGGGAAAGTATTTACTCATAAAAGATTTCTCTCTTCCTTTTAACCATAACATAAGGGTGTTTTTTGATTTTTTTTTCCTGAGGAAGTTGTGGGCTAGAGGGTGGGGTAACAACACACACCCCCTTACATTCCTCCTGGCCCAAACTTGGATGTAACTCAAAGCCTGGGCTACAAATTTGCCTGATGGAGAATAGGAAAATCTGTCACCGTGGTAAACAGTAGAATGTTGTGGAATATATTCTGATTACACTCAAATTTGTATTGAAATAACACTGCTCATTAGTCTTCACAAGAAGGTATACTAGTGACCTATGTGAAAAAGAACACTACCTAAGTGGAGCTACTGATTTTGTTACAAATTAACTTCTGAAAAAGACTTATAGTAGTTTTATAGTTTTTCTTTTTTTTTTTAAATATATATATTATCCAGCAAATTCATCTAAGTAACTCAAAAATTTAATGACTTCTCCAATTATTCTCTAATTATTTGTTATCATTGTTGTTGTTAAATGTATGTTTTTAATATGTATACAAACGTGATTTAGAAGCCTGAATTCATTAAAGGAAAGCCAGAATGGAGAACTTGACCTGGAAACTCATCCCACAGAATACACTTAGTCATTACAGGTATGAAATGCTTTGGTTAAGAGTTTTTGAGCAAATACAAATTCCTAAAGATTGGCTGTAAAAAATAACTATATTCTCTGCTGGATTCAGGAGGATTAATCATGTAGATAAACATGAGAACACATTTTTTAAAAGGTTTTGATCTCCCACATAACCAATCTACACTTCTAATGAAAAAGATTACAGAGCATCCAGAAATTCAATGTGTAAGAATATAGAAAGCTTTTTAGTATAAAACTCTAGTTTAGTAAGCCTTCCTGATCTTAAGTGCCATCTTTGAGTTCCAGATTCTGAAAATTTGGTAAAGACAGACTTGTATTTATCAAGGTCTATATGAAAGTTTTCCATAATCTAAGCAGAGGAATCAGGAATGTAAAGTAGATTTATTTTTTTTCTGTAATAGGAATGCCTATCATTATTGTTTCACAGTAGTCTTTCTTTTACCAAACTAAAGCTAAAAAAAAAAAGAGAAAATTCATTCAAAGTGTAATTTTAAAAATACTAGTGTGTATGTGAAAGAAGTCTGTCTATAATCATGGGATACGTGGCCTCTGTCATGTGTCTATGGCAAATTGACACACATGTGTGGAAACGTGTTGTTAGACACCTAAAGCAACAGTCATTTTAATTATAGATTACTCACCAAATTGTCTGGGAGTGGAGAAGAAATGCCCCCAAGACATTACCTACCTAGATCAGATCACTTTCCTGAGAAAGAATTGGTTCCTTTGCAGCCAAGGGATATGAATATCTCTAGAAAACTGAAGAAATTTGGGCATAATATATAAAAGAACAACAAAAAAAATAATTCTATGGGTATGTACATATATGTGTTTACTTCTTGCTTTTACCCAACACAACTGAAAACGCAGAGGCAGGCCTTTGCTCTTGAATAGTACATGAAAAACATACCATTAAAACCCCATTTGATTCTTTGAAAGCATACCCCATGGTGATAGGCTTTCATAGATCAGCTTCCAAGGAGGCTAAGCCTCATTCAGAAATCCAAGTTATCAATTTCTGTTGTTTAGAAAGCTTGAACACTTCAGGGAGATAAACATACTTCTGACCCATTGCCTAGTGATGCCTATTCTAAAAACTTGTCCTCTGTGGAAGTCGCTGTGAGACAAAATGCGATGACACTTCAGGGTTGTGTAGTTATGGACTGAAGTTATATTTCAGGCTCTGTGCTCTAAGCTTGCAGAGCACCAGCTCACCTCATTTAAAACAGGTTAATCCCCCCAAAAGCGAGAGCAGTCAATGGCACTAAAGCTTCAAATATGAATGATCAAGAACATGTGAGGTTGCTGAAAGAATATCGTCTCAGTGGGAGGACTTAGGGAAATGATGATCTATAATCCCTTGAATGATTGTCCTTTTTAAGGAAAATTGCTCCAAATGCCTCTTGGGATATATTCTTAGAGTCAAACCTTTATTTTGTCTTCTTATCTTCAGAATGGACAAGTAGGAATTATCTTTTTTCATTCCGTACAAAAAGGAAAAAGAATCAAATAGTCTGAAGGATTATACTCTTGAACTTGATTCCCAGGAAGGTTACAAATCTTTTGGATTTGTTATCTTGACCGCCTCAAACTAAACTGCTTTTATCAATGTCATTTAAACATCAGGGGCAAATATACAGACAGTGCGTGTATACATATAGTCTGGTAATCAGTATGATTTGTTGGATATTCAGTGTTGGATTTTTTTCCCCATTATCTTTTTGACTCTCCGAGTATCTGTATGGGAAACATGTTGTGAAATTATTCTCTTAATTCTCCATGGTAACATCTACAGAGAATTTTTAAAACTAGAGGAGGAAATTTTCCTTTGTAGTTCAGGAAAGGATCTTGTTCCACTTCCTTCTCTGACACTAAAGAGAACTTGACACATCACATTTCTGTGTTTTGTAAAATTTAAATATTTTGCCCAGACACTTCAGAATTTGATTTTATGCTGGGTTCAGATTTACTGAGGAGGTTAATAAGAAATGGCTTTTGGTGTTGCCCTTCTACTGATGAACAAATATGTTTGGCAACTCTGAAACCATCCGTCAGCCAGATAGGAGGAAGCTCCATGGGGGAGGTGTCACTTTGACAGATGCCTGCAGCTCTTGCTTGAATTGAATGGATTGTACATCTGGCTGCCTACAACTGTATCACGCAACATGGCACAATCCCTTTGTCTCCTTGCCTCCCACACCCTAGCTCTCCACTCCCCATTTATTCTGGGTCTGACTCTGCAGCTGTGACACTGCCTTCATCATACAAATGTGGCTACAGCCTCCCTCCACTGCCTGCTAAGGATTGTTTTGCAGAAACGTGGCTGCTGTCCAGACGTCTGTTCATGTCTCATCTTGTACTTCTGTTTAGACCTTTTGATCTCGTTCCTGCCTCTGTTGTTTTGTTTGTTTTACTTCTTGTCCCAAGAATCCTATTGTTTTTTTGGTCTCTGAAGCCTTTCCTTCAGTTGTAGTGCCAGTCTTTCTGTTTGCCCAAGACAAGACCTCCACCAGGCTGCAAATGGGTTATCCAGCTCATAACTGCAGTTATCCATCACACCAAAGAACGACTGTGGCAATATAGCCTATGCCTGTGAGATCTCTTTGACTCCCAGATTTAAGACAGTATTTTGTGTTCAGCATTGACCAGCATGATTAGTGTCTTCAAAGTGTTATGTTTTGTCTGCAATACTCTGTTTATGGTGTGATGGCTCTTTGTTAACTTGTTAAGTATTTTAAGTACTTTACTTTATACCTCTCTTTTTTAACCCTTTATCCCTTACACATTTATAAGTGGTATCCTGTGGAATATTTTCTTCCTGCAGTCCTTCCATAACTGGAAAGTCTTTGGGTTTTGCAGAGTTTAAACCACTGAGATGGGTTAGTGAATTTCAAAAAAAACTTACGATAGAGGCATACTATTCATGTACACAGAATTCTAAAACACTGCAAACCTTGCAAGGGTTTGTTTGGTTTTGGTTTTTTGTTAATTTTTTTGTTTGTTTGGTTGTGATTTTGTTTTGATTTGGTTTTGTTTTATTTGGCTTGGTGGTGTTTTTTTTTTTGTTTGCTTTTTTGTGTGTGGTTTTTTTTTTTAATCTTGTTTTCCTGGTAATGGCATAATTCCTAATCACCTTTTTTTTTTTTCTTTTTTTACTTACAAAAGTGTGAAGTATTTTGCAGGAATAGCTATGTAAGATCAGCTTTGGGGGTTTAATGTAAAATAAAATAAGTTTTACTCTGAGGATTCTGATACAGTAACTTGCATGCTAAACAGTCTGGTTTTCCATAAAATGATTCACTAAAACATAAAAAAAGTGTAATTATTCATAGGTGACAAGAAGGTTACGCAGGATTTTATTAGTTTCAATTTTAATTTTTATTTCAAGTATGGTAGGTTGAGTGACTGCAATGAAGGACTATTGGAAATTCTGAGGAATCGATGAAAAAAAATCAATTTGAGCACAAATGGAAAAGAGCTGAGTCTTTATATACTTTATTTACCAAAACAATACACTCAATTTGAAGGCACGTGCTGTATTGATAGAATACTACAATATTTTCTTCAGAATATAATACATCAGTGCAATAAGGGATAACACTGTAGTGAGAGCAATTGGCCAGTGACAGAAAGAAGAGTGCACATAGTTAAATCTTAACTGTTCCTCTGCTGGACTGTCTCCTAACTGCATCTGCACAGCCCTAATAGGAAACATTTGGAGCAGGTTGTGATTTATCAAATTCACATTTTTTTGCTTTGATTCCAATTAAGAATAAGAAGATGTAACAGGACTGTCCCCAGTACACACTCGGGAAAATGAAGACAGAGAAGCATTTTGCACTCTACTTTAGAGACTGGTCTCTTATGTGAAGCATTACAAGAAGGGTCATGATTGCTTCTTGGCAATAACATTGTTTAACTCAGATTCTGAAAAACAATGCTGTCTGCAAAAATCTTACACCTTCATGTTGTCAGAACACTGGCCACAAATCAATACCTTTGTGCAGACATACCACTCAGTGATGGTTTTCCTTGGCTCTGCACTGTACATTTGTACAAGCGAAACTATTACAGGATCTTGCAGTTTAAAGATGCTTATTCACAGGGTGACCCTCAGTATAAGGTGGTTGAAAGTTTCCAAATCTTAAATTTTCGCAACAAATTTCACTGAAATGTTGCATCTCAGTGGTAGTTGCAAACAAACACAAACCAGCAGTCTATTTTCCAGCCAGTTCTACATAAGCAGAGATTTCTGAAATATCTTCTCTGCTTAGGATAAAGCACTGAAGCAACTTTTTGCCCAAAAAGTTTCATGAGCACTTTAATGCTCTTATAGTAAGGGCTGTCCATTTGTTATTGGTTTAAGAAAATCCATTATGAAGTGCAGACATTGCCTAAGCTATATTAGAGACTTAACAAGTTAGTATAGTCCACAAAAGATGTATGACTAAGCTTAGTGATGAGTATATGTAGAAGCTGAACTACTTAAAAAACTGCCAAATCAGTTCCCCTGGCTGTTTTTTGTTCTCTTCCTTGTAGCATAGGATGTTTTCGTGAAGTTTGTAACATATCACTTGTGCCTATCAAAGACAAATTCAGAAATGATCCTTTTTACTCTCTGCTGGGAACTTACAGCCCACTTTTGGTGCTAATCAACAGTATGTGAAGACACAGAAGAAAAAGGAAAGCAAAAACCAAACGTAAAATCATTAAGATCCGACTACTACTGGATGAAGGCAGTAACATAACCTCTCTGTTTCCATGTCTGAGGATTTATGCTTTTTAACCGATGTTACCTCTACTCCAGTTTTGATTCCTTTAAGCTTTTTACAAGTTTTCATATGTTTAATTGAATAATTTTATTGAAGTGAGAAAGTGGATAATTTTGGACAACAAGCCAATCCGTTTAAGAAGAGAGGCAATAAATATAATAATATTAGTAGAGATGGGACAGCCTGGAACAGGCCAGTTCAGAGATGTTGTCAGAAGAGCTCGTGACCTTTAAAAAAGGGGCAAAAAGTCTTTTTGAAAGCCTAGTCAAAATCCACTTATGATATTAATATTAGGGAGGAAGTCCCAAAAGAGGTTAGCAGTTATCACTGTCTCTGAATTGCTAGTACTTCAGAGCAACTAGCTTTCGCCCATAAAGTCTGATCTCATATGTATGTATCATCACAAAATACTTCACTGTTAGACATAATATTAGAGCTGGCTGTGTCGCAGAAATAAATTATCCAGGAAAAAGAGAAGGGGTGCATATGCAGAATGTTTGAGGTATTCTATTCTAATGACAATGTCTTACTGAGAAAAAGGAAATTCTAATGCATTTCTCAAATTAAACTACTGCAAGAGCCAGTAATCCTGCCCTTGTAATGCAAAGTAAAGAGTGGGCTGAAAGATCAACAACAGCAAGCAATGGCTTTTTGAATAACAGGCACATTGAGAAAAACCAAAGATAGTGGATTTATAATGTTTTGCTAGGCGCACATAATCCTGACATTCACGACATCTGAGCGAGGGAAAGCAAATAGAAATTCATCTAGATGACAATATAAAAACAATGAGATTTTTAAGACTCCTTCAGGACAGATTGCCTGTGTTCAATTTTTGTGAACTGTTTTATTCTCTCTCATTATTACTGAAATAAGACACATTCTATGTCAGCCAGACTCCACATACAGGCCTAGCTGCGATGTGCCTCCCTGAGAAGAGTTCAGCAGAGGGTTTGTCTTCCAGAGAGGCTTGCGCCTCTGGTACAAGTGGGACAGAGTTCAGGAGCCACATCTGCTGCAGTGAGTCATCACTTTACATTTCATGGCAGGATCAACACCTGTTAGCAAGGCAAGAAGAAAAAGCCACCAGCCTGTTACATGACAATAATCTCTGTGCACATTGTATGGCCAAATCATAAACATAAGACTGTAATAAAGTGCAATCTCTCTATAAATCTGTCATCTGAAGGATACAGCTGGAAATGCCTGTATCTCACCCTTCTGTGCAAAATTCCTAACTCAGTGTTATCAGCGAATTCAGAAAGCCAGCACTTACAAAACCAGCAAGTATCAGCAGAGTCAGCTATTGGAAGTGCATGCAGGTAGGAATTCTTTTGTGGCACTTTTGTTTATTTTAAATGTCACACCCTGTCCCAGATTGAACATTAGCTATTTCTGTAGTTTTCCTTATTCACTCCCAGTTGTTCATTAGGCTTTTTATCCCCTTTGTTCAACTTCACACTTTCAGTGCCCTAGATATGCTTGTTAAATTTACTTTGTGGCTTAATGCACTTTGGAGGATGAATTAATTAAACTATGATAGGTAAGGTGCATGACATTTCCTGAAGATTAAGATTCTGGAGAAAGTAGTTCTTGGTTACATCCTAAGCAGGGAGATGCAATTCATCAGTATTTGTCAAAAATGCATTTTGCATACTGAATTTCTTTTACAATGGAATATTAGGTAAAGTAGGATTTTCTAGTTAAGTGTGAACTTTTAATCAGTTTTGTAATTTTTTAGTTTTGAGGCTATGTCATATTGATGATGACTTCTGAGTGTAATAAGCTCCTGAATTTTTCCATTTGCTATACAAGGCTACTATATGATTGCTAGAATAGATATCTATTAGAGAACACCTATGCTAAGTGGCTTTTGGGGAAAGACTGAACCAAAAATTGTTCTTTAATTTAAATTCTGGGCTTTGAGATTAGCAATACATGCAGTATTTCCAAAGACTAGAGGCTGTTGAAATTCTTGGCTTAAGCGGAGGGATTTTTGGTGGAATTGTCCTTGTCTTATGGAAAGACTGAATATGGTTTGTAATATCCTGTACATTACTTAGCTGGCACTTGAAAGCCTACATTGTGAGGGTGTATAAACGAATCACATAAAAAAAGCCCCAAACCCTAGAATACTCACCTGACTTTTATATTTGGCTTTATATGAGCTTTTTAACGCACAGGTGTAACATAAAAAAATGCATATAAAATCAGTGTGAAAACTGATAATTAGTATAGTTATGAAACCTGATCCAGTATTAATGGTTGCTGATGAGCAGTCGACTACATTGACTTGATCCAGGGAAGGACTCAGACACATCCAATAAAAGCCTATTCAACTCTAGTGCTCTTTAGGTTGATTTCCTATGGAAATTCTCTAGTCTGCTGTCTGATTGGGTAAAAAGCTGTAATCTCTGAGACAATTATGTTTGAAAGAGTCTGTGAAAACTGTGACTACTGAAGAAGGGAGAAATTCTAGGTTACCCGACTGAAGAAGAGACTTCCAGGCGAGTTCACAGCTTCCTAGAGATTCCCTAGTGATGAAAACTTTCTCGGCGTTTATTGCATTGCTTTGAAATAGAGGGCATGGAAAATTGCAGCTGCCTGCCTTGTCTCTGTGTCAAGCTGAAACAGCCCTTTTTCTCACAATCCTCTGATCACAGCGAGTGTGGCTCCTCGAAGGACAGAGCAGCCCCATTCCAAATTTGAGGAAAATTGTGCAGCTGGGCTGCAACTGCTGCCATGTAACTTGGGAGCTCCTGAACCACATAGGGCAGGTGGGAAAAAGTCTGCTAGACCCCTTAAAGTCTTGGCCCCCAGCCACAGCATGTCTGCACCTGAGGCAGAGTACTTGGCTCCTAGGACTGAGACACAGACGCACAGGAGATGAGGCAGCACTAATTCCTCTAATGAGGGAGGCATTTGTTTTATCACACTTTGCCGCAGAGAGAACAAGTCCTGCAGGGTCAGACTGCTGCCATTTGCCACAGAAGAGCATTCAGAGCTCTTAACTCCAATTGTGCTCCTGTGGAGTCTCCATTCAGGCTTGTCCTGGAGAGTTAGAGGGCAATTTAACCTGTTATACGGCATGCAAGAACTTGCCTTATGTAACCTGCTACCCGTTAATGGCTCTGTCTTCTATTAACTAACAAAAGAAATTCAGCAATTAACAGCGAAACGTAAATTAAAAAAAAAAAAAAAAAGAAACACAGAGGGATAAAAATATGTAGGTGCTTAGGCCCTTGGGTTCCCTAGTGTAGGCTGGAGAATGAGACAGTGGCTGGTCCTAGCTCAGGCACTGTTTATCATGTAAATCAATTGAATAAAGTGGAAATAGCTCTTAAAAACTCCTGTCTAGCAGAAATGGAACTTGATGGCTTAAACTTGTATGAACATATTTCAAGGCTGTCTGGAGTTTAAAATACTGATCATGTTGTGAATTGGAATTTTTTTTTCTTTTTAGTAATGTTAACTCCTTAGTGTCACCAGCTAACAACTCATATAGTTTGATTTTTATCTGACAAAGTTTTTTGTTTGTTTTCA
This sequence comes from Myiotriccus ornatus, assembly GCA_036023395.1. Taxonomy (NCBI): domain Eukaryota; kingdom Metazoa; phylum Chordata; class Aves; order Passeriformes; family Tyrannidae; genus Myiotriccus; species Myiotriccus ornatus. The sequence goes on along the minus strand of JAYRBT010000001.1, from coordinate 81,154,640 downwards.
GGTTTCCACAGCTTCCAAATGACACATTTATAAAGCTTTATAGATATCATTAATGGATCTTCTCTCATCATGGTGAAACCCTGGAATGTAAAATAAAAGAAAGCCTCCCTATATTTTGGGCAAGCTCTAATCGCAGTAAGTGAGTTATGGGAAATGGAAGCTTTGTAGCACAGTGGAGTTGATGTGTCCCATGCCCTTCTCTATCACATTTGAAACTTGGTACTGAGTTTAGCTCCTTGACAGATGCCTCAGCTCAATCTGACCTATGGGTTTTTTTCTCTCTTTTTTTTTTCTCTCTCTATTTTTTTTTCTCTCTCTTTTTTTTTTCTCTCTCTTTTTTCATTTCCTTTATTTTTTTGTCTTTCTGAATTAAGGCCCTATTTTTTTCCTATGACCTACCAGACACTGGTATTTGCTGTGAACTTTAGTTTTTTAGTGAGACAGCAAGGTAATAATGTTCACATCTGTTTTAGACCTCTATAATGAAATTTGCTTCTTAAAGTAGTTGGGTGTACTTTCCTCTGCTGTTCCAATGATGCAGAAAATACAAACCACCTAATCATTCTAGTCATTCGTTTTACCTCTGTTGGTGAAAAAGGTATTTGATGGCTATAGGTAGAATTTTCAAGCTATTTGGTTAACTCTCTCCCTTTAGACTGACCAATTTAATGGGCACACTAATAATTAAGCAGATCTGGTCTTTCATTCTTTCTCAATTTTCCTCAAAAAGTAGATAGTAGATGAGATTTTGATCCATGTAAATACCAAAATTCTGAAGCAAGGCAAGTTTTGGAAAATTTAGATGCATCCTGTCACATTTAAATTCCACGTTATGCCTAAGAAATTACCTGATTGTCAGTCTTATCAGCTGCCCTTAGCCTCTATGTGAAATTAAGCTAAGCAGTGAAGGAAAACAGGAACTCTCACACTTTGTCAGCTTGAAAGATATTCTTGTTTCAGCAGGAAAAATTCATTCCAGACATCTGAGGTGTGTCAAAGGGGTTTGTTGTTTGCTGAATCTTGAAGCACGTACTTTTGCTGGAATATTTCATAGAGAATAATTCAGACATTCAAAATAATGAAATGACTTGGACTTTTATACATTCATTTAAGAAACTAGTTTATATGGTTCCCATCAGATTATATTACTTACTGGATTAAAAAAAAATGTAGTTAGAGATCATAATTCAATTTTGTATTTAATATTCCATTTAGGTAATTTTGTTTTAAGAACAATGGGAAATTCCCTGACTAAAGACCAAACAAATGAACAGAGGAAAAACAGTTATTCATTTATAGGAGACCTCTCTGACACATCAGTTTGAGGGGGATACAAGAATTAGTAGGTTTCTCTTATGTAGAAGGTCAACCTAGATGATCATAAATGGTCTGGGCTTTAAAAATCTTATTGGTTTCATAACATAGATGGACATAGATAGGGTAGGCTTAGAAAAACAGTCTAAAGCTACCTAGAAGAAAACAATTTAATAAGGAAGAAACAAAAATAATTATTGCTTCCTTTGATGAGATAGTCACATATGAAATCATGCTCTCAGAATTTTTCTATTGGTGGTGCTTCTTTGTTGTCTGTAATATTCAAGGAATGTTCTTATTCCTCTCCATTTACACCTTACTTTTTGACCATATATTTATGATGTTTTGAACACTTACATTCCATTCATACGGTATTGCTATTTTAATGCAAATGATTACCAAATAATGACTTTCTACTTAAGAAATAATCTCCATTGTTGCAGGATCTGCCTCTGATAATTGAATGTGACTAGAACTGTGCATCCAGAACAGAAGGTGCAGATGTATAACAGGCATCAAAATCAATTATTGGGCTGTCTTGTTCACAACAAAAGCAAACTATTTCCATTAGCATATTTTTTCTTAAAAAAAAAAAAAAGGGATAATTCATAATGTCTCTAAAATTAAAACAGAAAGTATAGTGTGAATTCATTTTTTCAGGTGACACTTAATCAGAGTAAAAGTCAGCCAGAGTAATTGTTTCTAAACAATTACTGTATTCTTATATTGTTTCTATCAACTTATTAAGCATCTCTGAATGCAAATGGGTTTGTGAGATGGAGAGATGAGGATAGTTGTGAATTATGGAAGAAATTCTTATTGTCTTCTGAGCAAAATTTATGACTTGAAAAATTATTGACTTCACAAGTTTCTTCCATCAAGGAAACTGCCATGATTTGTACACTTCTATTTCTACAGTTTTCCATCTTTTAATGCACACAGAGAGGCATGTATGTATACACACAGACACACACGCATTCATGCAAAATACAGAGAAATTATTTTTGAGATTTAATTCATTTTACTTGAAAGGCAAGTATTTTTATAGGGTTTTTTTGTCTTTTTCGTATCACTTTCTGTTACAAGGCACATGCTGCATAATCAGCCAACTACTCTGTAATTACATTGCAAAGACTATGTAAATACCTAATTATTTTCATGCAGATTACTTGATAATTATACTACCAGTTACAAAGTAATTCAAAGAATAATTACCATGTAACTTCCACTTTTTAGATGTGACGATAAGGCTTTGTTTTAAAGATATAGAGAAGTGCATAATTATCCTGGGGTTACATTCTACTCAGATTGTCGATTATCCTATATTTACAGTAGTATTATATAGCTACTGGGCTCAGTATTATGTTATCACAATTTTAAAAAAATCCTTGCTCTTTGGTTTATAACAAGTATTAGACAATGCCAATATTATTTTTTTCTACTTTTCTATTAATGGAAATGGATTTAAGATTTTTTTTTTTAAACTGTGAAGAAGGAACTGTCTTTTTGTACTAAAGCGTACTGTGATTTTTGAAGAAGAAAATGACTTGGGCCCAGATTCTTAAATGGCACTTGGATACAAAAAAGCTCCATGAAGCCAAATATATATTTTTTTTAATTTTTAGAATGGGTACCATAGAGTACAGTTTATAAGAAGAGTGAAGTGTCCCAGTAAAGATGCTTTCCTCTTGTAGTCTAGACTAGAGGGAGAGAGGGTGGTGGGTCTCACCTACTTCTCTCAGGATGGAATTGTCTTCTTCTATTCGTGATTGCATAAAATAGATTTTAGGTAAAATGTACAGTGAGCACTTTGAGGTATATGAAGTGGCTGTTATTTCATTTCTAACCATGAAGCTACTGATTAATGAATTTGTTCCCAGTCAATCTTTCATTACATTATAGAAAATTAAACTGCTTGAATAGCAAAGTATGAGAATATTCTTTTTCTTCTTCTGAGAAGCCTGGTATCTTGTTGGTTTACTGTAGTCAGTGAAGAAAGAATAGGAGACAGTATGATTTATTTCTATTATAAAGTCCAAATACTCTCCCAATTATCTTGATGCTTAATTCAGTGCAGGACACATCAATATGGAAGTAACAAGACTGTCTATAGAGGATATGACCCCACACTATCTTGTAGTAATAGTAGCTGAGCAAAGGGTTGAATCTCATCCATAAGATTATGAAGGACCAACATTAGGCAAAAGCAAAATAAATTATCTCTGGAGCAGTAGTTTGGTGGAGGGGTTGAAAATTCATAATCTGCCAAAGAGGATATCTGCGGAGCTTTACATTAGTGACACCAGCCTATGACTGCAGATAGGGGTTGGACTCGATGATCTTGGAGGTCTTTTCCAACCCAATCTGTTCTATGATTCTATGATTCTATACCATCTGAGCAGCTCCTCTGGCATTGCCATTGCAGGAGAAGCTCAGCTGTGGAGCCTGGACAAGGTATCTGCTCCTAAGGGGAGTTAGTGGCATCAACACTTGAAATTTCATTTTTATTCTGCAGGCTTCCACTCATGCACATATCAGGTGGTTATACTACTGAGTGACAAAATAAGGAGGGAACCTGTGCTTCCATTTTTTCTACTCCACTCATCTGACCATGCTATATTTAACTGATGAAAAATGGACATCTTTGTCATTGCCTTGTGGTGGTGCATCCTCTTCCTGACCCCTCCTCGGGCTGCACTATGATTTCAGAAATGCTTGTTATGCCTCAACCTTGAAGAACAGCACCTGGGCTAAGCTCCTCTTGAGACTATCAGGAACACTCTCTGCTCCCAGGAACTTAGGCTGTCCAATGAGCTCCTGCCTTTTAATGACAGCCTTGGAAACTCATTTTTCTTGCCTGAACAACAACCCAAGTGGAACAACATTTCTGTGATTGAACTTTCATAGAAAGTTATCAACCTGAATTGCAACCAGGATGGAAAATTACTATGACCAAAAAAAAAAAAAAAAAAAAAAAAAAGCCTCTTGTGACCCTGTAAACAGCAGTCCAAAGTTAGACCCTTCGAGCTCTCTTGGACTGCAGCGTGCTGTGACCAGAAACCTCCCTCTGACTGTGACACCTCTCAGAGACAGAGAACTCTCAAGTTTGCTACACTTGGAAGACCACCATCAGACGATGAGATGACAGAGCCTGGGCTGATACTCCCACTCCTCAAGGCTCAATCTTTTTCCTGTTAAGAAGATGCAAAGGCATCCATCGTGAGTTCTGAACTTAAGGGGAATTTTTCACAGGTGTATCTTATACGTACACCTTTATGTCTATGTGCATGTGTATATGCTATAGTAAATGCATTAGGTATGTTGTTCTCTTAGATTCTTAAATATGTTAGATTCCAAAGTTAAGTTAGGCTTTGTAAGAGAGAAACTGTAGTGCTTATAGTAAATCCTATAGTGTCTTTTGTTAAATTGTTTAAATTAGTCTATTGATTAAGTGCTGTTAAGCTTAAGTGCTGCCAAACCCTTTAGGCCCAAACTGTTGGTCAAGTCCAAGGCTAAGTTTGGCAAGGGGGTCAGCTCTGAACCTTGTGACTCAACAGGAGAGTCTCCCTTATTCTTTTTTATCCATAACCTTTCTCATGTTTATCATTTTTCCATTCCCAGCCTCCATGTAGAAAATTTTAGGTTGATTTTAGTTTTAGATTGATTGATTTTAGATTTTAATCTCATTTTTCTGTGTGCTTTAACCATCCAGTAAGCGGTAGAGTGAACACTGCCAAAGAACTTTGTCATGCTTTTGATTTTATATTAAACCTGTTTTTGCTGATAACTTTGCTGGTCAGTCTTTGAGTGAAATGCTGAACAACCTTTGAAACTATTTTCATTAAACAGCTGAACAAGTTATGGTAGCTCTGCTATTTCAACTGTGATTACAGGGTATAAAAATCTGTAAAAAACATCATCGTGGGCATCAGGATCTGTTGCATTTAGTATAAGGTTTCAGACAAAACTCCATGCGTATAGTCATGCAAAATATATCAGGCAGCAGAGAAACTCAACAGAATTATCTGAGATCTGCTATGCTTACATTTTTTTGCTCGGGCAAAGAAACCTAGAGAGCCTGCTTCGCTCTTGCTCTTGCACAATACAAATAACTGCTGATATTAAATCAGTGCTAGTTTGGCTTGGAGGGGGATTTGCTTGCAGATTATTCAACATGCTTTTTACCTAAAAGTCTACTCAGGCTCTTAATCAAGGCTTGCCCAGGTATATGTTGTTTCATAGTCTGGAAAACAGAAACCAGTCTTCCATGTATGCGTGTGTATCTTTTTTGTATCTCTTTCTACACATACATATAAGTTTATAAGTGTATTTTGTATCTGTATGTACATATCAGACAGTGGCTGATCTTAACTAGAAAATGCTCCATTGTAAGAGAAGACTTGCTGTCAGACACCTTAGTATCGTATGTCTAATCCACTCAAACTGCTAGACAGCATGTCCTGGGGCTCCCTGATAAGTTTCAGCTGGTACCTTTCAGAAGCATCTTGCCTTCTGACGCCCTGGAGCTGTTGAGATCTTGTACAGGTGACAAAAGGGGCCAAGGCAAATCTGAACTGCCAGAGAACCTTTTCGCTAATCTATAAGGATATAGCACCAAAACATTTTGTTTCATTAGATCGGAAGACAATCAGACTTAAGATAATTTTTAATGTGATTTCAATGTTCCAATATTTTCCATTCTTATTATGGCAACAGTCCAATACTTCCAGTGTAAAATGTGGATGGGCTGTCAGGATCAGAAACACTGTGCCTATTTGGCAAGATTGAGATATGGCTTACTGCATTGTTTTAAAAATCCACTTGGGTTGTTAATTCCATCCTTTCTTAACCTCTCTGTTTAGATACTCCCTTTTTTCAGAATTACTTCAGCCAGCTGGTATAGTAAATGATGAAGAGTAAGAGTTGGACTCTCCTACTGTCACTGGATACTGTTTCTTTTAGAAAAAACCAAGTATATGAGACACATTCCCTGTGTGCTGAGGCAATCTGTCCCTCTCTGCACACCCTTCAAAGCCATGTGCACAGTGAAAAGCACAAAGCTGCAGTGTGAAGTAGCAAAAATCTACCTATTCCCAAAGAGCAGTATTGATCTCTGATTGCTGCAACTGTTCAAATGATTCAGGCACTGAGAAAGCCGTGACTCAGAGCACTGTTACTGGAGCAGCCCAGTCTCCCTAATGGTGAATGTCTGACTTACTAGGTATGATTTCTCCAGGAGATGTACGATGTAGGATATTGGAGAGATAGCACAGGATGTGTGTGGGTGTTACAGATGGCACAGGAGTATGTGTGCAGGGCTAGAGCACATGGAGCCTTAGGGTTTTGTATGCCATATTTAACAATAACCACAGAAAAATAAAAGCCTTTCTGCATTAATGACCTGGTAACAGTAGCTTTGGCTCTCTGCCCTTGTTCTCTACTGTGCTTCATTTTCAAACCTGGAGTAAAGGGAATACAGTCCCCATCTTCACTAGAATTTGCTTTTGAGAGTTATTTCAAAAGCCTGGTTGTTGTAGCAGCAAGACTGGAGAGTATTCAAGTGATGTAGCATATGTTCACGGTGTCACTGACTCTCCTGGTCGAATCAAAATCCTTGTGATAAAGTTAGCATTTTTTTCCACTTGAATCAACTGCTACAATGAGAAAGTTGTACAAGAACTACATCTATGTTTCTGAAAAGAAAGTGCATTTTACAGTTTCCTTGGACAATAACCACCCAGCAAGACTTTCCAGTGCTTTTCTAAAACAAGATGTTCAAATATTCATGAAATATTTCAAAATCAGAAATATTTTAAAACATTACTGGAAAACATGGCAGGAAATTCAGTGGCCTAGATGCAGATGTTTGATCTGTAGGGTACCAGAGACAGCCACAAGAGGCTGGAAGATATGGCAAACAAAGAAGGCTTGTAGTTGACCCAAACCCTTCTGGAGAGCAGTCAAGAGACTTTACATTTACTTTTGTAGTAGATATCTGTTTTTTGGCCACTGAATTCCTCTTCTGTGTGCAACTGATGTGAATTGTCTCACCAATCCACATCGCCCAGAGGCTGTGTTACAAACAGCTTGCAGAAATCTTATCCTGTCCTCACCCTGCTCAACTTGTCCTCTCTTCTGTGTATTGTGCATCTCTGGCTCCAGCTTCAGCTTAAGCTTGTGTTTCCACCTCCTTGTTCCCTTTGCTAAAGTAGGCAGATTGCAAGAAGTCATCTGAGTTCTTGAAAAACTCTGGTGGGAGTTTTGGATGGATGCTGGAATAGCATGACAGTTTATAACTTTCCAATTGAAGCTTGACTACTCTGCCTGTTTTGTGTGAGAAAATCTTCCTCAGGTTATACATTATGTTGGCGGATTTTTCGTCCTTGCAAGACAAAATGCGATGTCAGTCAGTGCCTCAATCTGGAAATCCTGAGCTTTGCTCTTGACTGGCCAGAACTTATAAAAGTGGGCAGGAATGTTAGCTGACCTGCAGAGCTGTGTGCAGCTAGAGCCTGCAACTGCCTCTGCGGGTTTTGCCGTGAGAGAAATTGTTCTGAGTTACAATGAATGACGAGGGGCATGGTATTTCATTGAACAGGTATAATACACTTGTGCACTCTTATTTCAAACTGTAGAGAAGAGTATGAGCAGATAAATAAACCAAAGGTATCTGGAAGCTTTTCTTGGTCTGATCTGCTCTACCTGGATTCCTGGCTAAGCAGCTCCTATTCAATACAGAAAAGTGGTCTGAGCACTTATCCTGTGCCCAAAACAAAATCCTTTTGTGTGTGTTGGGATATGCTCAAGTCCTGTCTTACAAGGTATTGTTTATGCTTTTTCTCCTGCTTGCTACTCTAGATAATATGGGTAATTTAGTGGATTCAGGTTTTTGTAGAAGTATGCCCTTGTTTATTTATTTTTATTACACCAGTGTTGCATTTTGCTAAGTAAACGTTACAGGGTTGTTCAAGCTGCTCTCTGTGACTATTAAGTTGCATAAGGAACCATAAGTCTTTGTGAAGAAGTGAATGTTCAGTGGATTTCTCAACTGCTTCTTGTACCAACTACTTAATCTCATCATTTTCTCATAGGAGATATATTGTGTGATTCACTGAAGTCATTCACAGCATTTTATATTGACTCGCACCTTTGCAAATTGTATGAAAATTCATGCAGCGTCAGAATTAGCTAGTGATTCTTAATGCTTCCTGTACAACTCCATTTGGCATTTTATAAATGGATTTAAGATTCCTGGGAGATTCAAATGAAAAAGCTATTAAGCTAGTCTTTTCTTAAAAAACCATAAAATTCCTGATAGAGCTTTTCTCTTTCCAAATACATGAACGCCTATATGAAGAATTTCCTTGCTGTTTTAAAGTAATGCAAAAGTCTGGAATTATTTGAAAAAATCCATTGTAGTTAATGTTGTTGAAGATGTCTACTACAAAAATATGATCCAGTTAACACTATAATTATTTTCAGTTTGTATCCACCATGACTATGTTGACATCTGCTGTTCCTTGTTTTTTGGGTAACATCCTTTTCTCTGGTCATGAAGGGAAGACTTCAGTCACACCTTGTGAACAAATTTTAAATATACAATTGGCAGTGTACTTTTTGTTGTCCAAAACTAAGGTTTTATTTATGTGAAATACATAAAAAATATTTGGAAAGTAGTTGTTTTTTAAAAGACAACTATATTAAAATATTAAAGTGTTTTCAAATGTAACAAAGTTTGTGTATGTAATATTCAAAGAAAATACTATAGGTACTTTTGGAATCAAACATTTTCAACTGTAATATTTGAGACAAAAATATTGGCAATCTTTTTATAATTCTCTTCCTGGCTAATAATAACTTTTAAGCGTTTTTTAGTATTTCATCACAAACTAATTAATATTTTGTTGTTTTATAAAAAGCAAAGGATCTGAACCCATTCTTATGGAGTTCTCCACTTTGAATTGAGTTAATCCCATTCTCAAATTAACTAAAAAGGATTTATTAAGTCAAAGCCATTTCTCACTATATTGTAGTGTATCCTAAACTGTTTGTTTAGGATGACTCAGGGGAGACTCTTGTAGAAACAACAGGGCATGTTGAAATCACCAAGAGCAAAATTTGACATTACAATTGTCAGTGCAATATTTTAACTTGAGTTGTGTATATCAGGCACCCTTCTCGAGGTTCAGTCTAAAACGAAATTGGTGCTGCCTCTGAGGGTGCACAAAAGCTACAGCCAAATCCTGCAGTCACCATGTAATGGACTGATGGGATGAGTTTGTAATGTCTGCTCCTGACATATCCCACATCTTTCTGAACCTGTATAAGGGGTGTCTGAAATGTCTCACTGTGTCAGCAACATGGTTTTCTCTTTAAGTTGGATTTTTGAAAGATGTAACGACTCACGATTGATTGTGTAAATTTTACAGTGCAGATTCTCCTCTCCATCTCCACCTCTTCAACTTAAGAAAGAATGTGAAAATGTTTAGGAGTTGTTGTTGTTTATAAGTATAATGCTCTTACTTTAAATTGGTACTCCTTTTCTCAGCCACCTAACGTAAACAAAGTGAAATATCAGAATGCTGTGTAGTTCCTCTTCGTAACTTGTTTTGGGGAGTTGAATGAGTACAAAACTTGAGAACACAATGAACACTTCAGGGGTTGAAGCAGCTTTAAATATATTATTTTAAAGAAAAATTCTCTCCCAGAATATAATCTCATATACCAAGGGCTGGCTATAAATGGATCATTAATGTTGATTTACGGTCTCTTCCCTCTCCTTGAGGCTGCATAAAATCCTGTTCTAGTCTCTAAATAAGGTCACTGCAAAGTCTTAATAATTAGGGGTGAAGAAAGGGAGATAAACCTCTTGTTTCAAAAGACTGTTACAAAGACTTTTTGAAGAAAAAGCAAAAGCAATACCAGGCAGTCTATGAAAAACAAAATAAAACTTTCTGTAAGTAAGAGTGGACAACCTGAAGGAAAAACAAAGAAGCTTCACATTTTCAATGCGTATTTATCAGGAGGGTGTCACTGGAAAAAATATAGAAATCCATGGCACATGTCAAGCATGACGTAAGGAGCAGCAGTCCTCCTTGCCAATCTGCCTGTTTCTATATTTACCATTACAAATTGAAAAACTGCTTCTGCTTATGTTACTATATCTAAAACTTAAACTGGCTTAAAATCTGATAACAATGTCCAGGATAATCTAAATAACAGTGCTTCCTATCCTGAGCTGCGTCGGCCTCTTTTTTTCTATTCCATCTCACTGTTTGCCTCATTCTTTTGCTGAACATGTGTCTTTACTTATCTCTGAAGGCCAGGGAGTGAGAGGGACAGAGTAGACTGGACAGCACTGAGGTCTGTAGCCACATCCCAACGTGTTAGAGAAAGCTTTCTGTACTGGCTGTAGCCAAAGGGAGAGGCAACACAGGTTGATTCATGATGGAAACTTTTCAGGTTGACATGCGTTTGTGGCACCCACAGTGATTCTGATCTTGATGAAGACGATAATGCATTACTTAAAAAAAGAAATAAAGGCACTGGTAGCATTTCAGAATGAAAGAAACGCAGCTAATGCATCAGGGGCAGTCAATTCTGTGCTGTGACTTTTGTCTTATATTTAGTTTGGAATAAATAGATGGAGATCTTGCTGCTGCTGTAACCTGACATTTTCAGTGCATTGAAGTTTCTGTAGAAAAAAAACATGAACTGTAACAGCTGTCACATTGCGGAGACCAAGTGATTGAGAATCTTATAGTGCCTTGCCAGATAGATCCTGATGCATTGCTGATGTTTTTTCCATTATAACAGATAGCCACTATCAGAAATGATACACAACCAAGAGGCAGCATTTCATGTCCTGGATAACTGTGTTTCTTTTGCAGGATGTGCTGCTGGTTATTTAGTGAATAGGCACAGGCAGTCCTTTTCCCCTAGCCACATCTGAACTTTTTTAAAGGGTAATTTTAATATTTATCTGCAATATTATAATTTATCTAGAGGGTGACAAAACAACATACATTTTAACGTTTTTCATATGGAAAGATATTAATACAAACTGATATCCTCAAAATGCAACTGAAGCTGTTAGATGTCACCTTAATTGTTTCAATTAGGTTCTGCATAGCCTACTGCTGGGAAACAATCATGCTGTAAAGCTTTCAAAGAGGTGACTTCAGTTATGTGTTAAAAAGTAAATCAAAGCACAGTTTTTATCTGCTGCATGCTAGAGGAATTGTTATTTGAACATTTATAGCTTTTAGATTGTGAAAATTTTAATGATGGCAATTGTCATCTTGTATCTAAGAGGTTTTCTATCAAAGGAAGACTTGCTAAAGTGAATAGCTTTGATGCAGCCATTGCAGAAATCGGCAGCAAAGTGCATCCTGTGATTCAGAAGGGCTATGACTGAATAGACACAAAAAGTTAAACTAAACTAAACACAGAAAAGAATTCTGCTAGTTGTGACTATTAAACATCCCTTCACTCCTGCCCTCTGAAAACCATAACAAGCCACCCAGAAAGCCCACCCATAAATAAAATTAAAAACAAAATTAATTATGCGAATTCAGTCAAGTACTCAAGATAAAAATTGTAGGCTAGTGGTAACTAGTGAAATGAGTCTGTTTGCCTTTCCTCCTACTTTAGGGCTTCAGGATAAAGGGAGGGAAGTGAAGACACACAGCATGACAGATTAGATGACTGGGAGACTTGCCCACTGCCAACAGTAAAATTCTCCCTTCAGCCAAAGACAAGACACTGTTTAGTGTCTTGCATCGGAAACCTTTTTTAAAGAAGTTTTGAGGAATTTTACTGCAGATTAGCCACTCTTATTACAGAGGGGAGCAGACGAGCAAACCTATTGTGTTCAACCTCAGTTGTTTTCCTTTCTATATCTTGCTCTGCAGTTTTATTTCTTTGTACTCTGCATTGCACCGTAAGAGAAAAGGTTGGTGAGGCTGAGGTTGGGGGTAGGGAGGCAAGTAAGAGAGATTGGAGGTGGCATTCAGAAATCTGAGTCATGCATGCAGGGAAATATAGCGAAAATTCGTCATGAATAACTTGAGTTACGTGACTCCATAAAATTTTAAGTTACAGCTGAAATGGGATGTATTCACATGCTATATGATTCCACGTAAGCTTCCACACCTGCCATAGATCTATATGCAGCCTTAGATGCAGGTTGATTACTGATGTATTGGGTGTGCTTTTTAAATTTCAGGACAAAATGCCTCTGTTATATGCAGTGGAATGAAAATGCATGTGTTTCTACTTACCAGAGGTGACATCCAGTTTTGTGCAAAAAGATCTTTATTTAACCACTGAAAAGCTATAGAACATTTCTCTTTGAAATGGTATTGTATTAATTTCTGATAATATCCACCTTCTTATAATTGTGTTCACTTTATGCTGCCTTAGCCCTTTTTTGTATTATGTAATCAGAAAGTTCGATATTCCCAGGAAGTCTTTATGCTGCTGGATGTAAAAGTCTTGCTTTCAGGAGATTAATGATGCTCCCTTGATTCTACTTATCCTTCCCTCCCTGCAGCTCTACACTTTCATATATTCATTCAGCTTTTCCTTCCTTTGCCTAATATGATATCTATATCAAATACAGCGGCAGCAGGACAGATTTCTCTGTTCTTCATGTTTCAGGAGCAGTGAAGTTTCCTTCTTTCTCTTCTCCCTTCTCTCTTCCTTCCTTGATTCCTTCCTTCTTTCTTCCCTCCTTCTCCCCCTCCCTCCCTCTCTCCCTCCCTCCATCTTCCATCCCTTTTTTTCATTCACTACAGCTGACAGTTCTTTTTATTACAGAAGGCATCTCCCTGTTTTGCCAACATATATAAACAATTTCTTAAGAAGTAAAAAAAGGCTCTGAATAGATTCTAGATATTTTTTAGCTTTAAAGCTATCTAATTTGCTTCTCTTTTTACACAGTTTAAAGGATGACATCCCTTTTCCGTTTGATCTGGAAATGCTACAAAGAAAATTGTGTACTGCAGTATTTTGACATGTAGCTTTAATAAGTGAATTATATAAACAGAAGGGGGAGAGATGGAGTTGGCATTTTTAGTAGTTTTGGGGAATAAGGTATCTTTCAGAGTTACTGTAGAAATTTTTTTTTCTTTCTTCTTCCAGGGAGGATTTATGGCTTTAAACCCTTGTTGACCAACGTTGTAACAGGCAATGTAACAGGCTTGAAGGGTGTCATGACTTCTACAGAAAGTCTTGAATTTGGTCTTCTCCTGACCTTTTCTATACATCTGACAAATTGCTCAAATTTTGATCACGGTTTTCCATATACTTTTTTCTTTTCTGCTTTTAAAGCTGTTTTTTTATTTGACATCAACCCACTTCTTATACATACCTCTACAAATGGCAGGATTTCACCTCAGTGACAAAGGAAGCAGAATCACCAGCTTAGATCCATATACCAAGGTACTTAAAATATACCTAACTATACCTACAACTGTTGGTGATAGTAGCAGAATTCTGACAGCGACATTTTGCAACAAGTTACAACAATACTGAAAATAATGTCAACTAAAGCAAAAGTCAGGGAAAAGGTTTTAATGTTGCTTAAAAAAGGAGAAGTAGAGAGAAGATCATGCAATAAAAGTTGTTATAAACATCTCTCTAAAATTACCCACTTGATAGAGACTGTGTTTGAACTTAAAAATTGTTGAGTAAGAGATTCATAGCTTTGTGCTGTATTCATCTTATGAGGTGTAAACTGTACAACATATTTTTAAAAGAAGGGTAAACTTCTCCCACGCCAATTATTGAAGGGAAATGAGTCAAGATGTTACTTCACAGAACACTCAAGCCCTGAGGCTCCTGAGAAATTCAGGGGTGACTCCATGTCAGGATTCTGCATGTGACCAGTGGCAGTACTGAGCTAACAGGAGGACATTAGGAAGAAGACATCAGTATTGCATTTGATATATCCATCAGAGGCCTTTCCAGTCTATATCCATTCTTCACTGGAGTGGTAGGACTTGAGGAAATGTCAGGACCTACACGTGAACCACATCTAATGCTTGGGAATGTGTTGTATATCTTATGGATGTGTAAAAATTTTGTGTATGAAGCTTAGATGGTGAAAAAGAATATCAGAATAATCTTATTCACTTCAGAAAGGTCCCTTATAAAAATGTATTTAGATGAGTTTAAAGCACCTTTAAAATTGAAATTGCAGAGAGAAAGACAGAAAGAAAGAACTGGATCCAGTATCTAGAGCTTGTCAACCAAGCAACGCAGAGACAGAATAAATAGAAAGTGCTGTAGCAGAAGAACAAAAAGCTACAAGAATGTATAATATCAAATGGGTTACAATAAATCCTCTAAGGTGCTATAATATGTTGCACTGGCAGACCTGAAGGAATGGAGGGCTTTGGTATGTTTTACCTAAAGTTTGTTTGCTTCAAAGTGTTCTGCCTTTGGAATTAGATCTCTAGCACATCAGTCCATCTCTTCTTCATCTGTCAACTTCTTGTGAACACCTTTTTCACAAGTTGCTCAACCTGATTCATGTCCTCTGCCTATCTCATCCTTTTGAGTCCTGGAAGCCTGAATGACCAGTGCTATGTCCTTTACAGGAACTGCTGAACCTGGCCTCAGGCTAGCTTTTTTATATAGCTTGGATCACTGAATGTAAGAGGTGAAACTGGATTGTGAACTTCTGTTTCCTGAAAGAGTGTTTTGACTACAAGGTTTTAACACAAGAATCATGTTTAAATGGAAAATAATGATTCTTCCATATTTTGTTCCCTGGTTCCCTAAAAACAGCTGCCTGGTTTCAGCAGTTAATACACTCAGAGCTCAGTGACTGCTCTCAGAACTCCATGGTCTCTGATACAAGGAGGTCTCATTTGGGAATTCTGGATTTATTTAGGAATAAGATTAAAGTCACATGTTCAGGTCAGCTAAGTTTATGGGACCAGTACCAGAATTTTACATGCTTAAGTAAATTTGATTTGGAAATATGACATGAAGAAGAGGGTTGAAACAGATGAATTGAGGTTTTATGGGTTATTCTATGATAATTAAACACTTAGAAATGAGCTAGCATAAAATATGTGCCTCTTCATCTTTGTAAAACTCATTTCAGAAAGTCCTAACAAAGAGCATGTTCAGAATGAAGGGATATTGATTTGGTCTGAAAAGAAGCTTCATAAGCTCACAATGAAGGAGAAAAGATTAGAGTCGTGTCAGAAAGCATTGGTGAATTACTCTAGAAGAACATGCAAGGAGATAAAGACAAGAACACTCACAGAAACAGTCAGGTGAAGTTTTAGCTGGGAAGAATTTGCCAGCTGATGTTTAGAAGCATGTTCTGAGGACCAGACAAGTGACCCACTGTGTTTACAGCCACAATGGCTTTTCGGTTTAAAATTAATGCAGTTAAGCTTGTGATACATGTGCCAGAAAGGTACACTACTAGTTCCTCTAAGATCTATGATTTTTTTAACAGGTGACTCTTCTCATTGAACAACTAAAAATTACTGCTTGTTTTAGTGTTTCGTTTTGGGAAATTCAGAATACCTTGGCATGAAGAAGACAGTGAAGCAGTGTGCATGGAAGAGAGAGATTTAAACCAATCATGGCACAGGGACTCCTGGAACTGTGGTATGATCATTTATAGCCAAATAAAATATCAGATGCTGGGAGGGTATCAAACACAACTGAAAGTCCCAAACATGAAGCTATGTCTGCTGTCTGAAGAGCACATTTCTGCACACACCCAGTTAAGGTCAGGAATATTGTCAGTGAAGATATCAAAGGACATACCTTTTGATATTTTGCTTGGAAGTTATATTATAACGCAAGCCAGAAATCTGTTCCTATCCTCACTAAAAACACAGACACCTGGCTGCAGGAATGCAGCTGAGGGCATCAGTGAAAATACACAAGGTGATAGAGAAACACAAAGGGAGGGAAGGTTAACAAAAGTGACAAGCCATTATCCTCAGGTCACGATCTCAGTTCCTGTAAGCTGATGTGACTAAGAGCAAGCAGGACCTCCACCCATTTCCACTAGGAAAGCATCAGGTACATTGGTCAGCTTGGAATAAGTGCTCTGTGACCATGAAAGATCATAGAATCATAGAATCATAGATAACCTATTGTTTACTGTTAGTCAGAAACTAGGGATGAGCATGTTCTGCAGTGTGATGAATTTGGGGAAATAGAATCAAAAGAAGTTCAGACACTTAATATCCATCCATCCATCCATCCATCTAGACTTGCATTTGGAATGAGCACTGCAGATATGTGAGTCATGAAAGAAAATCCTTGGGAAAAATTAAAGAATCAAGAGATGGATGACAAATTCCATGGCTTTATTTTACCTAGAGACACCAAGGTACAATTAGATGTGCTTGGAATGAAACACAAGCTTATTGAAAAGAGGATTTGGGGCAACGGGGACACAGGATTTAGTATGGAACTTTGTTCTGGAAAACTGACATTTTGAAGTTAGTGTTTGTTATTTTATGAAAACCCCGTTGTTAATAAGAAGGTGCTCCAAGTAACATTTTACTTTTAGATGCAACAAATGTACCACTTAAAATGTTATTTGTAAACAAACTTTTCTAGGGTAGTTACTAAATAGCTCAGCTATTTTACTAAGCCGTAGGAGATGTGGAAAATGAAGGATTTCTCATTGCTGTATTGTATAACTATAATGTTCTTATTAATTTACCTATTTCTTATTATTCTGCAGGTGATGTGGGGTTCAATCAAAAGAAACTTCTATGCGGAAAATGAAAGGAAATGAAACAATTACAAAGATAAGGAAAGAGAAGACAACTATTTTCCCCAAGGAGTATACCAAAAACCCTTCAGAGATATGTAGGTGAACACATTTACACATTTTGAATAATGCTGTTTCATCTACTATAATGAAGCTAATGATGTATTTTCCAGGGTAGTGAGGCTGGGGGCAGAACTGAAGGCTGAAGGGACGCCTCACAGCTAAATATTATTTCTAAAGAAGGAGGTAGAAACAAAAAGAATTTGAGTGAAATAACATATATTTGTAGGTAGGGATGGGACCTTAGTCCATTCCTGTCCCTATCTGGGCACTGGTTTTCGTGGCGTGCTCACCCAGGTTGTCTGGCTTAAGTCCTAATCCCATAAATATGGAGCATCCCTGTCTCAAAGGGAAGGTGCTGAGACAGTGCAGCAGTATTGTGTGTTTGCTGCTACACAGATCTGGGTGCAACTGGGGAAAGAGAAATCCTCACATGCTTGGAAACAAACTGTAAATTTAGAAAAAAGCACATGCAAACCTGCTATTTAAGTCCTGTTCTGTGCATGTTGTTTGTGTTTGGCTGAATATAAAAGGCATTTGTTTTAAAGAACCTGGTCTGAGATTAGTTTAATTAATAGAGGACCAGAGAGAAGTTTTCAGCAGAGTCCTTTGTAAGAGCTGTGGCTGTTCATGATTGTTTTGCAGTGATGGGAAAACTGCAAAGCAAAGTCCAGTTTGAGCATGGTCAAATAAAATTTTTCTCTTTTTTTTTAAGAAGCAATGCAAGTCTTACGACCTGAGGGTGAGATGAGAGACAAATTACAGAGGAATGTAAAACACAGCTTGTCCTGTAACAGGAACATGAGAGGAGACACCTCAGCCTCCCAGTGGAACAACTGAGATGGGAGTCAAGCAACACATGGTTTCGTTGAAAAGAGCCTGGATTGAACTGAGAGTGGCTTGGGCAGGCAAAGGCAAGATGCAGGGTTTGGCCAGAGAGTGGGTACATGTTTAAGTGCCAATTAGGTCAGGCACAGGCTTCACTCAGGCTATAGCAAGCAAGCTCAGATCAATGATAACAGCCAAGGGAGCTGAGATATTGCATACCTGTTATCTCCTTGCAGTCATCTTGGACTGCTTTTCAGACGCAGAGGTTCATTGCTGGTTTATTGACAAGCAGTGACAAGTCATTATTTCTGGCTACCCCACCAAGCACTTTTCTCATTTATCTGTTAATAGACCTTTGCTTTTCATAAGCCTGGAGATGAACATTTGGTTAAAGCTATCTCAGGCCAAACTTTATGAATATGTTCCTACATATGATGAAACTCCTTTTATACCTTGTTTCTACACCCCAAATATTGCAGCACAAATGAGGGCTCAGTTCCCTGACTGGTCTGGAAACTTGTCCATGTGAATACAGGTTGATACAGTCTTTTAAGAAATGAATTTTTCCAGCTCAGTGCTTACTTTTATTCTCAGCTGAAGCAGGATATAAGGCTTAGGTATTGTTTAAGCCATAGAAAACCTTCAAATTCATTGGCAGATAAATGCAGAAGCTTATAGTTGGCTGTTCTTTGTAAAAATAATGTGTAAAAATAGGTGAACAAAAATTTCCAAGAATTATGTGAAAACTTTTTCACTTCTGGGATCACAGAACATACTGGCTTCTGGGTGTGATCTTTAAGGCCAAAAGTTCCCAAATCCCATGAAGGTCCTGTAACAGAGGAGAATGCTTTAAAAAGCATGGCACAAATGCTGTGATCCACTTAAAGGGTCTTGGATATGTCTAAGGTAAAGCTGGCACAATGTGTTGGATTATTGTCCAGCATTCCTCCTCAAAATCACCTGCGTTGGCATTTATAAAGAATGAGTGGGATCTGTAGCATGAATGCTATTTTTAGTACTAAACATAGTGTTTTCATCCACTGTTCCTCGTCAATGATTTTGGGTTACATGGACTGCATTTTTAAAGTGCTAAGTAGGTTAGGAACCCTCACTGAAGTGAACTTCTACTGAAACCCCCCCAAAAACAGGAAGAAAAAACCTTTTTAGTATGCCATGGGATCTTAAAAACTATCACTTTGAACTTCAACACTGGTACCTGGGGGGAAAATAGGTGTAGAAGTAAGCTGGGTCAGTAGGTAGCAGTGCTTCCCCAGAAACTCCTACCCTTTTGTTCTAGGATGAGCAGATGGATAGATGGGTAGCAGATCCAAGGATGATGTGAAAGCATTAATCTTGAAGCCCCTGATGATTCAATCTCTCTTACCACAGAGTCTCATATTACTCAGTCAAGATGAATAACCTTGTGGCTATTAGCATGATGTAGCCTCGTGGAAGTCATGCTTAACTTTTTTCAGTGTTCATAGTTACTCAAGAATTACCAGTTGTGCATGTAGCTGCAGCTATTATTCCAAAAGTAAGTAATATTTTTAAAGCAGGCGTGTAGGTGGAGAACAAAGATCATTTGGCATTTACCTTGATTACTCTGTCAGATTAGATTACAAGCCATTATAAAAATTCTTCTGTAACGATAAAATTCTGCAAATAAGGGGAACCATATGTTTTATCACCTGTGCACCTACAAAAAAAAACCCACCCTGAAACCCTGCATTTTATCTCTTCTCCTATGTGGCACATTTTTTCCAAAACCACATTGAATACACCCAGAGTAAAGCTCAACTTAACACAGATACTTCTGAACTCAAACAATTCTTAAACTTCCTTCCATTCTGACACTGTCTATGGATTCTAAATCAGTACAAACTGCAAAACGAAGAACACTAAAAGTTATAACTGAAAAAAGCAATTGCCCTACTTCATTAATTCCACCACAATTCCATGTGTAATTTATGCTCATATTCCCTCTTTAACTTCCTTTCAGCCCATAAAATGTTTTGAGGTCTAATTTATATTACTTCAGGTATTTCTCTGACTTTGTTGAAGACAGCAAATAAATCCACCTCTTTCTGATTGCTGGCATTCTTTAGCACATAGCAAAGATTTTTCACACTTTGTGTGTCATGATTTTCTGTTGTAGATTATTGTTTTATATTGAAATAACAGTATCAAATTAATTTGATATGATCCTTGAAGCAGAATTTCAACCACAAGGCCACATAGGAAATATATCTTATATTTATAATTCATTTACTACAGACAATCATAGCGGCGATTTCATTAAATAAAATATCTCCCAAACCTAAAAGCCTGTTAATATCAACTCATTATTAATCTGACTGTATTAACTTTACTGACTTGTTCTATCTTTTCCCAGAGTATTATTAAATATTTCCCAATTATAATTGTTTTGTAAACATGTATGTATAGAATTGTTTTAAATAGTTCAGAAGTAGGTGTTTCAGATAGAGCAAATAAAATATCCTTTTTTCTAATATTAAACTCTTAAATAGACCATTATTCCTTAAAATTTAGAAAAGATTAATAATTCTAAAAGGCAAATCTGTCTGGAATTATTTTTCTAAGGGTTAAAAATAAAATAGACTTTTCAAAACTAAAGCAGGCTGAATAACAATCTAATTTTAACTTCACTTTTTTTTTTTTTTTGAATAGTGTAGAGTAGTCCTCCTTCCTTATCAGTTGGGCAGGGATTTCCTGCTACTGAACACACATTTTTGTCTTAGACAATATAATGGGCATGTACATTAGCTACTCTATTGCTCTTATAGTGCACCACAAATAAGCAGTAGAAAACTGTTTTATCTTTCTCTCAAAAGATGTTTTCTGCTGTCTGTATTAATTGGCATTTGAGATCATGTGCTGTCACTTTTACATTTTGCTAAGGAAAAAATATGTATTACAACTATTGTTGTTATTAATATCAAGTCTGACTTTCTTCTGGAGATTAATTTGAAATGACACTATGGAGCTTGACAGCTCTTGTTGGTTATTTTAATTTGCTAGACAATTTTGCATGCTATTGGCATGGGAACATAGTCTCAGGAAACAGTTTTGTTCTATTGGTTATTATTCTAAACGAAATAAATATTGAAGCAAACAGTAAGCCTAACGAAAGACTAAATTACTATGCAAGACAAATCTCAGTAAACAATTATTGAAGAGAAATGTGATGATACACATAATAAATTATGGAATACTCAACTGATAAACACCTTATGCTGGATGACAGACTAAGGTGCACACAAATTCATGGCATTTTTTCAGAAATTTGAGATGCTTATATACTGGCTTTGGAGTGCATGTTATTCCTTTCTATGATTCAGCCATTTCAGGTCACTTTAATATCACTTTTTCCATTTCTTTATTTTAAGGTAGTTAAAGACGTTTATGAGCAAAGCATGACTGTATTACTAGCCTTACTTGTATTAAAATGTGATACTGAATTCAAAATTGAATCTTGTAGATCAGAATTTTTTTCTCTTCAGCAAAAACACAGAAATGTTACTAAAAACACATGACAATCAAACAAATTTTGTAACTGTTCCACCTCTGGGTACTTGGAAACACACTGCTATAGTTAATTCTATAAATTGTTAGTTAAATTGTTAAGCTGGGATATGATTCTAAAAATGTCGATTCTTTCCTCAAAATAAGTATAAAAAGTAGAATGTATTTGCTCTAAACCTGCAAGTAGATATACTAGAATGGCAAATTTTAAATTAATGCTCTGCAGCCTTGGAGATCAGCAGGTAATAAAGAGAGTGTGGAAATATGTACACCATGAATATGATTCAGCTGGTTATTAAATCACAGGAAAAAAGCCTCTTTTTGCCTCAGGTTTGCTTAAGTCTCTGTAGTATGCATCAGTCTTATTCCGAGGGAGTTTTTTTAGGGCTCTGTGTGTTGATCACGACTTTTGCACCTTTTGTTTTCCACCTGCTGATCCCTTATTCAGATTAAGGACTGCTTCTTTGTGTGCATATGTTACTATAGACCTTTAGTTGGTCAGCATGAGCCAAATCCCCTCTCTCTCTCAATTCTTTCTTTTCCTTTCCCAGGTGGAATGCCCTGGAGAGAAGAAAAAAATTCATAGAAATAGAGAGGACAGGTCTGACCTCTTTCTATACTTTGCAGACCTCACACTTCAAACCCACAAGCACTCCAGAGCTTCCAGAAGCAGATTTCCAGAAAATGATTGCTTTCTCCATGCTACTAATATGTCTTTGGTCTTATTCTGGGTTACTACACTCTGCCTGCCCTGGTCTCACAAGTGATTCTCAAGTACCTTTTGCTGCAAATCCTAAAATGAAGAAAAATTTTACAATCTGTTGATAAGACAGTCTTTAATTTTCTTCACGTGAAATTCATGAAGAATTTAATTTTCTTCATGTGTAGAAACTCTTCTCCATGAAGGCATTTCATCAACAGTGGAAAGGAGAGTCTTCCGTGTAGAATGGCCTCCTGTGGCTGTTCTGATTCATAATGGGATGCATCTAGCTTTTATAAGTTGAAAGGCAGTTTTCTCCTTATTCCCATTTATCACTTATTCCATTTATCACCTACATGAAAATCTTCAGTTATTAGACATTACTCATCCTACTAGTTATCACTGAACTTTGGGTAATCCAATTACTTATATTTTATTTTCTTAGTTGTACTGGACCTGGTTGGCCAGCATCGGGTACTGCAAAAGACCGTGATGTGTGAACCTTGCCTGGCCCCTCGATGCCCATCTGGTTATTCTCCAGGCCCCCTCCTCTGCAAGACAGGAGATGAAAATACTGTGAATATGCTCATGGGTTGAGATAACAACAGGGAGGCCCACTCATTTGTTACTGTCAAAGTAAAACAGAAAATAATTTTTTTTTGCCAGTTAATAACAGATGTGGATGGTTAGAAATAAGAAAAAAACTAGAAGCATCTTCTTACCACCTGATTCTTCTTCCCAGGCTCATCTTCACTCTTACCTTCACTTTTACCTCTCCCCGCAAGTGATGCAGAGTGATGGGATACAGCTCTTCCAGAATGGACTGCTCCCAAAGGGTCAGAGGTCACTTTAGAAAACCTGATTCTATATGGGCATCTATCCATGGGCCCCAGTTCCTGCCAGGAGTCAACTCCAGCATGGCCCTCCGCAAGCTGCAGTGTCAGGTCACTTCCACCTACTCCAGTGTGGGATCCTCCACAGGCCTCAGCCAATACCTGTTCCACCGTGGACCTCCACGGGCTGCAGGGGGACAGTCTGCTTCACCATGGTATTCAGCTGGGCTCTAAGGGAGCCTCTTCTCTTGTGCTTGGAGCATCTCCTCTCCCTCCCTCTGCACTGACCTTGGTGTCTGCTGGGCTGTTTCTCCCACATATTTCTCACTCCTCTCACAGCTGCCACACCACATTTTTTACTCGTTCTTTAATATGTTATAATGGGTTCGGCTTTAGCCAGTGGTGGGTCCATCTGGGAGCTGCCTGAGCTGGTCCTGTTTGATTGGTGCCTTCTTACAGAAGTCACTTCTCCAGTCCACACTACCAAAACCTTGGCACCTACACCCAGTACAAGAGTTTTTTAAACCCAAATGTAATTATGGCCTGTAGTGAATTCATTTAAACATAGATGAGAGTAAAAAGAGTGTTGAACTTGTGATAGGGTCATGGCAAAAGAATGTCTATTTATGGTAAAAGCCTAAAAGCTGACAATATAAAGAAAATATAACCGCTACAAAAATTGTTAATTTTCTATGACTGTTTCACTGAGCCATTTTTCTTTTGTTGTTGTTGTTTATTAGCACATATTTTCTCTTCTGATTGTCCTACTGTGATGACTGAAGATCGTGGAGCTGAGTGCACAGTTCATGAACTTTCTACTTGATTTCAAGGTACAAAGGATGAAATTCACTCCCGGGCAAGTGAAGATCTATGGAAAATAATGAGGGCTATGCTATGCGACAGCTATCATGCTCACTTCTGGAAAAAGGTCAAAGACTTTTCTTTATGTGAAATCAGTATTAAATCCCTGAAGTGCTTAGAATTTCCATTTTCAGATCCATCCTGTTTGCATTTGTATTAATTCAAGATACTTTCTGAATTCTGGTGAAATATATATATATTTCTTCTTTGCTAAACAAAATGTAAATAAACTTTCTAAGACAACTCCCTTCACAGTATGGTGTTAATAAGAAAACATTGCCCAAGAGTTAATTGCGCTATTTCATATTAAAAATGCTTGTCTCAAAAGATTCATAAATATTTCATTTCTGTACTGCAAAATGTTATTTTCCTGTGTTTTTAAATTTGCTTTTCTATACTTAATGATTTTACTAACAAAAAGTCTGTTGAGAATTATATAAAATCCCTTTTTGATGCTCATTGGAACAATTCATTGAATATTAAACATACCAGATATTCCAGTATTTTGGTATCTACTGTACAACTAGTTAAATCCTAAACAGTCCTAAACAGGTCACAGGCCTCAGTTTAAGGATGTTTGTTTGTAATAAAAGCTCTCCTGCACCTGGCTTTGTGCTTTGTAAGAAACTGTTTTTCTCCAGGGTACAATTACATCAAGAATTTTTTTTTTTCAGTCAGCAAGAAGAAAGGATAATGGGCAAAACTCAAGTTACATCAAATATTTGGTCTAGAGTTTGGGTTTGCAATCTATTGGATATTAAGCATAAGAGTTTGAAATCCCATGAGAACAATAGGTTACTATTTTGTGGATATTTTAAAAGCTCTAATTTAGACTAAACTTCCTTTAATTTTTCAGTTCATATCAGAGGCTTTAAGTCAGGAGCATGAACAATGCTTCAACTAAATTTTCCCATTCCACCAAGAAAAAAGATAGTGTTTTCCTTAGTGAAGTTTAATATTACTAATGGTTCTTATTCTATAGAAGGGATTTAAGGAGCTAATTTGAATTAACTGGGAGTTATTGTTATTCTTTCTAATCGGTTAAAGTGTGTTCTTTTCTATATCAATGCTCTGTTTTGTATGGTTGTCGAGGTTTGACCCCAGCCAGCAAGTCTCAGGCAGCCACTCGCTTACTTCCCCACCAGCAGGATCAGGGTGAGAATCAGAAGGGTAAAAGCTAGACAGTTCAGGAGTTGAGATAAAAACAGCTTAATAGAGGAAGCAAAAGCCATGCATGCAAGCAAAGCAAGACAAGGAACTAATTCACTGCCTCCCGTGGGCGGGCAGGTGTTCAGCCACCTCCAGGAGAGCAGGACTCCATCACATGTAATGGTTACTTGGGAAGACAAACCCCATCACTCCAAACAATCCCCCTCCTCCTTCTTCCTTCCACTTTATGTACTGAGCATGGTGTCCAACTGTTTGGAATATCCCTTTGGTCAGCTGGAGTCACCTGTCCTGGCTGTGTCTTGTCCCAGCTATCCATGCAACTCAGTCTACTTGGCAGCGTGGCAGTACAGAAAGCAGAAAAGGCCTTGGCTCTTTGTAAACACTGCTCAGCAATAACAAAAACATCCCTACATTATGAACACTGTGTTCATAAATCCAAAACATAGCCCCATACCAGCAGTTGTGAAGAAAATTAATGCAACCGCAGCCAGCACCAGCGCAACGGTCCCTCCAGCTGCATGAGGTAGTCGTAAGGGAAAACACACTCCTGTACGTGCATGCTTCAGAAGGACAGACTTCACGGAGAAAGACAGAATATCTTGGAAACCACTTGCAATTTATAGTTACAAATTAAACACAGTATGGAAATATAATCTATACTTACTATTGTAGAAAGACAGCAATGATGACACTGAAATTATATTTCAACAACAAACCCTTTTGAGAATGTTGCCCCAAAAAATCTACCGTCAGTTTAAGGAACTGTAGGAAAGGGAGTGTGATTTCACTGACAAGCCCACACAAAAAAACCCTGCATAAAACTGATACCAGAATTTCTTTATGAAAAGACTGTCATCTAATGCACTGTAAGATTATGCCAGTAGCTATTGTGAGACACTGGATTATGATATTAATTATTGGTTTGGACCAGCTCAAGTGTGTGTGGGGTGGTAGGGAAGGGCAGGTTGAATTTCACAAAGATGTGGTGGTGCCCTGGTCCATTCCCTAGCCCTGGTCCTACCCTAGTCTCCTGGGGCACCCCTGGGGCAGCTGTCAGGCAGTGGCACATGAAGAGCACTGCTCCACACCACACCCTCTGGAACCCCTGATCCAGCCCCAGAATGTCTGACACACTGGAACTTCTGCCTGGAGGTCGGCATTGTGGCCACTGCAGGGCCAAAAAAATAAAAGCAACAACATGTGGTCTCCGTGGGTTTAGACCCTCCTATCTTCTCCTCACAGCTGTACCTACAGGTGGTAGCTATAATTCTCTCTTTCTCTCTCTCTTTTCTTTACTTCTTTTCCTAATCTCCTTAATATCTTGGGTAACTTAAAACTGGACAGGTTGGATTTTGCTAAGTTGTATGTGTTAGCATATGCTAAGTCATTGCTTTGTGGGATGCTTTATTTTAGTTGAGTGTTGCCCTTTAGACTTTTACCAAGTTCCCTTATGTTCTAAAATTTGCCAGTAAAAGTGTGGTTTTGACCTCCTGAAAAAATATGTGTGGTGTCTTCTCCCTTGTGCTATCTCAAGGTATCAAAAGAACTGAAGGAACTTCTGAAAAATTTAGCTCTTGAATTTTTGCAGCCTAGTATGTTTTTAAAGTAAAACTGCTTCAATGAGCTTGTAGCTTGTAGCCTGGAGTCTTACAGCTAGACATCACCTGTTTTCCATACTATGAATTTTCTGCTTTTGGAGCTGCACTGTTCCAAGAATGTAAGAAGGAATGGATTCGAGTGAGAGATGACCTACTTTATTAGATGAGCTGACATAGATCAGTCATATGTTGCCATATATTATGAGACATCTAAAATGTTAATATGTTTATAGAAGTGCTGTTTATAATACCATCAAATTGTTTTCATAGTTTCAGTTTTCCAGCAATGATAGACAATGTCTTCTCTATTATTAGCCAGGAAGGGGGCATGGTTTAAGTCCTGCCATGTTGCAGGAAAAAACAAAGGCTTGTCTGCAAACTGTAAAACTTCAATATACCAAAGGAAGAAAGCCATGAGTTTGAAAGCATAAAGTGTTTGTTTTATTTTCCCTGATTTTCCAGTGGTTCTCTTCTCAATTCACTGGGACTGGTCCTTGGCCATTAAAGAGGTTCCATTGATGTGCCGCTCCGGTGAACACTTGGAACAAACTGTTTCTTTCTCCACATTTTCTTGATGTTCTCCTGTCTTCTATCCTTTGAATCTTTACTCTTTCCCTCACTTACCATGTCCTAACCTTTCCTTTTCTTGGAACTTCAGACAGGTGAGATTACCCTGCAGGAGAGAAAGAAAGGGACAAATAGTTTCTGAAAGATATGACTGTATCAGGTAGGGAGTCATCATGTTTTAGATTTTGAATGTTACATTAAATGTAACAGGGACTTTATGTAGGCAGAGTCTATTGATATCTGTGCACAACAGAGAGAATCTCTTCTATATTTTTCTGAAATCTCTATTCTAAGTTATTTAAATGAGGGCTTGTTTGTTTTTAATCTTTTTCTTCATGAAATACTAATGTTTGAATGGGCAAATGATTCTCTTCTAACTCTGAATTCCCTTGGTTTTGTGTGTATTTTAAGCTAGACTCTAATTTATTTTCATGTAAGTGAAATACTTGAAGCTGAAGGATATGATTTAAATCTAAAGCATTAAAAAAAAAAAAAAAGAAGAAAAAAAAATAGAGGGTTTCCTTTTATATAGTCCCCAGCAGAAGAGTGTTCCACTTTCCATTCAGTAACAGTGCTTGGACTATATCAAATGCAGTTTTAAAAGTGAGGTCATGATGCTATGATTCAAAATTTGTCAGATATAAAGCCATAAGGGATTTTTAGAAGATGAAAAGGCTAGACTTCTGATGTGACCTGATGCAGTTGAGTAACTCCCAAAGTCACAAGTCAGTTTCTGACTATAAAAGAGACATCTGATCAGATTGTCATGCTTTATGTTTAATGGAGTGTTACAAGGACTTTGACACAAACCATTACCCACTATTTACTTATTCAAAGCAGAAACCTACTGGAAAATTGAACAAAATTATCCATACTTTAACAGCTTTGAGCAGATTTCAGTATGATCAAAATTTCTAAAGCATATACCTCTTTGAGAACACTGGTATTAAATACTCTTGAATTCTTGTATTGTACTCTAATCATTACTTTTCACTAAATAATTTTTAACCTCTGGATGCTAAATAGAAATGTAGTCAACATTGCAATTTACATCTGCCATATATGGCCATGTTACAGAAAGATATTTATTGACTAGATTCAAATAGTAATCCACTGTGAACCTGTTATCCTTGCTGAACTTGTTACTCTTGGAACAAAACTATGTTAGTCAATTTATTTTCTATTTTTAGTATCTTTGGGAATCAAAGCCATTGTAAAAATTACTAGCAATAACTCCATTCTTTGATGTTGTTAAGAATTCGAAGTTTCAGCTAAAAGAAGATGTTCAGAGGAATCTTGATCACATCAAACTGCACAGAAGAAACATGCTGTTTAATAATTGCTGCAAAATCTATTGATTGCTACTCAAAAATAAAATGCTGGTAAAATCATTGTGCTGGTCCAGAGAGGGATGCTATTGTGAAATAAACAGTGAAGCAAGGCATGGAAGCTCTTTTGCAAATCCACAATTATTAGACATTAAGAGAGTGTGTGATTAGCATGTACTAGTTCTGAAACTTAGAAAACATAATGATTTGAAGGCTCTATGAGGGTGATGTAGACATAAGGAAGAAGAGTGAAGTAAATATTCCAGGCACTTTTTTTTTTTTTTTCCCTGCAGAAATGATCAGGGCTTTTATAAATATTTTCAAATGTGATTACCAGATAAGACATCAAACAACAGATAAGTAACCTAGCAAGCAGATTATATTTTCATTCAGGACACTAATGATATTATTAAAAAAAAAAAAAGGAAAGAAAGAATTTAAAACTTCTGACATCTTTTGGAAATTCTGTAATTAATAGAAAAGGATCACAGATGGTACAGGGACTCTTTATTTTCCACTAATACAGTGGTGCAAATCTTACACAAGTCAAAGTATTCATTTGCATCAGGTTAAACTGGTCCCAAGCACTGCTTGTCTGCAAAGAATTCCAAGTACTTCAGAATATACTTCAAAGCCAAGTAATATAAAATGTTAAGTATTGCTTAAGAAAGAAGGCTTTTGAAAAAATAACTTTGCAGGGTAAATCAATTTACTAATCTGTAACTTTAATTACTCTTTTTGTTGAATTTTTGTGTGGATTTTATTTCTGATGAATCCTGTAATTGTAGAGAGTTTTATCAGATTAAGCTTCACCCTACAAGGCAAAGGATCAAATTGTTTTTCACCATCTAGCTGCATTAAGAGGGCCTGGAGGTCAGTCATATCAACAAAACATCTATCTGTGTCAGGGTAAGAAAGCTGACTGAAACATATTTCTGTGAAGACATTGTAACTAACTGTCAAGAAACAGGTTCAGGTGAAAAGTTTTAAATATATTTCAATAATCACTATCAAACTGCTTGTGTGGCTTCCAATATTTTAACCACATCTAAATGTTAATGAAAGGATATGCACACCACCACATTTTGGTTTTTTTTTTGAGGTAGAATGGCAGCTTTGTCATCATCTGTAAATCTCAAAACACATGTCTTGAGACCTGATTTTCACATGCACTGTATTTGGACAGTATTTTGAAGAGAACTCCAGTCCCTTCAGATTTCTTTGAGAGTTCTATTAAAACTGGTGTGCCCAAAAGAAGTTACTCATCAGACCAACTAAGCAAAAATAATTGAACATCTCATAAATTGTAGACTCACTGAATAATTTAGTCAGGAAGAGAGCCCTAGAGGTTGAATCCAACTTTCTTCTCAAATCAGCTCTGATCAACTAGGATAGCTTGGAGACTGTGAAGCAAATTTTGAATATCTCCAAAGATAGGAATTCCGCAACATTTTTTTTGGACAACTTGGTACAGTGTTCGACCATCCTCATAGTGAAAACCTTTTGTGTGGTATCTAACTGGAATTTCCTGTATTTGAGCTTGGGTCTGTTATGTCCTGTCCTTCCTCTGTCTCCTTTGAGTGTCTCTGTCTTTTCCCTCTTCTCCTATTAGGTAGCTGCAAATAGCAATAACATTTTCTTTAACATTCCCTTCCCCACGCTGACAAAATCGTATTCTCTCCATCTCGTCTGCCATGTGCTGCACCTCTCAACCAACTTGGTACTACACTACTGGTTTCAGTGCCATCTACTCAGGTCTATCTTCTGTTGGGGAGCCTAGATCCAGGCAGAATACTACCAGTAAAGGTTTGCAAGTGAAGAAAGGGGGGGGAAGAATAATTTCCCTCAGCCTCCTGGTTATACGCTGTGAATGCAGCCCGGGAGGACCATGACCTCCTTTGCTGCAAGAGTTCACTGCTGACCCATGCTCAGCTTGTTGTACCACAGAGCTTCCAGGTTCTGTGGTGCAAAGCTGCTCCCCAGCCAGTCTGACTCCAGGCTGTGTTATTCTGTTGGTTATGTCATCCCAGGTGCAGGACTTAGCACGTGCCTTGATTGAAGTTGGAGGACAGCACCACTGTTCCAGCCTTTGACTACTCTCCCAAGTTTGTTATCACCTGGGAACATGCTAACTGTGTACTCTATCCCATTGTCCAGATTGTTAGTAAAGCCATTAGGCAGAGTATCCTCTAGTATTAATCTCTTAAAGTTGTTATTAGTAACAAGCTACTTGCTGGACATACGTCACTGATCACAATCCCTAGAGCCTGGCAGTTCAGTGAATTTTCCACATGTCAGATTCATTCACTTAATGAGATCAGATATTACTAATTTGGCCATAGGCATGCTATGGGACACAGTGTCAAAGGCCTTACTAAATCAGGGCATGCAGCAGCCACTGCTCTTCCCTTGTCCAAACCACTTATCAAGTCATTGTAGGAGGCAATGAGGGTTAGTCAGGCCTGATTTACTCTTCATGAAGTCTTTCTGACTGTTCCAAGCCACCTTTTTGTCTTCCATGTGTTTGGAGATGACTTCCAGGAATATTTGGTCTATAATTTTCCCAGGAACTGAGCATGAGTTAATGCTGTTAATGTTGTCTGTAGTTCCTGGGTCTTCCTTCTTGCCCTTGTGTTACTGGGCAATACTATTGTTAACGGCATGTGAATTCTTTTGGTGATGGAATTGTAACGGAAAATTCTAACGGTAGTGGAATTCTTTTACCATCTGACTGAAACTACTGCAAGAATTTTCTTATGAGAGGAAGTTCTAATAGATGAAAATTCATTATAAAAGAGTATCTTAGATGAAAAAACTCCATCTCTCATTATAACAATGTTAACTCTAAGCCATATAGATGTATCGAAATTATTTGTGTAGGTTAGACTACGAAGTCCCGCGAGTCTTTGTACTACAGGACTGGCTTAATAATGGTTTAGTGAACTACATTTATTTCAATTTGGTATTTTATATATAAATTA
Organism: Myiotriccus ornatus; assembly: GCA_036023395.1. Lineage (NCBI taxonomy): Eukaryota > Metazoa > Chordata > Aves > Passeriformes > Tyrannidae > Myiotriccus > Myiotriccus ornatus. Next base: position 81,123,097 of record JAYRBT010000001.1, on the reverse strand, counting down.
TTATATATTTTGTATATAAATTATTATAGAGATGTTATAAATATTTTTTCTGAACATGAAATTGAATTACATAAGGGCAGTAAAAATGAAATAATGGGATTGAAAAGTCCCCTGGAAAAAGATAACCCAAGCCAAACCTGTAAATGAAACCTTTTTTTAGTAATATATCTGTCTTTTCTTGAGATACAGAGCATGGAAGCTCTGTCTAACCTATGCAGAGAACTGCCTCTAAATAATTAGAGAATTTCTATGAAAGAAGGCTGAAAAAAAGATGAAGAATAGCTCATATCTATCAAGAGTGAAAAACACTTATTATAACAATGATTTAACTGTTCACTGCAAGACACTGATAACAGCAAGAAAACTCAAGGCTTAAGTGACATAAAAAAGCTTATACTAAATTAAAAAATAAAAAAGATATAGCTTGCATACCACAATGGTTTTATTTTTTCCCAATTCCAAGAAAATATTGATTGCAGTGCATATACAGATGCATTTATTATAGAAGACAATTTTCAAACAGAAGCTTTATTGGTAAGCTGAAAGGCTGCAGAGTGGACAAAACTGATTGCTCTGCTTCCAGCAACTCGTTTGAAACATGTTCAGTAAATGTATAGCTGTCACTGTGAATATATCTTGCATTCCGATCAGAACCTGAGGCAGGGAAAATTCCCTCTCATATTAAGGCTTATTGGCGTAGCCCATCCTTTTCAGTACTTAGGACTGAAATTACTGTCCTAAGAGAAACCACTGAAAAGATAATTGTTCAATAGGCCAGTCAACCTACAATATGTGAGGAATGTGCTTCTAAAATTAATTTTACCTTGTCTTATTAAGTAGTTATCCTTTCACGAGAGAGCTGTTTGAATCTCTCTTGACTTACTCCTCATTTATATGATGAAAAATAGGATAATGGAGGAATTTGTAAATCTGTTGAAGGGCAAGTGGTGCTTCTGTAAAAATATAGTTGAGAAACAGAACAGTGACAATACCCTTCAAACATAACCCTCATAGCAACTGAGCCAAATAATACAACTTTTGTGGATCTCTGAATATGTCATTGATGAATCAGGTGTTGCTTTTAACTTATCACCCATTTGAAAGATTTTGAAAAATGCAGAGAATATAATTTAAGTGAAAAATGCCTGAAAACAGTGGAAAGAATTCAAGATGTGCAAGAATAAATAAATAAATGAACACATGATGTCCCAACTACTGCTAACTTACCAACAAGAAAATGCCAGATTTTAGAGAGATCTTAGCTTCGGAGAGTGAAAACATAACAAGAACTTAAATACTAGCAAATCCAAACTAAAGTAACGATTAAAAAAAAAAAAAAGGACAAAACAAACTAATAAAGATAAAAAAAGATGAAACTAATAAAGATGGATCATTAAGTGAAAGTATGATGGGGAATGCTGAAAATTTTTTAGTTACTTAGTTAGCTGCTTTAGTTTTCAATTCAACCCTAGAAGAAGAAGTGCATTTAACCGAAGCTTAGTCCATGAGGTACAAGATAGAATAATACAGATAAAACAGCAATTACAGCATAAGTACCAGGCTACATGTCAGATTTTCAAGGCAAGACATGGAGGTGAACAAAAATGGAACAAAATTGAAATTTGTTTAGAAAACTGGCCATGTTAAGCTAACCTAGTGTACTAAATAACTTTTCTTTCTTTTAGAGAGGAGAAATAAAAGAGATCTTGCCAATCTACATAAAGAACCATAGAAGTATAGAGCAGTTTAAGATGCAAAGGACCTCTGGCATTATCTGGTCCAAACCGAGATGGTCTAGTTTAGATGGGATTGCTCAAAGACTTTGGTGAAATGTTTAATAAAATCCCACTTAGACAAGATGGAGAGGACGAGGTCTGTAACGTAACGTAAGGCAAGTATGGATCGTACTACAGAGATGGCAACAATAGGTAACAATGAAGAGGAAAATCAAAGATGAGAGGGACATTCTTCCAGGACCAGAGGACCAATATTTTCAAATATCTTGACTCATGAGAGAGCGTTAATGAAATTTGACCATGATACATTGTCGGGGTTTTGAAGTTGTTAACTCACTGGTCTATCATTGGTTTCTGTGTTGCCATAGTTATTATATTGTCTCCTT
>JAYRBT010000001.1:81090313-81120875 GCA_036023395.1 Myiotriccus ornatus | reverse complement strand
GTGCTGCGTGGTCTCTGTCTCCTGGCATAGGTGCCTCCGCCGCCTGTCCCTGCCACGAGGGACGGGCGGCGGGGGGGGTGATCTCAGCCCTGGAAACCTTCACAGAGCAGCCGGGAGGGACCCTCCAAAAACCTACCAGAACTACAACAATACATAGTTCAGCGTCATCATGAACAACTGAAATAGGGCATGCCCTTGATAAATGAAGTGATAGAATGCATTTATTAGCACACAAAATACATGGTGAGATATCCTGGGACTAATAAAAGTATTTTTACAATGAATTGCAAATTGTTTGCAAATGTATAAAGAAAATTCTGATTGTTTCATGGGACTGTGAGCCACCTATAAGATGCAGCTGTGGAAAGTATTAAAAATGATGAAAGCTGCTGGTGGCTTAGTAGATGAAGTATGACTTCTTCATCCTGTGTAGGGGTCACTGGTGATGGATTTGAAAGAGGGAAAGAACACTGCCTAAATAAAATTCTTGACTGAGCATTAGAAGCTGTAAAAGTTATTCTTGTGACACATTGTCTAGGTATTTCTCACAAAGCACATGCTTTTGAAGAGTCTGGGAAACTACTCTCTTGTTAGAATAAGGGTTTGAAATAAACCTGATCTATAGCAAATACTGTTCTGAAGGGTTGAAAATCTGTACTGCAGAAGTTCTATAAGTGACTTAGTTATCAGACATTACAGAGAAGATGAAAGTTATGATTCTTCTGCAACTGTGCTGACTATACATTAACACCACTTTTCATACAGTTAGAAAAAATGTAAATGTTTGTTAGAGATGGAGCAAGTTTCCTTTCAGTTTATTTCAAGAATTTCTGAAGTATTAGTGGAACATACTTGTTCTTGATTGATATTTAGATACTCACCCCCGGCAGTTAGTAGAAAAAAACTTAATGCAGTGGAATTTTCTTTTCCCTAGTCACAATATGACATTAGAATTGTTTGTCATGACGGCTCAAAAAAAAAAGTGTGGGAAATTTGTTAACGTACAATAACATCCTCAGGATGATGAACTATACTTAGCTACAAGAATTTGAATTACCATTTCAAAGAATTTCACTTCATACGGGATCATATGAAGTACAGAAATGTTCTTGATAAGAGAGGGCTTTTTTTTTTATTAGGTAAAACTAATTAAAAAATGAAATAAATACCCAATATGTATGGTTTCGCAAACTACTCATGTGCTCAGAGGTCAACAGCTGTAAGGCAAGATAGTGAGGAGAAAATAGCACAGGAAAGATTTCACAAAAACATCCTCAAAAGGCATTAAAATGTGATTAGAACAGCTGCTCTATTGGTACGTGAGAGATTTCTTCAGGAATAATGAAGAGCTTGTGAGATATGATCAAGCTTAATTTGGATTGTACTTAAACCTGTGGGGCTATATCAGATTTCTCTGCACTGAGTAGCAGTGAATGAAACTGAAATCTGTGCAGAGTGGAATGGCTGTGCACTGTATTCAAAAGAATTTGCTCACGTTAGACACTGGCAAATGTAATTACAAAAATATCCCAAAAGAAAACAGAGGATATGCATAGATCACAGGAGCTTTGGATCAGGCGTAAGGGACTAGTTTTACAGAAGGTGGAAAAGCAGATAAATTGAATAACAAAACCAACTGGGAACACAGACTGCTTGTATGGCTTCATCTAGGAATGTTTCCATCTTAGATCTTCTGCTTCTGCACTGACTGTGGCTTAATCACACAGAGGTGTTTGGCCCAGGGATGTTGATACGTGCTGCCTCTGGCAGCAGGCTGGCTCTGCTCTGAAATGGAGGGAAAGATGTCTTCTCCGTCCCACTCCCTGCTACCTGGGATTTTCCTTGGACTTTCTTCAGCTAAACACTGCATAGCTCTGATCCTACTTAGGCTTTGTGATCTGAGAAGATCACAGCCTGAAGTGATATGAACAGCTTCAGGTCCCAGTGTAAACAGACGTGTGGCAACAGTGTGAAAGCTGAAAGCAAACATTTCTGGCAGGTTCTTTTGGTGGTCTGTTTTATCAATAAAACCAAAATAGTAGAAAAACCCCCTGAAAATATCTAAAACATCTTTCTCTTGCCCTCTAAAAGGCTTCTTTCCTAAAAAAGTCTTTCTGTCACAAATTTGGAAAAACTGCTGCAGCCATTAATCCCCACAAAATAAACGAAAATCCTAACCTGACCAACTCTCCTCTGCAAAAGTTCCAACCAAACTAACAAAAAAACGCAAGAAAACAAAAGCCCAAGCAACCTGGAAAATCTGAAATCCTGTTAAATGAGGAAAGACTGTCATTACCATTTACAGAGTGGAAGATGCATAACACATGTGAAAGTACTACATGGTTCTCCAACAGATAAGAAAATCTCAGTTGGGAATACATATTCAAGGGTTATAACTTGCTGTTGAGGGGAGTTCACAGTACTGCTGGGCAATGAATTAGAAGAGCACTACTGAGTTCAGTTACTCTTCCCTGAGAATGAAAACTAGACTAAAACTGTTACAATTAATAAATAATTAATTTTTATAGAAGACCGGCTTGGTTTTAAAATTAAATCCACAAAGCCTAAATTTTATTAATAAGTTAAATTGCTATCTGCCTTCCAGAAATGACTGGACATTTTCTGTTGGGACATGTTTTAAGTCAGAAAGCTCAGATTCACTGAATTGAAACGTGTTGATGTCAAGAAAACATTTCTCAAAACTCGGCAGAGTTCTGATGAGGAAAAAAACTACCCTGGCTTTCTGCCGGCTTGCCTGATTGTCTCCATCACTGTATAGCTACTTTCCCTGACAGGGAATTTTGGAGCTAGGCCTCTGTATGTGCCTATTCTCTTGCATTTAATAGCATCAGCCCCTCCTATGCCATTTCAGTTTCAAGGCTTGCCGCTGAAGAAAGCTGAGTGCTCAGGTAGCAAATAATCTAGAAAAGCAGTCAGCCAAGGAGATTTGCTCTCAGCAACCTGGCAGTCAAATCACCTGAATGTTTGTTGAATGGGGAGCTAGAGAGCCTTCAGAATTAATAGGGAGATCAAGAAACCAGAAAACCAGGGTGTGAATTACCAGTACAGTCACAAACTCATTGCTCTTAATAGACCACTTCTGTACTACAGAGGTGGAAAACCTACAAGTTTAAAACCCTCTTTGCACTGTAATTTCAGACCCCTCAACGGTCTGCCTTAGATTTCTAGGCAACTTCTAAGCTTCAGAAGCTTAGAAGAAGAAAAAAACACCATTTAATCTGTGATTCCTGCTGAAATCACAAGCACTCTCTGTTAATCAAGGAATACAATAAAAGGTGATATTTGTTGCGGGAATCACTATGTGGTTGCAAACCCATGGCTCAATAAGAACCAAAAGCAGTGCCTGAATTCATGGGAACGTGAGGAGCTACACTGGAGAAATGTAGTATAGTCTGTTTCTACAAATGTCTAAATCTGTTGTATAATAATTTGAGATTAAGCTGTGAAATAAAAAGCTTAATTTGCATTAACTATCATATCTTTGGATGATAGTGGATGCTTATCTTCCCCAGTATAACTCCATGAAGACCTCTTCAGTGGTAAAATTTAAAATCTAATACTGAAAAAAATTATTTTAGTGGCTCTGAATTTTTTTTTTTATATCTTTATTTTATGATTAAGTAGAGTGACTAATATTTTAAAAAATCGATCTCAGGTGACAATTCCATCACTATCATTAACAGGAACTTGATCAGTTTGTAGACTGAATTTGGACTGTACAATGAAATAAGTAATTTTTCAAAACTGAAGCACCATTTTACTCACCCCATCTTTGTTAATCAAAATATCCAATATTAGGATTTACTTTCTGTTTAACAAAACTAACAATATATGTGGTAGTATGCACATAAATAATTTGTCACACTGCAGTCAAGTAGACCCTAAAACCTTGCTCTAGTCATGGACATGTGCCTGGCTACTGGATATAAGTTAATAGCCCCAGTCCTGTACAGCAGAAGACAAGGGATGCACAGACTTGCATGTGAATGTGAGGGAAGTCATAATTGCTCAATCTAAATTAAAATTCTGGTGATGTTTTAGCTCTACTCTCCTAAACTCAAAACAACTCAGTATTTCATGTGTTTAACCCCCTGCCTCTCATTTTTAGTGTGGTTACTTTATACATAGCTATATGTAGCTATTGCTTTAGCAGAAAACAAGCCAAGAAGAGTCTAGGAATGGCTTAAGTTGAAATGTTCAAAAGCCTGAATAAAAGACAGTCTTTTGAAAATGCTTTTTAGGAATCAGTAGAATAGTGCTATGGAATTAAGAATTATTTGATATTTATTTCTGTAAGCAAATGTGTGATAGTTTTGCTGTTTTCAGCAGAGAGAACACAAGTGTAAAATGAGATAAAAAATGCTTTTTTTGGTACAGTGACTTTGGAGAAATGTAAAAATTCTACTTGGTGCTTTCTCCTTTAAATTGCAAATTTACTAGCTAACAGGGCACAGAATGGAACATCACCAAGGCTTGTCTGATTTAAACTTCAGCATTATATTTCACCAGTGAAACCTCAGTCTGATAGACGAAGTGATTTGGGGAAAAGGGACTCTTTTTCATAAAACACTTTCTTCAGAAATTGGGAAGCTCCATTAGTGAGGGAATAGCCCTCCAGTCTGTTAGGATGTGATCCTTATAGCAATATCTCACAGCTATGCACATGGCTTCTCCTTGTTTCCCAAGAAACCAAGGAAAGAGGCAGGGTTTATTAGCAAATAATTTTAAATAGTTATATCTCTCCAGAAAGTACCACCCAAAATAAAAATCTTGCTTCTGGAATGCAATCCTTTCCTGACTCAGACAGGAGGAGTTCCCCTCCTGACCCTCAGGCAAAGCACACTGAATATTGACTCTGTTCGGCCATCTCCCCTGTTAATCTTCAAAATCATGCTAGCACGAATTCCCACTGTTGCCTGAAAAGTCCTCTTCTCAACGTGAGTTTCTGGTTTACTGGATTACCTGAAATAGACTGTTCAGTGGTCTGGACTTTGTATCTTCCTTCCCATCACCAGCTTTCAGTACACAAAACAGTTCTTGGGTATCTGTGTGCAAAGAGCTCTGAGATAAGCTTCCTTTTTACTATTCAGTAAAATACCTCACTGTAAATTGTGCTTACACTAAAGAAAGCAAGCATGAGGTACAGTTAGATATTATCAACTTTAGTGTTCAATATAGTATCAGTGGGACAAGCTGTGAGATAAACTGTAATGGAAAGCGAGGGAATAAGGTTGTGCATCAGAGAATGATTTCTGTGAATACATATTTTGTAGAGGTTTTCTGGAAAATGACCAGTTTTCCTCTAGGCTAGTTGAAATGTGGTACAAACTCTTTATTCAGAAAAACCTGCTCACTGAAGGCTGTGATCTGTGTGAGAAATAAGCACGGTCTGGAATGATGTGGAAGCAGAAGTCTACATGAAGTATTTGGAAATTTTGCAACGGTTACCACTGAAGATAATGATCTCATCAGATGTTTGGTAGGATTGGGATTTGACAGCACTTACCTGTGAAATTTTTGGAGAAACCAAGGCAATAAAAAGTGGAAGCAATGATACAAGAGTTGACACTTATTCATTTAAGTCTGATCTACATGGAAAATTAATTCAGCCTAAGATAGGATATAAAACAGTGATTGCAAATTAACTGCTTTTGACCTCCTGAGTAGGTTAACCCTGAAATCTTTAGATATTCACACTGAATTTAGACTTCCTTCAGTAATCAATTTGATTTCTGGTGTATGATTAATCTTATTCTAAAGGTAGAAATCTAAAATAAGGCATATAAATCACATCTGCTGGGTGTCTCTATCTTCCTATTTGACTGTAAAGATGACTCGTTTGATTATAAACATCTCAGCTGTAGATGTCTGATGTTAAATGAGATGAATCACATCCTCTGACTTTAAAATAAGGGTCTTTATTCCAAATTACACTCTTCAGAACTGAGAATATGGGCATCAACACAAGAAGTCAATCATAAATTCCAAATTAACCTCCCACATTAAGGAAGGCCTTTTCATTGAGTTAGGGTCTTTTCACTGAGTTGATAGCATGCTTCTTATGTTAAGAGGCAAGATGAGACCCTGTGCAGTCATGGTTTCAAGGCTGCATTTAATCCATTACTAAAGTTTATGTTGCGTAAAGGCATGAAACATTATGATAAAAAAAGTAAAATACCCATAATTAATATAGTCATATTCAGCTGGCAATATAACTAGTCAGGCTGAACAAGATTGTATCTACTCTAATTTGCCACTTCCCAACGTTCATAAATTCCTACTAAATTGCCTTACCATGAAACATTGCTGCTTCTCTTGATTGATAGTAGGAGTTCAGAGAAAATATGATTTACTGACCTGAAAAAGAAGCTTTCTTTCATGAACTAGATTCTCATTTATCTTTTTGTCCCATTTATTGCATAGAAATTTTGATAACAGTTTTTTCTTACAGTGTTTGACAAATGGTGATGTTGCATTGTAAGAGGAGAAACTGCCTGTTTATGCCACAGTGAATGTGTGGCCTTGTTGTGGGTAGCTGTGCTGGAGAAACCAGCTGACAGGAAACTCAGAAAAAACTCAGAAACTTTCTCAACGAAGTAAAGTGCCAAGTCCTGCACCTGGGAAAGAACGACTCCACACACCAGTGAACACTGACCAGTTGGAAAACAGCTTGGCAGAAAAGGCCCTGGTGGTCCTGGTGGTCACCAGTTGACAAAAGCTAACAATGCGACCTTGAGGCAAATGCAGACCACTATAACAGAGCACTATCACCAGATCAAAGGAGGTGATCCTTTACCTTTATTCTGTACTGGTGAGACCACCACTGGAGCACAGTGTTCAGTTCTGGGTCCAAATGGCAAGAAAGATGTGGACATACTGGTAAGAGTCCAGTGAAGAGCCGTGAAGGTGACTGAGGGACTGGAACGTCTCTTCTATGAGGGAAGACTTTTCATGTTGGAGAAGTCTTAGGAGGATCTTATCACAGAATCACTGAATTATCAAGGTTGAAAAAGACCACACACATATAATGATTAGAGCTGATTTTTTTTCTGTCTTTCTAGATCCTTTAAGTCAAGAGAAAAAAAAATCTTCCATTTTAATGTGTTCTATATTTTTTAATTGAAGAATTAAAAATCTATGGCAGATCCTTTGCCAGGCCCTCCCATCCTCTCTGCTTATAGTTTGTTTTGACTTCAAAATCTAGAAAGTTAAGACTCATGTGATAGCATGAATGTTATCTGTGACCTTTATGGTCTTTACACAGATCCATGGGTAGGAAAAGGCCATTATGATTCCCATGGCACTTATCACTAAGATAACTAAGAGCTTATAAAGTAGATGATGAATGAATTTCCTGCTAAATAAGTAAGTCTAAGTGCTCTAAATAGTTTCTTTTCCTGAAATCTAATCCTTTGATCTATATTCTATACATAAAAGCTGAAAATGAAAATTAGAAAAAGTTCCCCCAAACCAAGTCCAAAACCCTTAAAATCCATAACCCAAAGGCAGGCACTTCACTCCAACTGAAATTGGATTTCTTTATCCCTTTTTGGGACAGGGACATGCAATATGTTCTTAGGTCTAATATTAAAAACTACTGAACTTTTAACTGAGCAGTTTTAATTCCTTCCTGTTATCTGTTCCTTACCCTGTTTAAAAACCTGTGAATGAAAACTAAGTCTCTAATTGACTACTTAGATAACTGTTTCAGGACACGGCAAAATAGTCTCCTTCCTCACCATCTCTCATATATAATTCTATGTTGTTCATTCTGATCAGTAACCAGAGTTTACTGATACATGATTTATGCCTTACATGATATGGCCTCTATTCTGAAGCATGTGTGTTCATGAATATTTGTTTTAATGATTCAAGAATCCAGGTCACACCATATGAAGCTTGCTAAACTTCTGTTGTGTGGCAAGCAGGGAAGTCATTCAGTGGGATGATGAACCGTATACAAAGGTGTATGTGGCAATGGAAATGGAACATCCTGTCTCTCTGAGAGATGTACTGAAAATGTTGTTCTAAAATTCTCCAAATCATCTTCTCAGTTAATATCAGCCTGTGGGTGACAATCCATGCCCTCATATGTATTCTCCCTTATCAGGTGACTATAGCTGGGTCCTGTGTACAACAGCACAGTCCAGATGTGAGGTCTATGGTAATGATTTGGTAACATACAATTTTTTTTACAGGAACTGCTAATAAACATGACTGATTCTCTCAGTGGAGGGTGGAACAATGAAATGTCTTGCACCTAGCATGTTAAAGCATACCCAGGGAGTTAAACAGAACTTCAAAGTGTGGTTGGAGGAAAACAACCAGTGCAATTATCCATCTGTTGATGGAAAGACTTGGAAAGTCTTAAACTGCTGAGAGAGCAATTAATGAATAGTCATCTGATTGTTATTATTATTTCAGGTCTTTATCTTTTCCTGTTAGGAAGGTGTCATTCACAAGTCTCTCACTTCTTTTTTTTTTTTTTCTCTTTTATTCTCCTGCTACCATTAGGCAATTTCTTTTTTGTTATCCAAAACTTCAGTCTATTGACATCAGAGGATGGCTTGTTTCAAGGAAAATAAACCCTCACTCTTCAAAACAAAAAGACATTTTAGGGCGTGATACAAGAACAAGGTTAGAGAATATTACAGCAGCATCAAAGGCTAAGACATTTTGGCAAGAGCACTACCTACCAGTGCCTGTGAAAACAGTGAGTTAAGTTAATCTAATGATTCGACCAAACGCCACCACACAAACCTGCAGCTTCCAAAGTTTTATGATATAGTTATGGATATCACTATCTTTTTATATTGTGGCATCACCCAAAATATGCTAAGTATGTAAGACAGGTATATTTTGTGCTCAGGGGTTTTTAAGTCAAGTGTCAGATATGCCACAGTGATCAAGACCTAGAACAACAGGTGGAGGAAACAGCAGGATGGGAAGAATATAATCTCAAAAGAAAGTTCTGGTAGTTCTATGACTGTCTGTGCAGACATCTTGTTCCCTAGCATATATGGTATTTGTGGGGTTTTTATCATGATGGTTAAAAGCTGAGTTTATCATGACCAAGGCTGTGGTTTAGACGTGAGTCTGAGGGGTCCAATATGCTATCTGCTTAAATCCAGACAGTACAATAGGAAGGAGATTTCAGAGCAGTAATGAAGACACTTAGATATGAGATGTCCAACTGCAAGGCTTTTTGTCAGACAAGACAGAGTACCCACTTTACTCCAGGTCATCAACATCAAAGGGACATGGCCCAGCCTTTGGCTACATATCCTTTCAGAGTGGCACTTGTTCTTTCTCTCTCGCTCTTTCTGTAGTTCTGTTGTTCCTGTATTTGACAGCCAGAGCCTTTACAGTGCTTTCTAAATTAAGTTCTTTCTCTTGCCAGTTCCTTCTGCAAAGTTTAAGCTTTATATTTGAGTACACTTCTCCACAGGTTCAGAGAGACTTTCTGTATGCAAATAAGTTATAACACTACTTTTGTTTTCTATTCTTCCCCAAGAGTTATTTAAGTTATTTCTTCCTAGGACACTTAGGCTTCTAAAATTCCCAGTCTACCTGAACCCTGGCTCTATCTGTGGGATGGTATTAAAAGCTCAAAAATATGTACTTGCCTTGGTTCTTCACACATAAGACATGGGATTTCCTTCCGATATCTGTAGTGGATGAATAAGTGTTGTTGTTGCTTTTTCCCAGTGTGAAACTGAAGGCAAGAGTGGTATCTGTCGCACCTGAAACACGAGAGCCTGAATCAGAATTTTGGAATGTCAGATTCTAAACTCCTACATAAACCCAAGACATTTACATCTGTTCAGCTTTATGACTTCACTCTGAAGGTCTTTTGTCCTACCTCTCTCCTCTATTTCAGCCAGGTATCTTCCAAAAGAAGATTCTATGCTGGCATAGTTCTGAGCAAAGAATACTAGAAAGACTTGAGGGAATGTCTTGGAGACTGCTGTCCATTTGAGAATCCTTTGACTTCTCCTTATTTCTTAAGAAACACCCTGTCATGAGGTAATTTCTGTTTTAAAAAGGAAATGTGATTTAAAAACAACCAGCCCAAAATAACACGACTGATTTGTGGTTTTATTCATATGCCTTCTGTTTTTAAGAAATAACATTCAACTTTGTCTGTTCCATGATGTTTTGTTTTGCTAATTATGCTTGTTCTTGATAACTGTCAAAAAGAAGTAATGAGATATCAATACTAGTGATTGCTGCTGAATAACTTTGTAAAACCAAGCTTCTGGTTACCTTAAAGTGATAAGCAATCACACATTTTTCATGTTTAAAGCTAAATGCAAAAATTACTGTTTTCCAGGATGAGTGCTAGGAGTGCAAATCTGTCACTTTTGATCTGATGGTTGTCTACATTATTTTTTTGGTTGTTGCCAGCTCTTTGAAAAACTCTCTGAGGAGGCATCATCAGAAATTTCCTATTTGCCTAGGAATCGATCCAAGTGTAAAAGTTTCCACTGTGTTAGATGTTGATTTCATTAGAGATTCCCTTACAGTATTTTGCTACGCATTAATGCAGCGCAGCAAAGCAACAATATAAAACAAAATGCTCCAGGTTTCATATAATTCAGCAAGGGTTTATTTGTTCTGCCTGCACTATGAAACAGGTACAATTTTTGTCTTTATATTTTAAAATATGTGAAATTTTGGTAAATTTAATAGTTGTGGTGGGATGACCTTGGCTGACTGCCATGTGCCTACTCACCCATTCGATCACTCTCCTTTCTCAATAGGGCAGGGGAGAAAATATGATGGGTTGAGGGTTGAGATAATGACAGGGAGATCACTTACTAATTGCAATCACAGGCAAAACAGACTCGACTTGGGGAAATAATTTAATTTATTGCCAAATTATTGTAACAGAATAGGATAGTGAGAGATGAGAACAAAATTAAAAATACCTGCCTTGTCTCAGCCTGGGGTCTCCTTATGGGATACAGACCTTGAAGAGCTGCTCCAGCGTGGGTCCTTTCCACATCTGACAGTCCTTCAGGGATGGACTATTCTAGTATGTGTCTTTTATTGGGTCACAGGTGCTGCCAGAAACCCTGCTCCTATGCTGGATCTTCTCCATAGGATCCAGTTCCTGACATGAGTCTTCTCCTGAGAGGGCTCTCCACAGACGGCATCTTCCTTCAGGGAACAGTCACCTGCTCCAGTGTGGGGTCCTCCATGGGCTGCAGCGGGACAGCCTGTCTCACCACCACCTGCAAGGAAATCTCTGCTCAGGTGCCTGGAATACCTTCTCCCCCTCCTTCCTCACTGACCCTGGTGTCTGCAGAGCTGTTTTGTTTACTTTTTCTCACTACTCTTTCCCAGCTGCTCTGTGGTGGTTTTTACCCTTTCTGATAATACGTTATCACAGAGGTGCTGCCATTGGGCTCAGATTTTGTCTGGCTTTGGCCAGTGGCAGGTCCATCCTGGAGCAGATTGAAACTGACTCTGTTGGACAGTGAGGCAGCTTCTCACAGAAGCCACCCCTGTAGTCCTCTGCCTTCCAAAACCTTGCCATGTAAACCCAATACAGTAACACATCTTTACCCTTGTTTTATTATCTAGAAGAGATGAGATAACTAAAAAGTCATCTTAAAGAAAAGGTCTTCAGTAATCAAAAATTTTTTAAATCATTACCTAAGAATTATGGTGTGTCTTTGGGACTGAAAGGGAAATAGATGCACAAATTATGATTATCCAGAAAAATGTAGAAGAGGTAGCTGAAAAGTTTTGAATTTTCTGTCAACTTCAGAACCTTTCTAATCCGGACTTGTCTGAGGGAATCTCCACTTGGTGGAAAGGTGTTACCCAAACTGTAGTACTTGATCCAAGCTTCACTGTCATCCCAGAGACATTCAGGATCCTTGTTTATCTTATTTGACAGCATTTTACAGTGGTACTTTGTCATCAAAATGCTATATACTGTCCTTTGCTTATACTTTATCCTTTCCCTTGACACTGAAAAGGTACAAAGTACAGAAATTGTATCTTGTTTACTGTTATCTATAGCCTTACGGGAAGGTAAAAGGTGCACATTTCAGAAATATTATTATATTAATCTTAATGTTGTCTATTACATGATTCTGTGGATTTGTGTGTCTGTCTATGTATGCATAAATACATGTACATATACACAAACAGGCTCATATACATATACATGGGAAAAGAGAATTCTATTTTTTGTGTTTTGTTTTAAAAATAGAACACTCATTATACCCAGATAAAGAAAAAAAAATCTGATTAAAAATCTACCCATGTAACATTTAGTGTTCTTTTGTACATTCTATTTTACAAGGTGACTTTGAAGCAATTTTACTGGACAGAGATTTTACATTTTAAGTGCGTACAGTTCACAATCAGAAGACACAGTTTACATTTTTATGTGGGTACAGAATCCCTAATGTAACAGCTAGTATCATTGGTAAATTATTTCTTTGTGCTGTATATGCCAAGTTACAGACATATAAATGCAAAGTGTGTACACATTCTGCTAAAAACATTTTCACTACTGAATGTAAATTGCATTATTTTTCCAGTGCTCATTCTTCAGTTTTTGTGCAAAGACCAAGCAAATCCAGACTCCTTTTTCCCACTATGTCCTTTTAAATTGGACATGTTTTTAAGTGCAGCATTAATACTGAAAATTGCTATTCTGGAAGAAATTATGAAGAAAGCATAAGGCATTATTTGAATTTACTGTTAAAGAGCTGGCAATAAAGGTAAAGAATCTTGCTCTTGTGAAATGTTTCTGGGTTGTGTTTGTTAAGATTTCCCTGAAAGTTGTTAGTTTGCTTTAGGTATGGCTACCCCTTCTGTGTTTCTGCACTCACGGTCTCAAAGCCCTTTGATTCTATCTTGTTTGTGTCGTCATTCTCTCTGGCAATATTAGCATGCCTGAAACCCATTTTTATAGTAGCCTTTAAGCTGTATTGTACACTACCAAGGGAATCTATGCTGGGCATGAAGTACAGGTTCTGTGGTGGGGCTGTTCCCTAAGCCAGCCACCTCTTATGATGCTCAGTGTCATGGGGAGCTTTGTGAAGGAACGGGACTGACTTACCTAACTTTCCAGATGGGAGCAGAAGATTTGCACATTGGATGTATGTCAGTAATACTTCATTTAAATTCCCTTCTTTGAATCATTGTGTTAGTTTGTCACAGCTATTGACAGCTGCTATCTGATCAGTCTGCTAGTGCCAGTAGTATCTTGGCAACCGCACAAAAATAGCTTTTCCCCCCTCATGAGTAAGACCAGTCTGCACTGACAAACTAGGAACATGCTAAAGACAAAATAAACTGAATTTTTGGGCCAGATTTTCAGCCTTACAACTGTGCTGCAGATAATTATTATATTGTCCAAAACAGCTGATGGACAATTCCTCCAGAATGGGAGAAAACAGCTTCAAGATGCTGTAATTTTTATTGTGCCCTTTTTGTTAGGAAAAGGTATAGGAGGAGGCTATTCTTTGGGGAAACACATGGCCAGCAGGGTGAGTTTTTAGCTGGCTGCTCATGGCTGGCTCCAGATAGGAGAAAGGAGTATCAGCTAAGCCTTGGCTGGCTTGGGAGATTTTCAAGAAAAAGCTGGGAGAGCTCTAGCAGGGGCTCCTCGGTCCTCCTTTTGGGAGATCTTCTAAGGTGAGGGGTTCTCTCCTGTTCCTAGCTATGGGGAGCATCACCTTGGCTACTGCCTGACAGGAAGAATTGGCTGGGATGGCCTCTTCTCTCCCTGTTCCTTGTATTTTTCCTTTGCAACATGTTACTGTGAGACTGCCAGCTGGCAAATATTCAGGGTGCCCACCTATCTGAAGTATCTGGAAAGATTCAACCTCCTCTTCTGTGCTTCTTGCAGACAGGGCACACAGCCTGGGAAGCCCAGACCTCCTGCCTAGCCCCTGGTCCCCACGGAACCAGATGTGTGGCACTGGTTGATTACCCACAGATTTTCCCATGATTTCCTGACCACCTCAACGCCTCACCTCCTCTAGCTGAGTGAGTGCTTGTCTGCTGTGATCAGATTATTCCTTGGCCTCCACAAACCCACAATCACACAAGTGGGAACACCCTAAGGCATAGGCCCTACCCAGGCTGGTGTAAGAGATGTATCAGGCATTCTGCTATTGCTTATGTTCCTGGGGCCACGGATTTGGGAGTCACTTCTCTGGAGAAAAAAAAGGTCGTCTCTCCCGTGGACTTGCAGAGAACACTGGAAAAGGCCTTGGCTTTCGTGCATTAAGGCAACAAGATATGACTGAAATTTAGAATTTACTGTATGCAATGAATTTTTCTTAAAGCTGCCAACCAATTAACTTAAATAGGATTTGATTTCACATCATAGTGATTACATGTTACCTAACCCAGTGCAAGGGCATACCTTTATTTTTCTCATAGGATAAAAAAATAAGGTCTCTGCACTTCTGGGGAGAGGTGAACTATTTTCACACTTTCTCTTTTGGGCTAGGGATGTCTAAACATATGAAAATGTTTTCAGAAATGTCTACATGTAAACCCACTCCTTTTCAAAACTTTCACTCTTTGATAGGACCATCTTGCTTCAGCCCTGAAATCTCGATTAGGTCTTGCCAGGCATCCTGCTGAGAGTTTGCATGCACATTCATTACGTTTTGTAAACTCTAATCGAATCTGTATGGCAAACGAAAACTACACATAACATTTTATTCAGCTTATTTTCCGTTTGACTCTAATTTTAATTCTAATGCCTGAATAACTTCTGTTCCTGAGACTCTGAAGCATATTTATTTGACAGTGGAATACTCCTCCTGGAGAGGTTGTAAAAGTGGTATCAGCTGATTGATTTAAAATTAGACTGGACCAAACTGTCAGGAATATACTTTAGGGAATTATTCTGCGTTTGGGATGGCTAAGAATGATTCCCCATGTTCACTGTTCTAGCTTTTCAGGCACACAAAAATATTTTTTTAAAATGTAAAATAAATAATTTCTACCTTTTTTTTTTTAATTTAATTTTTATATTTTGTTCACTTTAGAAAAAGTAATTTCATCCACAGAAAGAAGAGCTGTTTATTTTCTTCATGTGCCAATTTCTTCAAATCTTAAAAAGGTAGTTCCTCAATGTGTGGATTTTTCTTTTGTCTTGTTTTGCAGATTTATTCCAAAGCATAAACATTACTATTGGTATTAAAATGATTTTATGCTTTCTTAAAAAAAAAAAGCCAGGATGCATATATTAATTTTTCACTAATGGATCCAAAGACTAAGGGAAATTGGGTGACAAGAAAACTTATTTCCTGACTGAGGTTATTCATTATTAGTACTGTATAGATAAAAAAATCACTCTACAAAGAAGAATGATTCAGTTTGATATATTGTAACTTCTCTTTATACATTTTAGAGTGTACATAGCAGTGACCCTTCCAAAACTAAGCAGAAGGAAACTTTTCACACAGCGAGCATAATTCACAAACTAATGACACTGTAAATATGATTAGTCTTTAATTTATGTTGATTTTAGTATTATCTGTAATTGCTTCCCTAGAGGGCAAAGTTTATCTCAAATTGAGTTCAAATGTAAAAAATGAGGAAAAGTCAACAAGGAAACCATGACCCTAGGCCTCAGTTCTATTCTTGTTGAAGTCAGCAAAAAGAAATCGGAACTGATCTTTGTGTTCCAAGAGCACGCAAAACAGTACAACTGGTGAGTTAGGCAGATCTATGTGGTTTTAACAATCTTGCCTTTCTCCCAGAGACTGAATTCAGAATGTAATAAGAGAATAAACAAATTCCTCCACAAAATGTAAATGTACAAAGGATATTACCAAACTCATATATTTTTTTTCCTAGGCAGAATGAACATTGCTACCTTTGATGTCCAAAAGAACCAGCCACCTTAAGGTGCGTAGCTGCTGAACGTGCTTAGATTAACTTGCACTAGAGTATTGCCAGCTGGCACACACGTAGCAAAAGCAGCCAGTACAGCCGAAAAAGAGCCATATGGCAATGGTACCACAGCATAGTAAGATAAGGCTTAAAGCTGTGGTCCCAGGATCTAGTTCTCTTAAGGAAATAATAAAATTTAAAAAAACTCCACCATATATGTTCTAAGTTTTATGGGCTGCTTCCACTGATGCCATAGTATCTATGGTGTGTCTGAGGGGGGAAACTCTCAGAAGTTTCTGTGCTCTTGGCAAGCTGATGAGACTCTTAGTGGTGAATGCTAGGACTTAAGTTTATGCCTTCCATTAGTTCAGACATTCACCACATAGCTAAATTCTTATGCTGAACTTTACCCTTTCTGTTTGAATATTTATTTGGTAGTTAAGAGTTTTGTGAAGTGTATACACAGATACCATGGCATACAGTGCTATCCTTTTCTATTAATACATTCCAGGCCTATTTAAAGGCTACAGTAGGCCCATTGCAGAGGTAAACAGAACTTAAGAGTTCTACATCCAGTAAACATCCCTAAGAACAAAATCCATGAGTTTGTGTATTTCTAGGACACTGCTTCTGTTCACTGAAACGCAATGTGGGGTACAAATAACTAGGTCTAGTTTGTCTCTGCAAAACCAAATCCCTTCCAAAGATTAGTATATGAATATTGAGATTCAAATTATTGGCTTCTCTCTACATCATATTGTTATTTTCTGTGGTTATGAATGCAACTGGCGGACTGAAAATAAAGGGGAAAAAAAGGAAGCATAATAACAATTTACTGTTTAGTCTCTGGGGACTTGACTTTCCTGCCTCCATACCACAAGGCAGAGCAACCTGTTCTCCAGTGCCACACAGCATACTCTGTGTGTGACCAGCTCTATGTGGAAGCAGAGCAGATGCATTTCTCCACATCACCCTACAGACATCTCCTTAGGACCTTCTTTTGCCAAGGCCTTCCTTGTATAAGCTTAATCCATTTTGTAAATTTGCTCTGTGACGTTGCTATAACTTACACATGAGAACAATTTTTTCACACTACCCAAAGTTTCGTTTCCAATTCGTGGTGAAAGGAGCAGACGCATTAAGAGGACAGACCCCTTCTCTTTGCAGCAGCTGGACATTGGACTTTATGGTGTTCCCATGGTGCATATTAGTAAAAAGAAGGATGTTTCCTGAAGAGGAACAGGCAGTCAATCTTGAAGCTGGCATGATCTGTGAGACAAGAAGCTGTGCAGGTGTGGGAACACAGAAAGCTCTCTGCTGAGCTGCAGTTCTGTGAACTCTCTGTAATGGATTTAAGTATTGATCTTGAAGTATTTATTCATCTTTGGGCTTTCACTGAGCTGTCAGGTTTCATCTGAATTAAGTAAAATTTCTGACTAGCAGTGCTATGATTTTTTCATGTGTAAATATAAATGCCGTGATAACTTTTTTGCTTAAGCCCCCCTTTGTACCTTGCTTTCTGCTAGGTTCAGATGAGGATTTTGGAAATTTTCCATTGCTCTTTTATTTTTTTCCCTTTTTTTTTAAAAATATATTAATTCATGCTTAAATCCACAGAAATAAGAGGTCTCTAAGTAAATTATCCTAAGGATCTCTAAGTGTTGTCCCCTGTGGCTGACACATTAACACTCAGAGTCCCATGTGACTATATAGGCTGCACACTAAAGCACAGCTCTAGATTTGGGAACAAATTCTGGCTGGTAGTACATCCTGGCTAATCCCTACAACCCATAATATAAGGAAATGTAGAAGTGGGCCACACAGACTCTGGTTCTTTAAAGTGTTAGAGATGCTGTTTCACAAGTTTTTATGATCATACCATAAAATAATTTTATACAGTAAGGAATAGAAACCAGGGAATAAATCTACAAGAATGTTTATTCATGTAAAACTTTGGAATGGACAGTCCCTTTTACAGATAACATACTTCATGTTAATTTTTTTTTTTTTTTCAGTTTTTATTGGGTTTTGTTTGGTTGGTTAGTTTGGTGTGGGTTGTTTTGAGAAAAGAAAGATAGAAAGGAGAAAGACCAAGGAGTTTGGATAGGAGCATATGAATTAAAGAGACTACACTTTTATTGAATGAAGTGAATTCTGATTCTCTGTGCAAACACATAGTTTGTAGAACAAACTAACTCCTCTGTTGATGTCCATGCAGTGTATCGTGTCCCTATATTTCATGTTGTACTTTAAAGTACAACAAAGCAAGCATCCACTGTCAGATATAACTGTCAAGGCAGAAATAAATGGCTTTCCTTGGTGTCTTAAAAGCCATTCAGATGAATCTAAAGTACATTGAGCAAGACATTCCCAAGTAACTATAAAAAAATTATGATCCCCTTAATGTGACCTTCTCCTTGTACCAAAAGTATATTTTAGATTAAAATGAATTTAGTTTGTTACATGCACATCAGTCTTTCTATTTGTAGTTATTATCTAGTGAAAAGACAGTTTCTTTTTGTGGGAAATGTCAAAATGTGACGAATCATCCTTAAAAGCTGAATTTAATCTGTGTATTAATTTAATGTCAGCCACCTTTATCTTGCACTAATACTTCATCCTCAGAATTCAGTTTTGCTACTTCCAAGAAGAAAAATAAAGCTAATGAGAAGTAATCATCAAATATTTGGCATTTCCTTTTTTCTTTCCATTATCATTAGATAGAATTTATATTGTATATGTATGATGTTCAATCTAATTACTTAAATTGCTCAAGATACGTTCCAGTCTTTTGGGGAAGTTATATAATGGTTTGTTTTGCTCAACCTCGTTTTTCTCCCCAGTGTGTTTTATTTACCAGGCTGACTATAAAAGTACTGAAACTTGTAGAAAATTATCTTTTGCATATTTGTGCACTTAGCGTTGAAGCTATTAGTGACTGTAAATAAATAGAATTCCTATTCTTTTTATAATAAAATATTTATCTCTGGGTTCAGAAAAGAGTCAGAATATTTGAGGAAAATGTAGTATGCATATTATATATACATATCCACAACATTCTTCATGAATATACACACATATATGCATACTTATATGGTCTAGGTCCAGCCTACACAATTCTACTTTCTTGAACAATGAGGACATTGAAGATTATAAGATTGCAAACACAGAGGTTAATTTTCTGTAGTTCCAGAAGATGCCTCAGTGTACTGTTACACTGCAGTTGTAGCCATGTATAAAGTTCCCTTCCAAAGTCATTATCAGTATTTCTGGATGAAAGACATTGTATGCATATTAAAATATTTTGATAAAGGAGAAATGGCACCTTTCAGTCTGGAAGGAAGCCAATATGGAGGAATACTTACAAGGTGTGTTAGGGTCCTGAGACAAAATATGAAAGAGAGCAAGTTACCAAATACTATACTAAAGTTGGGAGAAAAAATGAGCTCAAGCCACATGTAGGTCCCAAGTGAGCAAAATTCTATCAGATATTGAAGAAAAGATTACCCATTTCATTACATTGAAATAAAAATGCATCACAGCTAACTCATTTCCTATGGAATTTTCCCTTACTAGAAACATCATGCACTCTGTAACTATTCTGCTGAAAACGTATGTTTTTCCCTGCCATGAAGTATCTTATCACGGCATTGCTTCTTATGTATGCTATATAAGACTGTAAGCAAACACGGATTCCAGAAAAAGATCTTGGCTTTGACATTTGCATAACACAAAAATATACTGCCTTGGCACACTGAGAAGTTAGCAGAAACCAACGAAGCATGAATTCACTTTGCCCACTGTTATAAACAGTAGTTATTTAAATCCTTTAAGATATTCAGCTGAATCTGTCCTTCATGAGTCTGTACTTCTTAAATATAAGAATAATCCTTTGGGCTAAACTCACAAAAGGATTTTGATATTAGAATGACTAATACTTAGAAATCCTGCTACCTACTGGAATTATACCTTGCTCCACACATGGCGTATGTTACAATTCAGATGTCTGAGAACCCGAATCACAAACTCCGTAGTAAAATATGAAGCAACCTCTGGTAGCTGATAGGAAATTCATGAAGACTTGAGATATTTCTGGGTGACATTTTATATTTGCATAGATATGTCTTTGCATATTTTTTTGGTGGAAGAAAAATCAAGACATTGATGGAGCCCCTCTAACTCTCTAGTCCTGCAACAATCAGGAGATTTAGGACAAAAGATATTCATGCTGAAATTTTTATTCCTCTTCCTGAATTGGAATTTCTATCTAAGTATCTCATTTGACACTCAGATGTTTTAACCCCTTAAAGCTAATAGTTATATAGAGGCCTCTTTTACACTCTTCTGCTAAAAGCATATGCTTTGCAGAAAATAAATCAAATATTAATTGGAGCAATGCCCAGATCCTGTCTGAAAAAAAATAACTACAAGGCTATAAACTCATTCTCCTGTTTGCACTGTATACTTAAATAACTTTATGAAATAAAACAGAAAGACATAACAAAACCAATCCACTTTGTCTGTGAAGTAGGATTACTAGGCTCAAATGCTTATGGTAGTGCAGGTGGTAGTGCAAGCTGGGCAAATTCTCTTACCCTGGAAGCTAAACTCACACAATTACTACTATGAATCCATGATAATTATGGATGACCATGCCAAAGCATGGGCAATGGTAACTTTTTATGTCAGTTTCAAGCACTTCCGAATGTTTCATCCGTTCTTATGTCATTATCTAGTCCAAGCCTGTCAAGTTTAATCTGAACCTTGCATCATCTCAAGCTTTTACTCTTTGTGATCCGTAGGCTTCCCTACTTCACATACCTGTAAATGTAGTTTTCTCTGAGCAACTAGAGTGTTGAAAGAAGAACTGACTGCCTAGGAAAGCTTAAAAATAATTTAAAAGCACTCTTGACCGTGTGTTACTTATCAGGCTTTTCAACTGAGCTATCAACTTCAGTAGCAAGGAAGCACCAAAGTAAGGCAGCAGTCAGGCCTGTCTGAACAGAAACAGTGTCCCCCTTCACAGGGAGGTGTGCAGGGTGACCACACTGTGCCCTGATCCAGGCTTGTGTGTTCCTTTACCTCAAGACATGGACTTTGCTCCACCATGTAGGTCTACCTGCTCGTGCCATTCACTTTTATTAATGACAAGCTGACCCAGAATCTGGGGTAATCCCTTGACAAGCTTGGATATGGTAATGACAGAGGACTAAATGTACTTTAATCTTTGGTTCACTGCAAGATGCATAGAAGCAGAGTCAAGGAGGCCAGTGTGGCTCTGGCCACACAGTTGTCTAGCCAATTCAACTAAAAACCAAGTCACTGTTAAAGTGTTAGGTGAGTAGAAACTAAAGACTTAACTGTGCACAGAGTTTTAAAGCAGAGGTAGTGGGATTAGAATCTGAGTGAAAAAACAAATGGAATATTTTTATCAAAGGTACTTGACTAAACAATTCTGTATCTGACAATAAATACTTCAAGTATATCATAAAAGACCAAGTGATTTTTTTTTTCTGCAAGTGTCTTACTGAGGGTGAGAAATTTCAGATATTTCAGATCTTTTTTTTCTAAAGGTTTGAGAGGGTCAGTAAGTAGAAGCAGAGCTGTAATGAATCTATCTTTTCCATGTTAACTGTCAATAGGCCAATGCCACATTAACTCATCAGAGGATAACTGAGTCTCAGTGTGTTTGCATGGCTGGGGGTAGTTTATCCTTCTGGGGTCATATCTGCACCATGAAAAGAGGAAATTAAATGTAATAACTAAAATCATCATAATAGAATAAAGGAATTAACAGTGGGGTATAAACTAATAATAAGGAAATTCACAGGCCAGCTGCCCTCCAAGACACAATAGGGGCACATTAAGGAAGTGGTTCAGGAGGCATCCTGTTGGGCACAGATATTGGAAGTCAGCTTCAATTGCAAATTTCCGTGTTTGTATTAGCTCAAGTTGAAATTGAACTCTTCTTTAGAAGCGGGTGTTCTGTTTTTTTCAGTGAATTTCCTTGGTTTTGATGAACACTTAAAAGCAAGATTCTGTTCCCTCACTCATCAAAAAGAATAAAAGTAGATTTAATAATCAGTAATTCTGCATGTTATTACACTGTAGCTTGTGGTACTCTAAATATATACTGTTTTTTAGATCCAGTCTGCCTAGATCAATAGAACACATATGTTTAACAAGAATTTTAATATTTAAATGAGTCATCTCACATCATGGGATTGTTTTACAATATAATGTGTTTCTCTGTCTCCTTTGAAGACAAAAAAGGCAGTACTCATTTTTAGATTTAGGAGAAAACAGGCTACAGACAAGCTAATTAATTTGTACAAAACGGCATAGAAATTCTGAATAAATTACATCACATTTTCTTTAGGTTCTGGTACTTATTTCTTTACTAGAGAGGTTGCAATTTTATTTATTTGCAATATCTTCAGTAAAGAAGGAAGTGTATTTTATTTGATTTTTTTTTTTTTTTTTAATCTGGCCTAAGCTGCATTTTGCCTACGTGTAATAAAAATAAAAAAAAAAGTATACTTTAGTCTAGCTTATATTGGCCAGTACTAGGAGCAGAGATACAAAATTCTCAAGCTATGATAATTTTTTTTTTCTTTTTTAACCTTGGACAGAACAAAATCTGTGAAAAGCAGGCACCAGATTTCACTGGCTTGGATTAAGGTCTGTTTCTAAAGTAACTGTTGGAAATCTTGCAAAGGGCCTGTTCCTGTTGGCTTACCAGTAAAAAGCTCTTTGGCTACACCCTGATCATGTTTGGAAAAGCAACTGAACTATTAGAATCATAATTAAACACAACTGGCAAACCTTTCTTTTGGTGTTTAGCAATCACTCACTATGTTTTGAGATATTTTCTGTGGATCTGAGGATATTCTGGCTAAGGATGGTGGTGGGAAAGGGAGGAATAAAACCTAGATCTTAGCTACCAGAGAAGCTTTAATTCATGTGGCTCTTAAAACAAGAAATTCTGTAATATAATCTGCAGCTCATCAAAATAATGCAATATTGCTTCATGGTTATATCTCTGTGAAAATGTGAAGAGAGATTAATTAAACTGATAATTATTAGTTTGTATTGGCGCTCAAACTGCTTCATGAGTTCCAATGCTGTTTCGTCAATATAGGATCACAACCCTGGCACACATCTTTTTTCCAGATACAGTTTCGGTAACAATATCAGAAAATTAGACCCAAATTTTCTGCCACATTAATAAAAACCATAAAAAAACCCATCCCCCCCCAAAAAAAAAAACACCAAAAAAACCCTCAAAACCAACACCAACCAAACAAAAAAAATCACAACAACTTTTAAAAATAATTAGAGCAAAGTAAAATCATTTAATCTGTGTACCAGGTTCAGGTTTAGCCAGAAGAGAAATAACAAAGACAACATTAAATTTACATAGCTTCAAAATAATCCAGTACTATTCAATTTCTTTTTCAAGCAATGTATTTAATCAAGCAGTAATTTGGGCCATAGGTACTTCTGAATATACATGCAAATGTGTGGATGCACATATATATAAAATGTATTTACAACAATATATTTGATTTCTGTAATCAAGTATGACGTTTTTTACTGTTCAGTCCCTTGATATGCTTAGTTTGTTTTTGATGACATGAAAATTATTCTATTTCTCAAAGTGTCCAACAGGAAACTGCCATTGTAACAACAGTTTCCTCAGCTTAATGCCCTTCCTTGGAGTTAGACACATATCCATTCTGTTGCCTCCTCTGCTGTGCAAAATGTTCTAAATTTAAGGGGAGAAAATCATATAAAAGATGAAGTTCTGTGTCAAGATCTAGATTTTTATATCCTTTAGATAATATGACAAAATCTCAAAGGACACTACAACTAAAACCACTCACGTCTGAGAAATTGCTGGTTTTTTCACCTGCACTTATATTTGATTGTAGACTTTACTAAGGATTTTATTCTTGTGTACCTTGATTAAACATAAACCACCTTGTTTTATCTTCCCTAGGTCATATAAGATGACATGGTTTGCAGTATTGCTAGTTCTGATAGTTTAAATGCCTTTAAACAAACTCAAAATGTAACTAAAAAACCTTACAGAAAAAAAAAAAGGACTTATTTGGTTTTAGATGTTTTTTAAACAGTCTTCCTATGCTTTCTTGGTTTTAAGGTTTTAGGATTTACTGGCTCATACTTTTCTGTAAGATGATATTTGTTAGAAATTTAAAAGCCGAGGTAGAAAAAGAAAACAACACACAAGAAAGCTGAATTTTTCATACAAGTGTCTGACTCCTGGCTGTAAGAAAAACAAAGAAATAAAACCCCAAAGAAATAAAAAGGCCTGTTTTCTCAGGATTTTCAGTGAAGAATTGAACACCAGTAAACCTGAGCTTGACAGTGTGAAAGACATACCTTTTTTCCTGATGTGCTTGAACTGCTAAATACTATTTAATGATTTGGGCTTTCTTGACTTTCAGGCTTATTTTAAACCTGATTGCCAGCTAGCTAATAGCCTGTGATTAACACAACTTGCCCTCCTATGAGGCTATAACATTACTCCCAACTGACCATTTAGCAATTACATAGAACTACTGCTTTGTGGAATATTTCGGATTTCTTTGAAGCTGTTTTCATTTACAGAACAGGGCATTCTAAAGTTTTTGGTTTAGCTCCTTCTTCCTTCTTCTCCAGCTTCCTTTTACATATACCTCTGATTCTGGCAACACTGAGCTGCAGTGTTTTCCCTGAGGGTGCCTCTTTCTGATGCTACCTGTTTTCCCCAAACTGTTGTTCTCTGTGGGTGCTTGTTTGTCTGCTGCGTGTGAAAGCAGAGAGATGATTTTGCCTCTGAACTCTCACAGATGGTAGTTTCCTCATTTTTGGTTGCTAAGTATTTTTAACATTTGTGAACATTTATTTTTTGTCTCAGGGAGGATAGCACAAGCTCGCTGATGAGGAGGCTGGTTTTGGTGTAACTTGCAGAACCCTCTGGGTTAAATTGCCCGTGGGGTAGTCCAAGTTTGGTCATGCTTGCACGTTGCCTGCTTCACCTACTATAGCGTAACAAGACATATGGCCCAGGAGTTTCTTTTGAGCTCCTACAAAAGCTGAGAGACATTGTGGTGCCATGTGGTAACCAGGGAGGTGTCTGTTTGTCAGTGTGCTAGATACTCTTTGCCTGCACAGAGTCCAGAACCACTTCCAGGCTCTGGTGTAAAGGTGTTTTCACGCCCATGTTTCATCCACTCCAGGATACCCCTCTATCGTTTTGAGGGATCATATATCATGAGGAGGATTTTCCAAACAGGTTTGCCATGCATTTACATATTAAGGGTAAGTGCAATGAGCCTGAGGCTTCTAGGAAGCTACAGACTCTCTGTGCATGTGTTTCTCAGTAATTTTTACATCATATTTACAGCATACACACAGGCCATCTGTGCAACACATGCATAGTGGATCGGTTGGCCTCATTGCAAATGCACTGTAAAGTTGATACGCGCATGTGGAGTGGATGTGTCCAGATTTTCTCCACTACTGCTCTGATTAGGTTGCCAGACATCCAGAAATCCTGAACAAATGTCAAAAATCTTTGAATTCCCTCTGGATATATGTTCCAGGCATTAAAAAAAGAGATGTGTTCAAGGGAATTGAAGCATATGGTAGTCTATCTGGCACAGACCACACTAAATGACTTAGTCACGTCTTGACAACAGAACACATGAGGGCTGCGTCCAGATACACCTTCTGGCTGTATCCCAGTTTCCTAGTGGGACAAGACTTGGGCGATTACCAGCCCGTTGTGGATTTCAGGGTAAGGAAATCAAGCTATAAGGGTCACAGAGGAACTGCCGTGTCATCCAAGTAAGCCCTTGATCTGCACAGTCAAGGGAGAAGAAATCCCACGCAAACTATGGATGTTCTTTGTGCAGGAGTGAAGCTACAGTCTCACTCACACGATGTCCCAGCGAGGAGTTTATTATGCTCAGTTTTCCCATATGTTATGTACATAGCTGTAGAAATAAATAGTGCCTTCAATGAATGTGGCTTTGATATTTGGAGGATGTTTCTACTTAAAAAACAAAAGGGCAGAATACTCAGTTGCTGTAAGGGATGCTGGACTGTTATTCATTTGGAGAGCACACAGTGAGCAGTTACAAATCAGCAGTTCAGTAAAAGAAACCATGCAATATAGAAAACACGGTGAGTTCAGACATTTGTTCTTTACTACATTTACTAAATTGCCTGCAATTCCTGCTTTGAAGCTGGCAAAATAACAATAAATACTGAGGAAAGAAAAAGGTTATCTGTATTTATTTCATAAGCTGTTTAAGTCTGGAGATTGTAAAGATGTATGAAAAACATATATATATCTCGCTTGTTAAGATGCACCCGTTACTGGGTTGGCAGTTTGAAAGTCAGAGAAGAAGCCATAGACTAGAAACATGGAAGTGAAGACTTTTTATTTTAATCTTGATCTAATTAAGGAAAATATAAATATTATATATGCATATATATTTAATTTGTATTCACATCTCAAGTGTGAACCAGCCTTAGGTATTCAGTAGAGATGAAAATTAATACCTTTTTAAAGTAATAACACAGGAAATAAAACAAGGCACAAAACATATTTTGCTGTATTTTTAAATATAATTATACTCTTAGATATATCTTTAAATTTTCCTTGACCTATATATAGTTACGTAGTCATGTGTTTTCCAGAACTGTATGGCCAGTGACCCTGCAAACTGTGTTACACATGCCTAACTTAACACCTGTGAAGAGTTCTATTGAAATCAAGTGGGTGAATGTAGTCAGAGGAGTAACTCTTGGCAAGATCAAAGTCAGAATAATCTAATGCATTGCATATTGCTTTGGAAAAAACTCTTTGGACCTTATCCTACAAGTCTTATACAGGTAACTCCCCAGTTGATCTTAAATCAGATTCCTCCCTGAATGAGAATTGCAGTGCTTATGTTCTTGATAATCCTCTGAAAAAAAAAAAGCAAACTGCATTTCTTTGTCATTATTGCTTTTTAATTTCTCAATACAAAATACATATGGCAGTGTTTGTGATTTGGATAGTATGGTAAATATCTGCATTTTGGAAGTTTAATTTATTATTCGAATCATAGAATCAGATGGGTTGGAAAGGACCTCTGAGATCATCAAGTCCAGCCCTTGATCCACTACCACCACAGCTACTAGACTATGGCACTAAGTGCCACATCTAGTCTCGTCTTAAATACCTCCAAGGATGGAGAATCCACCACCTCCCTGGGTAGCCCACTCCAAAGCCTGATTAGGAAAATTATTTTCCAGTGAGCCACTTAGAGTGGTAAGGGTCATTTTCAAATATTTTTATTATTGATTCTTAATGGAATAAGAATGTTATCTGAAAGATTTCCAACAAAAATAGCCTGAATTCTATAATTTTACTGACCTGATAGCTACAGTCACTGACTAGACATGACTGAGAAACCTGTCAGTTCTACTAAAATTCTCAGTTTCAACGCGATTTTCATCTAGTCTCTTCAGTGAATCCTTATCTGAGAAGTGACTAAAGAAAAACTCTTGCTTCCTTGATTCTCTCAGTTTTGACCAAAATTTCCACTTAAATTTCCAGCACAGTTCTATTGTTTTAAATTTTGCCTGCACTATTTATCTTTGAGATATTATTCTCTGCTAAATATCCACTTTTTATTCTCTAAATGTATTTTTCAAAACATTTTAGGTACAATGAATTCTTATTACTGTTTGACATTACAAAGTTTCAGGTCTGTAATTACCTGTATTTTGCACCAATAGAAGGAATAGAAAAGAGCACAAAGTCCTTTATTTAGTTTTATTATACATAATTCAATTCCTTTGTATTTAATTTACTACTACCTTTAAAAACATATTTATATTAAGAGTAAATTTTATAAATTATTTCAAAATGTGGATAAATTGTTATTATATCTTAGAAAATGAAGCAAAATTAGACATCTTTTAAACACCAGTTATATATAAGACTTACAACATCAATAAAAAAACAAGGAGGCTACAGCAAGACTGATAAAATGAAGCTATTATAAATGGTGCTAAAATCTGTTTTTATAAGCAGACCACACATGTTGATAAACATACAAATTCACTTCTGTATTAGGGAGATATAGCTAGTGGCTTTTTTGGTGGGAAGAACAGCAAGAACCAAATTTCCCCCTTTCTGGGTATTCCCCTTGCCTGCAGAAAAGGTAAAGCAGTAGAACCAGTTCTCACTGAGATACAGCTAACCTGGAGGAGAATGGATGAAGCTTGTTCAGTACGTGGGAAAGAGATTTGGACACAGTTAGATATGCACTAAAACTCTGCAGGTGGCATGGGAAGGCAAAACATTTGGTTTTAAAATAAGAAATTGAACAGAATGAAATTCAGGAACACAGCCCAGAGTGTGACTTCTTGCACTGTCAAGATGAAAACCTTTAATTGTAGATGTTTCAGTTATGAGAATGAATTTTAAAAAAAAACCCTTCAGACTGCAATTCTAGACCAAAAAAAGTGAGAGAGAGAAAGCATGTTAGTTTTCATGCCAAAGCTGGATGTGTTCTAAGTACTGAAAGGAGAGACTCCATTAGGTTTATCTGAATGGTCATTTGGTTTTGTGTACCAGATTATTTAATATTTTAAGATGTGTTTTTGTAAAGAAGTGACTTTTACAGCTTTTTCATTCAGCTGACCTGAACTTCATATTCTCTTTTTTAGTATTTAGGGTATTTGTCAAGAAGCTTACCAGGTGTGCATATGCAACAAGAGCAGGTGAAACTCCAACAAAAGCCTTTTATTTGGGGAAGCTATTTATCACTAGAGTGCTGAAAATATATTGTAGTTAGGCTTAAAATAAGGACTGGACAAATAAGTTACAGCAAACAATCTATTCAACACACATATTATCATTGTTCCTACTCATGAATTGTCCAGGAACAGCTTGCAAAGCTCTCAAACTTAGTTCTTGGAACTGCAAAAATAGTGTGTAATTTTATTTGAATGAGTAGCAGGAGACTGAGGGGAAACCTCAGTCTATACAATCTATACAACTTCCTCACAGGGGGAAGGGGAGGGGAGGGCACCAATCTCTTTTCTCTGGTGACCAGTGACAGGACCTGAGGGAATGGCGTGTGTCTGGGGAGATTTGGGTTGGATATTAGGAAAAGGTTCTTCACCCAGAGGGTGGTTGGTCACTGAAACACGCTCCCCAGGGAAGTGGTCACAGCACCAAGCCTGATAGAGTTCAAGAAGAGTTTAGACAACACTCTGAGACATGTGGTGTAATGCTCGGGGCTGTCCTGTGCCGGTCCAGGAGCTGGACTATGAAGATGCTCCATGGGTCCCTTTCAACTCAGCATATTCTGTGATTCCATGAATTTTATTCGAGCGAGTCTCATCTCTGATACATGTAGCAGCACTGTACCACAAACATACAACAACTTCACATTTTGCTATTAGTGGTACAATTTAACTCAAAATGTGAGTGCTTGAGGGGAATATATCCAAATATATTTTTCTCAAAATTTTCCTTTTGACTCGCTGTCAAAGGACAATCAATCCTCATCCTTGAGGGGACAGTCTTCAGAGTTTCCTCAGCTTTCTACATCAAGACTGTAGTCACACATGCTCATGTGGATGTATTGTGTGGGTATATATACATCTATCAAATAGATACAACATGTAGATGTCTCATGTAGATATCTATGTTCACCCTGCTGGATGTAAAGATGGAAAAAAAGAGATAGTGAAATCAGGTCAGAGGACGAAAAATTTGTAAAGAAATTGATTTCACATTGGCCAGCTGTGTCTCAGTACATGATTTGCAACCTGATCTAAGAACTCAGACACACTTCTGATCTGGTAATATACACACAGTGATCCAATATAGCATAATTTAATCTCTTCACAAGCTCTGAATGGGGAAGATTCTTGCAGAAAAAAGGATCAACAAGTTAGAGTTATTATTTGTAAGATGTTCAGAGATTTCCAGGTAAGGACCATTTGTGTTGGACAGTGGAGTGGTCTTTCTCAATTTGAAGTTTCATTCAAGATTCAGTTACATTTCGCAATTCATCACTGTATTTGATTTACCTTCAAAGGTAGGCTCTGAGAAGAGTTAAGCCTTATATATAAAGGGCTAAATCCCTTTGTTGAGCATACCAAGCCACTTCCAGGTCATCTTTTATATTTCTTTTATACTTCTGTTCAATATGATTTTACAGACTTCCTATCCTGAAGGTAGACATTTGCAAACTTGCTTGAGAAATGGGATGTGTAATGAGTATCCTTTAAAAGGAAAGATTTACTGCTGATCAAAGTAGTTATAGATGAAGTGCGAAGCCCTCCCCTGGGTTTGTGGATTTAAACCACATTTCCGAAGTATCCTTAACTATACAGACATGCTCCCTCTTTTGTGGTCCTCAGCAGATCCATGAACCCTGAGTGTATTTCAGCACAGTGGTTCAGAGGAATGTCTGTGGCTGGAATAGCCTATAACCTAGTAGCTTGAGGAAACAGAGGTATGGAACATGTTAATTGCAAAACTTAGTGAGGTATCTGCACTGCAGGCTATTATAGAAAGGGTGCTCTCACAGGGGTCATGCTGTGGCAGTTTGCCTTTGTGTTTTAGGAGAAGCTGGGT
>JAYRBT010000001.1:81064702-81075768 GCA_036023395.1 Myiotriccus ornatus | reverse complement strand
ATATAGATATAGATATAGATATATATAAACAAACAAAAAGGGACCCAAATCCCAAACCCTCTTCTTAATAATATTCTATTTCATTTATCCTAACTGGAAGAGATTTATCTGAAGTCTGTACTGATGTCAGGGAAATTAGACTTGTGCCAGTTAACTCAAGAGACTGTCATACAATGGCTTATCTCAGACAAAGCCTTCCAAAACCACCACGTCATGAAAAGGCCAAAGGCCAAGCCACTCTTTTGTATGGTCTTCCATCAAACCATGTTTATTGACACCCAAAAGCTGGGCTCCTAGAGAAAGCAGTAGGGGTCTTAGCACTGTGTTGCAGTTGTCAGTGCAAAGAGAGACACGTCAAACATCTGCTTCCTTTCATTTATTGATACTGATAGGTGCATTTTAAATGAATTTGTACTTAGAAAAAGTGATGAATAGCTTAAGAAGTGCAATATGCACACAATAGAAGTACCGTGCTCAGGTAGCCATGCAAATAGCTGTACAGGAAGCAGCTTAATCTTCCTTACTAATACCTGAAAGGATGGGGACATCCATCAAGTAAGGTATAATTGTCTTTCTCTAATATAAGTGACTATTGCAATTATCTTAATATAATGGACTCAGAAAAATCTTAAATCTGCCAGATTAATAAACAAACAAGCTCAGCAGATTGGCCAGCCAAGAGGTCAGATCAGGTTGCCCTGAGGTTAATTGGAGTTTTTCTACTGAATTAAATTAGGTAAGTGTTCAGCAGAAAATGCTTGAACTTCCCTGAATGGCTTCTTTTTAGTGAAGGGTAGGCGAACATAAGCAAGCTTTGGTTAAGTATTATGTCCAAGGCACAATTTTTTCTTGTAACTTTAATCTGTAAACTAAACCTCAGTCTTTTGCTTTTCTCATCTTTATAACCATTCTTATCTACTACCTATCAGGAATGTACTTTAAACAGCTAGTACTGAAAAACGAAAATGGACTTTCATACTGGTTTTTATTCTGTGGTGTTGCTAATTGTTGTGCAGACAGCAGGCATAAAATGGCAGCCCATAGGCT
The DNA here is from genome assembly GCA_036023395.1 of Myiotriccus ornatus. NCBI lineage: Eukaryota > Metazoa > Chordata > Aves > Passeriformes > Tyrannidae > Myiotriccus > Myiotriccus ornatus. Next base: position 81,074,721 of record JAYRBT010000001.1, on the reverse strand, counting down.
CTGTCTTGCAAACTGTAGTACAAAGAATGCATTATTTTTATTGAGAAACTGTCTCTTGCTGATTAAGTTGTGACTTCCTCTGCATCATTCAGAGACTGAGCAGACTGACATTGCTAAAAACTATATCATTCATTCAGTAGGATAGATAGATAGGAAAAAAAACAGTGTTAGGAATTAATAGCAATGATAATTAAGCTTCATTCTGCTGTCCATCTAGTGTAATATTTAATCTATCTTTTGTTAATTTGAATGTCATTCTAGTGATAGTTAGGTCTACCTATCCTATATGAAATTCACAATATTGGACAAAGTGCTGGATCATACAAGAACTGTTACTTAGCTTTTAAAACACTGTGTATAAATATTATTACATATCTGTGTGTGTGTGTTCAGGAGGAGAGTCAGAAAGAGAGAAAAAGAGGAAACTAAGAACAGAGAAAACAGCAAAACAGTAGCGCTTTCTTTAAAACCTTGCTCCTAAACCCTTATTTAACCATGTCGATAAAAGTGATTCAAATTCTAAAAATGAGGCCAGTGGGGGATTGCAAGTGCTTAACACTTCAAGCAATTGATCTTGAATTTAGAAATCTAACTTCTAGCAATCAAATCTGAAAGTTTTTGTAAGCTCTGCTCATACTAATAGGGGCTGTTTTTTCCTCATATTACCCTTCATCCCAATCATATATTTTATCTATAACAAAGAAAGGGAGCTCAAAAGCTTAAGCAGACAAAGTCGATGTGGTTAGAAATTGAAACATAAAATGTCAGAGTTAGCATGAGTTTTATTTTTGGTATTGATTATATCAAACTGTGCCTTAAGTGTAAATCACTGGGGGATGTTTTACACTGTTGCTGGGTTTGATTTACATTTTTTTGAAAGTGTTCTCATTTGCTATCAAAATTAATGCAAGTCACAAATAAAAGGACTTTTAGTTTAGGGGAAAAATACCGTATGAGAATCCAATTGTGTTTTTCTTAAGAACTTTTTTGTTTACTGTTTACTTTAACTAGAGACAGCCTTTTGCTTACTAATAAGTATGTCTCAAAAGGCTAAGAGGTTCAGTTAAACAACAAAATAGTGAGATGCTCATTCAAATTATATTTGATTTACTTTCTCATAGGCCCATGCTAATTGGAAGTTTCCTTTTGGTTTTTTTTTTTTTCACTTTCCTTTCAGAACTGATAATTTAGTAGAAACAAATTTTCATGCAGATATATGAGCTTTGATATAACCAAACAATCAAACAAAAGTGGTTGTTAAGAAATCTTTTGACAAGTTGATAACACTTTCTCTTAAGTTGCATCTTGGAAGTGACACCCTTTTCCCCTTTAAGTAGAGGAGAATTTAAGACTTTTAATTTTTCTCTGTCTTGAAATAGATGGTCCAGGTCCATTCTGTTTTCTAATTTACAGAGTTAAGATTTGACTCTAAGTAACACAAACACCAGGGTCTTCGGGGATTAGAATGTTTTCTTTTAATTATTTTCATATGTGATAAATAAGCTAAAAAAAAATAATTCAAATTGATAGGTCTTGAGTTCATCAAAACATTGAAGAGAAACCAAACAAACACACTTCCATCTCTACCAAGTTTTGAATTTTCCTGGGAAAGGAAATCCATTTTTTTATCAGCCCAAATCTAGCTTCTTCTGCTCCAAGCTGGATAAAAATGTGTATCAGCTACTGTTTATATGTTTTCAGTAACTTTTAAGTTCCTAGAAGATTTGCATTAACTTATTTTATCAGACATAAGAAAGCATAAAGTACCACTCTACTCGTTCATTTATTTTAAATAATTGTCTTCCCTGGGTCTTCTGCCTACATCTCAAATGAGGGAAAAACTAAAGTGGAAAAAAAGGAAACTGGTAAGAATAATTCCAGAGAACATGTAGTTATACATATCCATAGTTATATAACTGCATGTATACATATATATATTTCATATGTACATATTTAAATATTTCATAATAATGTGTATACACTTCAAATGTGTATACACTTCACTCATTTAAGGCCTGTGAAACAGCAGTTAGAAAAAAAAATGGAAAGCTTGTATCCATACCTAGAACTTTAGTGAGCAATTTTGGGCACTTTGATTTGTGGCTTGCTGTCTTTTCCCCTTCCCTTCCATCAACCTCTCTCCCTCCCTCCCCTCATATTCACCAGTAACTTGCACTTACTGCTGAAACAACCTGCAGCCTCTTGAGCCAGAGGGCTCCAGTACTTGTACAATTATTTGTCAGTGTTTTACCTCACCCTTACCGTGGCCCTGTGTGGTACTCTTCCACTGAAGAATTCATGGAGGATCGATGGAGCCCTTGGGTGGGAGGAATTCTTGGTGGAATAGGAGAAAGAAGAAAACGACAAGTGGTTATTAAGTCCCTGGGACTTCAAATAAAGGAAATCTAATGTTTTTCTATCTTTGAGCTGTTCTCTGTACTTTTCATTCAGGAATTGTGCCGCTAGCAAAATAAAGGGAGGAGCTCCGTTGCAATAATATTTTTCACTCCTTATCTAAACAGCACCAAGAGTACCACAGATCTAATATAAGATGTGACTTAGAAAGTAAAAAGAAAGGAAGGAAAATTTCCCTAGTTACAAATATGCTTACAGTGCCCTATTCACAGCATGTAAAAGAGGGCTAATAAGATAACAAAGTATGTGATGAAGTGCAGCAAGCTTGCACTGCAGCATACAACGTGTGAGTGGAGACAGCCATTAATAACTCTTTCAGACTCTTAAGAACTGCTACACAAACACTATTAATACACTTCTCCTAACAGCCACTAAGGGAGGTGACACAACACCTTCATAGGAGGCTAGCTTCACTCTGCAACACTGAAAAGCCTGATGCTTAGGAGGAGGTATTTAGGCATGAGGGGACCAAGGTGTCTTATGTTCCAGATGGAAGTAAGGAGGTCCAACACATATTTTTTTTTTGCTGTACTGTCCAAGGATATACTTTATTTCAAGCTGTACAATGAACTACATGAGATCCATGTTGTTTCCCATATCTGGGAAAAAAAAAGAATAAAATTGGTATTACTAATAATCTAACTATTCTGTGTCTGACACTGAGTGTACTCCCTTTTGATCTCATCTGACAGTGAGAAGCACAAGCCACCCTTGCTGGAAAAGACAGGATGCCGAGGAGATCTGCACTGCTTCAGATCACTCCTCCCAGCTACAAAAATACATGAGCAGTAGCTGTTCACTTCAAAGAAGCATTATGGAGACAAGGGCCTTCCTTTCCTTTCAGTCTGCTCTGCAAAAGTCTTTAGCAGCTTATACTAGATGAGAGATAGTGGTGACATGCTGAAGTTCTGTGTGACTCACCAGTAACAACTCGGGAAAACATTTTGAAAACAACATAGAATTTTCTGTCAATCATAATCCACATAGACCACGTACACTTATCAAGAAAGTGAAAATTGCAAGACTGGTCATTTTGTCTCCTATTCTAAGTGTTACTATGACAAAATACCTCTGAATTTAAGTCTTGTTTCATTAGTTTAAATTGCCTTAATATTAAGTAAAGATGAAAATTTGCTTCTCTATACTGGATTATCTCTTTCCTGTGATATATTATTGATCCACTGTATGTATACTTAATTGCCTAAGAGTAAACCAAAATGTTTAGCACTTAAACCATTGAAAGAGAACAGAAGAGTCTGTATAACTTTGGATATAATATTTCTTGAATTCTACAGGTACACTTCACTGTTCTAAACATTAATTGAAAATATAAACTTCTATTCATATTTAAAATTTGAAGGTAATTCACAATGCAAAGAAAGCTTATAAGCAAAGTGTTGCAGTGTAATTTGAATCTTTATAATAATGTATCTTTTTGTGTTTTATTATACTTCTGTCCTAATATTTAGAATCCAAATTGTATAAAATTATTTATGTGCTTATGAGATAAACAGCATAATTGCAAATAATTTTCAAAGTCCAATATAAATTTACACTTGACTTATTAAACTGTTATTTGGATTTCAGTAACATTCTTACAGTAAGAAAATATTGGACTGGATGGCTGTCTGTACAGTGGGTAGTGTGATTTTTGAGGGATATATATATAAAAATAATAAAAATATATAAAAATAGATATTTATTTTTATATCTATATAAAAGTAAATATATATTTATATTTTATATTTGTTTATATATTTACCCCACAGTTATGGTCTTTTTCAGTTTTGAAAACCAGCCCCTACTCCATTCTGTCATTGACATACTGGAAAAACCCGGGAATACTTTCTTCTATTTTTTTTTTTTTTTTTTTTAATAATAAAGAATTAAAATGTATATAAAAATCAACTGTTACATTTTTTAAAATGGATATGGGTAGATTCTTATAATTTTATTTTAGAACATCCATCACAATTATAAATACCAGTTTCCAATTTGCTTTCTAGACAATGTCAGGGCATCTGAAAATATAATATGGAGTCAAATTTGTGTCCTTATAACTGAAAAGGACAAACACCTAAATATGAGTTAATCATTGTGTTTGTAGCATCAGAGAAAAATATATATCTAATGAAGCGGGTTGAGATGAACTGCATTAAAGACCCATCTGAAGATGAGATAAATCCTTGCTTGGAGCTGTGCATTTCCAGCTATTGGTTGTAGCGAGAAAAAAAATGCCTAGAGGTTCACAACCTTAAGTGTAGTTGTAGCCTTGTTGTAAAATGGTTTCCTCCACCCCATATTCCTCAGAAGCATTGAATGGGTTTCTGGCATTAGTTATTCTTTACCTGTTCATTTGTAATTTACTGAAGGTGATTGGCAGATACAAAGAACAATGCCAGAAAAAGGTTTATGTGGACTTCAACATTTTTCTGTGAAACTTGTTATTATGTTGGTATCTGCTTAGCTGCTTAGTTGGTACTATACAGAGTGTCTGCTGATTTTCAGATATATTCAGTATTGAGAGAAAAGCACATCAGACAACATGGGGGGGGGAAGATAAGAAATAACTTAAAACTGTAACCAAAAGTCACCAAGTGTCTCTGAACTAAAAAAAATGCTGCTGTGAACTTATGGTACATTTCTGTTTTCAAAATACAAGCTGAAGAAATGCATGCTGAGGTATTCGCAGACCCGAGGCATTTTTATGGCTGCCCTTCTCAGGGGAGTTTAACACAGATCAGTTTCTGTAAGACTTCTTGAAGGAAAGCAATAGATTTCTGAGGAAGATTGCAAAAGATGCATCTTCTATTACTCTTATGGAAGGATATGGTGCATGAAAAACTGAGTGTATTTTTTCAGCTTTTTCAAGTTTTTTTTTTTTTTAACTCAGTTTTTCTTTATATAATGACAATAATTTTATAAAACTTAACCACTGAGAATGTCTTTTCTGATTTTAGTTCTGAGAATTTAAAGAACAGTTTCTAAATTGGTTTGTCATACCTAAGAAATTGTCAAGGAGCTGAGGAATGGGAGGAGTTAGGTAGGATAAAACCACTTTCAGTTTCTCTAAGTCTAACAGAATGTTCCTATAAAGCATTAGCTAATTTAAAAATTTTGTTCTTTGCTCAGAGTAGAGGTGTCTGTTGAAGGTAGGCCAAAGAGATGTGCACTTCAGCTAAGATTAAAAATGTAATGTGATGAATATATATCGCCAGCTGTGGGAAATGTCTTTCTTTGCATATGATTTGTTCAATTGTGCAAAGTACTCCCCTGGCAGTTTCTTAAGTCTGTGAATCTGTAGAGCCTTCTGTGAAGACTGCTTTTTGTCAGTCATTCTCTGATAAAGGTAAGTTTTATATTGCTGAATAACAGTTTTAGGCTCTTTATCTTACGGAATAATAATGATATATTTAATTTTTTGAGGGATATTCTCTCCTTTGTTTACTTCCCCAAGGAGCTGACCACAGAAACCTTCTACATTAGCCCAATGTGTAATTAGATTCAGTCTTAACAGACAGCCATCCCCAAATTCTCTGGATAGCAGTAGCATCTACACTGCTATTGAAATTAAAATCCAGATGATCTGGATTTTATATATGTATGTTTGTAAGTTTGCAGGTCAAGCAAGAATACAGCTCCAGTAATGACACTTAGAGTTACTAGGTATCCTGTATTGTATATTCTATCAAAGGTTTCCTGTTCTTTCTTCATTCACTGGACATGTTGAACCTCATGTTTTACCTTATTTTTTAAATTTCCATTATTCCTTCCTAGTTTTTCAGTTTCTAAATATCACTGTTAATAAATTTTGATTCGGGTGGGTACTTTTCCCACAGTTGCATTCCTGTTTTCTGATGAAATTTATTTAATGCTTGTATTTATATCACTAACAGTTCCTCTAAAAATTATTAAGCATTTTCTAGTATGATTTTTGGGTGTTCTAGTGTAAAAATGGAGTTACACTGATGATGCTTTTGTTACTTTTCCTTATTTTAGTATCATACAATTACTGTTCTCATCAACAGTAACAGTAACCGTTCCTTGCTCCTGGCTTCATCTATCATATTATATTTATACATAATGCTTTGTTCAAGAAATACCAAGATTTTTTTCATTGCATTGCTGTCCTCTTCATCTAAGAAGGCTGAGGCATAATGCATAATATGAATGGCAAGTACAGACATCTGTAGCTACTGCTGGTGTGCTTTCCTAAGAGGAAATCATCGTGGTTTTCCTGCCATGTCTAGGTGGGGTAAAATTCAAGAACAACTACTTCAGTTGCTGAAAGTGTTTCTCTGAGACAAACGCTCATTTTCTTTCAAAAGTTCTGTTAGAGCACAAAGATGGAAGATGGAAACAGTTTTTATGTTTGGGTGGTTTTTTTGGGGGGAGGGGGGGTTTGTTTGGTTTGGCTTTGTTTTTTGTTTGTTTGTTTGTGGGGTTTTTGTTGGGGTTTTTGTTTGTTTGGTTGGTTTGTGGTTTTTTGTTTGTTTTTTTTTTTTTTTTACCTTGGCTAGCTTCCTTAATGGCTTGCTCCCTTATATTAAAGGAAATTCATTAAATTATGAAGCTTGAACAAAAGGACGTGATATGTTTTAGCTACTGAAACCGGCCTGGTCTATTTGCTCATTTATGAGCAGCTCAGACTTTGTAATGTAAAGTGTCATTATTAAAGAGGGAGGTTATGAAAAGTCATTTAAAGAGTTGATGTGTACATTTTACTGTAGTGATTTTTTCCTCCAGTTTCTCTTTTTACAGTACCTTACAATACAGCTTATAATAGCTTTGCAGATAGATACCAAGCACAATTTAATGCTTAAGGAGGCACAAACTCCCATATATACACCATAGCATCTTACAGCTTGTTTACTTATAAGCATTAAAGAATATAAGCAGAAAATGTAATTTTATATCATCATCCTAAGCTGCTCACTACTTCACATACAGTAGCATAAATTTGGTTATCATTACTTTCTAAAAGTAAGTTTTAAGAGATGAGCAAAATGATTTTTGAGATGAGACTCTGGGAATAACTCATCAAGGCTGTCTATATGCTTTCTTAAGACTATCAGCAGATGGTTCGGTCCTCCAGGCTAGGTTGCTACTCTGGTGCAAACATCAACATCTGAGACACCTTCTATCCTACTGTTTATTGTCTTCTCTACACTAAAGATACCATTTGAGAATTATTTTTTCATGTAATAATCTATACACTTATTATGGGCTGTATTGAAATGTTCCACAGGCGGGTGAAAAAGTGATTTGAGAGAAATGTGAGCAGCAATCTCTTTTTCCTTTATACATTTAATTTTTTGAACATTTGTTGTTGTATTACTTCTGCTTAGTTTCAGAAAAAAAACTCAGATAAAGGTTTGGGTGTGCATATTGGAAAAGAATGCATAACTGCAACATATGGCTTATCTCTGAGCATGAGATATATTTATAAATGAGAAGTGAGCATTTTGGAGAGTTATCTAGCTTCTTTTAGATATAGTTATATTTTTGTTATCTTAAAGACTGGGAAAATTACAGTTATTGTTATCTGCATTTTCTAAAGGGTGGATGCATAAACAGTAGTTTATGTTTAGAATTTAGAAAGGTTCAGCTATGTTTACATTTAAGAATATCAGTAGATTACAAAAGAAGATAGAAAGTAAAGTTTTCATTTAATGATCTCTTAATAGTGAAATAACTCACAATTCTTAAATATCAGTGTATCTGTGTATTTACTGTAAGTAAAATAACCCTGAAGAAAGTAGAGATAAAAGTGTTAAACCACTATATGAACATATTTGTCATTTCTTGATGTATGTTCCACATTAAATCTGGCATGGAATCAATTTCTCCATAGAAGCTCTGCTGTCACAGACAAGCTTTGTCAACGGCACGTTGAATCAATGACACTACTTTCATGCATTTTTTAAAATGTTTGTTTTAATGCTTTGTCATTTTTCCTCCTTGATCTTTAACATACATAACTACTGATGGTCACCTGTAATTTCTAAGTGAGCAGATAAACAGACAACAGTTTCTAAAGTGCTGCAATTGCATCTAAAAAGACTAATGGCCTGCTCTGTTATGCGGAGTTGAAGAAATAATCTCAGGATGAATATTAGCAAGAAAGAGAGAATCTGTACCTTTGTGGCTCATTAAAGGCTATGGTGAATAGTCTTCACAGCAATGTGAGTCAGGCAAAGAAGCAAGTGCAAAAAACTGCAAACACAGACATACAGAATTGTTTCCATTCCCTTGAGATGTAACACTCGAAATAGAGAAGAGGATTCTCTCAGTACCAAAGCTGAAAATACACATTAGGCTTATTCTGAGCAGGACTTTCTCTGCTCACCATTTGATGCTTTATTACACACATCAAATATTACAGTTATCTATATTTTTCCTGTGTAATTCTTAGAAATTTAGTTTAAAAAAGCTACTCCTTGGATTCTCAATATTTAAAAGCATTTAAAAAGTAGAAACAGAAACACTTCTTTGCTTGCATCATGAATATTTTCTTTGATTTTTAAATTATTCCTCTAAAATAAAGACCTTTATTTGCGATTAATCTTTCATTTCTTTGGAATATTATTTGAACTCTTGACACTGCCTGAGGTTTATAGATGTGAAATCACTTTTAAAACAATAAGAGCCAAGAAAAAAAAAAAAGTAGCTAAACTTCTGTCAGAATTAAGGAATGCCTCCAAAACATTTAAAGATTACATTTTTTTTTATATAGAGAGTACATTATATAATTGTTATATTAGCCTTGGTTAAAAAAAAAAAAAGATATTATGTCAAGTGTTCATCCTGGAAGACTACTATTCAAACAGAAAAGAGCTTGAGTTAACTTTTTCACACATGGGAAAAGCCAAAGTTTTTTACCGTTGGAGTGTTAACAAGATTTCATTTTCAGCATTTGACCTTTTCTCCTTGATCCCCCACTACATCTAATAATTTTGTCCCTGTTCACTACTGCACCATCTCAAAGGCATCACTTATAGGCAGCTGAATTAAGTTGATAACAAAATATAATGGCACTAATAATTTATTAGTTGTTATTTTTGTTAGTTTTCTTCCTTAATTGATAATTATTTGTATCCTCAGAGACATTGTTCTTCTCCCTGGGAAGTATATACTTAATCTGTTGGATATTTTAATACTTGGACATACAATTCTTGTCTTACTTATCTGAGGAGGCAGACAAAACATTCTTTAAGTAGCTGGGAGAAGAAGCCCCAGACAGAGTACAAGGAAAGGACTGAGCTATATATTGCCTTCTCTGTCTCAGTCTGTAATAACTAGACCAGTTCTCTGGGCACCCAGCCCACTAAGCTGGAAGCCAGGGATGGGGAGCAGAATGAAGCTCCTATAATCTATGGCAAAATGGTCTGTGATCTGCTACACCACTTAAACCCACAGAATTCTATGAGGCCAGACTGGATCCACCCATGGGTACTGAGAACGTTGGCAGAAGTGCTCACTGAACCACTTTTCATCGTTTATCCTCACTCCTGGCCAACCAGGGTGGTCCCAGCTGGCTAGTAGTCAGCAAATGTGATGCCTATATATAAGAAGGGCCACAAGGAGGATCTGTGGAGCTACAG
>JAYRBT010000001.1:81019080-81050644 GCA_036023395.1 Myiotriccus ornatus | reverse complement strand
GTTTCCATTTTTTTTTTTTTTTTCATTTCCTTCCGTTTTACTTCTCCAGTGTCTTTAGTCCCTCTCAAGGCCAGCAGCTCTGACTGCCACACCTGCTGCTACTGGTTTTGTAAATAAATACTTGGGCAGATTTCCTATAAATAATCCTGAGTAAAAAGAAGCCTAAATTTCTACTGTTCTTAGCAAAGTTAATGACACTTGAGCGAGTTTGCTACCTTGGTAAACTCAGTCTTCTCTAATTAGCACACAATTTACAAGTAAAAGGTAAATATTTCACTTATAATGTGCAATGAAAAAGATTGAAGAAGTCATCCGGGTAGGTGATTTGGTCTGGCTAAGCAGAAGGGGATGAAAATAAAGAAGGTAAAAACCTCACAGGTCAAGACTTCCTTTTAATTTTACATTTTACTTCAGTACAGAAGAAACCTGCATTTTTCTTATTTTCTAGCATTGATGTCACTAATAACAGTAGGGAATGGGAACACACAGTAACTTCTAACCTTCGGGAGATAAATGAGGAAGGGCTCTTTAAAAAAGAACTGCAGGTTTCAGAGATGCCTGAAGCACTTAAGAGCAGGTATTTCCCATGCTTATCCAGATGCTTGAAATAGGTATAAAAGCTTAAAGGTAGATCTGATAACGAGGTTTTTTTCATGTAACAAAATTTTTCAAGTTATCAACAATTTCTGCTATATTGAAAACATGTATAAGTTATGTGTAGAAGAAAACTGTGAGGCTTTGAAATGATACATTTTCATATTACCATAGTTTTTTGGTTTGGTTTGGGCGCTTTTTTGTTTTGTTTCATTTTGTTTTGTTTTTAATATAACTTAGCTTGATTTGACCCTAAAAATAAGCTTACACAAGAAGGACATGAAAGATTTATTTTTTATTTCTTTTAGAAAACATTTGTAGAAAACTCATGAACAGTTTTAGTGGCCTATTTAAAAACAAAGTGAAAACTAATAAATCAAAACCAAACTCTTTCCAGGAAATATTTTTTTTTTTTTAATCAGCATTTTCAATTCCAGTTTAAAGTTTTCCTAACATAGGAAGTATTGTTCAGAGAACTGTTATAAATTGTCACTTCTGCCATCATATGTAAGAACATCCAATAGAATTTTGAACATTTTCCCCTTGTGTAGTCAAAACCTAACACGGATAGGCAAAAAGCCCTAGGAATCAAATTCACTTGAGCACTTATGAATAATAATATCCAAATCTTTCTCAATTTCAGTGAAAAATCTCCCTAACCTATCATTATGGTGAAATAAGTAAATGTGGTTTTAAGTTACATACCTCTCATTGGTTATATACCACTCATTAGCCATTAGAATAAAGATCATCTGGTTAAGTGCCTGAGGATGTAAAGGAATACTTAAGGTTTCAGGTAGCTTTGCGTATGTTAATTAGTAAAATGTGTTTGAATCTGTGAACCACTAAATACATGATTTACAACATTTTCCATTTTCCAGGAGTGTTTATGCTTTGTTCTGTGTTTACTTTGGCTCACGCTATAGCAAAAAAAAATCCACAGACAGTCTTCTCTGATCTCATCCATAAAAAAGTGCTTTTTTCCTTGTATGAGTACACTTCTGATATTAAAGCTTGTTATAAAATTAAACAAAGATGTTTTCTATTCTTTAGAAATAAGCTATAGTACAATTAGAAATAGACTATAGAAGAAACTGCTGCCTTAGTTTTGCCTTGCCTATAAAATTATTGTTGAGAAGAACATAAAAGTGGAGCTCAAAAATTGCTCAGCTTACTTGCACACTAGAAGGGTCAAGTTAATAAATGTTTAATCTATGAAGTAATTAATGATTTCAGGATAAATCGTTCTCTAACTAAAGTACATTGACTTAAAATACAACAGAAGAAAGGTTACCAATCTGCTGCACACTGTTTTAGCACTGAAAATAGGTTTCAGTATTTCTCATTATATCTCATATTTCTAACATTCCAATGACTGTTTCTGGATTTCACTTTTGGTTAGATTTAATTTCAATTATAGCAAGGCACATTTTTTTCAGAATGTCACTTTGTTTCTTCACATCTCATAACAACACTACTTTTTGGACCAGTTCTTAAAATTAAACTTTTTGCAAGTGTATTTGGCCAGCTGCCTTTCCTTTTCATATGTAAACACAAAGCTGCGAGCATGAAATACCTTTTCTTATCCTTTTTGTTCTTCAGAACAAAGCACAAGGGCTCTTACATTAAGCAAGCTATGACTCTGTATTGTGGAATTACACTATTGATTAAAGGAGCCAGGATAAATTTACAGTGGAGGAAGTAGCAATGTAATTTACAAAGGAAAGTGGATTAATTTCAGTTAAGCGGTCTACACACTGTAACTGAGAATGTTTGAAGACGGTTAAAGCATCAAAAGACACTGGTATAATGACATTCTGCCTGTCAGCCAAAAGCTGGTTATGCTGATGTCTTACCACAGGTTGCCAAAATAAGTATCAACGTGTGTAGTTTGTGGGCTTTGGTATTTCTGGAACAAAGAAATCTCAACCCTTGTGGATAGTTATGATACAAGGGGTAGAAAGAGATGGTTGTTTAAATGTCTAATCTGATAATATTCTTTGGAAATCATAACTTTTAGGTTGTTTGTTTGTTTGTTTGTTTAAATAAGATGATACTTAGAAATGTAAATTGATGAAGACTGACAACAGGACTTCCAAGTCTCTCAATGTGATAACTCTCTACCAAGTACATGCAAATATGGATGCACCACAGGAAAAGCAAAAGAGGGACTAGAATAAACATAACATGACGTGGATAATCTACCTTATCAATTAGCTTAGAAATTTTTTTTTATTCTTGGGAAACTTGAGACTTATATTCACCATTTTTTGATTCAGAATATTCAAGATGGTGAAGTGAATGAGCTTGTATTTCCTACTCATTGAAGATAGCAGGATGTGCTAGCAGTACTTTGAAGATGGCAGTTCTTAGTGCTCTGCTTTCCAACCTCAAAGTTGTTATTAAAATTTCTTTACATTATGTCACAGTAGAAGGCTTTACAGGAGGCATTACAAAAGTCTATAAAAGTCTGTAAAATAAGAGAAGTTAAAAAAAGCAAAATTCAAATGTTCTTGTAAAAGTTATATGAAATGTTTCAAGTAGCACTAATCACTCACATTGATTGGTCACATCTGTGTAAGGTATCATTTGCAACTTCTGAAAGTTAGGAAAAAATGTAAACCGTACTTCTAAAATTTGTCAACAGGAAATGTATTGGAGTTTTTCTCCCTTGCTGTAAAGTGCATTACATGTTTCCATGTAATATCTCTCTGGCAATTGTGAGGAAACTAAAAAGGTTAGTCCTACCACCTGCTCTAGCAGGGATGAGCTAAAGCCTCATTTTAGAATTATGGGAAACGTATAAGAGAAGAAAAAAATTAGAGAATTTCAAAGAGGATTAAACAGTTTCTGCAGCATCTATTGCTACCTGAAACTTATTTTCTGGATATTGCAGTAAATTTAGGAAGTTCTATGCATCTAAACTTTTGAAACCCAAAGAAATGTTGGTTTTGCTGATTTTTTTTTCTGCTGTGGAGATTAAGTTATATCTTATCTTAGAGATAAGAGAGTGGTTAGAGAGTGGTTTTGGAAAGTTGAGCTTACCCTTTTTTCAAATCTATAGAATCTACAGCCCTTAACTCCTGTAGATTATAGATGTAGGAAGCTATGTGCAGGGCCTGTTTCTGGTTGGCAACATTTGAGTGTCTCCGCTGAGCCTGTAAGGCAACTCTCTTGTCACTTAGGATACTTTGGAATATTCGAGAAAGGGTTGGATAATGAAGCTCATGCTGTCCAGTGACTAATTTCTGGTAGGTAGTGCGTGTAGAAATCGTACCATCAGGAAATGATCATATTGAGATGCAGACTCTATCAAGATGAAAAATTGCCGCTGCCTTCCCCTGTATTGCTGTTCAGCAACCTGGTTTCTAGAAGGGTTTCTCAGGAAGTGACAGGAAAACACATTTGTAAAATCAAATTTATTATTGTGGGCAGTAAATGTTTTAATTTAAATATCCTTCTACAGAACTTCTTGTTCCCTGGTTATATTCAATGTGGCCTTGCTCCAGGCACAGAAATATCTGAACTGAGACAGAAATGTTCTCTCTATTCACCACATTTATTTTCTGTTTAAATCAGAATTAGTTTTCAGACACTAAAACATATTGAATATTTTCACTGAATTATTTGGCCATGGTTCATGGTTAGTGATGTTAAATGGGAAAAAGTCTTGGGGATATCAAGACTTTAGGAAGTTTGCCCTTTAATACTTAGGAAAAATGATTAATTATTTTCCTGTTCTTTCTAATGAAGATGAAAGTGTACAAACTTGAATATCTAGCAGAATGGAAAAATAGTCTGATAGTTCCATGATGTTCTAGAGATTGATTTTCACTTCTTATGGACTTTCTGCACAGTTTTGAGCCTTTCATCTACTTGTAGACTCTATTTCTGGCTCTGAAATCAACTCCTAAGTCAGGCAGAGGTCTGAACTAAAAACAGTTACGTCAACCACACACAGCACAAGAGCACAAGCAGCAGCACTAACTTCCCACATCTTCTCTTAAATCAGTGACTGAGCGGTTGGATAAGATGCTGCTAGAGTGCATGCATACAGTGTATACGTACAGTTTTGAACACACTGATTCACTGATCAAAACAGAAGTGTTCTATCCCTTCCAGGATAGAAGCAGATGAGCATATATGCAATTATTTGGAGAAGTGATACTAAAATCCAGTGTACGATACTAATTATAGAGTTGATGTACCTTTTCATACGCTTCCCTATTAAATGCTTGTGTGAAATTACCTTGCTCTTTATTTTTGAAGATTTTATAAGATTCAAGACTTCAAAATGAACAAAGACTTTAGTTTGTTGGTTTAATTGTTTGTTGGCTTTTTTCTTTAATTAACTGTTATGATTACTCTGTAGACTTAATTGCAAATAGGTGTGTCTGCCTATTTTGGCAGATGGTAACACCATGTTTCTGTGGCAAAATCACAGGATTGGTTGAGTTGTTGAACTGTTTTGTTGTGCTTTGATGTTTCTGATCTCTTCTTTCACGACCCTTTGTTGCAAAAGAAGTCATACCATGTTTTCCTCTGAGCTATACCAACAGGTACATATTTGGTCAATTCTCATATTTATTATGTGGAAGCTCAGTCGTAAGGCAGAAGGTAGCAACCCATTGAACAAAGAGTATGCAGTGTCATAGTTTATTGTACTGGTGTGTTTATCTTGCATTTCACTACATAGACAGATTTACTAGCTATTTATAGTTACATAATGACAGGAATGTGCACCTTACAAAAAAAGGATTTGATTCTTGCTTCACAGTCTGCCTAAAATTCCTTTCAAATAAGGATACCCAATACTACACGAAGTGCTTGTGAACACTCTAAGGATTACATGGAAAGGAAACATCCCACTTCCAACAAAATCATCCTCATGGCTCTTGCCAGGGAGCAGTGAGAGCCAGCTGGCCCACTGGGTCTGGGGGGGCCGGTGCCAGGAGGACACCAGTGCTGGTCATGCCTCCCTTCAGGGCCTGAGCACACTGGACAGAGCTAAGGGCCAGCAACAGCCCTGACATTTCTGGAGAGCAGCAAGCCAGGGCTGGGTCCATGCAGCAAGGACTTTTCAGGAAGACACAGACATGGGTCTGGAGACCAGCACTGCTGTGGTACTGCCAAAGCAGTGACTCATAGCCCCAGTCTTAAATGGAACCTTGGACTGTGGTCAGGGTAGGGAAGGACCCTGGGGTGCCTAGGCAGGGACATGAGGGTCCTCAGGATCCTCAGAGTCCTAACATGCCCTTATTCAGAAAAAAATAAAAAAAAGGGGGAAAAAATGGAAAAAAAAAAAAAACACCAGAAGCCTTTTCTTACTATTTTTTTTACTGAAAAAGAGGAGCAAGCACATTCTGCAGTATGTTGGGGGAACGATATTTTTTTATAGCAAAATTTAAGACACCTTTTTCAGACATGTGTCTGATATTCAGTCATCCATGTGTATGTTTCAATGACTCTTGGATCATTACAAAAATAATCCATTTGCCCTACCTTTGACTAGGAGTACATTCCAGTGGGAGATTTAGTTTCCTTATGGTGGAAAAGAACTTTTCATTCTAAATTGAGCTCAGTTTGAAAATAGGTTTCCTTGGGCAAGTTAATGGAAATCTTTCTGAGGAAAAGTTCCTTTTCTGCCAAGGTAGAAGCAGTCCCAGTTTTGTCTGAACCCATAAGCAATTGAAAAGATCATTGAAAGGGATGGATTAGACTGCTGATTTGGGTCATGGCTGCAGGTCTTTAGCTCAGCCCCAGTCTGCAGTAGGAGTTACAGTTCAGGCTAGACACAGGGGAGAGACAAAGCATGAACATGCAGTTGTAAAGGGAGAACCAAAGGAAGGGGTTATATGGAGGAAGGTTTTTTTCTGGGCCACATTGTAGTCTGGGCCATGTCTGCAGGTCCTTGGCAAAGACTGAATCAGAATATATGCTAATGCCTGGGATGTGCTGCTGTTTTATTTGTGCTGTCAAGATGCTGTTGAAGCAAGTGAAGGTAACAAAAAGATTTCTCGCCTGAAGATTGTGCTCTAGCAGGGAGGCCTTGGCTCAAACTCAGCCCAAGGCCAAGATTAAATCTGGGAATATGGTTAAAGAAAAACTTGGACCTTCAGTGGGAGGTGGGAAAAAAAGCAGACAGGATAGTAACACTGAAGATAAGTTTCTTCCCTGAAGACTTCTTAATCTGGACCATGCCTGGGAGCCCTTGGGCAATGACAGACATTGAGGCCAAAGGTGAAGTCCTTGGATGAGGGCCCTCTGGGTCCAACATTTTTGAATAAAGTTATGGTGGGTATGGGAGAGAGTCAACCAGTAGAGCTGAAGTTGGGATTGAAGCAGCCAAGGAAAAGGGTAGGCTGCAGAAGAGAAAAAAAAATAAAAATTCTCTCCTGGAAACTTTTTCATCTGGGTCGTGGTGGGTATTTAGTCTAGATTTTGTGTTGGAAGTGTTACAAAGCCTTTTAATATGGATAATAATTGATTAAATCACATGTTTGGAAGTATAATGTTACTTTCCAACATATCTTTAAATATGTCAGCTCCTTGAGTTTCCTTAATTCATATAGGACATGCTTTTCCTTAATTTAATCTTTGAGTCCTAAATAAATAAAATCTCTGACAACTGCTGTAGTAGAAGAATATTGATGACTACCTATTTAGAAGAAATAACTTCTCCTCATCTGCCTTTGAAACCTTTTCTGGAGTCTCTTTTAACTGCTGATGATAGAGATCTCAACACGGTAAGGTTCTCTGTATCTGCAAATACCTGTCCTAAAGAGAGCTTTATGACTGAAATATTGAGGTATACAATGGTATCCTCACACAGGATAAAAACTTCATAAAGAAAAGTCTATGAGGAAAGTTAACAGATTTAAATAATACAGCCTAATAGATGTATAATATCCTAGAAGCACCTTCTCTCTAGTAGAGTGTCCGTGCCATGGTGAAAGATCAGATGTTATTTTATGTCATACAATTAGTTGTATATCAGTAGTTCACCATGCTAGGTGTAGATGAATTAAGTTTTTCCTATTTTTATTTAATAAATTTGCCTATCTGAACCCTCAGTGTTACATGTTATTATAGAGTCACACTCAGAAGCCAAAGAGAATATGGACACTTAAAAAAGGAGTGAAAGACCATACATTTTTATTATAACTGCACAGGCTAATCAGAAGACACAATGGTCTATATTACAAAGGAAATATTAGGATTATACAAACAATTCAGGATATTAACCGCCTCAGCTAAAATAACCCTTAGCTATAGATAATGTTTTGATTAGCAGAACATTTTACTGACTTTGTGTTGCTTTGGCTCAAATGGATGACTAGGTCAACATCTCGTTAACTATCTCCACCTGCATCAAATCTGGAGTTATTTTCTTTGACAAGGGGGTTCATTACAGCAGAAAAAAAAAATAAAAGACGACCAGACATAGCTATAAATGTTAGCCGTAAAAGCATGTCTGAATTAAAAGCTTTCTCAGTACTTAGATTTTGAGTATCATGAATGCTTACTGTGTCATATCACCTTAGTATCATACAGGTACATTATCATGATTCTGTTGGAAACTGCTTAACAGAGGTGCCCAGGTTGAGCTCTCGCTGACAAAGAGAAAAGGCAGAATGGGAGGATATTCACCTGGAGGGCTTTGTGGTGCAATTTATGTTAAGCATGTGACACAGCTTTTCAAGCAAATGCAGGCTTTGAAACCAGTACAGAAAAACACTGAATCTGTATTTGTAAATTTGAATGAGCACCCAAGAAATTCCTGTTATTAAACACAGTACATGATATCCTCAACAGCAGTAAATCATGAAAAAACTCTTTTGTGGTTGAAACTCTACTAGATTAAAGATGAATCTATCTATTAATTTAATAATTTTTTCCTGTCAAAATTGAGTGTGTCCAATCTATTACTCCTGTCCTACGACATGTAGGTTAGCCTGCATGATCCCAGACTGCATGATCCCCCAAGCAGAATATGTTTTTTAACTGTTACGTGCAATGTAATTCATGCACTATTTAAAACAGGCTTCTGACACTGCACTAGCACTTTTTGGATTTTATTTTTATTTTTTTTAAATGTTTTCTTTTCTTCTCTTTCATTTCAGAAAATAGTATTTTGGACATTGGGAAAATGACAGAATAAATAGAACATTAAAATGACAGAATAAGCAGAACTTCTAGAATGCTACACAGATCTTGGTGGCCATAAAGTTTTTCCTTTTCTTCCTTCCAAATTCAACACACTTTGGTTTTAGGTGTCATGGTAGAACACAAGGTGAATGTACATGTACTCTTTGCAGTGAAACCACCCTTCCCCTAGCTGTAAGAAGAAATCTGTCACTTGTTGATTCAGCCATTACTGATACATGAACTGCTCTTATGTGTGAGAGTTGGCTGGCACTTTTCCAGCAAGTGCTGGACTTGTTCATGTTTGTGTATCTGCCTTGACTTCAAAGTGTGAGCTGTGCAAAACAGAGCACTTCATGAATTTATGTAATTTTTCTCTTCATGTCACACGATTAATACTCCTACACATTCCCTGCAGCTGTACTTTGGGAATCACAAATATTTTTCAGTGTTTCTCAGAACTAAGGATATATAATTGTGTAATAAGCGTTAGGGTGAGACTTACATATAAAACACAGACAGTATCAGATGGATTTAAAATTCAGCTTCATTTGAATCTATTAGTCAACCATGAGTTGAGTGAGGAATATAAATAATGGATTGATATTGCTAGTATTAGTAGCTAGGTATTTTAAAAAAAGATGACATTAAATGTGCCCTGGTTCCTTAAGGTAGTTGTTTGAATAACATTTATTTTAGCTGCAGTTGTTTCCAAATGTTGTGTCTGAAGAGCGAGGATTTTGTCATTCTGAGGGTAGCTTTCATATCACAGCAAAAAATATGTTTGTGTGATGCAGTGATATATTTAGAAAACATCAAGGGTGTCATTTTATTCGCAGATTGTATAATGTAAAGTGGCTTCCAAGAGATCTAGTCTTTCAGTTATTTGGAGGTTTCCTGCTGAAAGGAAGGCAGGATCATATAGATAGGTCTTGGTTTGTACTGAATTTTCTCATGACTCAATTTGCCTAGCAGTAAATGGGGCAGTAATTATAAAATCCTTTGGTAACCTGAAGTAACCAAGAAAAATTGAGTAAATCTTTGTTACAGCACACTCAGAGGTCATGGGGAGCTTTGAACGTGCAAGTGATACAGGCTTGGACCTTTAACATTTAAAATCTACACCTGTCAGATGAAGAAACTCCTTAACTTTGGATTAAATTTAAAGCAAGTTCTTCATATCTCACTTTAAAAGATGTATTTTAACATGTGTTCCAGTGAGATATATGAAATCTCACATATTTATTTTAAGCCTAACTTATTTAAATTGCTTCATCAACTCCTGTAAATAGAAATTGTCTTTTTTAGCTGAAAATCTTTAGGTAAATCTTAGAAAAGTGAGGAAGGTTACAGAAATGGGAAGGTTTAACTCTTCCATACATGCACATGAAAATATCAGATTTCATTTTCCTTTCAGTTTTTATTCTTCCTTTCTAAAAAACAATATTTCCTGCAGAGGTTTTTGTTTTGTTTTGTTTGTATTTGTTTTCATTTTGCTTTCATTTTCATTTTTGGGGTTTTGTTGTGGGTTTTTTTTATTTGTGTTGGTTTTGCTTTTTTGTTGTTGTTGTTGTTTTTTAGTTTTTTTTTTGGTTGGTTGAGGTTTTTTGATAGAATATACAAGTAGAGTATCCATTTGTACCATGGACATGATTTATAGTATTCTGTGAGGAACACCTCCTCAGAAATGAGTACAGGACACACAGGCGGGTTTTTGTTTGTTTGTTTGTTTGTTTTTTAAACTGTAAGGAGAGAATAATGTTATGCTTCCAAAATAGTACTTCTATGGAAAAGCATACAGGACCACTCTGGAGATGGATGAGGATTACAGCTACAGCAGATACAGAAGTTTCATGCAAAAAGTTATTACTGACATCAGTAAAGCAACATCAGTGCAACACAGTAGTTTGGTATTTAGGGAAACTGAACTCTGAAAAATGTTAACTAGTATACAGTATTATAAGGATCACAAAACATTGTAGCATTCGTTCTCCAAAAGTGTATGGTTAGGGGCAAGTCATATACAAAGCAAGAAAACCCAATGGTCTTTTTTTCAGGAGTCTCACAGTCCTTAACACTTGCCTGCACAATTACCCTTTGACTTAGAGATTTAGTAGTTACAAAATGTTCATTAATTTTTCTGACATGAACTTTTACAACTTCCCTTGAAGACAAATTTTCAGCCTCCACAAAGTTCTTTAGGAGTCTCCTAGTCAAAATTTAAGGTCATTGTCCTTTTACAAGAAGCAGTTCTCATCTTACTTTTTGGCCGTTTAAACTGATTTCTTAAGTTTGAGCCAAGCCTGGAGTGTCTGTAGGGGAAAAAACAAAAACCAAATCATAAACCAAAATGAAACCTCAAAAACCCCAAAATGAAGTCCTCAAAGGCAGTATGTATGCCCTCTCTCCACTATATCAGGTGGACAGAAGGTACCTTGGCATGCAATACACAGTGGCAACATCAGCTGGGCTTGCAGACATCTAACCAAATGACTAGTGAATGTGTCCTCATCAGATACTTCATTTATGCAATTATCAGTGATTAGTAGGATCCTTAGGAGAAATAAACATCTCATATATATACATAAATATAAGATAAGATTTTCATGCATTAAAATCACTTAATCTCTCTCCATTGCCTTTGCAGGGAAGTTGAAAGATTGTTTTATTGGTGACTCAAATGTCTACATTAAGATAACTTGTTTAACCCCCTCAAGGTTTTCAAACATTCAATGTCTGTGAAATAGAAGGGACGATCTCAACTTGACAGAGCTGAGATAAGGATGCTATCAGTGATCGATTCGTATATATTACACTAATAATTTTAAAAATTCATTTTTAGTGATCAAAAATGGAAGGAACTGCACTCCTTTTATTATTAGGAGGAGTAAAAAGCTCATATTTCCTTAAGATATTGCTCTGGATCAGGTGGTGATGAAGGGTCTGTAACGAGTTATTTCCCTGACACTGTCTGTCTATGCAGTTCTCATAACCAGTTTTTGTTTGCCACTGAACAATGGGATGTTAAAAAAATATAATTAATACATACACCTTTAGAGGTGCTTTTACACTTGTACTTCATGTTTTTTGTCATAGAACTTATGCCACTGATATTCACTGGAGGTCACGAGCAAGTGAAATCTTCAAAGCTTCTTTTAAAAACTGTGTTTCAAAACAGTTTGTAGATTTTTTTTTATTATTATTTTATATATTATACTTCAATTTTAGTGTCTATACTTTTACCCATCCATGTGAACATAATTAAAAATGGCTCAAGGGGTTCTCTTTAGGCATTTCAAAAATTTCACCTCTAGTCAGAGGCCAAGTGTAACAAATCAATGCTATTTACACGCGACTCACAGGGTCATCAGTAGGGATCAGTTGCAGGTAAAATTCAGTCTCTACTGCTTGAATTAAAGAAACAGAGTTAAACATTCCAGGCCAAAAAAGAATAATGGAATTGACTGTACAGTTGTGTGCTGTGGTTCATTATAAAATATCATTCAGAACTTGAGTGTCAATATACCAGACACTTGAGACTAACTTTTCTGATGCAAGATATATAATGACTCATAAATGATGGACTGGTACTTGTGATTATGTTTCTCTAAACAGCATGCACTGATGAGATTAGCACCTATTACTGAAACTGATTGCACTCTTTATAGCCAAATATTCATTTCTTCTTCCTCCGAAGGAAAGAAAAAAAAAATAGAAAAGAAAAATCAGCTGACATGAGCATTCTTAAAGGAACCTATCACTTTTGAGAAGAATAGATTCCTTGATGTAAGAAAAATGAGCACTCACATACTCCATGTATGCAGGGAGAGTACTTGCCTGGAAAATCATAGATACTTCTCCACAGCTGTGGTGACTGACTCAAACCCACAGATTAAATGTTGCAGTAACTTCCCTAATGATCACTCTGCTTGACCAGACATAGTTCTACACAGTGAAATAGTTCTCCCAAGAAGAACTGGGCGATCTCCCTTCAACAGCCAATCTGTGAGAGATGTTATCTGAGATACAAAGGATCCTTGTTCAGCTCTCTGCTCAAGATGAATACAAAGAAGGAAGACCTGTTGCCCACACGCCAGCCAAATGCTGTTTGCTATGGGTCATTTTAAAGTGAATAAGAGAAGTATGACTTAAATGGCTTTGCATTTCATGCTTTCAAGGTTTAACCTCAATGCAGACTAAATAAAAAGTCTTAAATTTTTTTAACTTTCCATTCATTACTTTTATAATAAACTAAAAGAGAAGGGCAGAATTTAAAACTATAGAGACACTTCAAGCAAAGGAAAGACTCTACAGCGTACCTCTATGGAGAGTTATAGAGAATTACCTGTGAGAGGAAACCACGGAGACAAATAATATGATATGTTTTGAAATGAAAATGTCAAAATAGGAATCAGATCAGAGGGCAAAGTGTGGTACCCAATTAGACCATCATAATCACTATTTTTGTACTAAAGGAAACAGCAGTTAATTTGCTTACAAAGCATCTCTTACTCTGCTGTTACTTACTATAAACACTAATTATATGTATGCTATAAAGCAAAATATTCTTCTCTACCTGGAGAACCATAACTCCCATCAAATTTAATGCAGATTTTTCACATGCTTAAGTATGGGTGAAAGCTGGCAGGAACTCAAATCAAATTGTTTGCCTGAGGGCTTTTATTACTTAGAAATATATTGGAAAGTAATACAACTACAGTAAGAAGCAAAAAGAAGTTATCTCCATATGTGTTCCCAGTAATAAGATTGTTATAGTTGACCACTCATTAACACATCTGTGAGGAGTTATCAAGTGCTGGGACCATTCCAAAAAATGAAATGTTATTTCTGCTGACTCACCTCCACAGTCAGACCAGGAAGGTTTTATTAATCTTGCTAGACTGAATCTTACTGTGCTTTGAAATCTCAGATTTTTTCCTTAACAATTTAAAGGTTTTACTTGCTGCACAGTCTGTGGCAACAACTCTAAAGCTGACTAGTGATATTTTATCAGTATTAAAAATTGAAGTTGAATATAATAACTGAATAAAATTTTTAAATTCTTCTGATAATAATAAAACATCAAAATTAAAGGTACTAACATTATTAAAAAGGCATATGAACCCATCTGTCTCAAGAAAAAAAAAAGTATAGAAATTGTAGTTTGCATTACTACAAATATGTTTAGCACAAACAATTGCATCTTTATACTGGAGAAACAAGTAGGATCAAGGACAGGAGGAGGATTCTAGAAGAAATTTCAAAATAGATTCCAAGCTCTAAAGAAAGATGTTTGCTTTAGTAGAAAACGGAGAAAATCTGGGGAAAGTGAGAATTCTGAATACAATGTTCATCACTGACTGTCCAAAAAGTCCACAAAATTTCACAGAAGTGCAATTTGTGGAAATTAAATATTGTATATGGCATAGAATGTGAGGGTATGGCATATTCTCCTGTATAAGTTTGAAGAGAAGTATGTAAAGAGCATGGAAATAATGAAAACATGGTGCATCCAAACAACAAACAAGGTATCAACATCTGTGGTTCTGACTAGTGTAATTTGTGAATCAAAGCCTGAAACAGTGTGATATTTCCAAAATGAATGAATATAATTATGAATATAATGATTAGTTATCAGGGAAGTAGTCTGGTTGAAATAAGACAGGATACTGTGCTTCTCTGTGGGTAGGAAACAAAGCTCTATATTGCCACATCACATTTTAAATTGTTGTTCTCAGCTGGAATAGGCTGATACTGTTTGACCTTCTGGCAATACTGTCTAGTCACACTGCCAGTAACCTTGTTGTTTTGTCACAACCATTCAGTCTTCTGTCTGGCAGGTGAACCGATTTTGTAACAGAAATCAGTGTTCAGCATCATGTTGTTTTTTCAAAATTTTTCAGGTCATTCAGGTTAACTCCTTTATTCAAATGCAAGAATATAATGTATATGCAGCTAACACAGGAAGGACAGGCTTTTTCCAGACCTTGAACTATTGATTTGAATTAAGCAGCTGAGGGTGATTAATGTTAACTGACTATTAAGGAAGATAAAGAAAAAAAACCCAGGAGTTTCCACAGTGAGTTTATTTCTTGATATGATGAACTTACTTTTCAGCTCACCAACACAGGACTTCATAATCTTTAAGTTGAAAGTTACTACACTGCTACTGGTGGTGGTGGGGGGAATGTGAAGTGTGTTGACTGCAAAAATGTGTTTATTTTGGCTCTACAAATTCTCTGATGTTCTGAAGCTAAGGGCATGTAGGAGAGCTGCACTGAGCTAGAACAAAGGAAGAAACAACTGATCTGTTCACAAGTGCTGGCATAGAGATCTTTTGGCAAATACTGGTGGAATGCCATTTTTCCCTCTGGTGCTAATTTCTTCAGAGGTACTTGACTGGGCCTCTGTTTAGAAGTTAAGTTTTAATTAGTTCAGACTTGTTTGACATTATGAATACCTCTTGAGAACTGTTTTCTTGAATGTATGTATTTATTAATATTTTTACAAGTGTTTGTTGTGGGAAAAGTGTTTATTTAGGGCAACTTTATGAATATAAGTAGAGGACAATTCTGAAGAAATCTGAGAAACAAAAAGAAAAGTTTGTGATTTTTTTTATGTTATGGAAAAGAGGTTTGTAAAAAAAAAATTAATTTGGAAGTTTCCAAATATAACTGCTGAGGTCAAGATAGAGTTCTTCTGCTACTCTGTTCTGTTTCTAAACACTGTGTCTGTACAATGAAAGGGTTAGCAATAAAAATCTTAAAGTTGTAGAACGGGTTAGGTTGAAAGGGACTTTAAAGGTCATCTAGTTCCAACCCCCTTCTGTGGGCAATGAAAAAAAATCCAAAGGCCAAATCCAGTATTCAGGCAGAGCACGCAGATTTGTGGTTCTTGAAGGAACGTTGGGTCCATGGGGCTGAGAGTTGCTATTTCATTTCTGAAGGATATTGTAAAACTGGAGTTTAATGGCTATGGTTCATCTCGAGTTTTCTCTAAGCTTCTGAGGCTTAACAGCACAAATTAAATTTCACACCAGCTAGCTCAAGGTGTTAGCATGCTGTTTGGATTTAAATATCAAGCGTTGTTTTTAGGAACAGCTAAATACAAACAGGAGTGTACTAGCACTTCTGTATCTGCACCAGGGAAACAGTTTCCGCAAAGTGAAAACACAGCAACTTTGTACATGCTTTCTGAGAAGAAAATTATTCAGACTGTTTGGGTCCGCAAATGCTACATGAGCTGGTTAAAAAGGAGGAAAAGAAAAAGATGAATAATAACTTTATTTTGCAGTGTTGATACTTCCCAAATGCAAGCAGTATTGGAGAACTGCACTTGTGTAAAAAGGCAACGAGAAAACCCCTCAACCTATACCTGACAGAAATATGTAACTGGGAGCTCATAAATGCAAAATAAAGTTTTAGAACTTTAAAACTAAAAGTTTTAAGTTAGATACTGGAGAGAAAGGTTTACGTGGATGAAGGTTTCCTTTTACTTCAAATATTTTTCTATACCACTGACCCTTGTTCCTAAATTTCCAGTGGTTAATTTCTACAGTCAAAGTTACTGGAGGAGGTCATGCACATAGTTACTGAAATACCAGGAGTGCTGGAAGGTTCAGTGCCTTTTGAAATGGTCTAAGTGATGATACTTCTACACAAAATACCTGAGGAGGGGGCAGCTGACTTAGGAGTTGGGTTAAGAACAAATTTTAACTCTTACAAAATGTGATCAGGAGTAGTAGCCAGGGGTTTTTTATGTAGGAGTGATACTTGCCTTAACATTATATTTGAAGATCTTCCTTTCCTTACGAGGAAATTTTATTTCCCATTTTTCTTCTGTAGGTAATTCCTTGTTCATATATCTTTTATTTGCCTGCTTATATCATTCTGTGTTCAGGAAGGCACTTACTGCAAATTCCCATCTGAAGCATTCAAATGTCCTTGCACTTTCCCTCATAGGTCCTGGCCACTTGGCTAGGATTGTGATCCCCTCTAATTGGTAGAGCGCAGAAAGTGTAAATGTTCCAGAGATGGACCAGATTGTGACCCTGAGGTGGTCACTGCAGCTCTGGCTTTAGAGAGAGTAGCATATTCTGCTGTTCAGAAGTTCAGGACATTCTTTCTGAACTTGGATCTCCAAGGTCAATACACAGAAAAGTATTATGTCCCTGAACAGAATTCTGAATTTTGCAACTGTTGCTTCTCAGAATCAAAATCTTTGGCTAAAATCTTGACTGTGTCATTCTGTGAAGAACCGAAACTAGAATTTTGAACAGTTTCCCCTTATGACATATATTTTTACAGCAAGACAGAAATTTCATTTTGGAGAAGATCTTTTCACCAGTGGTGGGTTGACCTTGTCTGGACGTCAGGTGCCCACCTAGCTGCTCTATCACTCCCCATTCCAGCCAGACAGAGGAGAGAGAATAAGGTGGAAAATTACTTGTAGTTTGAAATAAGTCAGTTTACTAAAGCAAAAGTGAAAGTTTGTGAGTGCACAAGTGAAGAGGAAAATAACAAGGCTTATGCTGTACTTCCCATTAGCAAGTGATGTCCAGCCACTTCCCGGGAAGCAGAGTTTCAGCAATGTGTGGAAGTTGCTCCAGAAGGCAAACACTGTAAATAATGAATGTGCCCCTTTCCTACTTCTTCGCTTAGCTTTTATATCTGAGCTGACGTCATGTGGTATGGAATATCCCTTTGATTAATTTGGGTCACCTGGCCTGGTTGTGTCCCCTCCCAGGATCTTGCCCTCGATGCGGGGGAAGAATGTTGAGAGACACTGCAGATGCTGTGCCAGCAGTGCTCAGCAGTAGCAAAAAAACTGGTGTGTTATCAAAACCTTGCTAACAATGCAAAACACAGCACTGTGAGGGTTGCTATAGGGAAATGAACTCCATCTCAGGCAGACCTGATACACCAGTTCTCCACATTAGTGAGAAACTATTCCTCATCCAAAGGGATTTCTGATGTAAGGATTCAAAAGAGAAAAATGTGCTGAAACAAATGATAGATCTGAGTTTTTACATTTAGATCCGGGTTCAGACACTGGTATGTCAAAATTACACTACATTCAGACATGGCATCAAAACCTTGCTGGGAAAGGTAAGCTGTATGGAAAGTAGTTTTGAATTCCAAACACTACCTCCTTATTACATCTATATTTTAATTTTCTTTAACCAGAAAAGAAAGAATAGAGTACACATATTAATAAGTAGCAAATTTCTGCATGTTATGGCAACCATGTGTGTAGGGGAGGGATTTGGGGCTTTTTTAATGAGGTTTAATAACCAACGGAGTCACGTACACCTCCATTACTAAGTCTATGTATTTAGGAGATATTTAAGGCCAACAGCAGCTGCTTCAGTAATGGCAAAATGCACCCATATATATACACACACATATATAAAATTCTTAAAGCCACAATTGCTTCATTAATGTTATTGAAAGCATAAAATAGGTTTTAATTGTATGGCTGATTTCCTACAGCAATTTAACGGGGAAAGTATTTGGCAGAAATCAAAAGCTGTAAAATTCACATTGTTTGTTCATGAAGTTAGCAGTGAGCTAAATCCTTGAGCTATTATTCAGGGAAAAATCCCATTGAGGTGCATTGAAGTGAACTTCACTTTCCCCTGAGGGCTAAAGTTTGCAGCATTTTTCTCAAAACAAGTAACAACGTTGAACCTTAGGGAAGCTGTCATGATCAGAGAGCCCTAAGGCAAGGACACAGTTACTCTAAATTTGAAACATTTTTCTTTTTCTTCTCTTTTTTCCTTTTTTTCCCCTGTCATTTTTTTCAGTGTGACAGATGCATCAATTTAGGGAAACAGCTCAAGATTGCATGGACATTTATTTTGATTAACAATACAGAAACAGTCATTTGATTTCCATAGGTGCTTCATTTTTAAATGTTTTCTGTTGGAAATATCAAACATCTGTCGGAGTGAATAACCAAATAGCTGATAGCATGGTATCTGTTCCTATTTTAGGCTTCCAAAGCCAGAGGCACTTGAACACCCATGTAGGATCCTAGGTGCTCATAGAGACTTGGAAGCTGGAAAGACCTAAGCCATATAAGATCAATTGCTCCTGGCACTTAAAAGGCTAGTAAAAACAGGTTATAATGTTTACATGACTTTTTATGGGTCAGAGTTTATTATAGCTCCTTTCTATGGCCTACAGCAATGGAGCATTTTACAAGGCTTTTGCTGTGCTTGACAGATATGTTTCAGTGAGTTTGCCAAGGCAGGCTATTACAACTGAGCTCCTAACATTTACAGATTTCCAAAATTCTCTTTGCAGTGAAAGATACTTGGAAATTGGACAATATGAAACCAAATTGGATTGGACACAATTCATGACAATAAATAAACCCTGTGACTACTAATCATAAGAATGTTTATACGTGTCAAAAGACATTATATGCTGCACTCAAAATACTGTACTGAAGCGCATTGTGAGGGCTGCAAAGTTAAGCTATCAAAAATTAGGGAATGCCAGAATTAAACTTGCTATCTTAATCCCTTTCCTTCCTTAAACCAAAACAAAACACAAACAACTTGCACCATGCCTAGCACAGGATTGTCTCTCTCACTTGCATGAGTGTTCTCCAGTAGCTTATGCTCTTAGTTCAGTTATTAACATGTCTCATCTATTGAATTCTTCTGAAGCTATTCTCAACACTGATTTATTAATTACCTCAGAGTCTTCTAGTGTCTAGGTATAATGTCTGAACATATTACAGTAGCCCACAAATGGCCATGGTGGAGACAAATATTCATGATAAAGAGTAGTGCAAGGCAAAGAAAAAAAAAAGTACTGTAATGGGGGTAGCACATTTAAAGAACAAGAACTTGAAATAGTTATTTTACTAGTGACGTGGTAACACTTAGTGGTAGTGAAATAATGAACCCTCAGAAGTCCAAGGTCCTCGTCTTACCTTCTGGTGGGAATCTGGGAGAAGTCTGTGAGAAAGAGGAAAGGAAAGAAATTGTTTTAAGGGGAAGAGGCATTTCTTTGACACTTTCCATTTTTTGTTAAACTAATATGACATCTTTTTACTTCAATATGTGTTAGATGCAGTATAGTGTAAAGGACCAGCAGGTAGAGTGCTAGTGAAACATAGTAAAATTTAAAGTGATAAGTCTGGCATATGAGGCAAAGTCATGATCTCCATGTCATTCTGCCTAGCTTTTTTTTTTTTTAGCTCTCTTCTTCCTAGATGGTACATTTCTCCAAAATGGAATTATTTTTTCCACCCTGAAAATGCAACTTCCTAAAGGGATATCTCTTGTTATACCGTTGAAACTGGAGATTAAAAAGGTGAAATTTCTCATGTATGTGCTGTTCATACTTCAGTCTCTGATTATAAACTGATAAATGTTAGTTGGCCAGTGGAAAAATAGAGGATGATTTTTGCCTGTATAACTAAGTAACAGATGGGAAACCTTAACAGTTATGATTGGATAAAAACATTTGTAATTTGTAAAAATCCTTATATATTTATTCACAAAACTTCAGTAGTTTGGCATCCATTTTTAGCAACTTTCAAATAAAAACAAGCACTGTCATTTGAAAATATTGTTGACTAAAGAATCACCAGACAAAGTAAACTTATAGCCTACTTAAACCCCAAAGTCTTAACCTCAAATACGTTGCTTACCCACCATCAATGTTAACAATTCCTTCTCTGTGAAATTCCAGTATTGTAGTGGAAGTTCTGATAACACTTGTTTGTAGCCAGAAAGCTGACTTTCATTAAAAGAAACTGCCACACCATACCATACAGTAGCATTTTATTGAGTTTGAAGTATCTGGCTTGTTAACTTTATTTAAGCAGCTGCTATCTCACTTCAGTCTGATCACAGGACTGTTTGAAATGAAAATAAAACCTGCTTTGTTTACAGACTTCTTTTAACTACTATGGATCAAAAATTGTTTGTTCTTTCTGACAGCTTTTACAGGCTTTTGTTACTTTTTATTCTCACTGTGATAGATGCTAGTAATTTTTGCTGGGTATTTTTAAGTCTTTTTTCTACCTGCCACACCACAGGGAGCTTATCAGAAAAGACTGATCTTTCCTAATTTTCTACCCCATACCATGTGCCCTTTGGAGCAGGTATGCTTTCATATCACACTGTTCAAAATCATATACTGCTTAATAAACTGTTTCCTTTCCCTTCCCTCCATATATATATATATATGGCATGTTCCCTAAGTAAATAATAAAACTTGGTTCTGTAAAAGAAGGATTAGACTACCACCTGACTGATTTTCCTAGGCAGAAACACTGTGCTGGTTTTGTAAGTGTGTAGGAGAAGTGTTATTTTATATCAGTTTTTTCTCCCTACCCTCCTTTAAACTGCAATACACCACTTAGTTCAGTTCAACTTTCAATATGGGGTTTTCTAACCTATGAAGTCATCTATTTAATTGATGGTTCAGGAGTAAAGTTAAAAAAAAAAAAGAAAACCAAAATCAAAACAACATACAAACCCTGAAGCAAACAAAATAAAAAGGGGCTAGGTGCTATGATATGATTTAGGACAAAAAAACCCCAAACAAATCCTTTTTACACTTCAGTGTGCCCTTTGTCTCACCCGCATGCAATTGAGAGTCCTGCTTGATTTTAGAGCAGAAGGCAGTTGGAGTCCTCCTTCAGTGAAAGATTAAACTATAATTATCATATTGGACATAAGCATTGATTCTAGGATTAGCAAAATTAGAGGAAATTTTTCCTGAAAAGCTTTAGGCTCCAACAGGGTGAATTCCAGTGACATGAATGTACTTCTAGATGGCAAAAAAAAATATTTAAATTTCAATTCTACTGACTTTGGTGAATCTAAGGAGGGTCATATATGCCAGCTGACACATTGGATGTGGTTGGCTCCAATTAGGGGATAATATTCGTGGTTAAGGATTCTATATGCAGCAATAAATGGATTTTTCAATAAGAAAATAACACAGTGAAAGCAGGTATATGTCAACAGCAAAACTATCTAGAGAAAACAATGTAAGGTGTATTTAAAGGAGAATAATGGTTCAAGGGAGAGTAAAAGGTGGACTTGGAGTGACAGGCTTTAGAAATAAATAAGTATCAGTCAGTCTATGATAAAAATGCAATGGATTGTCTTTGTCATTATAGTGCTACAGATACCTAAGCAAAATTCACCCTCCTCATTTATCTGCACATATATATGTATATATACATATACATAACTCTATGTGCATTAGTCACTTACTAGAGTGTGAAGCCTTCCTGATGATACCTCACTGGAAGCACTTTTCTACATTCTGAAGACCAAGGAAAGAAGGCATCATTACCAGGAGAATGTTAGGATACCTACTTTAATCTATCTACTCAAGTACATGGTGTTAATTCTACTTCTGGACAGAGTGGACTGAAATGGTTGTACTAATGAATTAATGTTATAAAAGAAACTGATTCTTCTTCTTCTGAAAGAAATCTTATTCTTAAAACACAAGATTTTTTTTCGTATAGTAGAAAAATTTCTTGGCACCTGTCATTTCTATAATCTTGCCACATCACTGGCATTCAGGAATATTTGTGCATCTTTAAGCAAGACCCTACTGATGATGTATTCCCTTTCTATCTGTGTAACGGCTTTGAAATACCCCCACATCTACTGGAAGTAGTTTGTCAGCTCTATACTAAATACTAGCACAGTATTAGACTTTTCATGAACATCTTAGTTAGGTGGTTCATAAGCCCCAGAAACTTCAGTCTTGTGTGCATTTTTTGATTGAAGCTTTCAGTCTATGAAAACTAGCCTTGATGTCTGAAAACCCGAAATGAAATTCTGAAGTTAATTTCTTTAATTTGGAATTTTAAATATCTTCAGCTTCAAACACTGGCACTGAATTCTTAGTGTAGGATTGCATTACTATTCTTTATACTTGCAATCATGTCCTAAGGTTCCAAACAATCATTTATATATTTTGTTGCCAGTGTCATTAAGAAAAATAATGGACCTTATTAAGGGCAACACATCAGATATCAGTCCCTTTTTATCCAAGTGAGAAGGCATATGTTATTGCTATTAACTCTGTCTGATCTGAAAGACAGATGGAAGACTCCAGAGAACTGCTTTTTTCTAACCATGAAGAGAAAGAATAACAAGCTATTATTGAGACTTTATTAATGGTCAGGACAGTCAGCAACAGTGTCTGTTCTTCAAAGAGGAAAGTTTGACATACTAAGCTCGAGAGGAGAATGGATGTCGGGGGTTTGAAGTTGTTAACTCAGTGGTCTATCATTGGTTTCTGTGTTGCCATAGTTATTATATTGTCTCCTTGCACTGGCTAGCCGAGTGGCCAATCCCCTGCTCTCTCCAACAGCCTTTAACAACTTCAAAACCCCGACAAATGGATATTTTTTTCAGAGTTTCTACATGAAAGAAAATGCAAAATTAGTTTTCTAATTTTATTTTTGTAAAACCTCCTCCTCCTTTAACACTAAGAAAGAGAAATTGAATTAGCAAAAGCATCACTAAATACCACTGGCTTTGAGAAAAGAAGCTGCTAGGGAAGAATTCCTTTTTGGTAGCAATTTCTATTTTTATATTGTTTCTAGGTTTTTCTTTGTTCATTATTATCTGAATATTTTTCATTTCCATCCCTGCCACCCTCACCAGGCATAATTCTTTTTTTAGGACTGGTCAAAAAACAATATCCTCCTGCTAGCTAGGGTACTTACTGAAGAGATTAGAAGTGCTGGTTTCTCACAGGAGGATAGCCAAACCAAACCAAACCAACCCAACCCCACAACATTTGGACATTGAACTATAAACTTCTTAGAAAACAAAATATGGATGAAACTTGTCCCAAATCATCAGAAATGCTTATTAAACTGTTCAGTACTCACTTAAGCTGTAAACCACACAAACGTAATAAAACAGCATCAGCTCATCTATTTGAAGATTTGTGTCTTTTCTCCTCTATGTAGGAAAAAAACTTGGAGCTTCCTTGAACAAGTGAACTGCTAAAGAAATATTTTAAGGCAGTTACACAGTTACAGCATCAGCTCGTTGGGCTGCCAAATTACACTTAAATGGTTTCTTAGACATGAGATAAAATTAGTCTTGGTGTAGACAAACATTTGTTTTAGTGTTCTTTACACATTCTTACTTCTAATTTGGGTGGTATCTCACAAATGCTTGAACTATTATTTCTTTAGTTTGACTGGTGGCTTTTTGTATATGACTTACTGAAATTATATAAGCCTTCTCTGGAATTATATTTATGGACATTTTATGAAATAGCTCCAAAAAATTTAAAGATTTGCACAAGAAGTTTTACATGAACTCATATTTTTACTCATCCTTCAGCTATTAGGCAACTGAAAATGAGAATTAAAAAATAAAGAGCAATTTGTGGAAAGTAATACAAGTAGTATACCAAAGATGAATAATGACCTGTCACTGACTTTTCTGGATAACCGAAGAACTGCAGTTCATTTATAATCTGTAGCTTTAAAGACCTCTTCTCTCTTCAGAAAGTTTCAGAAAGCCACTCTTCCTCTAAGAATTCCTATCACACCTTCTTAAATCTTTCCTCCTCAAAAAACCCAACATTCTCCCTACACTATGAATTAGCAGTAAAAGTTAACTCTTCTCAAAAGCATCTTTTTTCCTCAATCTCCCTTTAGTAAAATTATCAACTGTTCAAAAAACCTTTCCCTGCAAATGTGTATTTAAAGCAAAATTGGAGTTTTCTTCAGTTGAGGTATTTGCAAGCATGCATCATGATTAAAATCACCATTTTGGTCATGGATAACTTATTGCACAATATGAAAGAAATCCAATATACTAGTATTGCAGTTGCACTGCTTTGCAGTCTTTGAAAGTAGTTGAAAGTAAAGTTTAATTCATTTTACCAGGAAATTCAGTCATGTATACCCTGAACTTTGATCTTCTGTGTCTATACTACTTTTTGCCTTTAGAGGTCTAACCCAAGTAATATATGCATGATTCTAACAGCTAAAAGAAGCAAACGGATATATGGGCAAAAATGATGAAGAGCTATCTTTATTTAGATTTTGATTCCAGTTGTTCTAGCATATTTCAATGAAGTAAAAATGTAGACATTATGGACGCTCTGGAATAAGATGTATTACCCTCTCCATTTATTCTTCGTGTAGTAGTATTCACTACTCACAAATGCTGTAGTTAACTCAGTAAAATCAGTAGATGGATAGAAAAGAAATATTTTATCATTATGTATTTTAGTTCTTCAAATAAAACATTTACTCTCTTAATATTTCCAGTATGTTCGTCTTTCTCTGTTTTGTTTTGACTTAATTTAAGCTTAAAATTATAGGGTTTTCTGGATGAACATAGAACTTATCAATGTCTCCTAGATATGGTGTTACTCTTCTGATACATCTGGGTTTATGAGTTCTGTTTCTCAGGAATAGAAAACAGTTATGTGAGTTTTGGTTTAAAATACTAGTTTTTACAAAGGACACACACAGTTAAATCTGTATTTGCATATATAGAAGTTTAGTTACAAAGGAACTGACCCATCATTTTGGGTTACAAAGATATTCTTAATAAATGTAAAGGATTTGAGAATTAAAAATCCTTATTTGTCAGCTTAGTCAGTAGTTGCATAGGTGGATGTTATAGGTAATAAAAAGCAAACGTCTTGCAAGGATTTTTGACATGGTCATGATGGCTAGTCATGACCATGACCAGGTCATGATGGCTAGTCTAAATTTTAATATATACGGCTTTTTGTATCTAGGAATTTCTTTTAATCAACAACCATGTACACACACATCCTTATATATATAGACTCAGTACACTGACATGATGAAATTATCAGACTCCTTGATTTCAGTGAGTGCAAATATCATAAATGGTTTTTTCATTTTCAAATTTTTCCACTGGTGTTCAGTTATTAATTTCTTGGAACTGGGGATGATTTGTCATTTGGATAAGATAAATTAATTGAAATTCTTTCATTTATAATTTCCTAATGGCATGTTATTGTATACAGAAGTTTAGAGACTGTCAAACACTGCTTAGTAGAGAAGTGATAGGCCAGTTGTTATTCCCTCATTACAAACTATGATAGACTGAAGTGAAAATTATGATTAAGTGGGTTTACAGAGTTTTGTACTAGGATAAATGGTTCTGCCAAAATCATGACGCATAGTCAAAGACTAAAACAGTAAGTGAAAAAATGTGACCCTTAGTCCATGTTTTTTGTGTGTTTTATACACTTATTTTTTTCCTCTGGTTCTCAAAGTTTCATAAAAATGAAGTTATGCTGCTTTCTCACATAAATTATGCAGACTGTCCTGTTTCACATCTAGCACTTAGCTCCAGAAGTTGCTAGATGGTCAAAATACATGGAGGAGGGAAGAAACTAATCCTTCAGAATAAAGGTTTTCTTAGTTCAGCTCACCTGTATATCACCAGCTTTTACTGTTTGGGTATTGCATTAACAGAATTTCGTGATTCTCCCAATGTATGAAGCCACATTTGTTCTGGAATCCAATTAAGGTCGCTTGACATAGAAATATCTTTTTTTCTTAATTATTATTCCATTTTTATAGTTATCTTTATTATTTTCATTTTATTATTATTTGAATTAAATAAACAAACAAAAATACCACTATATTTTGCTTTTAACATCTTCATAGTTTTAGCTAGTGTTAAAGAAAAATTGCAAGGATTTCCAAACTTGAAGCCTGCTTTCTTCTAGCACTTACTCGAAATTGGAAGGAGGAAGTTTCATAGGGCTCCACCATGCTTTCTGTGTATTGACACTGGAAAAGGTTCAAGCATGTGTCACAGCTTAGCCCCAGCTGGCAACTAAGACCCTCACAGCCACTCATTCAGTCCTCTAGGGTGGGATGGGGGAGAGAATCAGAAGAGGGAAACTGAAAAAATTAGTTGGTTAAGATAAAGACAGTTTCATAGGTAAAGCAAAAGCTGCACACGCAAAGCAATACAAGGAATTCATTCACCACTTCCTATGGGCAGGCAGGCATTCAGCCATTCCCAGGAAAGCCAGGCTCCATTATGTGTAACATTGACTCTGAACATTTACCTCCTTCCTTCTTCTTCTCAACGGTTTTTATGGTGTCAAGCACAGCCCATATGTTATGGAATATCCCTATGGTTGGGTGGGATCAGCGGTACCAGCAGTGTCCTCTCCCAGCTCCCTGTGCACCCGCAGCCTGCTCACTGGTGGGGTGAGGTAAGAGGCAGAAAAGACCTTGGCTCTGTGCAAACACTGCTCAGCAACAGCTAAAACTTCCTTGAGTTACCGGCAGTTTCCAGCACAAATCTAAAACTCAGCTGCATACCAGTTACTGTAAAGAAAATGAACTCTATCTCAGCCAAAACCAGCACAACATAGTGCTGGAAACTTTGTGGCGGAGAAAGGTTCTTTAGACAAAAAATTGCTTTAAAATTTTTGCCTGTTTGTTTGTTTGTGTTTGTTTCATGATTTTTTTTGAAAGAGAAAACAGGGATGTCACTTTTTTCAGTATAACAGTAAAAAAGGTGCTGAGTACTTTCAACTATTCATAAGTATTTATAATTTAAAGGTTAGAAATATTTTAATATGGATATATTGTTGTTTTTATATTCTACCTTTACTGTCAACATTTTTTTGGTCATGTGTAGAACAGCTTATTCCACAAATTATTTTCATTGATCTTTTTTTTTTTTGCCTATGTATTTACCTATTTATTTTTTCTTCTCTCTCTATACATACATACATATAAAATTGATTTTATAAAGAGGACTAAGTATTCTAGACAGTTGATTTTTAGCGTTATATAATGATATGTTATTAAGAACTGGAGGAGCCCTACAGATGCTTGATACAGATACCTGAAATAAGAACCTGAAGAATGGTTCAAAGAATGTGGCAACAAAACAGAGATACTATGACCCCTAGAATTTTTTTCCAGTTCTTGCCTGCTCAGAGCTTCCTAATTCTTCTCCCAGCCTGTACTTCTGTGAACAACTCTGCATCTCATCTTCAACACTGTAGATGATACAAAAGGTACTGCCCATCCCATTGCCTGCTTCCTTTTTTCATGTTAAAATTTACTGCCTTTTTTTTTCGTGTAAAACGTCTTGTGGGTTTTTGTTTGTTTGTTTGTTTTTGTTTTTGGTGTGGGTTTTTTTTTTCCAATTTCCTAAGTTATAAATGTTAGGAAATGAATTGCTGTTTCCTGAGTTTGTCCTCTTATGTTTTTTTGTGAGTGCAGATGTGGTACTTTTAGACAATTTAGACACACAATATATTTCAGTGCATAGTTTGACTGAAAGAGGAGTACTTTCCCAACTTGTTGATGATTAATGAATGTTCAGAGAAGTCAAATTATTCATCCTAGAAATTAGTCATTCAAGAACAGCAGTGACTGGCTCCCAGTTTTGTAGTTTATCTATTCTTGTTTTCATAGCAGTTTGTTATGGACATTCTCGGAACACTGAAATGAAACAGCAAGAAGAATGAGTAACTTAGTGTTCCTAGTTGGGTAAGAGCCATTGTCCTAGACAAATTTCCTGTCTAACATAAGATTTAAGATCGTATTTTATGAGATTACATTTCTAGGGGAAAGTAGGCATAGTATACTATCGTATACTATAGCATAGCACAGTATAGTTCCATGCCGAATACCTGGATGAGGCAGCAGACCAGCTCCATGCACATATACTAGCAGTACTCCTTTAGAAATGCAAATGGTTAAAGATGGAAAAGCTAAAAATAAGGAAATAAAAGGAAGAGTGATACACAGAAACAGTAAATGTGAACTAGAAAATGACTCATCTACTAATAAGACAGTACACTCACATAATGAAAATTTAATTCTAAAGGGGAAACAACAAGTGTAGTCTTTAGTTTTGAGTGATGTGTTAGACTGACAGATAAGCCTCAGTATGGAGACAGACCACGTAAATCAAAGTTCAGGAGAACTTTGTACATGAAGAAAGAAAATTTTATACTGAAAAAAAAGTATCTTGAACTCAGCAATTAATTAAATATTTTGTTGGTATTCACAAACAAAGATGGGATTTTGCTTCCATTTTTATTCTTTCCTTATTAGGAACAATCTACACCTTCAGCTTCATGTGTTTCCTTTTAGGGAATGTTGCTCAAGAGTCCCTATGTTACTTTTGCTTAGTAGCAATGACTCTCAGCAGAATGATGAATGAGATTGACTCAGCAGTTATTATGACAACTGGTGGAAAAAGGGATGCAAAAAGGCTCTAGAAGTCCGATTAAGACTGTGTGGGACTTCATGATCCACATAAAGTTAGTGGCAACATCCCATAGGGCAGATGGAGATCCGAACTGACCTCCAAAGAGAAGACATAGAAGAAATAAAGGTGTCAAGATGCCAGGCTTCCTTGACACTTCTGAGGGGTAAGGGGCAGTGGCTGTGGCAGCTCTGATTGAGGGACTGTGCCACTGGATGGACGAGCTTGGAAGGAGATGAGTAAGCAGTGTGCTGATCTAGATCTAGTGTGCAGATGAGTAGACA
Organism: Myiotriccus ornatus; assembly: GCA_036023395.1. NCBI lineage: Eukaryota > Metazoa > Chordata > Aves > Passeriformes > Tyrannidae > Myiotriccus > Myiotriccus ornatus. The sequence goes on along the minus strand of JAYRBT010000001.1, from coordinate 81,021,370 downwards.
GTGAAGAGTAGATTGACAGGATCCTTACAGAGATTCTTTAGAGGTCTCTCTTCCAGCTGTTACATAGGATTAGATATGGACAGAAAATACTCTTGAATGAACATAGGATGGTGATTCCCAAGATGGGAAGGCTTGTGATTTCTAGCAGTGGAAGGAAGACTTTTTCTGCTTCTAAATATGCATTTACAAAATAGGTCCTATAAATTTGGTGTCTCAAAACTTTTGTCCTTCTTCTGCTAATCATTCAGTTAGGTGAGTTTTCTTCCTGTCATAAATAAATAAATTAGCTAGCTTATTTATTAGAAAACAGAGCTATTTCTGCTAACTTAGCCCTTTTTGTCAGTGATTTTTTTTTTTTAATGGAAGCAAAATTAAATACTTAGTATTAGCACAGCTATGTGGAAAGGCAAGAATTTTTCTGTATGAGAGCACAGAGGTCACTTGGGAAAAAAGTACCTGGTCATTGATAAATATTCTGAACAGGTGACGACTTAGTTCAGCAAAGAAACAGAAGACAAAAGGGATAAAAGGTTTATGAATTAAAAAAAACAGAGAAGAGAATTCAAAAGTATTTGTTTAAGGTTTTGAAGTGGGAGGGGGATATTCTGTGTGCTTCATCAAAGCTGAGAACTGGGGAGAAAAGATTATCATGAATAATGATGAAACACTGATGACTCACAACAGAAGGATACTAAAGGTATACTATCTTAATTAAGGTTAAGTAGTAACTTAGTATCTTAACTAAGGTTAAGATATAAATGATAAAAATATTAGTCTTAAGAGCTTGGAATGTTTACTGATAAAATTCAGACAGATACAGATTAAATGCATGGTTGAAACAACTGCGAAGTGCAAGTAGAGATTTAAAATCATAAAAGAGACAAGGGGGAGATTTCATGGCTATTTTCTCAACAGCAGTACTTACCAGAAAGGTCATAGAATTGCTGGGCAGGAAATGAGTGCTGAGTGTAAGAAAACAACCTGACCATGAGTGAAAGGTAGATGCTGAAAACAGATACTTGAGAAAGAAGTGAAAGCACACTTCAGTCAATATAAATGAAGAGAACTGAACAGAAACTAAATATGAGATAAAATTTTCTGGGCTAGAATGTGACAAATATGCAGTTTTTTCTGACAATCAGTTTCTAGGTGAAAAAAACTGTGCTTGGAGTTTTGCAAAAGAAGTCTGTTGGTGCTACGTAATGAGATAGGTAAAAAGAGGGAAAGGACAGTCTAAGAAACTGTCTGTGTGGAGAAGATAATAAATGGTACTGAAAAGGCTAGAGAGAAACACACATCGATTGTTCTTGGGATCAATCTTACTTAATATTTTCATTTCATTAATGACCTTGGAACAAGTAATAAAAATGTGCTGATGACACATGATTGCTAAGGTATTGCCTGCATGATAGAATATCAGTGTCGGTAATGCATGGGATGGTGCTAAGAGACTGAAAATTATAACTGGAATGAACTGTAATAATACTAAATAGGTCATGAACTTAAGGATTAATTACAAGAATACTAAGTATAAACTAGGCTAAATTGATTACCATAAGGGCAAGACCTTCATTTATTAATTCATCACAGGATATCTGTGAATAGTGTTTGTGATATAATGCAAAGCAGAACAAGAACTGTATTAAGAAGCATATTTGTGTGATCAATAAGGAAATTTTAATATCAGTCTGTAAAACTGCTGGATTCTGCTCCCTACAGCAGAATTCAGAAGGAAACATATATGAGAACATATCCTACCAGGTTAAGAGAAGAGAAGATCTGGTCAAAGAAGAGGACAAAGAAGGGGCTAATTGAACACAAGTAGGTAATATTTTCAATGCATGTGAGAAAAATCATATTTCCATACATTGGCACAAACAGAAACATGAAGAAGAAAAAATACTGGTTATCACAGGAATTTCAGTCAAACATGAATCTAGGATTGATGTTAGAGGAAATTTTGGCTGTTACTAAATTCATAGAGTATCAACATATTGAGACTTTTGGAGACAAAATACATTTAAACAATTACAAATGAAAATTATATAGAAACATTATTTTTCATATCAGGAATAGCCTTTCGTTTTGTTCTGTGAAAATTTACACAGTTATTGCAGAATTGAATTTTAAAGTATCTTTTAAAGTTTGAAACCTCTTATGGAACATCACTCTTACTCCATGCTTATAATGAACACTGGTAGTAATGTTCACAAAAATAATGTGAAATAAAAAGAGGTGAGAAAGAACATAGCAATAACTCAGTGGTTCACAGATGTTGCATCTTCCTTAG
>JAYRBT010000001.1:80985228-81013973 GCA_036023395.1 Myiotriccus ornatus | reverse complement strand
CTTTAGACACTTTAACAGTGGAGTCTTAATGAACACTCAGAGTCCATTGGAAATGGATGCTATTTGTGCATATCTAAGGTTCATTTGGAAGTTCCTCTGAGAATGTCTTCCCTTGATGACAGTAGCATGTGAATAAATATTTTCTCTGTAAATATAATAATTGCAGTTTGTAAATTAATGGAAGATAAAAATAGTTGTTGTTTACTGTTTCAAGTAGAAAATGTACATAGGTCTGTTTGTTAAAGGGTGTTTCAAAAGCTCCAGGTGCTCTATAGAATCACCTGAGTTATAGGTGCAAACGAGAATGATGGAAAATATTAGCAAATTTAAACAGTCAGTAAATTAAAGAAGCCAATCAACACCCCTCAAACTGCCCAAAAGGTCCTACTAAATATTTTTTTTCCCACACCCAGGAAGGCAAGCTATTCACAAATAATGAGTGCGACATTAACTACTTTTATACCTGCTAGAATAATCTGGATTGCAAGCCATTTTATGTTACGAAGGAAGAAATAGGTCTCACGATCTGTTTTTGGAGTGTAACTGGTCCTAATTATAGAAAATTTTTTATAGTCGTGTGGACTTACATAGCACTACAATTGATCTCAAAAGCTGATTAGAATTTGACTTGCAGTATTTAAGAAAGATGTAGGAGACAAATTACGAAGCATACTAAGAATTTCCGTTTGATGGTATATTTATGCAGAAAGTATAATTCCAGAGTTATACATCTGATCCATTTTAAATTTTTAAGTATTTTAAAGCCTTTTACCCTAATGTGATAGAATCATCAAGCTAAACTATTATACTTGGTATGTCACAACAACTGATGGATCAGTACTCATGCTTTCTGTATTTAAAGCAACATTTCCATGAATATCAAACATTTTTTAAAATTATTGCAATATTCAGAGTACTTAATTGTTCAGTTAGTTTGAGCCATCTAACTTGGTTTATCATGAGATTCTACTACTTGGTAGATGCCTCAAGGATTGAGCACAGTTAGACCTTTGAAAACAACTGAATAGAAAGACAGATGGGGCTAGCTTATCTTTTTTAAGATACTCACATAGGAAAAACATGTGACAAGTTCCCCAACTGATAGAAACTCTTACATCATGCTTTCATCATATTTAACATCAGAGCATTGGCTGCAAGACAGAGAACATAGGACATCAGACTTATATTTTAAAATGAGCCCAAATACTGATCTTGCACTGGCTACCTGTAATAGCCTGAAATGTACCTTGAGTATGTGTCATTCCTTGTGCAAGCATGGTGGGATGACTAAAGCACATTATATATACTACCTCGTATTTCTATTTCTCATGTTCCATGTCTCTATCAACCACAGACACCTGTGGCTGCTCTCACACTTTATTGTTACCTTTTTTTGCCCAGGTCTTATTGCTGGTCACTCACATTAAGAGCTCTTAGATCTCGCTCAGTGTAATCTTTCTATTTTTTCTGGTTGGTTAAAACGTTGAATCTCATAAAAACAGCCTTCTGAGATATCTTTTTATGCAGTTGGTCTTCTATCACCTAACAGCCTATGTTACTCATTCTAATAATTGTTTGCTTGTTTGTTTGTATTTATGATATAGTGTTAACATTGTATTTGGCTGAATGCCTCATGGAAAGTCTTGATCTAGTGTGCATTTTATTCTCTTCCTGTCTGGTTTATGTGAGGATTGAGCTGATATAACATTTGGAGTTTTATAGGCCATAATGAGGAAAGAGATGCCACAACTGTCTTTTTAAAGAGTGGTTATAATATTGCCTCTTTTACTTATTTGGATTTTTTTCAACCTCTCAACTGACAAATAATTTGGTAACATCTTTGCCTTAGTGTATCCCCACCTGTTTTTAGTAGTTTAGGGGGAAAATTTCCAGCCTGCTTTTTTTTACCTTAATGTTCTTATTGCTCATTGACTTTTCTTTTTAAATTGAGTTCTTTAACAAATAAATCATCTGTTTATAAAGGTGTCTGTTTGTTAGTCTCTTTACCATGAGTCCACTTAAAGAAATGTATCTGGTATTTTTATTTCCAAGTGTCAGTTTTCACATTTCTCAGGCAGAATACAGATATAAAACTGTAGGTACCTAAGGTGTCGAAACAACAGGCAAACCCTGGAATTAAAAGCTGTTACAGCAGGGGAATGTCAGTAGTTTCCTAAAGATTCCCACTGTGAGTTTTTTTGTAATCTCTGGAAATTAGGTTTTCTTTTAGTTAGTGAGCTCTAATGTCATGCCATTTACAAGGTGTTTGGAACCTTTTCCTTCATCTTCTCTGGTCCTTGAAAGTCTGAAAATGCCCATTTAGTTCAGAAAATCTCAAATAACATTGGTTTTGAAGTGAAAACCTTTCCTCCTCTTGTCATTCAGTGGATAGAAGGGAGATAAACAATAACTTCCTCTTAGTACATGTGCCTCTTTCCTCCCATTTTAAAAAATCCTCAAAGTACAGTTCTTGTGACAATTCTGAAACAAGTGACGGAATATGCATGCAAGGGGGAAAATATTTCCTCCTAGTAGTTGTGGGTTTTTTTTCAAAAGGAAGATATCTGTTAATAAAACTCTAGTATGAAAATTGGGACTTCTATACGGGCTGATTAATGGCGAAGACAAAAAAGTGAATAAGTAAGCGCTACCATGTTAAAAGATAGTTACGTTTCCTTGTTTTCTAAGGTCAGAATTCCAGTCTACTGCAGCAACACACATCTGGCTAACTTCCTAGCATAAAATTCCAAGATAGTTAATAGTTATTACATTTCTTGTCATGTCAAGGATATAGCTAAAAGGAGTAGTCTGAGAATATTTCTGCCTCCTGTTCTGGGGCTTGTTCAGGCTGCAAATTGGGATGAAACTTGGGTACTTGGGATGTTCTCTCTCTTATACCTTGTTATACCTTGAAAGGCAATTCAGGTGTGTAGACAAACCAGACATGTGGTGCCTTCTCCAAGAGCTGGAGTGAATTTTTAGCAGACCATGGTGTATAGCTGCCACAGATTGTTTGAAACAGTGAGCATTGCTCATGATAAATTGTAAATGATGAATTTATGTTACCCTTTTTTCTGCAATGCATTTTAAAATAGGGTAATTGCCATTAGTAGCAGTAAAATAACCAAGTAATACATACTTTGAGGAATATATTTTATAACTGCAGGTTTAGAGTTTTTGAAAGGACTAGAATATGTTATTCCCTGCAATGAAACCAATGGACGTTCCCTTAAATGAAACAGAACTATGAAATTTTTATTACTAAAATCTATTTTGTGACGTGAAGAAACCAGAATTCCATGCTGTTTCCTGTTTACGTAAAACATCAGTGACATTTTCTATGAAGTTTTTTGAATACTCTACCTTCTGAAATACAAAGATTTTGATAGAAATTATTGGTTATATGAGTTTTTTTAGCATGCATGAATAAATTTTGAGGTACAAAAATAGTATCTAGCTACAAGAATGACATCCATAAACAAGAAATCCGAAACCTAAAGCACAGATATTTGGAGCTTATGTTTTTATTTAAGGTACTTATGGATAGAAGGGTATCTACTGGTATGGTACGAAAGAGTCTTTAAGGAATGATGAAGGACTGGAAATGAATATAAAAATTACAAAATGACAGATGACTTAATTTTTTTGTATATAAATCATTATGCATTAAAAAGTGTTTTATTAAAAATATTGTATTATTATAACTTGGACATTTTCTGACTGTCAAAAATGCATAATGTAGAATTTTACTATGCTTGTTGAGATTTTAAATGTGTGTGGTTATTCACTGGTACATTTTTAATGCCTGGAAGAATTTCACTTAAAAAAATAAAATAATAAGAATCAAAATTATAGAAAGAAATAAGATGCAACGTACATTGTTTTTGGTACAGATTAGCTGACATTACATAAGGTTAAACAATTGACTTTCTCAGAAAAATATTTTTTGAAGAAAAAGAGATAATGTACATGGAATTAAATTTAGGATGATTCTAATAAGTCATTATTAAGGTATTTCACAAATAAATTTAATCAACAGAAAAGTGGGGAGTGTACATGAATTAATTTTCTTTTAAATACAGCTGATGGATTTAAGTACTGTCACAGTAAAACCCTTATTCCACCACACAGAAACATATTTTTTCTCCTTTGACTTCATTTGTGAGGAAGTGAGTAAGAGTGGGAGCTGTATCAGTTGCCTATACATGACTGTCACTTGATTGGCTGTTGTAATGATATTGTATTTTTAGCAATTATTTATGTATGCTTTAATCTTGCATTGCTTCAGTGTAAAAAGATGCAAATGCAAGAACTTTTTGATATAAATGGCAAAAATCTACATTGTTGGATAGCCAGTTTTTTATTCTTTCTACCGTCAGAATGTCAGAAGAAGCTGAAGCATAAATGAAACCTTTGTATTGGTTGTGCTGGTTGTATGATTTATAAACTCATTTAACCAGTATGATTTAGTTGTATCTGTTGAAAGATCCCCACCTTAGCCCAAAGACATTACTGTCAGCTTAAAACTCTGGCAGTATATAAACTACATGGATATAGTCACAACTTGTTGTCCCAGACCTTATTAATCCTTAAGCTATTTGAATTTAAAAGCTGCTTTTGACATGGAATCCACTGTAAATCTTCACTCTCTGAATTTCCACTGACACTTCAGGGTGACATTTTGATTTTTTTATTTTAAGGAAACCTCTGTTCTTGCTTAATCTCATTACCTGTTATGCAGGCATTATTTTGTCTTATAGAAAATATGCAGCTTACTAGAAATTATTGTGTCATTGTTCTGCCAAAGCCATCATCCATAAGGGATTTTCCTAGCAAACCAGTATCAAAATATAGGCAAGATTACCATAATTTTAGAACCAGAATCTTGAAAGCCTGAGGGGTCTTTTGTATTGAGCCTCTTTGTTTCACAAAGTTACCAGCATGAAGTTACGAATGACATTAACAACTTTGTAACCTTTGCAAAATAAAAATATTACTTGATTGTTTTCAGAGTAAACTTGTTGCATTGCAGCAGATAGACTTCTTTCTTTCTTAATGCATGGATTTTTTTATATTTTCTGACATAATATTTCGGCAGAAAAAGATGACAATTCAAAACTACTTAAGAAATAAGACTGACCTTGCCTCAGAAAGTAGAAATTATTATGCTTCAGGAGCAACTCTTAAAGCATCCTGTTTCCAGTTCCACTCCCCAAACAGCATATATGTATGCCTGTAACTTTAAACACATCATTAATCTCAAATTTTTTATTAAGACTATTTTGTGTTAAGTATTGTTTTTAAATATTTTGCTGGATTTGAACTGTGGAATGATAATACAATATTTCCTCCAAAGAAAACAGATACTGTTTTTTGTAACTGTAAGACACAGGGGACCAGAAAGTGCTTTATTTTTTTATGCTTCCTCAGCAGAAGTTGGTATGCAGTGTTCTAAATGAGGATGAAGCACTGGTGTTGATTTAATTAACAATATCAAGGTGTGGCAACATGAGTGTGTCTTCTGTAAGACAACAACAGATAACAACAACAAAAAAATCAAAATAGGGTCAAAGCTACTTAGGAAAAAGAAGTTAAAAACAAAACGAACACTAAAAGTGGGACAACAAATGTGTCAGAGATCAGTTACAGAAGAAACTGACACGATTTATTTCTGATATGTAAAACTATATGACAGTTTGAGCTGCCAACCTGTAGATGCCAGGTATGAAATTCAAGTACAGCTTCAAGGTAAGGACTATATTGTGTGACTCAAAGAAGGATTTGGTAGGCATCTAAGTTGCTGAACTATCCCCTTTAAATTGCCAGAGTTTCTCTTTTTTTTAGGTTGCTGCCATGTAAGGTGTTGCTTTCAGTCACATGAACACATCTGTTTGAGCTCACATGATCAGACTTCTTCTCCACAAGAGATGCATAAGAAAACTGAGCTGTGATGTGATACTGAGCCAAATGCTCGGTACCCAGCCCCTTGTCTCTAATTGTATTTGTTTTATTCCAACTATCACTCAGAAATGGTAAATGATGTTACATCTGCTCTGGCAATAGAGACAAATGGATTATCACGGGAATGTGTGCAGCTATCTAATAGAGACAATGTGATTACTCCTAATGTAATGATTCATGTGCTATATCCTTCAGCAGCTGCTCTGTATGAAGTAAAATCAAAATATACCATAGCTGCTCTAAGTGAAGCATACAGAATAAGGAGGTAAATTTTTCAGTGTTAGACTTAGTAAGAACTCGCTGAATTGCGAGAAGACTGAATTAGTTAGAGTTTTCAACTTATTCAGAAGATATGCAAGAGTGACTGCAAGGAAAGAAGAAAAAGAGAGATCATTAATTTTATAGCCAACAACCATTACAGTCCTCTTTTAAAGAAGGAAGAAACCAAATAAATATAGAGTGACTTTGTTTGCCAGAAGAAATAATCAATCTTCCTTCCAGCTATACAAATATCATGCAGTCACTGAGCTGGCAAGAACCTCTCAGCAATTCAAGGTTTCCTTTATACCCACAAAGAGGTCTTGAGTGTTGCAGAGGCAGCAGTGCCTACCAGGCTGAAAAGTACAAGTCCAGCACCAATTGCTGACCTCTGTGCGCTGCTCAGATGTACATGAGCAACTGCTTAGTAAACTCAGTATTACTGGGATAAAGACATTTTGAATTCAGATAGACAGGAACTGGGTTTAATTGTCATGGTATTCTTAGCCACTGACCAAAATCCTCCCTTGTCTCATTCTACCAAAACTAAATGTAACTTTGCAAAGGTTTCAAAATCCTCTATAATGAAAAAATGTTACAGGTGTTTATTTTTACATCATATAAAGGATATACACTAGAGTCATTAAAAGCCTATATTATGTCCATTTTATTTTATCCCTCTATGAATTAAATACGCTTATGTTTTGTCTCCAAGAAAATTAATTGAGATAGTTTAGAGCTATATATTATGGATCTGAAAATTCACACGTCTAGCTCTGATGAAAAAAATGTAGCTTTTCTGCCACATATCAAAAGCAGCTAGGTATTAAGATTTCAAACTTCAGTGTAGTTAATGCTTCTTCAGAAGTTGCTCGAGATTAACAAATAAATAAGTCTGATTTAAAATTATCTGAGACTATGTCATTAACTTTTCAGACCCGAAACATGGTGAGAGCCAGCTTTTTAAAAGATGATCTTTTAATAAATATAATTATTTTCTTAGCATTAAAATTGCACTTTTTTGAAGAGAATTACTTGACAACAATATTAGAAATTGAAGTTCCCTGAAATGTATTTCTAAAATAAAATCACGGTTATACTTTACAGCATGGAGAATTGATACATGTGTAATCCAACTGATCAGCTGTTGGTGTGAGATAGCATATTTTAGTTTCTGGATTCAGTAAAGGTTGTTGCTTTACTGTGGTTTGCTGTGGCTCTTGTGGTTCATTGGACAGGAGAGAGTATGCAGCAGAACGTTTCCAAAAGGATGGAAAACAAAACTCAGGAACCCCAGGGGATAAAACAGGTTTTTTTTCAAATTAAAAAGCCATAGAGTTGACTGAAAGTAAGCCTGGATGAAAGGGTGAGCTTCAAAAGAACACAGATTGTTTTATGGACCCTTTTTATTTCTATTCATTTTTACATAGGGATTTTAAATTTTCTATTCTGATGAAAGTTGGTTCTCCTGGTTCACATCCTAATAAAAATTGTGAGAGTTTTGTTTAAGGCTTTCTACCTTGGGAACTTCAGAGACAAGGAAAAGAATGAAGCTGTTCACTTCTGTCTCTTGTTAATTCAGTGTCCTGCCATACTCTGCATTGTCCAAGACGATTGTCCACTTTTTCTGTGCATTCCTTTATTTGTAGTATTTCAAACAAAGCTATCTTTTGAATATTTGAATTTTGCTATTTTTCAGTGAATGTGAAATGTTGAATATGAAAAGTCCCCCAAAATGTGCTGTTTTCAGTTCCTTAACAGGTTGAAATCAGATTTGAAAAGTTGGCATGTACTACAAAAAAAAACTTGACGCGTTTAATTTTTTTTTTACCTGACTCTGATTTTCATAATAATGGATCAGTCAGATTCTTAACTTGGTCTGAACTTTTTATCCACAGATACTATCCAGCATAAACAAAGGTGAGTAAAATATTGCCTCCAGTAAGTCCAGTAAGTCTTCATAAGACTTGCTCTGTTGAACTGTTACAAACATTCTGAGCTTCCTGTTACTGTTATATAGTTCCTAAACTCAGAACACTTTTGTTGAACTTCGTTTTGTTTTGTTGTGTTTGTTGTTTGGTTTTTTTCTAATTTATAATCTTATAAGATGGGATATGATTAATTTCTTCTATTTTCACTTCTCCCCCTAGATTATTCAGCATCCTCTTGCTATCTTTTCTCTTTTGTCTTCATGTGTTCAGTTAATTTAGTCAACTTTCCATAAATGTAAATTTATAGATGTTCACACAGGCTTTTCTTAAGCTCTCAAAATACCTAAAACTTGAAAATCTAGATTAGACACACTTCCTTTTCCAGTTTACTTGGTGATGCACGTTTCAATCCAAAACACTAGGCCTTTGAAGAGATCAGCTTCAGGGGCTTCTATTCTGCCAAGCTCAGATCTGAGCCATAAACATAAATTTAAACTGTAGTTTAATTCTTCTCTGCATTTCACTGCTTAAGATGCAAAGGGGTTCTGTTAAAAGAGAAGCATAGAGATTCCGAATTAAAAAGCTGAGATGAGCTTCAGCTTAACTGTTCTTCCTATTCTTTCTTAGGACAAATGTTCAAACAAGTAGGGATTTCTTCTCTCTCATGTATGAAAAAAAGTGCCCCATGTGGTTGTCCCACATTACTGTGCTACATACAAAGGGAGAGCTGCAAGTAGAATACGCAGCCCCGTTTCTGTTAGGAACTTAGTATTCACAGGCACATCATCTTTATAAAATTTACTTATTTGGGATGAGAATTTTGTTATTCCTGATATGGTTCATAACAAGGTTTCCAATCTCTATTAAGTATTTTATGCTTTTTTTTTTTTTTTTTTTTTTGTAAGCTATTATGTCTTTCTTCAAGGATCAAGCTTGTTTCACATAAGAAAACTGACAGCTTCATCTTGTGCTGATCAACAGGATATTCTGTGAAAGGTCACAGACTCCTGAACAGCTTTCACCCAGCAATATGAAACAACATTATCCTCATAATGCAGCACTTCATATTACTGTTGCCTGGCAAGATTGTAGCAAGTGTCCAAAGTTCTACAGTAAAATCTGATGTAAAATTTTTCCCTTGAGCAGATAGGCATTTTCTAAAGTACCATATTAGTATTTATTTTTACTACTGGGAAATATATTAGTGTTTTGGTAGGCAACTTAGCTGCTGTGTTATGTGCAAAAGGAAGTATTTACTGTAGTTGCTGTGTATCCAATAATTGGAATTTGTTACACTACCAATTTTTTTTTTTACCACTTCTAAGTCTATTTATTCTTTTATGTTTCTTTAAATCAGTAACAAATTCCATGTCATTTTAAGAATTTTCCTGAAGTGAGGTAAACATGGTTGAAGCACAATATACAATGAAACTAGAAAATGCATTGGAGCTTTTTTCAGATTTTCAGTAAGAATTTGAGCAAAACTTGAGTTGTAGAAGGTATCTACATACCCAGAAGGTATTCACTTCAGAATGACCCAGACACTGTTATTTTCACTTGTGGGAAAATATATCAGACTACTCTCTAGAAGAAATTCAAGTTTCAGTACAACCTTGACAAGTACAATACAAAATATTTTTGATAATTCAGGTTAAAGTTCCACTATATCAATTCCACAAGATTACTAGAAAAGGAGGGGATCCTATTCTCCTATGTTTTTAAATATATTCTTACTCATCTTTCCTTTGCATTAATGAGATGGTGATGGCACTTAGGTATAATTGCTATGCAAATTATGAGAAATAAATATTTGGAAGTCTTAAAATAATGGAGAAATATCTGGTGGAGAGAAGTGAAGGTGCAGTTGGAACTGGAATCATAGAATCATATAATCATAGAATCAGCTGAGTTGGAAAGGACCTCTGAGATCATCAAGTCCAACCCTTGATCCACTACCACCACAGTTACTAGACTATGGCACTAAGTACCACATCCAGTCTCATCTTGAAGACCTCCAGGGATGGAGAATCCACCACCTCCCTGGGCAGCCCATTCCAATGCCTGATTAACCTCTCTGTAAAGAATTTCTTCCTAATATCTAAACTAAACCTCCCCTGGCAGAGCTTAAAACCATACCTTCTTGTCTTACTGATAGCTGCCTGAGAGAAGAGACTGACCCCCACCCTCCTTTTAGTTGTAGAGAGTGATGAGGTCACCCCTGAGCCTCCTTCAGGCTAAACAACCCCAACTCCCTCAGCCTCTTCTTGTAGGGCTTGTGTTCAAGTCCCTTCACCAGCCTGGTTGCTCTTCTCTGGACCTACTCCAGCAGCTCAATATCCTTCCTGAACTGAGGGGCCCAGAACTGGACACAGCACTTCAGGTGTGGCCTCACCAGTGCTGAGTAGAGGGGAAGAATCACTTCCTTGTTCCTGCTGGCCACACTGTTCCTGATCCAGGCCAGGATGCCATTGGCCTTCTTGGCCACCTGGGCACGCTGCTGGCTCATGTTCAGCCTCCTATCGATCCAAACTCCCAGGTCCCTTCCTAAACCCATGTTGGCTGGCTCTGATCCGTTGTCCATCCAATCAAAACACTGTGAAATGAGGAGCCTGCAGGCCTTCTTTTTTTGGTGATTTTAAGCAGCTGAATAAATAATTAAAATATGCCTTATGTGAGTACATACATATGTGAAGTCTTTTGTTTTTCAAATCTTGGCAAAACCCATCACATAGTAGTTAGATACTGGCAGTCTCTTGAGATATATTTGGTAGACATTTAAGTCCTGAAAATGGACATTATTAAACTTACAATCATTGCAACTAGCTATCACAAGGAGCCATTAATAATAGAAAAGGATTAATGTTTCAAAATAGTATTGAGGATCGAGTACAACAATTATTATTTACTCCAGTCTAGCTGAGAGGACCAAGGCTAAGATAGGCAGCAACAGATCATTGTTTGGATGACAAGAAGGAAACTTGTGGATCAAATGTGTGCTCAGAACTCCACAGATATAACATTGCAGCACCCCTTGTTTCCAGGAGAAGAACAAGGAGAATGTTAGGACAGAGAGAGTGTCTTCCTCAAAATGGACAGTGCAGAACTTTTCACAGATCTTGATCTTATTAGAATCTAGAGTATGGCTTTTGCTGCACTGTGGGGTTATGTGCCGGGTGCATGTTAGTTATGTGATGGAGAAGAGTATGGGACATAAGGTCACTGCTGGTAGTGGATGTGACTTCTGATGTTTTTGCAAATGTGGACGTTGTGTAGTGCACTAGCTTCATAAATCTATCCAGATCGTTCCAGTAGACATGTCACAGAAGCTGAATGCATGGCTATGGATCAAGAATACCAGCACTACAGCACTGCCAGTTCTTGGTGGCAAGGGACCATAGGTGAGGGGTGGAATGATCAGGTACTACTCATTACATGTGAATTCTCATGTCTATCCTAAAAAAAGGACTTGACTTTGAGTTCAGACATATATCTTCACCAAAACAGAGCATTACACATATGCTTGGGTCTGGATTTAGGGAAAGAAGGCAACTGTCCTAGAAGAAGGGTAATGGTACGAAGCTACAAAATTACTACAGACCTCCTATCTACTTTACCTGTTCCTGAGCACTTGAAAAAATGACATTATGAAGAGGCCACTGGTATTTCTTCCTCAAGAAGAAGCGTAGTGAGTATGGCATAAGTATCTGCTATAGTAAGAACAAGGGGGATAAGCCTGTCCTTATAGCAGCTACTGTATCAAGTCTACTTGTCAGTCCTGTGCTTTCTGAGGGTGACTGAGTCAACTTATTTCTCCAGGGCTCCGCTTCACCTCTGTGACTCCTCCTGTTCCTCACTACTTGCTATACTTCCACCATTATTATTTTTTAAATTTTTTCCTCTAAAGAAAGCCCAACACCTCTGAGAAGATTCCACCTGCTCCCAGCACAATCACTCTCCCTGTGAGCCAGAGCCTGTGTAGCAGCTCTGTTGCACAGAGACAGGGAAGTGTGGGAAAAGCCGTGCAGTCACCTGCCCCTGTGCACACAGCTGTGGGCCTAGTCTCCTGCTAAGCAATCATGACACATATCTTTCCTGCCAAGAATTTAGGATTTGCCAGCAAAATGACTACCATCGTTCACACTAGTGCAGTGTTCAGTGAGAGATGTTTAGCTAATTCTGTTTTTCTCTTTACTATGAATCATTCTTCTAACCTTTTTGAAAATGTTCTGAGAATAAAAAATAATTTTAAAAACCAGTTTTATTTTTTCCTTGTGAAAGTAGATAAAGAGCTAAGCAGAGGAAGCAAGCCACATTAGCCTGAGTAAAGCAAAAGGTTCTAAGTGGAGCTCTTTCTTCATTTGCAGTGCAAAGTCTAGTCTGCTGTTAAGTAAAGCTGGGGCTTCACATTTTGGGTACATGTAGAAATTATCATGTGTGGTATAACTTCTGAATGTGTCTTCATTAAAACTTTCCTGGATGGGGATTAAGGGAGTGTAATTTGTCAGTGAATCAGAAACTAGTGCAGGGGTTGTGGTTCAAGCTGATAAGGCCTTGGAGGAAACTCCCTCCTACTGTTAGGAAAACTGGAAAGCGGAAACCTGAACTATGACTGCCTTAGTTGATAAGAGAAAAATAAAATTATCTTGAACTAAGGAGGGTATTTTGGCTTTTTTTTTTTCATTCTTTATATTAGATTTATCAAAAGGAAAATATTGTTACAATTTATCATTAAGTTGAAAGTTAAATATATACTTTTTTTTTTTGGTCATGCCAGCTGTGTTAATTAACTTCTTAGATTATTAAATATGACATGACTAAATTGCTAAGTACCGTAAGTTGAGGTAGCATGAGTAAGTTTTCAATTTGTTTGCAGTTCACAGAATGACAGAATATGTGGAGCTGGGAGGGACCCACAAGGATCATCGAGTTCAACTCCTGGCCCTGCATAAGACCATTTCCAAAAATCACACCATGTGTCTGAGAGTGTTGTCCAAATGGTTCTTGAACTCTGTCAGTCTTGGTGCTGTGACCACTTCCCTGGGGAGCCTGTTCTAAAGCTCAACCACCCTCTGGGTGAAGAACCTCTTTTTAATATCCAACCTAAACCTGCCCTGGCTGCCAGGGCTCTGCTGACTCTTATTCAACTTCCCATCGACCAAGATCCCCAGGTCCCTTTCTGTGGCACTGCTTTGCAGCATCTCATTCCCCAGTCTGTACGTATATCCAGAGTTGCCCCATTCCAGATGCAGAATCTGGCACTTTCCCTTGTTGAAGTTCATATGGTTGGTGATTGCCCAGTCCTTTAATTTGTTAAGATGTCTCTGCAGGGCCTCCCTGTCTTTAGGGGAGTCAACAGCTCTTCTGAATTTTGTGTAATCTGCAAACTTCCTTAATATTTGTTCCAGTTCCTTTTAGATTTTTACTTAAAATGACTGTAAATTTCTCAGCTGGTGTTAATATGAGCTTCATGTGAAATAGAGTTATTAAGCACTTTGGTTTTATCAGCTGTGCTGTAGTTTGCAGTGTTTGGAACACATGGTGAAAGAGTTTTAATCAAAATGAGTAACAGCATTCCATTCAATTTCTGTAGTGTCATTATCCAATTTTCACTTATTTCATACCTGTGCAATGTCTGCTGAAGGACTGAGGTAAAGGTTATCTTTGACTATAAAGCTTATGTTACTGTGTGTTTATGCTTGCTTAAATTATGAGAAGACCAGTAGAAGCTAAGGCTCTAGTTTTCTCTTACGAAAATTCCTAAGTGCTTTCATATTTGCTTGTGTGATAGTTTTAGAAACATTTTCTTTTAAAACTTACAAATTCTGGTTGATGCTTCAAATTGTCACTTGGCACACTACTGAGTCATGAAATGCCTTTTCATTTGTCTATTCGTCACAGGCTGTGAGGCTGGGATAGCAGTAGTCATTTGTACTTGTTCACTCATCTCAGTGAATTGCCTTGGGCAATGGGTTTGCTCAGCCTGGGAGATGAAGTTTCTTCCTTTTGCCTGAAATGAGAGAGGAGATGTAGAGAGAAGTGCTCAGAGTAAGACAGAGATCTTGCCATAGATGACAAAGGATCACTGTCAGTAAGAGGAGATGTGCAGGGAGGGAATGGGGAAGACAAAGACACTGAGAAGAAGAACAATATGATCTAATAGCAGAAATAATCAAAAAAAGAAAGAACAAATGGTGGACATCCTCCCTACATGAAGACGGAAAGATCTGGTGAGTTCTCAGTGACAAAAAGACTAGAACACAAAGCAGATTCAAATGTATTTTATTTTCATATTTAATTGTATTTTATATGACTTCTATTTCATGCAAATTCAGTTCTGATTCTCAGACATGCAGCTTCAAAAGAATTTAATTGTAAACCAAAAGACTGACACCTTCAGTGGTATTTTAGAAAGACTATTTTTAAGCTTTGGGTGGAGACAGGTAGAGAATTTGACTGAAGAATCAGTACTGAATGGAAGTATGTGCTTGGAGCATGGGTACGAGCTTTCAAGATTAAACATAGGCAAAGAGTTTTAATCTCAGGTATGTGCCTCTGGCTGTGTCTCAGATATGGCGACAGAATACTCCTGGACTTCTGTTCAGAGCTTGGGTATTCACATATCCATAGCCTCTGACAAATGTTTATTCCATGTCCAAGGTTAGATGCAACTCTGCAATGGAATACTACACTTTGGTACCTGTAATCAATCAGTGTTCACAGCACTGCTTAACCATTAGGAAGCTACACTGACAGTGGGGTCAGATGTTTTAATTCAGCATGCTCATTTAAAAATAGAGCACATGCGGACTAGTTGAATTAATGTTGAAAGCCTCAAACAAGAAGAATGGTTTGCTCACAGCTCTTCTAGACAACCCCTGACATACAATTTTTTTCTCTGAGACATTCTTTAGTCAGTGCTTAGAGCTTCCATGACTTTTCTGTCACTGTCCTTGGTGTTTGCAAGTGTTTTCCTCTCTCATGCACACTGCAGCAATATTTAGTGGTTTCTCTTCCAACAGTCCCAGAGTGGCCTTGCACAGGGCTTTTTGATTTGGATGGTGAATAGTGCTTTTAGTTTGGCTCAGGAATATGTTTTTGGAATGACATTTTCCTGTTAGAACTGTTTTACTCAGCAAATTTTTTTTATCCATGACCTTAAAGATATTTTGGCTAAAACATACCAGCCTTTCTGGGTCATCCTATGATATAAAATTAAAAATTTGCCTTTGTTTGCTTGTTTAATTATCTTCTTATACATGTCCAACTGACATTAAGGTCAGTTAGACAAGGATAGTTTGGTGTGGTAAACATACTGAGTGGTATGCAAAGGAATCAGTTTTAATCGGGGCAAGTTTGCATTGTTTAACAGAAGAAACTATGTATTGAGGTTGGTGAGATAGATTTCATGGTATTCCATAGCTTGCCAAAACTGTGCAATAAATGGGATACTCAAAACTGGACAAAGAGGAGAAATGGGTCTTTGCCCCCAATATCTGTATGTTAGGCACTGCTCCTTGACTTCCTTGACTCAGCATCCAGATACTCTTTTCAGCATTTGAATATGACCATGAATAACGGCCTGACATTGTTCTCCAAAGGGTTTGCATAGTTACTTGTAGGCTTATTGAATACTATTAATGTTCGTGTAGAGATCTGTTTGTTAAGCAGATATATTTGCATTACTATTATGTTCTCTGGTTTTCTTGCAGAAACACAAATAGAAATCAGTGTATGCAGTTTCTATATAAGTTAGTTTCTACACAAACATATATAGGCCTTATTCTAATCCCATTTACTCGTGTGATATCAAATACTGCTCATTTGAAGTGTTGGCATTCTCAACAGGCAGTTGAAGAATTTTTGTACAGATTAAACTATACCAGAAATGGTAGAAATGTGGGATGTGTGGAGAAAAGAGTCATTTCCATTCAGCAAGCCTCCCACTTGCTACTGAAAAGCTCTCTATATTGGGCTCAGGGTGTTCAGTGGAAAGTGTGCAGGAGATAGCTTTCCTATTTGCTTCAGAAGAAATGCATGGCTCAGTTAATGTAAATTGACACCAGTTCTCTCATTGCAAAGTATTACCAGACACTTCAGCATATACAGTTTTTAAGGTAACACTTGTAGAAGGAGCACAGGAATGAGCTGATAAAAGTTGTCACAGTTCCATTTCCATTAGCGGAACCACCATACTGATTTATACCAGCTGAAAGCATCCTAACAAAGCACCCACAGGAATGTTGTGTCTAATTGAGAAAAGAACAGATGACTTTTTTATGGTATTTTGGAACAAGATTTAAGGTCTTACATAAGGGATAGCACTGTTCAGTTTTGCATGTTTTGGATCAGACTGTGCAAAACCAAATTTTTATTGAACTTAATTTCCTTATGACAGTACCATAAAAAGAGGCATGGTAAGTGTCAGAGAAAACAGATGGAAGATCATTTGGGGAGATCAAACTTATTTTCTTATTTTACTTAAAGTGTACATATTTTAGGCCCTCCAGATGTTCCAGTGTTTTTTATAATAATTATTGCTTCATTCTAGCAATATTCTAGCTGGGAATGTAGCTAGATAGATATGAGTATGCCTCACAGAACAATCTAGTATAGGGAAAATCACAAAGGAAGGAACAAATAGTATGTTAAGAACATTGAAATTTTCCCCTTCTGTAAAAGCTGTGAGCAAGCCAGCTGACAAAACCTTTGCAGTTTTCTTTATTCATTTGCTCATTTATTGCAGATAAGAATTTTCGAGGCTCTAGAAAGATTCTCAGGGTTAAATCCCCAATTATTGTCCCCCTTCTCCTCTTTTTTTTTTTTAATTGATTAATAATCAAAACCTTCTATTGTTTCCAGCTAAGAATGTCAGTCATTTGGCTTAGATATACCATTCAACAAGGCCTGTTTTCAATAGACCTTAATATAAGATTATATTGATCTTGTGTAAATTTTGCTTTAAGAACTAACAGCTACTGATAATAGCCCTCTCGTGCATTTGTTTCTGCATGTCTTTTTGGCATCATATGAAAAGAATTTCAAAAGTATAAGCAAAACCCATCAGTTTCAACAGGAAATAATGACCCCATTTGCCATAGAAACTAAAGGACTATATGAAAATGCACTGAGCTGTTTTCCATACCAAGGTAAAATAATTCTAAAAATAAGACTGGTATTGATATTAACTGGCCAAGTTGCAGAGATTTTACTTTCTGAGCTTTTTCAAGCAAAATATAAAAACTTCTGAATATTTTTGAGACAGCCAACAATTGAATTCCATTTCTCAATATTGCTTTTCTTTCAAAGATAGAAGGAAAAAATCAAAACAACCAATGACTTTTTCTAGCAGCAGATTCTCAATATAAGTAAAAGGTTGAAATTTAAAATTCCTTTTAAAACAAGTCTGTAGGAAAGTTATAATGAACATATTAGTACCATACTCCCTTCCCTTCCTCTTCCTCTTCTCTTCCCCTTTCTCTTCCCCTTCCCCTTCGCTTTTCTTCCCTTTCCTTGTTTTACCTGAAAAGGGAATTAGATTAAATGAGTTAAGAAGAAAATAAATCCACCTCCTCTGCTGTCCTTATCTATGGCTTATAGTGATAATGAAACCTTGCAAATCCGTTACAACTGAGATTAGATTTAAAATTCTGCCACAATTCCTACTGTCATTCCTATAAGCAATCTCTATATTCTTGTCTATAATCTCAATATTTTTGAATGCAATTAGAATACTCAAATTGCAACCAGTCCTATAGTTCTGAAAACATTTGTTCAGGACTAAAAAACTGCTTTCAGAGGGTTGAAGTCACTTCAGCTCAACCTACTATTTTCAGTGCATGATGTCTGAAAAAATTTCAAGAATGAGAAATGCAAGATTAATTTGATTGTCGTTATCACTTCAGTACAAAAAGAATCTTTGAATGGAGACCTATGTCAACCTACATGCAAACA
Source organism: Myiotriccus ornatus (assembly GCA_036023395.1). NCBI lineage: Eukaryota > Metazoa > Chordata > Aves > Passeriformes > Tyrannidae > Myiotriccus > Myiotriccus ornatus. The sequence continues at coordinate 80,995,872 of JAYRBT010000001.1, read as the reverse complement.
GAAATTATCAGCTCTTCTGGCAAGTCTAAGTTGGCTGAATATTCACATTCATGATCTCCTGCTGCTGCCACCAACCAATCCCTCAGAAAAAAATAGAGCCATTAAAAAAAAAATCAATGTTTTATACCTTCCCATTATCATTATTGTGAAATCAAATTTGTGATCACTATAGAAAACATGAAGGGAAGATACACTAACCAGTGTACTAAAATTATATTCCGTAGAAAAACAGTGCTAAATCAGATTTTTGATCTCTTATTTTTTAACCAGTCATTTTACTGTGGTGTCAAGGCACGAAGAGCATTTTTCATCATTTACTTGCCAAAAGAAACATTTCATTGATTTTTCTGCTTAATATAATGAAATGATTTTCAGTCCTATGCTGAAATATTACAATGAACATGTACAGTAGAAGAAAGGGAAAGTTGTTCTTTGATCAGGATCTACCCTGTGTGTTCTTCTAGAACACACAAAAAATAGAGGATGTTCCCTATCGTCAGTCCATAGATCTATTAATGCACTTACTGTTAATTTGGGGAAGAAATTGTAACAAATTCATTTAGAACATTGCATTTTATTTAATAAAAAGTTTGACAAAATAAACATCAAAATTATTTTGTTTACATTTCTGAAGGCCGATAATTGGAAAGAGGTAGTGTCTCAAATAATAGAAATGAGAAGAAGACAAAATATTAAATTTCCCATTGTCAAAAATCAAAAGAAAATAGTAATAAGGTTATTCTAAGAAAAATACGGCATATTCTGTGTCAGCGTTTGTCTTGGGATTACTTGATGCTAGACAAGATATAAAGGGAGGAGTTATGAGAAAATCAAGTGAACACTTGTATGTGGAAGCTTTTACTGAAAGGATGAAGTCTGTGAATGATTCTTAAGGAGATCTGATATGGTAATGTTACACAGGATGATGAATGAAAAGGGTTTAGGAACAAGCAAGAATTCGGACTTAGGAAATACCCAAGCTAAGGGTAGTAAGAGAATATAGATTTTCTAAAAAAAAAATTATGAAATAAATAGCTTTTCCTTCAAGATACACCTATGCAGAAAACCAGTGGATATCTCAAAATTGTTTGATTGTGTTTTGCTCCTGTGTGTTCAGGAATAGCTAGGATGGTAGGTCAGGTGTTTTGTGGGTTTTCTGACTTCACATTCCGGACAGGTTTCACATGCCAGACATGCCGTCTCCATAACCCAAAGCTGGATGCACACATGCACGCACACAGTGCACGGTACACTTTGATAAAAACAGCTAAAGAGAAAGATCAGCATTTTCCTCGGAAGTGTGCACCAGGAAGGAGCACCTCATCCTGCAAGATGCAGACGTACAATTTCTAACTGCTAAATTCTTCTGCCAGTCATTTCAAATGTTCAACAAAAGCACAACTGGTATAACACTTAGGCAGGCTAGTTTTGTAACCTGCAGAGATATGAAACAAAATACAGAAGAAAGAAACTGTCCATCCTTTCATTTTAAATGTTATCCAATTTTAGTACAAAGTAAAAATGTATTACAATACTTCACTGTAATGGAGAAATGCACATATTACACCTTACACAAAAATAAAAGGCAAAACAAAAAAGACAACAAAATAAAAGACATTGTTTTACACATAATCCTATGTCTTTTATTGTCTAGAGAACACATTTAGTAGCAACTCCCTCATTCACCACAAAAAAATCCCTACCAAAACAAACAAAGAAAAAGACAAAAAAACCAGCAAAACAAAATAAAAAGTAAAGTAAATGTAAGATGAACAAGTATATGGGATATTATAAGCATATGCAAAATTTTCTCCAATTAAGAATTTCCTGGTGTAACTGGCCCATAATTTCAGCACTTAACTGTTAGGCAGTGGAGTTGAACATGTGGTCATGATCACTGTGCATATGTTAAGTATCGTCTCTTTCTACAGAATGCAGAGACTACACCACAGGTTAACTGCTTTGTCAATGAGCATCCAAGCAAACTAGACACCTGATATGAAAGGGTACGATAAAATATGACACATGAATTTTCTTTGTAAATAAGAATGAATAAAAATCTCTGAGGTCACTTTTTTTAAAATCAGTTGTTAGAAAAGCATGGTTTTTATTCATATGTAACTCTTGTCATTCCCTTTTTTACTCTTTTGTCTTCATTTCTGCCTACATAGCCAACACCTCACTATCTTAGGGGAACTCTGTAGTTCTCTTTCACTGTGTATCTTTTCCAGTTGCTCTCCAAAACTGTAACACTATACACAATGATCTAAAGTTATCTTTACTGACTTTGACACGAAGTTTCCAAACTAGTATTTAGCAAACACATCATGTTCCCTTCAATAAATTTTGGGGCTAGATTCACAAATACATAAATGTTGGGAAAAGAAGTTTTATCACGTTGAACACATCGTTCACCATGGGAGTAAGACCTAAACCAATCTGTGCCTAATTGCAATGCTTGTGTGTAAAGTCATTTTAGACCTCTTGCAGTTTTGACATCTCTACATTTCTGTTCAGTTAAATTGTATTATTTTACACAGATCATTATTATCTTGGTCACTGTTAGCAACTCATATTTTCCAAAGGTTGTTTTTCCGTAGAGAAATGCCCATTCTAGTGAAAATCCTGAAATTTCTCTTACCCCAAGTAAAAAGAAGTAATCATAATTTTTATATTTTCCCCTAAGAAACAAAAAAGATCAGATCTACAAAATATTAACTTCAAAACGCTGAAACAATTGATCTCAACAATACTAAAATCTTCTTTCAAAATAAGAAAAAAATATATATTCAAACAAGACTTTGAGTGCTAAAATGAAAAAAATTGAGATATAATTCAGCATTTTTCAGTTTAAAATCCTATAAAAAGCAACATTTTATGAAAAAATCAATTTAAACAATATTTTTCCTATACAAAATGTATTACGAATGTTCTACATGACAGACTTGAGTGTCCTTTTTTTTTTTTTTAAAGTGGTACCTTATTATTTGTGAGAATTAAAACCGCTTAAAACCGTTGAAGAGGCATAATTTAAACACAATAATATTGTATAATGAAACATCAGATGTTTGACCTTCTTTCCTGGAACAGAGAAACAAAAAAAAAGATATTATTTCAGGTCTCTGAAATGTGTTTCCAGAAATCAGATTTTCACAAATACACCCTATATATGATCTGTAAGATAGGAAAAAATCCCAATACTAATGTAATTACAATTCAGGAAAAGTATGAGTTATACAGGTATTTGGTTAAAAAGAAAAGGAAATAGTTCTTAGCCCCCCTTTTTTTCTCTGAGACTTTTCTCTTTAAGAATTTTAGAAGACTATTACCATACCCCAATTTCTTTTATTTTGTGCACATTATTTCTGGACTTTCTTAAGCTTATTTTTTTTTTTCAATATTTTGTAAGTGTAAGCCATGATTTATGCTATGGATAGGGAAATGAAGTAATTAAAATCACAATCACAGAATCACAGAATATGCTGAGTTGGAAGAGACCCACAAGGATCACTGAGTCCAGCTCCTGAACCAGCACAGGACCATTCCCAAGTCACACCATGTGCTCGAGGGTATTCTCTAAACGCTTCTTAAACTCTGTCAGGCTTGGTGCTGTGACCACTTCCCAGGGGAGCCTGCTCCAGTGCCCAACCACACTCTGGGTGAAGAATCTTATTATAATATCCAAACTAAACCTTCCCTGACACAACTTCAGGCCATTCCCTTGGGTCCTGTCACTGGTCACCACAGAGAAGAGATCAGTGCCTGCCCCTCCTTTTGCCCCCACAAGGAAGTTGTAGACTGCAACTCCTGGGCAGAAGCAACAATCTAGACCTATTGTTTAGATGTCCACAGACCTCCAGGTTTTTCAGGGAACCTGAGCAGTAATTGCTGGTTCTTCTTAGCACAAGAGCTTTCATTCTCTTTACATGTTATACTTAGCCTTTGTCAAATTACTTAATTTGTGTGGTGCCAAAACCTTTAGTATAGAAGTAGTAATAGCAGTATAAAATGTTTGTTTGGTTGGTTTTTTTTCCCCAGGGACTAATGAATTCTAATGATGCAACTAGGTAACAATGGGATATTTGTCTCACAATTATGAAGGTCTTTATCTGACATATTCATTCCAGAATCTCTGTATGGTCACTATGTCAATAAAAAGTAGAACTGTAAAGTCACTTAAATACCAGGTTTTAAAGACAAGTACAACTTTTCATGGCAATGAAATTTCTGTGTGCTTGTGATGGTGATGGGGGAAGCTGTGTGAGTTGTTTGATTTGGTTGGACTATTTTTTAAAGATTTAATTGCTTCTCCCACATTTTTGCTGGCTAGAATGTTATAATTAATTTTCTATTGCCTGTAAGACAGAATTCTGAAAAGTAATTTTTTTTTCCTTTTATTATACAAACATATTGGCATTGTTGAAGCTTATAATGTCAATTTAGCAAGCATGCTAAGGGAAATGAGATGAAAATTCCTGGAAAGATTCTAAAAGGTGCACTATCACAAAATTTCAGAGACATACACTGAAATCTTCACCAATGCATGAATATACACTCAATTTTAATCACATCATGATAACAACATAGCAAACGCAAAAAAAAAAATCTTTGATTTGTTGGGTAATTACCTTAAAGCATCAGTCCTTTTGTGATTGAATAAGTCAGTATAGTACTTCACATTTATTCTTTCAGAGTGCAATTTTATTCAGAGAGTATAAAGTACATTTAAAAACTCTCACATATTTTCTGCTTTTCGACCAAGATTTTTCCCTTCAGACTGCTTTAAAATATGCAATTTAGGATTAGAAGATGTCTCAATAGCATTATTTGAAAGATATTTGGGGTTATCTAATAGTCTATCTAGCCATTAGCAACCTTTTTTTGCTGTATCATTGCTAATGCTCTCCATTATCAATGATACAGATGAATTAACTATAGAAAAAGCTTGAAAAAAAACAGAGACATGACAGCTGAGGGTCACATTCAGGTAACGTTTACAGAAAACCATTTGGTACAACACGGCTCAAAACCTGTGTTTTTTTGTTTGATTCTACTTAAATCGAGGCATATCACCAGCAATAATTGACATTTGTTTGTTTGTTTTTGCCTGTGTGTGTACTTTAATGTTTCATGGTTGGTCTCGTAAAGGATCTCCATGTTGCTTAAGAACTATCAACCACCTTGCAGTGCTTGAGCAATATTCAACCAGGATTCTAACAAACAGGGATCTGGACAGACACTAAGCACTTCTCTCATCGGGCTCTCTCAGGTCTAGATACTAAAGATATTCAGAGGTTGTGTTTAAAGCTTATCTCACAAAAGATTTAGTTGGACAAAGCAAGATTTTTCAGAAAAAAGGAAGAATTCCACAAAAACTACAGTATACAGAAATCATAATACATAAAAGAAGCCTCATCGTCATTTTTTACATATGAAAAATCCTAAAAACCATCAGACAAGTTGACAAGCTCTCCTATTTACTTTAAGAGTTGCTAAACAACAGATGTTTTAGCCACCTGATCACCTGATCAGATGAAAAGGGAATGAAATAGTACTGGGCACAGGAAATAGCAAACTATTCCCTGCAACAGTTAAGACCCACCATAAGTGAAAAAAATGTGTATTCACACTTTAATACAACTCTAAATTCAGTCCTCTCAAAACCTAGTAAAACTGTAAAAAGTGTTCTCATAAAACTTGAAGACAGCAAACTACTAGGTTTTGCCCAAATCTTCTTGTTTAAAAATCAAAGAGCCAAGGCCCAGAGACTGGAATTTCTTCTTGTTGCATGTATGCTTGTATCATCATTCTGCACTCTGTATGTTAAAAGGAACAAATATCTTCCTTTTCTGAAGTATCAAACCTAATGCACACCTCAGTAACTTCCTTGATCTAATACTAGGCCCTTATCAGAACCTGTTCTCCTATATCAAGGAAGCTGAGTAGAATCTTTTTCTGAAGAAAAGTGATATTAAAATGGTCAGAAGGGATAGAAAGTTTCCTAATCTGATTTACTGTATGTCACTCAGAAAACTATTTTTGTTCTCATTTTGTAAATCTGTCTTTTAGACTACTGTTTTTCCAGGATTAAAAGGTTATCATCTAAAGCATGCACATCTCAGTGCTAAATCCAGGGAGAAGAAAGAGGTAATATATTCAAAATAAACATTTCAGTTCCTCATGAATATTTCCCTTTATGAAAACATACTGTGATAGTATAAGCATACAGCCATATTTAGTATAGCTTCTGGTAATGTACAAAAGTAAACAAAATGTTGTACATCCCTTGATTACTTTTGTACTGAATCCTACTCTAAGTCCTATATTTTTAATTCCATTATAATAAATAACAGAAAAAAAGATAAGAGGATAAACATGGAAGATTTTTTTTTATATTCAGCCAACGAATTGTACACACCTCCCTGTCAAACTGGAATCAAGAAAGAAATCTGATGCAATAAAAGAACTCAGAATGGTAAAGCATGGCACTGATTGACTCCACATATTGTTTGGTGCTGGTTTTATACTACTTTCTTTCTAAGGAGGAAGCTGAGCTCAAAGTGGAGTAGTACTCAAGGCAGTTGAGACCAGGTTTATAGTCTTATGAGAGGCTGATGTGGAACAAAGAGTCACAATGCACAATTGAGTTAATTCCTCATGGAACCACATTTCAGCTTTCCAGTGAGTTGAGACTATTTCTCTGCTGATGCTCACTTCAGACTGTGTCTCTTTAGAGCAAAGCCTGCCAACTCACAAACTGTGTTAAACTTCAATGTAGTCTGAGGACTTTAGCCCTCTAAGAAATGAAACCAGTTAACTTGGCATGTATTACATCACTTTGATTAGAATAATTGTTGTCATTCTCACCAAGCATTGATTTGTGACCCCAGAGGTGCAAAGTAAGAGACTAAAAGATAATTATACTCAGCTCCCATTTGAATAGTTGCATTAAACGAATGTAACAAATTAAATTACTGATCTCTTGAAAGAACATTAATATTGTGCAGTGAATATGGTCCAGCTTCAACTTCTAATCATATAACATATCCTCTTAAATACATCTTCTGTGGAATAAAACATCTGTAAAAGCAGGAGTCAGTGCTACCATTGAAATTCTAAAGAAGTTATATAGGAAAAGTGTTCCTACTCATTTTTAGACTAGCTCTGAAAATCTTACTTTTCCTAATAAAAATCACTATAATTTCTTCATCATACACTTTCTTTAACAATGAAAATTCCTTAGCTAGCATGTGATCTCTTGTTTGTTTTTCTGGTTGGTTGGTTGGTTTTGGGTTGATGCAGTCTGGGAACATGAGAACAGCTGTGAAAATCTTTATGATACCAGTTGTGCCAGGTGTACAGATGACATGGAGGAAAGGGAACAAAGTGTTTGGAAAGAGTAGGTTTGGGAAGGTTTGGGAAGAGAAGGAAAGGCAAGACAAGGCAAGGCAAGACAAGGCAAGGTAAGACAAGGCAAGGAAGGAGTCCAGAGTATCAGCAAAGAAGAACCTCGAATTTGGAATCTTGTAAGAGCTTGCTGTGTCATTGCTCTTATTCACTTTCAGAACCCAATTTCCACATTCTCCCACTTTCCCAAAGTTTGCTCTGTAAAACTCCCTTTTTTCACTTCTCCAAATTTTTTTTAACCACAGACTCAAGTTAATAATGCAAAATGAATGTTGTGATTCTTAAGATGGATAGATGTAAACAGAGTCTTAATAGTTATTTGTATGCTTCATTTCATATATATGAATACACATTACTGGAAGAGAAATCTCCATTTATTTGATTCAAACAATGCACATATTTATTTTGTGTTGGAAATGGCTGTATTTCTGTTGTTAGGTAGTTTCTGTAACTGAACATGAAGTAAATTCACTGTTTTCAACATAATTACTGCACTGACAGGCATAGCTATAGTCCTGATCTCAGCTGACAACTAAAATGGTTCCTGTCGCCATCAGCAAAATTAAAGCTCATACAAGAACAGACAAATGAAAATAAATCCTATAAAATATCTTCTCTGAACATGCCTAGGCCACAAAACAAGCTTCTGAGATATTGACTCTTATCTTAGAGGTGTTTCCTTCAAGGTCAGGCTTAAGGCATGTCAAAAACATTTGGAAATTGTGCCTGTTGCTGTCTATTCTGTATGCTCTCTCTGAAGACAATAAAGGGCTCTCAAGCTGTTCATCCAATATTCTACGAAAGAGCACAAAATTGAAAAACTGTGAGTACATGGGACTTGATATAAATTTGAAGCAAAAAATATACCAGACAACTACTTTCTTTGTGAAACCAGTTGAGGAAATATTTGTTCAATTTCATTTAAATATGCCCTCTAGTAACTGAGACTCTCACGAATCAATACAGACCCATAAATCAATTCTTCTTAATACACAGAATATAGGTGAATATTCTGAAGAAGAATCAAAATGTTTGGACACAGTTTTGAAGAGGTGTTTGCTAAAATATGGTAAAAATACTTTCATTAAATTGGTCAGAAAAGGGTGGACATTGACGATATAAAACCCCTACAACCAAGCTTCCAAAAAATCTTTTCAAAAATAATAGCAGCCTCTGACTGTCTCACCTACTAAAGTGTCCAAAGGTTCAACTTTCTAGGTTATTTTATCTTTTTGAGCCAAATAATTTCAGATTTTTATCTTTAATTTCTCAGGCAGTTTTCCTAAAAACCAGAGTGCATTATTACAACTGTTGTTTATTCCCTTTCTGACACAAGGGGCATAAGGATCTAACTGCTACACTCAGGTGTATCACTGCCTCTCCATACATCCCTCTTAAGAGAGCCTTCATTTGCCAGTTCAAGTTTGTTCTTTTTTCTTTGATCTTTGTTAATTTTTCCTTACGGTGACATGTTAGAATTCAGAGGCAGCGTCTCCAAGCGCATAGCTGCAGAGATTTTATCCAGTAAGACAGTGTATCTGTATGATATAATAGGAACAAGACTGTACCACAGTGCTCTGCAGAAAATGAATGTGGGAGAAGGGTGGGTAATTCATTATAATCAGGATAGAAGGAATACAGAAAGACAGATGTCTGCTAATTTGCTTTGCTAATCCATTAAAGGGAAATGTCAGTTCTGGTTACCCTAAGGAATGGACCCTAGTTCTTTGAGATTTTTAGATAAAATAAAAAAAAACATAATCAAAAACAGTGGAGTTACAATAATCCTTTGAAAGGATTGAGTAATGCTTTATTGAACATTTTATGGTCATGTGATTGTGTTAGATATGCTATGTCATTAGAATGTGCTACTGTTTCAGTATACAATTTTGACAGCAATCATTTTGATAGCCTTGGGCTTTTCTCATAGTTACTACTCTATACGATACCATCTTTATTATTAGATTATGATAACTGAAGGAATTAAAGAAAATTCTCTGTTCTAGATTTAGATTGAGAGGGGTTTTTTTGGTAAATTTGAAATTTTTTATCACGAATAACTATTGGTGAAGAATGATGTCTATGGAAAGCAGAGAGTGAACCTGCTGGTCATATTTATTTCTGAGTCACTTTGAAACACAAAATAGGTTATATTCAAGGCTATAGCTGAGGAAGCAAAAATTATAGAAAGTTAGTGATAGTGCAGTAAAGGTAGATAGAAAACCCAACAAATAATCAATTCTCTCCCATAACTAATCACAGATTTTTATTTTTTTTATTTTTTTAATTTTTTTTTTAAAAAAAAATGGCCATGTATGCCCTGGATGTTCCACCACACAGCTTTTACACTATCAGCTTGAAAAGTATCTTATCTGTTGCTGGTGCTGGCAGTAGTATTTAAAGTCAGATGTGCAGTTTAGGTGCACAAGAGAGGCACAAGAGGAGGTTTTGCTTCTCTTGGTAGTTTATAGCCAGAGTTACATCTTCAAAGGGCAATTCAGACATAAAGTGGAATCAGCCTATGGAACTGTTAACCTCTTTCCACTGATTATTAGGTTTTCAGTATAGATGCCATATACATACCTAAAATAACTACTCAGCATTTGTCTTTTGGTATTGTCTTTTGGACTTTGAGTGAGTCTGTATCAGTGTTTTGCAACAGACTGAGGTTGCATTTTTGAAACCTGTCTCCCAGATTTCTTGACTTATCCTGGTTTGGCTCAAAATTGAAAAGTATTTCTGGAGTGTGAGCATTAGATTTCTCTTTAAAGAAGTAGGTTTGGAAGTTATCCTCCAGGAATTTATCTACTGAGCTTCAAGTGCTAATAAATGGTCAGCCCATTGTTCCAAGGTATGGCAATTCCAAACCACATCAAATGTAGATCTTGGGACCTTGGTAGAAAGTCCACTGATCCACTGCTACAGATCTGTCATGAAAACTGCCAAAGCAGATTATGTAGCCTAAATTAGCTCTTGACACATGCTCTGGCCATTATGAAGCATTATCTTCAGAATTTTGCCAGTTCTTTATTCCAGTGGGCCTAGAAGAGTTGTCCTGACTGTAGATAAGGCAATACAGATCTACAGTCTAAAGTTTGGGATGAGACTCTGCTGTCTCTTTGCATTTCAGTTGGTTAGTGGAAAAAACTAAGATCATATTCTGATAAAATAACTATAATATTTTTGATCATATTAAGACCATCATCTTGTGCAAATTATCTAAAGCCTGGAATGGGT
>JAYRBT010000001.1:80946094-80978622 GCA_036023395.1 Myiotriccus ornatus | reverse complement strand
ATCTTATCTACTCTGTCCCATTCCTTCCATTTGCTTGTCTTTTCTACCCTGCTATTCTAGTGTTATATTCCATGGAGAAAAGTCTTATTCTCTTTATCTCTCTACTGTGTACAAAATAAGAGATATGCAACCTAACTGATTCTAGTATATTGTGTGTGTCGATAATAGTTCTCTCTTCTTTGTCACAGATCTCATTATTTATTGTATCAGGTGAGTCATAATTCTGCTATATACTGCTGTAAAGGGGTCAAGAGTATTCTTAGTAGTGCAAACAGCTTTCTTCGGTAGAATTTGTCTGTGAATTGTCCTTTTATTTAAGGAAAACCTGTGATCTTATTGGCAGTCTCCCAAGATTTCCAAATGTAGCTCATACCTGCAGCACTATACTCACAGAAAAAGAACTCAGTGGACTGTTACAGAGACTTATATTTTTCAAACCCTTTGAATGGGGATTTAATTTTAGCACAATTGAAAAGAAGTACTAGCTATAATGATAATGGGCCACTAAGGCATCACATGTAGTCTGGTGAATTGTACTGATGCAGTATGGATTAATTGACGCACATGAGATTTTCTTTGAAGAAAGAGGTGGTGAACCAGTCTGTACCAACTGCTTGAGAAACAAGAGCTGCTACTTAAACAAATGTCCTGAGTCGGTCTGGAGATGCTAAGAACCAGAATTCAAGTTAGCTGTCCAAGTTATCTGCAAACAACGAAAGTATGACCCTTCTTACTCTCCCCAATCACTTCCACTAAATTATTATTAAACCATACATATGTGAAAAGTTATTAACGAGGTTATTTCATGAGTTCTCTGTGTCCCATTTATATTCATATACAGGAAAGTGAAACACAAAATGAAAACCTACGGATATTCCCAGACTGGTAAACCTCCACTCGTGTCTCATACTTTATCAGGCACCCTTGTCAATCATCCACAAAACAAATCTACAGAGACACAGACTTCATTAGTTCTGCTACTCGTTTTTCTCCTGAATTTTTGATTTCCTAGTCTCTCCAGAACACTATTCTAAAGGTGGAATGGGCAGATACAACAGTTTAGATGGAATTCTAAGCTTTAAATATGTTTTTTTTTTCCAATAGCTTTTTTTAAAAATATAAAGAAATGTAATTCTTTAAGATACATATTGGGTTTGGCATCCTCTCTGTAAAATTCACTAGAATTAAGTCCACAATAGTATGTTATCTAAAATATTTGTGTAAAGTTTTGAGCCAGAAGTGTATTGGCAGAAATGGCACAGAGGTTGAAAGCTATCAGCACTAATGTTATCTGGTACTATAGTAACAGACTGTAGAGAAAAGCAGTAGTTTTAGGAACACTGCCATGTCTCTCATCGTCTAGTGAGGATTTAACTGGAGACATTATATGCCATATCAACTTGGCTATCTGCTTCGTGTCATGTGAATGTTACCCAAAGCAAATTTACAAACTTAGGCAGCATTAGAATGCCTTATTTACACACACACATACCTAGGGAGTTATTTTTTAGTCTGAAAAGAACGGACAACTTCACAGAGTATTTTGTGATGAGCAAACCAGTTGCTCATTACAAGGAAAACACCAAATAAAAATCTGATTAGAGCTCGGAATCTAATGTGAGCCTCAGCTGTCCCAACACAAATAACTCTGACAAACAGCTGAAACAATAGTAGGAGTAAGTTCACATTTTCTGATGCCCCTTAAGAAGACCATAAAAAGACTGTAGCATCAATATCACTGTATTGTCTTTCCAGAGCCATCATAGCAGTGAGCTGGTGTAAAACTCTTTGTTCTGAATTTAAAAATGTGATCCACTTGAATAGCTTCTAAGACTGAATTTGTATATATCTGAAAATAATATTAAAAAAAAATGTTGTCCTCTGTGTTTCAGAAACAAAACCTGGCATAAGTCCCTGTTTTTTTCAGTCATGGACTTTATTCTGTAAAATCAGGGTAAATTAAAGCTCATCTTAATAGCTCTTGAGGGAAGACTGATTTCTGAAGAAAAATATAACATGCAATTTTAAGAAAATCTCTACATGACGTGTTTTCATTCTATATGCTATGACTGCTACTATTCTAGTAAAATACACATTTTCCTGTGTAATCCTGTAAATTTATTAATTCTTAGAATATTTAGCTGGTAACAAAATAGCAGAGTGATAGAGATTTTGAGATCTGTATCATCAAGATGTGTCGCCTATCCCTTTATGTCAAAAGTGAAAACATCATAGAGAAAAATTAGATGGTATATCCTGGTTGTTGGCATTAAACAGTAACATAAAGGGCAAACAGTTATTACATTTCAGCTCTAATTTAATTATACAAAGAAAGTTTTAAATTTAGTGAAGTGTTCATGATACCAGAAACAAAATAATAGCATGTAATAAGAAACTACATAGCATAGGGTCAGTTAAATTTGGCTTTTAATATTCTGATGTTGTTATATTATTACTTATTCATTAAACATCATTAAGGTTTCCATCCTGTCAACTGTAAAATTCTGGGCACAATAAAGAGTAGCTTTAGAGTTTTATTGGCCTCGAAGGTCCTCTGGTGCCTAAATTTCTGTTCCAAGACATAAGCAGAAGTTCTTCAGTTTCAGTCAAGCAGAACAATTCAGTGCCTGCAAAGCCATTAAAAGCTTCCCTTAAACCAAGATGATAGGTGTCCTGTGCCTATTGTTCATGTCAGGTAAAACCTTGCAGTTTCTTGGTCAGTTTCTTAGTCATAAGGATAATGAGTATTTTGTCTACTTTTCCTTATAGAAAATAAAATCTCATGTCCATTGGACTTAATGGCTCAGTGAGGGAAAGCTCACATCACATATATAAAGGAAAGCTCATATCATACATATAAAATCTTATCCAGTAACAGCCAAAAAAAGAGCTTTAATTTAATTGTACACACAATGAAGTGTATATAAAAATGTAAAATGTGACATAATTTATGGAAAACAAGACATAAAATTTAAAAAAATAGATTGATCTAGGTTTTTTTATATATCTTTGGACTTACCCTAGGTGTGAGAGTCTAATTATTTTTCTGTTGATGCTATCTTATATTTACAGTACTGAATAATGTCAGCAGCTAGTATTTATCCATGATTTATTTGATTTTCAAAAAGTTTTTATCACTTCAATTTCACAGAATCACAGAATATGCTGAGTTGGAAGGGATCCACAAGGATCATGGAGTACATCTCCCAACCCTGCACAGGACCATTCCCAAGAGTCACACCACATGCCTGAGAGTATCATCCAAATGCTTCTAGAACTCTGGCAGTCTTGGTGTTGTAATCTCTTCCCTGGGGAGCCTGTTCCAGTGCCCAACCACCTTCTGGGTGAAGAACCTCTTTCTAATATCCAACCTAAACCTCCCCTGCCACAACTTCAGGCCATTCCCTTGGGTCCTGTCACTGGTCACCGCATGGAAGAGATCAGTGCCTGCCCCTCCTATTCCACTCACGAGGAAGCTGTAACTGCAATGAGGTCCCCCCTCAGTCTCTTTTCCAGGCTGAACAGACCAAATGACTTCCTGTAAAGTAAAGGAAGGAAAGTGTTTGGAGCTGAAGACTGAAGTTCATGATAATTTCTTAATATAATTACTTATAAAAAATTATTAACAAATCTGCATGTATAGTGTTTTTTAAAGACAGTGTGAAGTAAAAAGAAATTGAATCAGTGTATGGAGAAATTTTTAAAAAATGAACTCTAGTGAAACAAAATGCTTTGAACTTATTCATTTATCAGTAACAAGTGGATATAACAGGTGTTTCCGATTAATTTTATCCACAGAAAAAATAAACTTTGTGAAGAATGCTATCTGAGTTTTGAAATTTTTTTTTTTATAGAACTTTTCCTTGGTGATAGCAGATATTTGAGAAACTACAATAGATTAATTTAAATTAAAATTTTGTTTTAAAAATAATACCATTAAAAATAACAAAGCAAAAAGAAAGTTTTTTCAATGGATTTGAGTGAATTCCAGAAGATTCTGTGTAAATGTTCTCATAATAATGAATTCAACTAACATGAGCTCTATTTTATCACCTTATTTGATTCCTGAAAAATGTTTACATCAAAAATGGAAAAATTAACTAAAGTTATTTTGGTCACCAAACTGTTATTACAGAGAATGAAATTCATCTTAAAATGATTGCAAATTGCCTTGTAGGGCTTTTATTTGCTTTCATATACTATTTTTCTTGTGCTTTTATCATTGGTTGAACTCAGAACTGTCACCACATTGCTTCTTTAACTGTAATTACAGATATAAAGTCAACAAGAAATATATATTATATTATGAGAAAAATATATTTCATGATGGGCATGAATGAAATATTATAAATTGCAAATTTTTATACAGCATTGGTATTTGCTCTGTCCTAACTGTGATTACATTTTGGTGAAGGAAGCTATGTGGCAATATTTGCCATTACTTATTTTCTAAGAGATTATTATGGAGTTCCGTTAATAACACTGTGGTATCCAATTCAAAAGCATAATCCATGAATTAGCAAGTACCTACATATAAAGTAGATAATATGCAATTATTAAATATTCTAGGTTGACTGTTTTGCTTTTATTTTTTTTTTTTTTAAATAAGGAAAGAGTCAGAAATAAACTTTTCATTAAAATTTCATAACAACTGTTCTTCTCTCTAGTTCTTGCTAAAATTTGCTGAAATTTTCATGTTGATTCAGTAAGCATTAATAATCGTTTACTGTAATTTATTTTCCTTGTGTTTTGCTGCTCCCTGTCATGATATCATGATGATGTTTAGAGTGAATGTGTCACTTGACCTCATAGAATTGACTGTTGTCTCCAAGTGAAATATAATTTTGTCTCACAATTTTTCATTGTTTTTTTTTTTCAAAATTTTATAGTTGGTGTTTTTGGTTTTGTTTTTTTTTTTTTTTAATTTATTTTTCTTTGTATTACTGAATATGTTGACAGTCAAGGAAAATTAAGCAGAAAAATTACTATTTTTTGTTATTTCTCTGATTCTTATTGTAATATGCTTTTCAAAATATGTTGTTCTTAGTAATAGGAGACAGTGTTTACAAAAGTTTAAATTATGTCTTTATTTTCAGGGAAACACAACATCAGATCAAAGAATCCTACGATTCAGCCTTCCTTTCCAGTTGTGTAGTGCTACTCAAATGGAATCACTGAGAGTTGGTTTCATAAAACTAATGAGCCCAACCATACTATTCATACTGAATACCAAATTCTCTTTTCATTGCAGGTCCAGTGCTCGAAGTGTTGATTAACGCAAGTGTGCAAGTATTTGTGAAAGGGAGGTAATTCTGAATCATGGGAAAACTTTGATTCATCTGGTAGTCTATTTATAAATTTTTTGCAGACTTCTGAATGCCTTGTCATTAAATAGCAGTCACAGCATGCCATAAAATAGTCTAGTTTATGTAGCAACAATTTAAGTTGAATTTGAGAGTTCACTTTTCTATTTCCTTTTGACAGTTCTTTTGACATCCTTTACTTTTCTACAGTATTATTTTGTTAAATGGTGGACACACAATTTCTCTGTAATGACCTTTTTCTTTTTTCTTCCAAACATTTGAAGACACCCTACCTAATCCTAGGGTTGTCTTGATTAGTCCTCTGAAATAAGTGAAAAAAAAAAAAAATCTTTAAGCACATGCACCTGAGAGATGACATATGTTGATTTAGATACATCAGGAATACAGTGGATCTGAAATTATTTTCCACTCCTTGGCAGAGCTTCTCAGTGTAAGTTAAAGTAATTCTGAAATGGGATAACTCAGCTCCTTCTAGTGCTTTAGCAGATGTTTAATTACGTAAGGGAAAAACTGAACATTATAAGGAAGGACTGATAGAACTGTATCCCATATACCACACAGCTTAGTTAAGAGCCAGCACAATGAAAAATTAGAACAAGAATGGTATTTCAACTGTCAACAAAAGAAGTTTGCTGTAGTTACTACTGCAACCTAGAAAGAACGGTATTTGTCAATTGTATTCCAAGAAGAATCCTTCAGCCACTCTAAGGAAGAGTGTGAAAGGTGAATGTCAGATGCCAGAAAGATTCCCTGCAGCTCTAGACAAAACACAGGTAGGAGATGGCAGATTTGAATTCTCACCTTCTACGTTTGCCTAGAGAAATTATGTCCAAGGTGAATATCCCAGCTACAGGGGAAACTGAAGGTGGATATAATAATTTTTCTTTTCTAATAAATGTATAATTTATTCTCCCTTCCCTCTTTTAGCTCAAGCAGAGAGGATTAAAAAGCTAAAATTATGGATTCATCCCAGATAAGTATAGACACTTAACTGAGGATCCTATGTTAAGATCCTAATCATTCTAGGTTTGTGCTAAATATAATGGAAAGAAAGTTGACTCCTGAGAGCAATTAAGACCTTAGTTGACTGGAATAACCAGATGTAAAAGCTCTTTACTCTTCATATTATATCTCTAAAGCTTTTGGGATAAATTTGGAGCAAATATTTAATTTGGGGTTTAATAGGTCTATCATATTGAATGGAACACTTTTCCCAAGGAAGAAAAAGAACAAATAAGACATATTTCAAACTAACCTTTGTTGGGTTAAAAAAATGAATGTTTTTCCCTAACAAATTACTTTAAATAGTCACCTCATTATGTATAAGAACTTTTGTATATTTAGTCCTCTTAAAAATGTATTCATAATGGCCTGAGTTCCTGTTAACTTATTTACAGTAAGGACTGATTTGATCCCAAGTGTTTAAATAGTTGGTCACCTTTTATTTCAAATTGAGTAATGAGCCAATGGAAGATTTGCATGTTAAAATGTGATGCTGTGCCAAAACCAAGCCCCTTAGTTTTCATTGAAATGCCTAATTTCTCCTCACTTTTTCAAAAGGATTTTCAGCAAGACTTTTTAAAATCTATTTTGTTTTGCCGGTTATTTCCATGTTTCTGTTAGCATGTAGTATTTTCAGATTCCTTCTTTCCAAGTCATTAATTTACATCCACTTGTGTACCAACAAAGTCACAACTATTTTTCTTCAAAGGGTAAAAATGATCTATCATGTTAAGTTGTAGGGCTACTATTTAAAACAAAGAATGGTAGTGTTAATAAAGGAATACAAGTCTGTAGTAAATTAAAAAAAAAAAAGAAGAAAAATTATTTTTGCTATATGATATTGTTAATTAAAATGCAAGATATCAAATTAAACTCTCCTAGTAAAGGCTTGTAAGAACTGCATAATTTCTGTTTTTGAAAAAGACCTCTGTACAACATCTAATATTTTATCATCAATAAACATGGCCTCATCACACTCATTTTTACTTCTAATACCAATGTAATGTATGTAATAAAAATACTGGAAGAAATCTCACAATGTTTATAGCTTTGTTTGTTCAAAACTTGGTGATCACTTAAACTACATTGGCATTTCAGAAAACAGCAATGCCTTGAAGACAAAGATATGTGCTTAAAGAAGCAACATTTATGTGACGTCACAACAAACTGAACGAAGTCGAAAATGTTTTCTTCCTAACAATGTACAAGCCTAGCCAAGGCTTGATTCAACTCAACTCATTGAACTATACTTCTAAACAGTTTGTTTTTAAGGTCATAATTTTATGTCTTGTATTGGGTTTCTAGGAAAAAAAATGTAAAATTTTATTTTCTCCATGACATTTCAGTTTCTGATTATCTATTTTGTTCATAGCAAATTCAGGTTTGTTTTTTTTTTCCCCTTTCTCTTTTTTTCTTTTTTTTTTTTTTTCCCTTGACTTGCTCTGTGTTGTGTTTCAGGAATGGTATCCCTCAATTTATTGTTTCCACTGAAACACTCCAAATCATGAACGACTTGATCATTCTCCTCTCCTCCTCCTCCTGCAGCCAGCTGGAGAGGAGAATTGGAAGCATAAAAAGTAAAGATCATGGGTTGAGATAAGAACAATTTACTGGAAACAGCAATTAAATAAGACAGCAAACACTAAGAACAACAATACTAATGACATAGTGTACAAGAAAAGAGGCAAACGATTCACACATGATTCCTCATCTTGTAGAAATCCCTGACAATACCTTGCCACTTCCTCTGCCACACTATGTGACCCAGGAGGGAGCCCTTTGTCTGTCCCTACAAAATGATGTGAAGTGGTATAGAATAACCTCTGGGTTCCAGCCGTGCACCCTCCTGGCTACTGCAAAAGTTAATCCCTCCTGGCTCGAACCAGGACAGTTTGTTAAAGACAGTTAAAATCAAATTAAGATACCTAAGATAAATTTTCTGCCAACAGTGGTTTTGCATGGATTTCTTTTGTGACCATCAGTTGTTCCTCCCAAGTGCCCACCACTTCCATTTGTAATATACACCCTTCTCCCACCAATTCAATCACAAAGCTTAGTTCTTTCAAGAAACTACAGGCATGGCATCTCCAGGCTGTTTCGACTTCCTAAGACATTTCCCTGCAATATCACAAATATATTTGCATGCTCTCTGCTCCTCCAGGTTTCCCCTGATTTTCCTTACATCCTTGCATCATCACACTCTCAACTTTTTTCATGTCTTTCATTCGTGCTACTTTATGTATAAGTCAAAATAAAGGTAGCACATTGTTCTGGAACTATATGCAGCCCCCTTGGCTCTTTAATATGCTTATACTTATTGGCCTTCTGAGTGATACCATCTAGTTTATGGTTGAACAAATGAATAATTCCTCACTGAAATGCTGGTGAATGCTCCCTTTGATCAGTTCATCTTCTTTTAGCTACTTATTTTAATAAAACTGTTGCACTTGTGATACTTCTGAGAAGTCTATCCTTCCATCAGATTTCACTGGAAGTGGATATTGCAGTTTTGGATTGCCTTCAGAAAAAGAGGAGTTGCAAAGAAACAGAGATAAACATGCAGTAGCAGCAGGTAATCTGGATATTCAGACAATGGCAGAAAGCCTTATTGCACATAGAACTTCTGCATTATGCTATCTATGATTGAAACATTGTCCTTCAAAGAGGCACTTAATAAAATTGGTTTTTAACCAGACACCTGTATTAATGGGAGAAAATGTGAGAATTCACAGTGACAAATCCTTTTAGTTCTCATGAGAGACCATAGAAGATTCTAATTTACATAGATAGAAACACAACATTTAGATGACAGCCTGATCATTGAACATTAATCTGCAAAGCCTAAGCATCATGGAAGTCACAGACTTTTTACAACTTTCTATAGTATCTTGCAGACATCTTTAGATTTGCTTATCTTGAACAATCGGTAAATCTAAAAAATTTCTAACATCACCATATTTTTCCAGAACATATATGAATATCTTGAGATGATTAGAACCCAGGGAAAAGTTCTAACAAGAATTCTGTTAGCCTCTGTCCATGGTGTAAATGGCTCACGTTCTTCCACTGTTTGTTTTCTATTGTTTTCCTGCTAAGTGTTAGGGACATTTGAAATACTTGTGATTCACTTTGTGAAAAATGTTTTTGATAAGCCATCTGTGCATACCAGATCACTTTCTTACTTACTTCTATAGCAAATTTCTGTTCCTAATGAGTTATAATTTTAAAAGAAAAAAAAAAGTTTTATGGGTTCAGAAAATCCTTACAACTTTTTTTTATCATGATTGTAATTTACACTTATATGTAACTTGTCATGTTTTAGATATTCTTTTAATTTTCTTAATTTGTGCATACCTTCCACTTGATGATTTTTCCTATATTCAGCTGTTTAAGCTTACTTTCAGCTACAGTGACTTTTTCCTTCTTCCAGAATTTCTTTCATTAGCAGCATGAAGCAACTAAACAACACTCCTATGAGAACATAGGATCATAGGATTTTTGGGTGATTTGGTTTCTTTTTGGTTGGTGGTTGTTTGGTTATTTTTTGTTTTGTTTATTGTTGTTGTTGTTGCTGTTGCTTTTTTTTCTTTGCTAGGAAAATGCTGACTTAAAGTGTACTGTGACCAGAGCTATAGATTTTTTGGGGGGGTATATTTGAACTCAGATATCCAGATTGTGAACTGAAGATCAAGAATGGCACTAAAACCAGCCACCCTCCCCATTCCCCCTGTGCATTATTTATTTACTTTATCCAAGAGAATATCATGTACTCTGTATAAAATTTGTTGCACCATGAAGATACATTTATCAGTTTATATGCTGGCAATTGGACCTTTCCATTCATAGTTTGTATTTTCACAGTCTCTCTAATCTTTTTTAAGTATGACATATTTATGAGAAGGATTATATCACATAGTACCTGTCATACTAGAGTGTTGCCTGTGAGATCTTTTCCAGCTATGTTCCCACAAGTTTGTGAAATACAATTTTTTTGGACTAAGATAGATACATTTGCAATATCAGAGTATATATTATATAAGAATCACAATTAGGAGTTACCTGAAACATGTAATTATTTTATATATATATGTGTGTGTGTGTGATTTTGATGTTATTAAATACAATTATAAAACTTAACTTTTGAAGATATTCTGGTGATTAGTGAGAAAAATGATCAGAGATAGCACAAATAACTGTATATATTTTTTAATGAAAATGGAATTTTTTGCATAAATATTGATTCCCAGTGGAAAAATCACTGTACATCAATGAAACCAGTTGAGTTCTTCACACTGACTTTGTATGGACACCTATCAAATGCTTAAATATAGGACAAAAAGCCTTCCTTTCTTAGCTTGTTCATGAGCTTGACAGATGTGAAGCTTACTATAGGAAAACAATTTTCTTATGAAGATGCAAATGCTTTAATATTACCGCTTGTCATACAAATAGTATTTGTCAATATTTCGACATTTGAGATAGTATTTGTTATTGAAAAACTGTTTCAGTGAAAAACATAAGTGAACAAATACTTCAGGTTCTTATTATTTACAGCAGAAACCACAAATGCTGGAGAATTTGTCCCACCTACCATATAGAAGCTTTTGCCAAGATGAAAGAATTATTTTTCCTAATTATATAATTTGTATCAGTACAATACTCTAAGCTTTACTTTGGCAAAAAAAATGGAATTTCATAGTAACTTCTGCATTTGTACATCACTCCTTCCTGTCCCCCACCAAGTATTCCTACTACTGTGAGTTGAAACAAGACTTTCAGAAAAGTTGAGTTTAGTAATTTCCCTGACACTGAAGGATATTTTAAGGTCAATCACTGAAAAAAAAAAATGAAGCTCAAACAATATCTGGTTTACAAATAAGTAGGGCATTAGGGATCAGGAAAGTGATGTCATTTGTTATTGCTATGTGAACAGTGATTCTGACTACACAATTTGTCTGTGAGGGCATTTTTAAACTTGAGGATGTAGCTGTTGTCTGTCTCTCTTTGAATTAACCCAGTCACTTCTGTCAGAGTCTGGCTAGCCCTGATTCCCAAAGCAAATACAATTCACTTTTGGCAAAGGTTTTTAGTTAAAAAGCCCATCTCTGACAAATAGTATCAATGGCAGTTGGTAGAAACTAACAGAGTCAGGCTCAAGGTACTCATTTATATCTTAAACACCCCTGCAAAAGATTTTTCTTCAGACACTATGGAATCTAAGATGACTGTTGACACAGGTTGTCAGAAGTCTTTCCTAGGACTGATACTGGTGTCCTGAATACAGGTCTGGATCTCCAAAGATCCAGATATTTCAGTATGTTTGAGCAGATGAGATTGACTCCCTACAAGGTCTCCTTGATTAATGGTTGCTGTCACAGCTTGGACAGCTCCCCCAGTATTCACAGTATTCAATACATTTTAATACTTAAAGCTATTTTCTCAGTCAATTTATGGTTTCTCATGGTAAGGAGAGAAGCCTGTCTCTTGTACAGTGTTAAAAAGCTCATGCCTACTCCAGCACTTTTATTAGATATTTAACAACAAATAACTGACTACCAAAACTTTTTCATAATCTGTTTGTTGTATCACTAATTCAAATTTAATTAATTGCATTAAAATATATTTAGACTGTTGATCAGAAATCTTCCACACTTTCAATACATTAATGACTTCTGTTTATCTTGACAATTATTCATTAACAAAAAAGAAATACTATCAACATAAAACAGCCAAGGGCAGGTAGATTCTTGTATTAATTTGCCACTTCCCATGGACAGACCGATGTTCAGCCATACCAAGGAAAGCTGGGCTCCGTCATGACTACTGACAACTAGGAAAGACAAAAGCCATCACTCTGCACATCCCATTCTTCCTATTTCTTCCCCCAGCTTTATATGCTGAGCATGAGTCCATGTGTCTGGGATATCCCTCTGATCAGCTGGAGTCAGCTGTCCCACCTCTGTCCCCTCCCAACCCATTGTGCATCCCCTGTGCATGCCTGTTCGCTGGTGGGATGGGGTGAGAAGCAAAACGGGCCTCAACCCTGTGCAATCGCTGCTTGTCAGTAAAAAAAACATTAGTGCACTATCAACACTGTTTCCAGCACAAATCCAAAACACAGCCCCATGACAGCTACTATGAAGAATATTATCTTTAGCCAAAACATAATGATTCTTTTGGTGCTTTCTTTGCAGTCCCTTATCAACAGGAGTTTGACTCTACTCCAACCCTAACCCCAAATCTAGGCAAGGGCTGAGCCTTAGCCAAGGACTCCCAGGTATTACCTTAAAGTACTTGGAAGATAAATCATTTTCCATCATAACCTTTCTCTTGGCAAACCCTTTCAAGTCACATACCCTGCGGAGCTGCAGGCTTTGTCTTTCTCCTATTCCTAACCCTAGGGTTAACCACTGACCTCCAGCCAGGACCCAGCTGAATAATTTCATAGAGGAGAAATATTTCTGTGGCCTTTGCCTTCTTTCAACAGCCTCACACCAACTGGTGCTCTGTGTTTTGTCTATCAGTACTAACCCTAGCCTCAGGCTAAATAGAATCCAAGGCTGATGCTGAGCCTTATCTAAGGGCAGAATCACAAAATCCTCGAAGTTGGAAGGGGTCTCTGGAGATCATTTAGACAGTCCCTCTTGCTCAGTACAGTGTCACGAGTTCCCTGGACAACTTATTCCAGTGCTGTAACCATCAGAATCAAAATATATTTCTTGTTGTTCAGACTAGGACCTTCTGTGTTCCAATTTGTGTCCATGGACACTGTCCTGTCACTGAAAAAACTCTTCTTTACACTTTACCATTAGGTATTCGTAGACATTGATGAGTTTACCACTGAACCTTCTGTTCTTCAGGCATTTTATGAGATTACTATATATTTCCCTTAAGTATAGTTTCTGAGTAATATTGCCATTTGAAGTAATGGGAAGCAGTTCCTATTTCTTTAGGAGGAGTAGGCAGATCAGATTCTTAATACAGTTGCAAGCTTACATGCTCACAACTTGTCAAACCAGTTTTCTCACTTTTTAGTGCTGTTAAAGGTAATTTACCTGGGAGTAGTGCAATGCAAAAAGTGAGTCATTCCTGGAGCAAGCACCACTGTTCAAATGTGCATTTTCTAAATGTATTCTGAATATAAAATAGCAAAAAACCCCCTTGATGAAATGTGTTGCATTGTCAATAAAGCAAATTATAAAATGTACAAATTGTGTACTGGTCACCTTTTCTGTTATTTCAACCTGAAATCAAAGATAGACTTTAGCGCAGAAAGCATGATATAAAGGAATTATTTTTTATTATAACTGACATTGTAATTGAGAACTTGAGAGCCTCAGCTTTCTAAGCGGATTTTTTAAATCAGACTGTAAATGAAGAGTAGTCTTTGTATTTTTTTTCATTATATTGATTTAATTTTTTGATGAAAGTTCATTTTCTGTAGCATCTGAAGATCAGTTTAGAACAGCTCAGAACTCTAGAATTACTCTAGAACTAATTCTTAAGTTTACACCTCTGACTACTGTTAGAATGTTCTCCTGGACAATACCTAACTGCATAAACTTGGATAAAGTATTAAAAAAACCTCAGGAATCAGACTAACTGATGACTCCTCTGCACTGGTTGGATAATCCCTTCTTTTATGAACCTAGATACCAAAACAACATAAACCCAAGAAATAATAATAAAACCAAACAGTAAAAATAGATATAAAACATCGTTATTCTTTAAAACTAAAGAAATATGCTTGGGAGGATAATTTACTGATACCACCAAGAAAGGTCCATATCATTTAGACATTTTAAAGACTGTTCAGTAAGAACTAATGAAAAAAGCTCCAAATTGAAGGTTCTATGGTTATCAACTAAGGCAGAGTCTAGACAAATATGCATTACCTATGTTATAAACACATAACTGGGTGAAAAAACAGTGATGCCTTTTGATTGTGAAACAAAATCCAGAAGCTGGTGGAAAAAAATTATTAGCCAAACACTCACCTTCCTTACTTGTTGTTGTTCTTTGTTGAACAAGTTCGCATCAGTCAGATTCTTTAGGACTAATTAGAATAAAACATTTTTCTGATTAATTCATAATCAACGATATCTATATAATTTTGTAGAAATATTTTATAATTAAATTAAATGCATTTATACAAAATTATCAAATTAAGATTAAAAAGTGCTATTTTTCTCAATGAGCTTACATGTTCCACCTGAAAAAATAGTAATGAAGAGTATGTGGTAATCCATCTTGGCTGTTGGCCTGTAAATTGCTCAGCTTAAGCTTGAATAGTGTGCCTGTATCCTTGTCTTTGCACAATGATAACTGTGAGTATATCAGTAAAGTATCATGTTGTCAGATTCACTTATTTCAAGACTTTCTGCACATAACTCCCAGTTGTATCATTTTAATCTTGGCAGTCTCCTCAAATCCTTATCCAAAGGCAAGCCCTCTTCCCTCTCTAACTACCTCACCATTTTCTTCACCATTTCCCTCTTAGATTTGAATTCCCAGGCTTCCCCTTCCTCATTCTCAGGCACCATCTCTGCTTCCACCCTGATTCCTTATCCTTATCTCCATTTCTTCTCCCATTCCAGTCTGGCTTTCTGCCCACTCAAGTCAGACATCTTTCCCTTCCTAATACCCTGGGAAAGAGCAAAGAATTGAAGGTTGAACTAATAAAAGTGCAAAATAGGGTTTAGTTTTCTTCTTTCAATTCCAGTTCTCAATCTATTTGCCACTCACAACAAGAGGAACTGGAACTTCAAGATAGGAAATGTCTAAGAGCATAATTTATAAATAAAATTTTGAATATTAATTAAAATTATGTAAAATGCAGCCTGAATGCTGGTTTTGTTCACTTAAATATCTTTCAGCTCAATCCACAGAGCAGAGGATGAAATGCCCCAAATGTACTCCCAAGATAAATCAATAAACTGCACATTCATATGTTCACATTGCAAAGTGCTTTTATTTTTTTATTTTATATTAAATTTTTAATTTAATTTAGAAGGAGTACTACATATTTGCAATTCTTTGTCAGAAATAAACATGAAACAGTGTAAGCACATCGAACATTAACATAAAGCTAAGATATTTTTGCAGATGACTTTGAAAGTAAACAAATTCTTTATGTGCATGTTCATTTCATGGACAATATTTTTATTCTCCTTTGCAGCTAAATGACTTTGTATAATAAAGAGTGCTTCCAGATACACTTTTTTATATACACATGAATAAAACACTGGCATTTTAAGATTTTTGTTCATGAATGAAAATATACATTGATTCATTTTAGAAAATATATTTGGATGTAATATCTGTTCAATAGGGAGACTTTAATAAAATATAATTTATTTCATTATGCCTTAGCAATTTCTACTCTTTCCTATGTGTGTCACCATGGAAATTTCATTATTCATATTAGCATTTAGACCTTTGTTTTATTCAGTGACTGCCTCTGCTAAGAATTTGATGCATTTCCATTAAGCAGCACACAAGTAAAAGAAAATAACTTCTGAGAAAAAAAATAAAAGGAAAAAAAGAAAAACAACCCTGCAAACATATTAGCTCTACAAAAGTGAGGGAGAACATATCTAAGAATCTGATTTGGGAATGAAAGCTGGATTAAGGCAAAAATGCCAATGATTCCTAACCCTCACATCTCAGTCTGTCACAATCACAATTTTCTCTTCAACCATAAATTTAACTTGATTAGGAGAAAAATAAATCTTATTAGAACATCCTTTTTTATCTCCATAGAATTACTGATGTGTGAAGTGATATCAAGAGCCAGATTGTTTCAGCAGGGGCGTCTGGATCATATAGTGAGGTAAATGACATGGAGGGGTGGGAGCGAAGGAGCTGATGGAGGGCGACACTCTCTTCTCACACAGCTTTCAAGCATGCTCCCAGCCTATTGATAGCATTAGGATGCAGAACAAGGAGTGGGAACTGTGTAGTATTCAGTATATTTGCAGTCTCAATCAGTTGACACGAGGGAGCAATGAAAGGCATCTAAGCTTCTAAGCTTTAATTTATTTTTTTTAATAGGGGGTTCCCAAGACTTTTTTTTTTTTTCACTGCAATGACTTCACTCCTCTTAAGACTCCTCAATACTATATTTTTATTCTGTATAGTTTTGTCAGACAATACCCTTTGAAGCTTTCCGCCAAGCTTGTGGAAGGGAAGATGCAGCAGCTGTAAGTCACTGCTGCCCCTCTCAACCAGCACAAGCCCTGGCCAAGCAAATTGCGCTGCGAATGCCCTGAAGTGCAGGAAGCCAAAGAAATGGCTTAACTCACCATATGTTGTGCAGGCCAGAAGCAAAGGGTTTATTAGTCACAGAATCATAGAATCACAGAGTATGTTGAGTTGGAAGGGACCAACAAGGATCATCAAGTCCAGCTCTCAGCCCTGCACAGGAACATACCCAAGAGTCACACCATGTGCCTGAGAGTATCATCCAAATGCTTCTGGAACTCTGCCAGTCTAGGTGCTGTGACCACTTCCCTGGGAAGCCTGTTCCAGTGCCCAACCATCCTCTCAGTAAAGAACCTTTTTCTAATGTCCAACCTAAATCTCCCCTGACACAACTTCAGGCCATTCCCTTGTGTCCTGGTCACCACAGAGAAGAGATCAATGCCTGCCCCTCATCTCTCCCCCATGAGGAAGTTGTAGACTGCAGTAATGTCTCCTCTCAGTCCCCTCTCCTCCAGATTGAACAGAACAAGTGACCTCAGCTGCTCCTCATACGACTTCCCCTCAAGGCCCTTCGTTGCCCTCCTTTGGAGACTGTCTAATAGCTTAATATTTTTCTTATATTGCAGTGACCAAACTGCACACAATATTCAAGGCGAGGTTGCAATATTACTGCACCAATCAGCATATATTACTCATATCTTATCAGCATTATATTGTTGTTTTTTGTTGTTTTGTTGGGTTTTAACTACAAAAGTTATTCCTTCTCAGTTCAATGACAGTGTTTTCTGACATTCCAGGAAACACTGAATTCATGATACGTGGGTTGTTGATGGGTCCATATCTTATGTGAGTTTAGCAAACAAGACAATATTGAAATACTGAATTACTACATAAGCAGGAGTGATATTGCAAACATTCCTTCCCTTCCTGCTTAAGATTCTCACTGCTGAGTGAAGAGCGGTTTCTTGGTTCCTATCCTGCTCTGTGCTGCCTATTGGTGATTTTGAGGTGCAAATTAAGCACATGACAGAAAAATGAAAAGACAAAGCATATAAAAGCATCCATATGCCTCAGAGATTTTCAATTGCCACTGGGGAATTTCAAGGAATTTCTAAAACTAATTGCAGTGATGCATACTGTCCTAAGAATTGAACGGTTGAGTAAGAGCACCAGCAACTATGCATGAGGACCAAGCTTTTCACATGAAGGAAAAGTAACTGTTTAGAAACAAAAAATCCTATTTAATCTGAACATGTGCAAACATAAAAGTAAGTAAGCAAACAAACAAAAATTCTCACTAAGATATTTCATCCATCCAAAATGACAATACAGGTAGAAAAAAGAAAACAGGGGAGCTTACTACTTCTCAAGTTGTGTTTCATCAATGTACACATTTATGTTATTTTTAAAACTTAGTCTCCGAGTAAATGTTTTCACTACTGGCTTAGTAATTCTTTTTGGTTACTTGCTGGAGGACTGGCTGAGCCATCAGATGGTGTGTAGTCCTGCAAATTCAACAACCCCAAAGAAAGACTCTAATATAGTAGGTAATCAAATAAAATAACTTCTCATTTTAAAAATAAATAAATAAATAAAACCAAATCCAAACCAAATAAAAATATTGTATTGTTTATATTTCGTTATTATTAATTTATTATTCATATATTAATTATTTATATTTAATATTAGTTTAATTTTTAAAAATTTTTTGTTATTTGGGGTTGATCAGGTGAGATGGTCAGAACTGAGAAAGATAATATGCTTCATAGTTCATGTTTTGATCTGCATTAATTATTTGAGCCTCAGTATTGGCTGTGTCAATCCCTGTGTTAGTAGTTCCTCCTCTGTTAATTCATATTATAGTTGAATTAGGTTTTATCAGTAAAAAGCATACTTCATCTGCAAAAGGGTCTACTTTGTTTTTTGCAACTGTGATAACTGTGAAGTTTGAGTTTGGAGAAAATAAATGCAGAGTGTAGATCTGTATGCAAGTTCTGTAATTGTTACTGGCTTTAAATTGCCTCTTGTTCCACAGCGAAATAAAAGAATAATAATAAAAAAAGTAATGTGGAATGATGTACAGTGTCTAATAGTATTGGTGGCTTCACAGTTAGATTTTCTTTTTATTTGTTTTATTTTGGCTGCAATCACTGGAATACATTGGCTGCAGTACTTGCAGATGGAAACTAAGTACAGATGTGCCAACATAGGCTCCAGGTTTGTAAGTATACACGTTTTTATTACAAGTAGAGCAAATAGCTTTCCCTGGATTATCCAAGCTGAAGTTGAAAAAGTGCCATGTATAAAAGATTTCCTGCTGGAAACAGTTGAAACTCCACGTACAACTGCATTTTGAATAGAAGATTATTTTCTTTTTTATGCTGTTTTGGGGCATATTTGTTTCCTTTATTATTGTAGCCAATACTGTAGTTTTCTTAAGAAGATGCTCATTGCCTCTATGAGTTTCCTCAGACACAGAAGCAGTAAAAAAAGTGGAAGCATATTTTTCTGTCTCAAGAACAACAGTATTAATTTGAATTTCTGAGCATACCTCCACTGCGTTGGGACACCAGCCTATTTTGCACACCTTGAAACTTTTGGGAATCAGTATCATTGATGGTTTTACATTTTACAACATTAGAATCTTGAATTGATTCTCTCATTCAAATTCATGACCAAAACTAAGTGCCTTAAGCTGTCTTACTTTTGTTTTTGGAAGAGCTGTGGTCCATTCCATGCTTTTTTTTTTCCCCCCCAGTGACTCCACAACAACTTAATTGAAAAGGTGAATTGGTCTCAGACCTTCAGCCTTCTGTCTTTTTTTTAGTCTTTGCAATTAATTTCTCTAACATTACATAACAGAACAAATCCTTGAGAAACAAGCAGTTTCTAGGAAAAAAATGTAGACAAAAATATTTAACATCTGATTGACTATGCGTAAAAATTAAATGGCAAAATATGACAAATGACAAGCTATTTCATATAAATGGTTTTGGTTTGTTTTTCTAGTTTCACAACCTAATACTTGAAACACTGTATGTTCTTAACTGATATTTAATGTTGTCTCTTTGCTAAATTAATATTTAAAGAAGCCTAAAGAGTTCTTGCTTTTAAAATATTCATGACTGCTGCTCTTTTATGTGAAACAAATTTCAAAGGAAGAATCCCTAATTCACTTATTAACCAGTTTGTGTCTTCTCATTTGCCTAAGCAATTTTTACTGGCTTTATCCGTGAATCTGAGTCAAAGTGAAAGTCTAATAATTGCTCTGTAGTAACAGATACTGGGTAGATTTACATTTGGGAGCATGGCAAGCTATTTTTTTTTTTCGTCTTCCTTATTGACACTGGAACTATATGACTTGGAAAAGCAGGGATACTTTCAGGGGGAAAAAAAATTATTGCAAAGATCTATTGTTTATCTAAAATATATTTTCTAAGCTTATTTCTACTGTCTAAAAACTTGCTTTGATCTCTTTTATTAACAAATATTAGAGCACTATTCTAGAGGGTTTAGCAGTGAAGGACCCTCAAGAAATGAAAAGGTAAAAGCTTCAACATGTAACCCCACTGTTCTTTCACTGGAGAGACTGTCCCAAGGAATAGGTGGGTAGCAGAGTCACATGTTCATTGAACTCTTAGACAGCAAGTGTAATGGAAAGAATAGTACCCTCTTTTGATATGAGTACCAGAAATGGATGGAGACTCAGAGGCTACTATATTGTTTCACATGGAGTGCAGGTAACAGCTGCTGGTTCCCTTTGGTCTCTGCTACTCTGGTCTGAATTTACCTTGGCAACATGAGCATGACAAACTCCTATCCCATTATTAGCAATATGTTCAGACAGCACTTCCCTTACTCTTGTTTTCATTTTCAAATGTAGCTTTTGAAATTTACTCTGTCTGCTTTTCAGATGAGCATCACAAGAGACTGATGCCAATCTGCAGAAGATTTTCCTCCAGCAATCTAAATTTGAGCCCATGGCAGACTCTGCAGGCAGTTTTTTGGCAGCATCAGAGATACTTCTGTGTTTGCCACTTAATTAACTGTTGATGGACCATCTGGATAGCTTATTGTTTATGTATGTAATTTTTCTTTACTTCACCTTGGAATCTGCATAAGCAATGCACACCCATATATTAAAAAAAAAAATAATTGGGTAAGTATCCTTTTTGATGACTGTACAGGCAGAATTTTGAGGGCTATATTATACCAAGAAGCTATTACATTAGCCAATTTACATACTTTAACAGAGGAGGGTGAGATTTGTTAAAATTGATTTTACCACCTTTTTATCCCCAAATTACCTACACAATTGTTTAACTTGTTTCTCAGGGAGAAATCTGCACTACTATATTCCATTAATTTCTTAAATTTGTTATTATAAGATTTCAGAAGAAGGTGAAAGCCCAAAAGGTAGTTTTAAAGAGGAAGAGAGGAAAAAGTTCAGATTAATTGCTTTTCACTACTTAAAATAGATGACTATGCAAAAACTCTGCCGTAACAAGTGTATAAGAAAAGTCATCCTACTAAATTTTATTTCATATAACTTTTTCAAAGTAGAATTGAATATTATATATGAGTTTTTTAAAATGCACTGAAGAAGAAATTGTTTATGGACTTGTTTTCAAAAACTCTAACCTCTAAATTAGGATCTAATTCATGAATCCCTATTTTGAAGATATTAATAATAAATGCCTGATTTCAGGGCTAATACCTACAGACAAAGTAAAACAAATTCAACTCCTGTGGCAAAAAACCACAAAAAGATCCAAACTAACCAACTAACTAAATTACTCACAACACCACTCCCCCCCGCCAAACAAAAAAAAAAAACTGTTAAAAAAAGCCCAAAACAGGATGGATGAAATGATGATTTTCTGGAGGTTAGTAGGAACTGAGATTTCTCACTGTCTGTGTAAAGTCAACAAGTTCCAAAGATGCATCTGATCTACAGTAGTTACTTGAAATAAATCCAACTCTGAACAAATTGCAGTTTAGATTAGTTCTAGAATTTATCCATTATTTCATACTCACAAGACAGAATTACCTGTTAAATGTATTTTGAGTGCCATTGTGTTTTAAAATTATGAGACCTCATGAAGTCAGATTTTAAATATTGTTTCTTTTATAAAAATAAAAAGTCTGTCTTAAATGGTGAGAGATTTGCCATTCATAACTGAAAGACCTGCTATATAAAGTGTGTTTTTGCTTTAATTTCAAGTATAAGATTCTTGCTGGAGTGGATTTTCTTTATATTGAAGACCTAAATTATCTAGGTGGTCAAAGGTACTTTAAAATACTGTTTAGAGCAGATATATAATTCACTCCTAAAAGATCCCAAACCCAAACTCATCAACAAAAACCAACCCCAAAACAAACACAAACAAACAAACAAACCCCAAAGCAAAAATCACCACCCCACAAGTTTATAGCCTGTGGACTCACTGTAGAAAGGGACTGGAGCACTTCAAATACAAGCAAAGGCTGAGAGAGCTGGTGGGACTGTTCAGCCTGCAGTAAAGAAGACTCAGTGGGATCTCATTAATGTATATAAACACGGAAAGGAGGGTGAAGAGGATGGAGTCAGACTCTTTTCATGGTACCAGAGAGGCAATGGGCACAAACTGAAACACAGGAGATTCCCTCTGAATATCAGAAGATTTCTTTTACTGTGAGAGTAACTGAACACTGGAACAAGTTGTCAGGGAGATTATAGTGTCCCATCTTTGGAGATATTAAAATTTATCTTGACAGACATAGACAACTGGGTCAAGGTGGTCCTTCATGAGAAAGGGGAGTGAACAAGATGACATCCAAAGGTCTCATTCAACCTTCAGGATTCTGTGATTCTCTGAAAGGTTCAAAAAAACAAGACTTTTGTTTGGTCTGCTTCTATAAATATTTTCTTTCACCACAGAGCTGGAATCAACTGTAGCTTTGTGTTCCCTTGGTACCACATGTTTCTTCAAAGAGGTATACAGGCCAACAATCTTGCGTGTCCATATGCATCTTTCTCTTTTTTTCTGGATAAACCTATTTTCATATTTTGTCTTGGGTTTTTTTTGTTATTATTATTATTTTTATTGGTTTGGGGTTTTTTTCTTTCCATTTTGTTTGTTTGTTTCCTTATCTATCTCTTCCGGAGTTTTGCCAAGTATAGTTGAGAGATTATTTAGAAATCTCCAGGTTGGCCAGTGTTGTCTCACACCTTTAAGCAGGTGTTTGGACATAATGGAATCTGAATGCTGCATTTCTCTTAGCACTTCTAGGAGCGATTTAGAAATAATTTCCATCATCATAGTAAAAGCACTTTTCCTGGTTTCAACACTGCAGTATATGAAGATAGTGAGTGCTTTGCACACTTACTTCTGCAACAAGGTAAGTTACAGAGCTAATATAAAAATTAATTTTTTTATTGTCAAGTGTTGAGAAACAATCACCTGATAATGAAAGCGGCCAAAAAGGATGGTAGAACTTATATATTTCAAAATACATGGTTCAAGAGCCATAAAGAAGACTTTAGCTTAGGAACAGAAGCTCAGATATAAACTTCACGAATATGAATCTTCCTATGATATGTTACTTCTGAATAGAATTGTTTTTTGTAATTCCTTTGCATTGACAATTTTTCTCTCTTTTTGTTTTTTTTAAACTGGTTCATTAAAAATAAGAAAACAAATACAAGTTTGAATTAGAACAAAAAAAGATGTCTAAATAAGAATTTAAGACAAAATTTTAAGTCACATAAACTATTTTTAAATTACCATATTGCTTCTGAAATTCTTGTGGATTTTTCAACTGAAGATACTTAAGTTTTTTCCTGAGTCTCCATACAAAAATTCCTAGTTCTATAAAAAAAAACCAACAAAGGAAAACATCAACTTTAAGAAAATAAATACTTTTGCAGAGTCAAGATAGTTCATTAAAAGTATTCTAATGTTCTAATGTGTTTGTGACATTTTAAATACATATTTTTAATTGGAATTGGTGTTAATTTTTGGTGAATTTTCCCTTTCTCCACTGACACATAATCTGAACTATTTTGAGTATTTGTAGGTTCCAGTGAAGTCAATTGAACTTGCAGTGCTGACCACATTTCCTTAAAGGGCTCCAAATCAGAAGGAAAAGAAACGAACTTTAGGTTTACTCCACAGACAAGATGTCTACACCTTGCTCCAGCAATATGTTCCAGAAGTAACTGGAAAAGACAAGTCCCCTCTCTTGACATATAGAGTTGCTATTTGAATTAACTGTGATACTAATTTAATTTGGAAAAAATTAGGATATTTAATTTTGTTTCTTTTTATTAACCTCATGCCAATTGTAACATATTCTAAATTGCAAATGCACTGCATTTATAAACAAGTAGTTGAACACAGTTTTTATACTTTTTTGTACTTTGTCATTGTCCCTACACTATTTCAGGTGATGTCATTGTATTTCATGCTCCTATTCTTGCCTTTATCCTATAAAGTTCTGAGCCATTTAGCAGTGATCACCGGTTTACACCTTCTTGCAAAGCCAGGGAGATTAATTTTAAAATCTTCAGCCTAACTCAGCTTTGTTGCTTTTCATTATTATTATTTGCATTAATACAGTACCGAGAAACAGGTTAAGACAGATGGAAGATTTTATAGCTCACACCTTAACTACTGCTATAGGCTGCAACTGAGTTATGAGAAGAAAGAGAACTTAGTATTTTGAAAACAGAAGTGGTGGATGAGCCACAAAAATGGTGTAATTCAGACACGTATTAACAACACAGCATGTCATCTGATCTTTCTGAACCTTTTAGGGGGTACAGATTTAACCCTAGATTCTGAAATTGGATCTTCACAAAAAAAACTCCATGTAGATTTCTTTTGGGAGTTTCCATTAATGAAGTGTTCCTCTTCAGAACATTAGTCTTTGCCTTCGCAAAGATCAGATTGCAGAATTAGGGCAGTTCATTAGGAGCATTCATTAGGCATCTACAAGCCATTTCAGATCCTGCTAGAACAACAAACGTACATATACACACTCCCACAACCCCAGAACCTCTTCCTCCAACTAAAGAAGAAACAACAATGAAAAAAGACCCCAAAGTTTCTTTTCATTATTTGAGTTTTGTGGAATTTTATTGCATTTTATTTCATTTCTTTGCATTTTATTGGAATGCAACAAATACTAGATATGAAGCCACAGAACTTAGATTTGAAAAGGGTGAACTAGTATCTGAACTGTAATTTCTCACAGAATCAAGGTCCTTGGTTCTCATACACAGTTCTAAAAGTGCCTTCTAGCCCTTATACAGCTGTGACTGAAACCTGTTCCCTCTTCCTTATTCACAGCCATTGAAGAGACCAGTAAGAATTCAGAAGAGTTCTGAAAGCTTATATTTTGGTCTAGGGACTTGTTGTTGTGACAAGAATTTGTTTTTCCTTAATATCCAGGAGGAGGGATAAGACAAGAAGACAGTTTCCTGAAAAACTATTTCATTGGGTACTGCTTCTCTTTACAGTTCTTATGAATTTTATAAAACATAAATTGGTATTGGCAAGTAATTACTCATTCGCAGGTATCATTTGCATTTAACACATGCTGGTGGACAGGTAATGATTACCTCAGAAACTTCACTTACAGCTGCGTTCATTCTCCTAATCTTTGCTATATAGCATGCCTATAGATTTTATTATCTTTTCATTAAACACATGAATATATGGAGGCAGGTACTTCCACAGGATGATATATCTCTGTTTCTTGAAGACACTTATTTTTCCTCATGGACAACACAATTTTCTAGGGAGGTTAGACTCAGAAGTAAATACTTTTGGGTTATGTATATAAATTAGGTAAGAGTAATCTGAACCTCTGGAAGCAATCTTTAACAGCAAAAGCAAAATATAAAAAATCTGTCTTTTCTCTGGTTAGGTTACTAATTCATGTTAATCTTATTTTTATCTTTTTATTTGCTTTTCTTTCAATTAAAAAATGCAAATATTACTAAACACATTAAAAAGCAAAGTTTTAACTGTATCTCTATTGTGTATGTTCCTTCCATGCAGCACTTGCTATTTTGTATCAGTCATCTTTAAAATATGTGATGAAATGTTCAACATCTTCTAAAGTAGATTCAGTATCAGCTGCACTGTTTAAAAACCAGCCATGCAACAAGAAATAATACAGTAGCACGGTTTTTGTTTTGTTTCGGTTGGGGTTTTCTGGCACTGAGCTCTCTAAATATATTTGGTGTTGTCCTTACAGAAATGCTGGCTAGTTCTCAGATACTTTATTCTAACGGAAGGTTAACTCTGTGAAAAATAATGGGCTCAACTCAGCAGAAAATTCTAATTGAATGAAAAAATTCATTTTCCATGCATACAGTATTAGTTTACTACAGACTTTATAAACTAAATTCTTCCAAAAATATAAATGAGCTAGAGGCTATGCAATTCAAATTGAGACAAGGATTAAAACATTTGTCACAATGGTAGATTTAAAACATGCATCTAAATAAGAGCATAATTGTAGTCTGATGCACAAAAATTATCACAATAATAAGAGAAGTATAAAAATAGGAATGTGTTATGCATTTGTATGATATACTTGCACAGCAAATGAGAGGAATTTCAGAGTCATGTTGCTAAGAAGGAGTTACGAGAGTCTTTTTACATAATTCATCAGTGTGCAATACATTCTGTTTTTAGACAGGGAGACAAACACAACCTGAAGTGTGAGGCTTTAAATGGAAGTCAGACTTATAGCAAAATATTTTATTTCTCAGTAGTCTGTTTTAGTTCTATTGTATGATTATGACACAGTTAGTTATCAAGTAAAGAAATATATTTTCTGAGTAAGCTGAATTTAATTTGCTAGCTCTTTTTTTTTTTTTTTTTTTTTTTTTTACCTAAGATATAATGTGATACATGAAGGATGTGTTAAGCTGTGTATATTGCCTGCTTCACTTGGAGCAAAATCGCTTTATATCTGTCTAGAAACAAATATGGTTTCATAGGAAAAATCTCTATATTGGAACTTTCTGCATAAGTGAGTACAGGTCAGGCCAAGCCAACAGGACTCAGCAACATGGGCTACTAGCAATTATGGGAACTAGATGTTTATCTAATATTTTTTCTCAGTTATAAGAAATGTTTTGGTTTTGTCTTTGGTGTATTACAGAAAGACAGAAACAATAATTTCAATGTAGTATCCTATTTGTCTCATTTTTACACTCAGACTTAACTCTATGCTTGTCAACAGAAAACATTATTTTTGCTTAGTTTCATTTCTGGAAAGCAATATACCTGTGTGCACAAGAAGGAACATGTTATAACTGGAAGAGTCACACCACTGGAAAACATATCCATTAGTGGTTTCCCTAGACAGAATTGGAACTGTTTGGGTTTTTTTCCCAGAACCTGGTGGTCCAACAAACCATGTACTCTTATTCCCCACTCCCTTCACAATAAATAGTTGAATGTACTACTTTAGGCTTTCAAAAATTAGAAGCTTTATTTAAGATGCGCAGTACTATATATCACAGATCCATTAAGATACATGATTTTAAAAAAATAATTTAGAGCATGTCATATAATAAATCCGACTGAACTCTGTTCAAATAGATTGAACCAATGCTTTTTGGGATTTATCTGCAGAGCTATATTATTGTGTAGGGGAAAAGTACAACTGCAAGAATAAAAAATAACTTATGCAAAAGATCTTTTGAACTGTGAATGAGTTTATTTGCATATCTTCATTGGGTATTATTTTCCAAGAACAGGATTTGACTTAAACAAAATCCAGAATGTTTATTTTGCAAAGAAAATCTATGCATTATTTCTAATAAAGCATAACATTAAAGAAAACTAACAAAACCCCCAAAACAAAACAAACAAAACAAAACAAAAACCTCAAACAAACCAACAAAAACAAAACCCCAAACAAAACAAAACAAAAAACCTCCCACCAAACCAAAACTATCCTTTCCCACAGTTTTTAGCACAAGTTCCCTTCCTCCACAAAGTTTCTTCTGAATCTATTGGGCTTGTACTTGCACATGCACATTGTACTTGTACATGGTGTTTGGATTGTGATGCTTTGCTGCGATGTGACAAAATACCGACTATAGTGTTTTCCTTTGATGTTGTTGCAGTGATTTAGTTTACATTTTGAACAACAAAAGTGGAATTGAGAAACACATAAAGCCAATCAGACTTCAGATCCTATTTATTCTGATAATCCTTAGGCAGCAGGTAATTGCTAACCTACTCACTGTTTCATAAATGAATTCTTTGAAATAAATTTCTCTCAGTGATATTTCAAATGTCTTTTCTGCGCTCAATAAGTAACTCAGCTATTTTTTCTGCTATTAGTTTTCTCTAGACTAATTCGGTTAAGATTAATGGTAGTTAGAATCCTCTCATTTGACTATTGTGTTTGACAAAAAAAACCAGTTTAGGTGATGAATGAATAAATTAATTTCTTTTTGCAATTGATTGAAATTATATTGGTTAGTATATAGTAGAAATCTTTCTTTGCAGAATATCTTTAAAAAGGAAGAAAAACTGTCATTTACGTTTGACTTGAGTCAGAATTTTTGTGATTTAGAA
This sequence comes from Myiotriccus ornatus, assembly GCA_036023395.1. Classification (NCBI taxonomy): domain Eukaryota; kingdom Metazoa; phylum Chordata; class Aves; order Passeriformes; family Tyrannidae; genus Myiotriccus; species Myiotriccus ornatus. The sequence goes on along the minus strand of JAYRBT010000001.1, from coordinate 80,950,502 downwards.
GAGGGTTTACTTGACTCCACAAAGATAAAATCTAACTTACATCGGTAGAAAGAGGTGTTGTCCCTCCTAAATACAATGGTAACTGAACACTTGGACTGTACATTGTAAGCCATGGGTAAATATGTTCCTGTATTCTGACTTCATTTGAAGATTAATTAATTTTTCAGTCTTTAAATTGATATAATGAGAAGCTTTAGTAGTTTACATTCTTAAATCTAGACTTGTTAATCTGTAGATGGGCTGTTGTAAATACCACTTGGGAGTTTGCTCTCTTAGACATACCGTTGCAAACAGAGCTGAAAGACATTAGGTTTTCTTTCTTAAATTTGTTTTCCATTAAAGATTACAATACCAAAAGGTGACTTTTTTTTTTAATAGACTTTTTTTAATTTCTGCTTCCCTCCAGATCTAGACATCTTCTTATATATCTCTAAGAGGGTTTCTTGTGGCCTATTTACAGTGTTGATAATTTTCAATCTGGTTTTGTGTTGATTGCAGGCTTGAGTTATCTAACACTTTGCTAAAAATAAATTTCATTGCTGAATATTGAAAGCATTACTGGTAGATTATTTATAAAAAATCTTAATGTTTAAGAGCATCTAGAATATTGATAATTTTACATAGGAAGGTATCATGTATATTATATGAGAAGCAAACAATCAAATATTTAAAATTGATTGAATGATTCAGAATATTAATAATGGATCACATCACAAAGCTTCTCATCATATGGGTTATTTCTGTCCTGGTCAGTAGGAAACAGACATTGTTGCTATATAAGAGCTGCTGGTTTGTGGTGTGTGTGTTTTTTGTTTTTTTTTTTCCTGGTTTGGACTTTTGAAACTTAGAAGGAAAACTTTGACTGGCATCAGAGTTTCAGGACAATGGTTACATTTTAATTTATGCTGAGCTTTGAAAGCAGAAAATGGCTTCCTAAAACTGAGTATGTTTAGGCAACAGTTGTGGTAGATCTCCTAAAGATGAAAAACCTCTCTTTTGCCAGATGTAAAAGTAACAAGAATCTCTCTGTGATACAGCTTTCCTTTTATCTGATGATCAGATTTATTTTTTAAACAGCCTTCTGAAATAGAAATTTAAATAATTTCTTCACATTCAATTCTATTTCACGGAAAAGGAAATAAGACATTAACTAAAACAATCTTTTAATGTAGACCTTGAGAAACAACTCAAGCAACTCCATCATTTTCTAAGTTTTAAATACCAGAGAACATCTGGGTGTTCTCCTCAATCAAAAAAAAAAGTCAAGACCAGAAAGGTCATAGCATTTCTCTACATTAATTACCTTTTCAAATGTAGAAAAGAATTGTTCTCTGTAATTTCATGTTCCAGAAATGTTTACTGTAGTAAATTTAAATTTATCCCAAAATAATCCATACCAGAAATAACTTTTAACTCCCTTACTTTCTCTTTCAATACTTCCTTATATCAGCAAACTCCCCAGACACAAGACACCAGATTATTTTGTACATAATGAGGCTGCATATCTAATAATTTTTCTAAAACAATTTGACAGAAAGGTAAGGCATGTTAGTAACAGTAAAAGACTTCAGTACTTTTATTAGGGACTATTCAAGTTCTAGGAACATTTCCAGAGTTGCAGACAATACTTTCAGACTGGTAATTTAAAAGCAGAAGAAACTCCCTCATTATTTCAACAGCTTTTGTTTGAAATATTATTCAGTTGCTCACATGCACAGCAGGAAATAAAGAAAGGAGAACAGGCTTTCAAAAACAAATATTAAATCTAAATGTCTGTAGACTTACAGCAGATAGCAAACAAGCAAAATATATTAATGACCTTTGGTATAATTTGATAAACTATGACACAGCTGGAAACACTGAACGGAGAACCCATAAACACACCTTTTAATAAATACAAATTCTGCTTAGAAGTGAAAAAAAAAAGGAGTGCTCTGAAAACCCATTAAAACTCACAGTATGAAGTGGTATAAAGAATTAAAAGGGTCATCATAATAGAGTAGTATAAAATCACCATGTTTTATGGGAAATTAATAGAGATAACATCAGCTGAATTTCTTTTCTAATGGGAAACTACATTCCAAAAATACGATCCAAAACACTCAATGTATATGAATATTTTGATCTTAAGGCAGAAATCTTACAAAAATATGGGTATGGTTGGGGGATTTTTTTGGACTCTCATGTAAATTTCACTGAATTTAATCAGATATTTGACATAATTGGACAAGTTATTGGATGGTATATTAAAATTTTGTCAGTTCCTTCAGAAAATTATAGTTTATTCTGGAAAATATTTGCAGGAAATGACAAGAAGTTAGGGAATTTACTCCACAATTGGTGTTGAAATAAGGAACCTTGTGACACCTACTTTTATTTCTAATACTTTTAACTTTTATTTGGACTTATGTTCTTATATATTTTCTGATGTAATTCTAAATCTTGCAATGTGTGTACTCATATATGTCTAGACTGAACTTCAGGTAAAAAGAATACAAGTACAACAGTAATCTATTTCTGCATATTCTGTCTCTCAGTGGATTCATAATGTAACAGAAGTCTTTAAACTTGTGTTTCTGCAGCTCACCATATGCATCCGCATCCCACCACAGAGATTAGCACAGACCTAGTCATGTTAGTTTACATATCATAAGCAATGCAGTCAATTTTGGGATTAATGTGCTGCACTTATTTGTGAAGCAAGGTATCTCTGATGCTATCCATTGCGTCCTATAGCCTTTGATTATCGCTTTAGGGACCACTACTTAGAATCATAGAAGCAATCGGGTTGGAAAAGACCTCTGAGATCATCAAGTCCAATCCTTGACCCAACACTGCTGTGGTTGCTAGACCATGGCACTCAGTCCCACATCCAATCACATCTTAAAAACCTCCAGGAACGGTGAATCCACCACCTCTCTGGGCAGCCCGTTCCAACGCCTGATTAAACTCTCTGTAAAAAGTTTCTTCCTAATATCCAACCTAAACTTCCCCTGGCAGATCTTAAGACTGTGCCCGCTTGTCCTACTGTTGATTGCCTGGGAGAAGAGGCCGTTGCCCACTTGGCTACAACCTCCTTTCAGGTAGCTGTAGAGAGTGATGAGGTCACCCCTGAGCCTCCTCTTCTCCAGGCTAAACAACCAGACCTTGACTTCAGCCTAGAGAATGAAGAAAATACAGCCTAAGAAATACTTTCCAATATTTGAAATTAAGGTAGTTGTTCCAGATTTAATCCCAAGATTTCCTGAGTAGAGCTGTATTTCATTGCAACATGAGAACAGCAAATTCAGTGCCAGGATATACCAGACTAGCTGCTGAGCATACACTGTATTCAGTGTGTGCATTCACAGTAGCTGTCAGTCCAGGATACTCGGAGCAGCAGTTTGAAGCTACTAACCTGAAAACACATCCAGATATCCTGCTGAAATGCCTAAAATTATTGTTTATCTATTGGGTATTAGACAGTACATACATTGGCTAGTTCAGCTAGTGATACCTTATACATAAAAAAGTTGAAATGGCAAGATTAAAATAATGAAAGATGCAAAAGAATTGGTATATAATAGTTGACTTTTCCAGTTTCTGCTACTGATTTTTATACTGAGCAGAAAGAAGAAAAAGACCTTTCCTGAAATTATCCCTAAACCACAAAATGATAGATGAGAGAGAGAGAGATTGAGAGAGAGAGAGGGAGATAGAGAAAGAGAGATTGATTATGAAGACTTGAACACTTTCCCTCCAGGTAAACACTGAAAGCAGAAGTCTCTGCTTTCTTGGTGATATAGCAGTTGTGCAATAGTCTCACCATCTCTCTTGCTTCAGCAATACAGTAATATCAAAGTAAACACCAAGTTCTTTTCAGTTCTTGCCCTCCACAGAAAATTCCAGGTAGCAGATCATGGCCAGATATACTCATCTACAAGCATATAATGGAAGCATTTCTGACAACAGCATAGTTATACAAAGTGCAAACTGCTTCTAAAATGCCCAAGCACTCTTGTCCAGTGTTTAGCCATTTGCTCCCTTTTGCTAGCAGAAAGATTAAATTAGCTCTCTCATCAAATCTTACTGTCAGGGTGGGGTTTTAGACCATCACTGTTGTGACTTCAGAGTGAGTGCCGTACCTGCACAGCATCACATGCACTGAATTTTACGCATAATCTCTAATGCATAAATAGTAAAATCTCCTGGAACTTGTTTTCTTTACTAGTTCTCACCAGAAGTACCAAATAAATCTTTAAATATTCCAACTGCTTTGAATGATACTTTTAAATGCATGTACATGTATGTGCATGTGTGTTTATTCATGTCTATACGTTTATATTCAGACAGTAAGATTGATGCAGAAATAGATAACAGGTTAGCAAAGGCATACAGAGCCTTTGGTAAACTCCGTAAAAGAGTGTGG
>JAYRBT010000001.1:80895669-80941729 GCA_036023395.1 Myiotriccus ornatus | reverse complement strand
GCGCACACTGTAACTCACCTAAAAAAATCCAATGCGCAGGCTGGAAGGTGTAAAGACCTTCCCCGGTTCTTCGTTCGTGAAGTCTGGCCATTATATTATTATTATTATTATTATGAGAAGATGGATCACCAGCAGTAACATTCAAGAAGGTTGTGTAACCTTGGAAGGTTTCAATATTATTGTTAGGCAGGAACTCCAAGAGGGATGAATGAAACTGGAAAAGGAGACTGGGTTGACGGTTGGACTTGATGATTGACAGAATCTATGATTCTATGATCTTAAAAGTCTTTTCCAACCATAATGATTCTATGATTCTGTTTCTCTCTTCAATCCTGCTGGTGGGGGAGTGATCAGCTGTGTGGTGCTTAGCTGCTGACTGGGGCTAAAACACAACATAAGCCTTTTGAGAAAAAAAGAGCTGTAGAGGTTAAACCAAATAGGCTGACTGATTTTAATGTACCTGTTTACAGGTAAAGGGAGCAGATGAGTAACGACCATATGGGCACACAATATCCATTACGGAGAAGTGAAGGTTTGTCAAGTAGAGACATTTAATGGACATGAATAGGGCATTAAAATTTAGGCTTTTGCCTAGAAATGTGACTTTGAAGTGCAGAATGCCCACGTTTTATTTCTTTGTCCCTGATGATAACTTGCTCCAGATGCCATCCAGCAAGTGTCTGGAAGTGGCTGTCATTCACAAGAAATGCCATAGTTATTTGCTTCAGCTCAGGAGATTAACATCTTCCTCTACTACAAGCCTCTTCTGGAAGCCTTTTAATGGAAATATGGGTGGCAAAGGCTAATCCTAAAACTAGGTTTAAGCTAAGGTCACTTTACCTGCTTGTGGTATATCTCCGTCTCTGAACCTGTCTCCATGAAAAGAGAGAAAGGTGTCACTAAAATTGTCTTCTGGAGATACCTTTGAACTCCTGGTGCAAATTATGCTGAAATGTAAGAATGGAAAATACCTGAAGTACTAAAACAAGCAAAAGTTGATTAAAAACAACAAAAAAAGAGGTTAAAAATATTAACTATGCTAAACTTTCATTGGGATCTGCCAGGAATCAGACAGTATTTGCACAAGTGTAAACACTTACAGCTCTGTTGGGCAAGAGGGGATAAGAAATACACAGTGACAGAGGTCACTGAACAGTCATCATCTTTATTAAACAGAGCAACTCAGGCAGGAGATTTTCAGCCAGAGTTCATTGAGCACAAGCTCTCCTGTGCAGGTTAGATTGCTGTTTTCCAGCAAGTGCTCACTTAAGAGCTGTTCTCATTTGTGTGAAGGAAGGAGAAAATTTTAATGTTTTTGTGTCTGAACTTGTCTCCTGTGCCTTTGTCCTTAGAACACCGCAGTTCACATGGATATTTCATCTTGCTTTGGAGGACTAAGAAAGGTGATTTCCTGGCAGATTTGGTTGGAAATATCTGGCAAAACACAGAATTTTTTTTTTTATTTTTTTTTTTTATTATCACAAACCACAGAAAAAGACCTTGGTGGAAAATGTGTAATTAACTTTTATTGTCTCCTTATTTGTTATAAATCTGCTCATGCTTCTGCAAAATATGAGTGACCAAAAAAATGTTACATTTGAGATTTAATGGTTTGTACTGAAATGTAAAAGAGTACGCCAGGAAGAGGTATTTAATAAATGTCTTCAACTACCTAATTAGTGGTCATAGAGAAGTCAAGTCCAAACTCTTCTCAGAACTGGGCATTGGAAGGAGGAAAGACAATGGACACAATCTGCAGCAAAGGAATTTCCTTGCAGAGATGTGGAAAAAACTCCACAGTGACACTGGCCAAGCAGTGGAATAAGTTGAAACCAGCTTGCTCAGAGAGGCTGTCTTTTTGAGGAAATTGAATATTTGAGTAGACAAGACCCTCAGTAACATCATTTAAGTCTGAGATATGCCTTCTTTTCAGCCAACACTGAGGCCCCTACCAAACGAAATCATTGTCTAAGTTTAAAACTAAGAAATCACATCTATTGAAGAGAATTGTTGAACTTTTCAGTAAGTGATACAAAACCATGAGTCAGTATTTCCTATTTTAAAATTGCAAAAGGAGATGAACAGGAAATACTGAGAATGAGAATATGAAAAACCTAAGGCAAGATCTGTTATACTGGAATTAAAACCAGACTACACTCTTTTAAGTTTAATATTTTTTTATGTTGTTTTTACTTTCAGTGTTCTTGGACATTAGTATTCTTTAATTACATTCACCAGTTTATCTGTTTTGTTTCTGTTAGATGGCCCTTCTAGACTTCATAAAAAATTTGCCTATAAAAAATTCCTTGGGAGACAAATTCTTGCAGTATTCTGTACACATAACCTGCCAACATTATTGACTGAACTTCCTATGTCCTTATAGATTTTCCAAAATCAGCATTGTTTAAGATTTAATATTTTTGCCTCACTACTCAGGAGGGTGCTGCTCTAGCAAATGGGCACTACAGTGAAGTAGGATCAAATGTTTTCTGCAGACTGCTGCCTCCGGCGGCATGTGTTTTAAATAAAAGTTACCATAGGTCCCACACCATATCTATTTTGCTTTACTTAATTCTGTTGTAATAGTTATTCTATCCAAATTTTATCTCCCAACAATAAATGTAAAACTTAATTTAAGCTATACCAATTAGATCTGGATTTGTGATTTTATCTCCTAGTTATACATTTAATAGTTGTTTTAAGCTACACAAATTGCTTTAGATCCTGGAGAAGGAGGGAGTGTGATCCTGATAAATCATACAGAGTTTCAGATGAAGTGCAAATGTGCTTGGTTAGGAGTTGCTGTTACTCAGGTTCCCCGTGGTTTTCTTTACACTAGTAATTGAGCAAATTACGGGTCCAGTCCTATAAACTCTCAACAGATGGAACTTCTGTTTCCAATAGAAGCTATGTTTGAGAGGGACTTGCTCCTAATGCTGGGGCCAGCCAAAACTGAGGGGTTGGGAGAGGGGAGGAGAGGTAGCACACAGCAGCTCAGTCTCAAGAGCAGACTGAAGAGGACAGCCAGTCTTTCACAGCTTTCTTTTTTTTTCCCTTTTCTCCTTGCCTTGGTGAGGGAGCAGAAGAGATTGAGTAGTTTTACTTCTTACTCTCCTCATTGTGCTGTTTGTCTTGATCTTCCGGCTAATACATGAATGACCTAGACTTCATCTTCCCTCTGCTGGCTTCTGTGTCAGGAGATTAGTAGCATTCCAATTTCTGACTGAAATCACAACAGGGAAATACCAGGGGTTTGAAGAAAAGCACCTTTTAACAGAACTGAGTGCCATGTTGAAACAGCTTTGAAGAAATATACTTTAGAAATAAGTGTCTACCAGGCAGGACAGTTTGCATGCTTTGCTTTGTTCTTGCTACCGTAACATCTACTGACAAACATTTTTCTCACACTGATGGATAATTTCTGCTCAAGTTCATGAGATACCTTTCTAGACTGGTGTTACACTCCAGATTTTAATCCATAAACTGCCCAAAGTGATTACATTTTATTTAGGATTTTTTGAAGTCTTTTAAAAGATTTGGGTTTGCTATAACCTCAAATTAGCATCCAGAGAAAGAGTCACACACTCTTCTCTAAGAAAAATTCTCTTAATTTAGTGAGAAAAATAAGATATTTTGGCAAAAGGTTTTACAGGACAACTAAGGGAAAAAAAATCACTAAAACAGCACAAAGACGCATTCCACTGAAAACACTCACTAAAAATAATCAATATACCAGCTTTAGTAAAACACAAGTCTTTGGTTTTAAGTTACCCACAGGAGAAGAAGAAAGAGTAAAGAAGAAAGGCTACCATACAAGATATGATGATTCACATAGTTCAGGTTGCAGGAGAGAGAGAGAAAGAGAGAGAATGAAAGAGAGAGAGAGAGTATGGAGTCCAACCACAGGCTCCAGCGCATGGTATGGCGGGGCTACCAAGCAGGTCTGCTCTGACTGACAGCCTGGCTACAGGGCCTTCAGCCTTGTTGGCTGTAGGCTTTCCAACTCCTCTGTGTGCTCTCAGAAGGCCTTTCCATGTACCTGCAAGTCAAGGCCCAGTTCTTCCCCCCCCACACACAGAGGCTCACAGTGAGTTGGTTCCAACCCATATCAGTAATTCAGTGAGATTCGGAATGAGTTATGGGAGGAGCTGTTGATGCCCTTGAAGGCAGGGAGGCCCTGCAGAGAGACCTTGACAAATTAGAGGATTGGGCAGTCACCAGCCAAATGAAGTTCAACAAGAGAAAGTGCCAGATTCTGCACCTGGGATGGGGCAACCCTTGATGTTTGTACAGACTGAGGAATGAGATGCTGGAAAGCACTATCAAAGAAAGGGACCTGGGGGTCCTGGTCGATGGCAAGCTGGATGTGAGTCAGCAGTGCCCTGGTAGCCAGGAGGGTCAACCATGTCCTGGTGGGCATCAGGCAAAGCATCGCCAATCGGTCAAGGGAGGGGATTGTCCTGCTCTGCACTGGGGCGGCCTCACCTTGAATATTGTGTGCAGCTTTGGGTACTACATTATAAAAAAGATACTACGCTCTTAGAGAGCATTCAAAGAAGGGCAATGAAGATGGGGCCTTGAGGGGAAGCTGCATGAGGAGAGGCTGAGGTCACTTGGTCTGCTCAGCCTGGAGAAGAGGAGACTGAGAGGAGACCTCACTGCAGTTACAACTTCCTCGTGAGGGGTAGACAAGGGGCAGGCACTGATCTCTTCTCTCTGGTTACTAGTAACAGGACCCAAGGGAATGACCTGAAGTGGTGTCAGGGGAGATTTAGGTTGGATATTAGAAAAAGATTCTTCACCCAAAGGGTGGTTGGGCACTGGAACAGGCTCCCCAGGGAAGAGTTCACACCACCAAGCCTGACAGAGTTCAAGAGGCATTTGGAAGATACTCTCAGGCACGTGAGTATCATCCCCACATGACTCTTGGGGTTGGTCTTGTGAAGGGCTAAGGGTTGGACTTGATGATCCTTGTGGTTTCCTTACAACTCAGCACATTCTGTGATAGCTTATCCCTTCATTCACATACATTTTGGTAGTAACATATCATTGCATAAATGAGTCAATTTGTTAACTTGAGCACACATAGTGGAGAGGATTCAAGACATTCCCAGCTAAATCAATTAAGTAGCTTGTGATTCTTGTTATATAGAGGGAGTTTTAATAATGCAATTATTAAATGGGATGCCAAAAGTGCATGAGAAAAGGAGCTTGTAACCCTGCTACCGATACTGGATTAAACAATTTTAAGATCTTGATTGTGTTAGGTGATCATCTCTCATGTAATTTGTTAGTGTGGAGGGAGAGAAGAGGCTTGCATTCTGAGAATGCAGCAACTTGCAGGTACCAGTCACCTACTAAGGAAACAAGTGTGGGGAAAAGAAAAAATTTTTGTGGAAAAGATTCCGAAATTTAAGTCAACAAACTACACCTCAAGGAAAACTCTGCTGAGAAAACTTTCACAGAACTGGTTTGCAGAATCACAGAATTTGCGGTTCTGGAAAGTCTGAGGACTTCCTTAAGTAGTTAACAGGAAAAGACCCTGGAGAACTAGCTGACAAACACAAGTTTCTGTTTAGAATGAAATGGTATTTGGAAAGTAAGTCTCATAAAAAAACCCCAAGATATAGATACTTAGCCAATTCAGAAAAAGGATTTATAAGAGTATAAAAATTACCAGATTTTCTCTCTGCTCAGCTTTTATCTCTAACTGAAAATCAAACAACTTAATATTCCCCCAAATAAAACTGAAAAAGAAGATTCCACTGCCAAATGCAATCAAGAAAACTGCAAGTTGCATTCTTACTCATAAACTTTAGCCTGCATGCTCATTTGTGGGTACATACGGCATGTCTCTATTTTTGTATTTCTCCCTTCAACTCATGCTAGTCAAGATGGGCTCAATTTATGTTGAACCTCTTTTAGAGCATAGTCCTTCTATAGTACACAGTGATATTCAAGTATAATGATACTATGCAATGTAGATGGCCATTCTCATATGCTGCAGATGTATACAAACACTGGCAGCCAGTATTTCGTAGTTAAAGAATAGTAAATTGCCTCCTCACAAAACTTTCAGATCTCACTGAATTTTCTTCAGTGAAATTTATATTTAGTCGTATAGTTTCACTGAATGACATGCTAACCAATATCTTTAAAATAATACAGGGCTTTCATAACTTGTTAATAATATATTTCAAGAAGTAGTACAGTCAGGTATAAACCTCTTCAGCACATATTATCATTTGCTTTCCCTTTCCTCCTACACTGAATCCATGATACTTAGGAACACTGCATGCCCTATTATCCTTATCATCCCTTACAGAGTTACTATTCCTCTGGACTTTTTTTTTTTTTTCTCCCAGGAGGTATGACACTGCAGAGATGACCAGCTCTGGTATTACTGAGAAACTTCTTGTAAGTTCTAATGCCAAATATGTGAACAAAAATGACAGTGTGAGCAGAGATCTGTTCACAGAGAGTGTGGTTTATGTTTAGATCACACAGGTAATTTTGAAACTTTATCCTTTCTCTATATAGTTTGCATATGATCACAGATAAATAGAACAGGATTTGCAAGAGTGGCTATGCTAATGTATTTCTTTTGCTTTGAAAACATTTCTGCTCAACATTTCTGGTAAAATGTAGAAGATAGTGTGAGAAGAATCAGTTTTTTCCTAATTTTATTATTGCAGTAACCAAAAACCCTTAGGCTCCCTTTTCATCTTGGAAAAGCAGGAGATGAAAACACAGGAGAGAGATATGTTGGACCAAAACGTACCAGGGCACATAAGTGGTGAGGAGTTACAGCTTGTAGTTGCTTTTGTAAGAGTATACCCTATAGTTTCTTAAATAATGTTTTTCTGTTTCATTAAATTATACAAAAATGAGGTCTGTTCTTGAATCCTTGAAATAGATAGAATTTTCCCATTACTATTACAAAGAGCAATATCAAGCCAAAATGAATACTAGGCTGGATGTTTACTGATCTGAACCTGGTAAAAACTTACAATGTGCAAAATATCACATTACCTTACTTCTGGAACTCTGCTTACTTGCAGTAATAGCCTCACTGAAATAGGTGCAAACTGGGCAGAAAAAAATTACTTCAGGAAGTTAATTTCCTATATTTTGCCTGGATTATTGAAGACTTAAGAATCCAGCACCAAGCAGATTCTTTTTTTGGCTGCTATTCTATAAATAGAAACAGAAAAGGAAAATTCAGTGCACTAGTTGGGTATTTTTTATGTGTGATGTTGAATAGCCTGATGAATGGACAGGCCCTGCAGGAGATTAGATACATAACCAACAAATACTGCAGAAGCAGCCAAGGGAACTGAGCAAATGAGGCAGAGATGAGAAAGGCCAAGGATACTAAAAGATTATGTTGGGATATCAGAGTGAAATAATGAGAGCATCTCTAATAAAAGCAAAATAACTACAGGTTATTTTGAGAATGTGAAAATGTTCTTACATAGATATAAGGTAAGAAAAAGAATGATCAATTTTGAATGCATTCAATTATTTTACTTAAGAAACTATTCAGACAAATGGCACCCTGTCATAGCTGCCAGCAGCCAGTGGTTTTACAAATATTCTCATGCATGATTAGAATAAAATGATTACTTACTGAGCTGTCCATTTTATAAATCCATCCAGATAACGACAATCCAGTTTTGGAGCCATTATTATTTTTAAAATATGACTAAATTCCAGAGGAAAACAAAATTAAAAGATACTTTGTGAATCGTTGAGCATAGATTTTTGTCATTATGTTCCTTTCCATTTCATAACCTAATTTTGTTAAAGACTGTTATGTGCCTGTATACTGGCATGGGATACAGATGATCTAAGAGCCATATCTTCAACTGGTTTTATTTCTCTCTGAGTAAGGCAAAACAAAGCTTTGAACAAAATACCTCCTGAGCTAACCTACTTCTCAGACCTGACCCTGGATGACTGCGAAGGGTTAAAGAGGCCAGATTTAGATGTCTAACTCTTAGCGAGTTGTACTCTAATTTTCTCTTTTCTTTTGGTCTTCTTCTGAATGCAGATGTGTAAGAGTTTGTATTTCTCTATATACATTCTTAGTCATAGTTTTTATATAGCAAGTTTCAGAGCCTGGGAGATAGGCAGTGAATCTTGGAGAGACCAGTACTCTGGTATATTATATATTCAGGGTTGTGAAAGATGGAATTTATGACTAAAAATATTTTCTTAAGGCAACCATATTCAACCTTAATCCCATGATTATTTGTGCATACTGGAAAAGAAAATGTATATATTACTCATACGACTTTGTTGAACAAACTACATCAAGGTAGACGTCTGACCATTTATATGGACAATAGCATTTTCTGAATATCTTCAGGACTCAGAGAAATAAACAGTTTTGTCAGCTGTAGGAGGTGGCAGAAAATATGGCTGTATTCCAACTCCACAAATTTGTGTGAGGTTCATCTCCTCTGAGGTTTTTAAAGGCTTTAGTTTGTTAAGAAAACATCTATACACCTTTTAGCACCTTTCACTTGGGGATCCATGATCAAAATTAGATATTGCTTAGCAGGGTACAAATCAATCCAGAGAAACATGAATAGTTTGTTTTGATAAAGTGACAAAACCAGTTGATGAGGACAATAAAATAGATGTGATATATCTAACTTTTATTAAAGCATTTGATATAGTGTCAAATGAAATCCTACTTATAAAATTAATTCAAATTGGCATGGATATGAACACTGTCACACAGAATGAAAACTTGCTGAAGGACTGCAAACAGTGCACTGATAAATGGCAATACATTCAGCTGAATTTACATCATATAAATGAAATTCAGAGATAATACTAAATTCATTTGGGAGGTGTTATGAAAACCTCCAAGGAAAGAGAATTATGTGCATTTAGTAATATGCCCATAAAATATCAAAACGTTTCACAGTTCCATAAATTTTAAGACCAGCAGGAACTATAATGACCCCCTGCAGAGCACAGACCATAGAATTTTAACAAGTGATTTCTATGTAACTTTAAGATGAACAAAGCCATCTATTTGAGAAATAAATCTATTCCAAATTTTAAAATTTCACATTTTAGAGAATTTATCATGACAACAGGTAGGTTGTTTCAATGGCTAATTATCTTTACCCTTTCTAAGAAAAATTGCACTTTATTAAGCAAGGTTCAGAACAGAGGTGTTGCAACTGGATACATTTGAGAATGTATAACCTATAGCAAGAGTTTAAATAAAAAAGAATTCTTGCAAAATACTAAAATGAAAAAGCCCTTGGGATACTGAATAGTAACTTCAGTTGAAATTTGGCTTTTCCAGCGGCCACAGTGACTCATGACAAGGGAACTTCGAGCTGCAGAGATAATAAGTCATAGACCAAACGTATGATCTCATTTGTGCTGCATAGTTTTGTGGCAGTCACTGTTTGAATTCAAATTTAGGTACTTTGGAACCAGCTGCATCTACATTGCGGTTTTAGATTAGATGGGGGTGTACTTTGGAAGCAATATCCCTCTCATCCCCACTTAATTCTCTCTGGTGCGCATAACAGAGCAACATCAGAACACAAAAATGGGTTCCTTTCACATAAATTTGGATGGTAAGATAGATGCAATCTCAAGGGTTTGGAATCTTCATAACCACAGTAATTCTAAAGTTATGCTTTAAAAAAAATCCAGTGTGAACATCAGGTCCTCATCATCAACAGTTTTGTTGTACAGACTAATTCCTCTTATACCACTCCACTGGTCATGTAGAAATTGCTGCAGAAATAGTGACTCTTGGCCACAGTTCCAAGAAAAATTAACTTTAGGGATAAAGCAGTGATTCATTCATTTGAGCATTTTATACTTAATTAGCTTTTCAGCTTGTAAAAGAGGAGATATTGTCATGTGAAGCTTCGTACACCAACAATAGAGCAAGTATTATTTCAGGTGGTATCGGTGATTTAAGTTGGTAAGAATGAAATTTCAGGAGGGATATTTTGTTTGAATGTCTGTATAAACTTTCTCACAATGAGGTGTGATTGTCAAAATGACTGCTAAGGGAAGTGTGGCGGCCAAAGTGTACAGGGCAGTTAAAAGCTCATCTGTACAAGAGACATTGTAGGAAGCAATATTTCAGTGTCACAGAAACAGAGTGAATTACAAGTTGGAAGGGTTCTTTCCCTATCTGTGATTTCCTTGAGTACATAGGTTCATAATTCAATAATAATTTATTTCAACAAAGGATGATAGGAAACTGTAATGGTTTAACCACAGACAGCAACTAAGCCCCACGCAGCCACTCACTCATTTGCCTACCTGCAGAATCAGGGAGAGAATCAGAAGGGTAAAAGCCAGAAAATTCATGGGTTGAGATAAAGACAGTCTAATAGGGAAAGTAAAAGCCACATCCCCAAGCACAGCAAAACCAAGGAATTAATTCACTCTTTCCCATGGGCAGGCAGGTGTTCAGCCATCGCCAGGAGAGCAGAGTTCCATCGTGTCAACCAGTTTCTTGTGAAGGCAAATGCCAAGAGTCCAAACCTAGCCCACTTCTTCCCTCCTCCTTCTTCTGCCCACTTTATATGCTGAGCATGATGTCATATGGAATGGAAAATCCCTTTGGTCAGTGGGAGTCACCTGTCCCAGCTCCTCCCAACTTCCCATGCACCCCAGCCTCTTTGCCAGTGTGGTAGTAAGAAAAGCAGAAAAGGCGATGGCTCTGTGTAAGCATTACTCATCAATAATAAAAACATCTCTATATTATCAACCCTGTGTTCAGCACAAATCCAAAACACAGCCCCATACCAGCCCCTGTGAAGAAAATTAGCTCCACACCAACCATAACCAGTATAGAAGCTGATTAAGGAAAAAAATTAATTAAGAATGAATTAAGATAATTTAAGTTAGAGTAAAGGTAAAGAAGCCTTAAGCATCCATTATTGCCATTTAGCCCTTCAGCTCTGTCTTTACCATGCTTAACTCCTTCAAAATTTTCTAGGACAGAATTCTGAGCAACTGTACTAATACATATCAGCTCAAACCTCTTTGCTGCATTATAGCACTGTGCTCTGTACAACTGTACATACAGGAAATCTGTTATGCTGGAAGTGAAAAGTTTTTTTCAGAACAGCAAACCAATCCATCTGAAAATGTGCACTGGTCGGCTGCAAAGACTATCAGCAGCAGGCGCCTGACACATATCACAGATTGGTTGAGGACTGCTTTCCAGGATCACATACGCTACTACCTTACTTACCATCATTAGGTAGGTCCCCAGAGCCTGGAAACATGAGCTGCTTTTTTTTGTTGGCTATTACCATGCCAAATCATATGTCATACAACACTGAAGGTGCTGGTAGAATGAGCAACCAACTAAAAGCTTGCCCAAGAAAGTTCTCCACTGACATCTGGAGACTCACAGTAATAAACTCCACCTGTTGTTCTCAGATACTGCTTCATACAGTGAGCAAGGACACTAATTTTGGCTAATAAGCTAATCACTATAGTTACTAAGTCTTGACATAGCTCCAGATACACTTTTATATCATATTTAGAATTATATTTTAAAACTAGGCTACAATCATGGAAACAGGAAGATCTTATGTACTGCTAGATTTGACTTATCCAAAGGGAGACAACATTTGTTAGTTCTATCACAAAGGCAGAGATATCTTTGTTAATGGTTATGTAGCACGAAAGAATAAACTAATTTTTTCCAAAACATGCAACAGAAATATATTGCCTCAGAAAAAAATTCTTGATCTGTTGCCCACATCATAATAAAAATTGCTGCCACAAAGAAACTTGCTCTTACTGTTTTAAATGTTTATTTGTTGTTTTCAAGGTGTAAAAACAATACTCAACTTCAGCACTTCTTACATGAGGTTGAACTATATTTGATTTAATTTTTGGGGCTTATTTTGACAGTATAAAGCATTAATAGCTCACTCAAAACCGAATAAAAAAAACCTGAAGCAATTTATTGAAATAATACATTCAATGAAGTAAAGGAAAATGTCTATTTTCCATATCATTTTTCCTAAGATACTGTTTTAACAACTTTTTCTTATTCAGGTTACAGCAAGGCTCTTTCGACTATTAAAGAGTTCTTAAGAGTAGCAGTAACAGTGAATGAGTCATGTTTCATAATGAATGTTGTGCTGTTCCTTGTAAAGCCTTAAGTCTTCCACAATTTCAGAGAGTCCTACAGAGTCAGAGAGAAGGAATCAGCTAGCAAATCTTGTTTTGATGAATGAGAAAAGAAGTACCTCCACGAAATACAAAATTGAAGTATAAAAAAAAAAGATACTTTTTGCAGAAGTTAGTTTCCAAAGTCAAGAGAAAGTCAAGTCAAAAGAGAAAAACAAAATAAAAAAAGTGATGGTGGGGGATAAGTGTGGAATTCAGTATATCTTCTTTTCCTAAACACTATCTATGAAGATTCCTATTCTACAGGAAAGGTATTTGAAAGAAAAGAGTAAAACTGAAAAAAAACCACAAACCAACAAACATTTAAAAGAGTAGTCCCATCAAGTTAAACTGTAGTAGAATACAGCAACATTTCCTGACACTTAAATACACATTTCCAAGGCACACTACACATAATGCTGCTTAAGCACAAGTCCAAAACCTGAAGTGAATTACTACTTAAAAATGCCTGTTTCTTTTACAGACCGAAAAGGCAATCTACCTTATTTAGAGAGATCTGCATTTTGCTGAATGAACTTTTGCTTTCTTAACAGCTAGATCAACGCAAAAAAAAAGTGACAAATGAGACAATTATTTTTATTTTCTGCAATAACCACCCCCCACATTTACTGGTTTTTGGGTTCAAATTTTTCACAGCTGTGGGAATTCCTACAGCTTTAAGCTAAGAAACTAAGATCAAAGAATGGGAACCCTGGTGATACTTTCTTTGGATAGTACTATCTATGTTTCCATTTGATCTAATAAGTATTTATATTCTTGCTGAAACAAGCTATTACCCTTTGCAGTGTTGATAAGGCATGCAAACAAACATGACCAGTTAAGGAAAATTCACACAGACTACATAGTTTTATGTTGTTACCTGCAATAGGTCTTTTAATTTTCTAATTAGAGTTCATGTGAAAGCTTTTATTATGAGTTTGCGTTATATTAGTGTTTAAAATACTACTATATTTTCCCAGATTTTGGAATATCAGTTACCAGAGTCTGTAACATCCGTGTCTTGTCTTGATCAAAAGGTTCCTTTCAGACAAATATTATTTAAGAAAATCTTTAACTAAGGTATTTAATGAAAATAAGTTCCTGTTTTTACTGTGGAGTTTATTTTGTGAGTGCATATTTTGTTTCAATGTGATATTTTAAAGGTGATATTGTATGCATGAGGCATCTTTCAGGCTTTTGATATATTTACTTTATTTACTTTATTTCTGAAATTCACAGTCAGAAGTTTTGTAAACTTCAAGGATTCATCTTAGTTGACATTACTATAAACTGCTACCACGCTCTTGGTAGAGTGTACTGAAGGTCATGCACCTCCTCTTAAAAAAATAAGCAAAATCTGTAGTGTGCCATCCATTCATTTACTTTTAAGACAGTGTCTCAGTATGGTTTTCTATCACTCTTTAAGAAAATTAAATATACTGTGATACTATGTTAGCTTCTTCTACCCAAAAAGGGTCTTAAAAAGATATTAGCTGCAGTAGTGAAATATCTACAGTTTGGATTTTTTCTTGTTTTATGTAAGAGGAAATATTTTTAAGATTTTAATCTATTTTTACCTGCATGGCTTTGAAACAATACAGTTTATAAAGGGGAATGAGAATAGACATATTCTAAAATAATTGGTTAAAACTAAAATTACTCAAGATGCATACATTAATTGAGAAGGAAGGTATAAATATCTTATTTGTACCATTCTAATTTGCAGATACCTATACACATACTTTTGAGAGTTTTGATGCAGATTTTTTTGTACTGAACATTAAATTTGCTAATAAGTTAGTTACTGACCTGTTCACAGTAAAGGAACTGAAACGGAAAGCTGCAGTGAGAAACTAAAGAGAAGGATATGTGGTTTTGTACTAGTGCCTTCACTTTGTTCCTCAGATTGGTCACCTTTCATGTTTGCATTTCACCATGATACAGACCATTCTGCCAAGACTCTCTCACCGAGAACCCCAAATGTCCACTAATGCATTAATAATCCCCTTCCTTGTATAATGATGTCAATCATTATATAATTAGGGCCTACTGATGTTAAATTTCAACCATTTAATAGCTTTCATATTATGAAGACAGTGATCTTTAACAAGAAACTGAGTGTGACTTTTTGGGAGAAATGTGAATCTACTAGATTTGTTTATACATTTCCCTTCTCATAGAAGAAACAAGTTCCTTAAGAGTAAAGCTTTTTTTTTTGTCTGTTAAGAGTCCCAGTAGAAGCTAACTTCTGTTAATTCCGTGTTTTCCTTTTCTGTGGTTCACATCTCTCCTGACTTCAAATTCAGAAGACCTTGCCTCAGGGCTGGGAGTCCTATGAGAAAAATTCATTTAACTGACATGTTCAAAATTAGATGAAAATGTATCAGAAACTTTCTCTACACTTCATATCTGTAAGACAAACCAAGACCCTTCTTCCCATGATCTGACTGAAAGCCACCTAACAAATATCAGTAACAGGGGCAGCTGTTTTTTTTGAAACAAGCAGGGACATAAACTTGTTCAGTGAAGTAAAGAATATTATCTGAAGAGTTTTAAAAGTTCACATAACCCTACTCTTTCTGCTGCTATGCCACATGCTTTCGCATTAACCTGTTCTCTCTTTTGTGCAGCCAGATTTATTATCACAGTCAAGTTAGGTGAAAATAGTCCCAGTGAAGCTGAAGGGATAGAACACAGACAGCAGTTATTTAAACTCTGGTCTGTAGCTGGGGAATCACAAACGGCAATTGTGAAAGGATTTAACATGGTCCAGACTACAGTGAAGGTGAATTAATCATAATTAAAATACTGATGCAAGCACACAGGATATCACTGAGATTCAGATGATAAGTAGTTACCTGTTAAAATACAATAATGTGACCATAACTCTGACTTTATGCTCTTGTCAATAAAGTGCCATGATTTTCTTGACAATAAAAAATGTTTAGCGTTGTAGTTTTAATATTTTGCCACAATTGGATAACATAAAGGAAGGAATGAAAATTTATTTTTTGTACATTCCTTACTTGTGGATCTTAGACCTCAAAATAAACTGAATTTCATGTTCACATTCTTAATGAAGCTGTTTGAGTTTCCTTGATTTTTGTTATTTGTTCTTAATGTTACTTTTCTTGTTTAAGACTGCTACATATACAATGAAGTAACCATAATAAGAGTGAGTTTTTGATGCCTAATGCTCCAAAGAGGATTTTTTTTTCTGTGCATAAGACAAATTATGGGTATTTTATATTTAATATTTATAGTAGATACATTTATTCCATGCTACAAAAAACTAAAGAAGAGATAATCCAAACGTTCAAGACTTAATCTAAGTTATATCTGCACTGTCAAAACCATATTTTGACAACTAGGCTAATTCACCTAGTCCAAAAAAACAAAAGCATTTTTGTGTTTAACTAGGAATACAAATTCCAAGTTCTGACACACAAATACTGGTCAGAAGAGAAGAACAATGTGCATGGGAGATACATTACCTTAGCAAAAGCACTAAATAAAATGGCATCTTTAAAATCCCATTTATTTTCCTGTGATTAACTGCAAATTGCAATTTTGAGTGAAATGGCCCTGTGAGACTTGGATCACAGCTATTAAAAAATATTTACTTTGTGTGTAGATATTTAACTTACTGATTCTTTTCAAAGTGAATGTTTCCCCCTATATTTAACAAAACACCACTTTGGGCTGAGTGGGATCAAACTGATATCATATAGATATCAGAAGGAAATAAATTAGGCAAAGTTGCGATGACCTAGGAGAAACACCAGTTGTACCAATATGAAAAAAGTAACTGAGATTTATGGGTCAAGAAGACGGAATGGTCAGGTGCATGTTTCCACAACTGACTGTCGTGGGCTCCCGGAGTCCTAAAGCCTGTGTAAAATTGTTATGGTGTGAAACACAGACTTTGTTATGAGCAAGAACTAGAAAGCAGAGCTTCTATCACTCACAGAAGCTCCTTCACAACATAATATGAAGTCTGGCTCCTCCATGCTCACTATTTTGTAAAGCCCATGATTCCTGGACTGCTTCTAGTACAGTGTGACATACATCCTAAGAGTGGGATAATGGATGTTGAATGGTGGTGGGGTGGTGAATGATGATCTCTGCCTTCCATATCTGTTGATCTTAGTGGTAGGTGAGAATACTCTGGTACCATAACATTTGGGGGAATAAATTATTAGATTGCAAAAAAGATCCTACATCCTACCTGTTCTTTTTGGGAAGACACTGTGCTCTGAAATTCAGTCTTATGTCTTGTATGTGCCCTGCCCTAAGCATAATTAAATTTGTCATTTACCCTTGCAGACTTAATTTTGATAAACTGCTTGGTCCACAGGTTTTGTGTGGAGATATTTACCAATAAAACACATTTTGAAAATTATATAAGGGTGCTAGATTAAACCAATTCTTTGCATCTTTAATTTTAGTATTTTTATTTTCATTTTAGTTGTGTATTAAATAATCATTGTAATAAAAAAAAGAACAATTTTACTTAGTTTATTTTTTTCTGCATTCTGCAGCTCACTTTAATGCATCAGTCCAAAAGTATAGTTCTAATAATTTAATGAATAACCTGAAAGGGAATGATTTCTCTACATGAACCACACACATAGCTAAAACTCCTCCTGTGACAGACTTTGAACTTACCTTGTCTAGGTTTTGTTCTTTAGCAGCACCAGCACATGCACACACACACAAATATTTCACACAATAAAAAGAAAGTTATAATGGAAACAAGGAAGCTCCTTGGAGAGTTGGTCATTGTAAGATCTAGTGGATTAAGAATACTCAATTCCCAGTTCTTTAGAGAAGTATTTCTCAGCCTAGGAGTGTTGCCTCCTGGAGAGGAGTGCGAGTAAATCCCTTAAAAAATTATTTTTTTTTCTTCCTTCCTCTTTGTTTTCAGTTGAAACTCAGCAAAGGCTAAGTCATAAAGGCATAAAAAGCCATGAGAAGAAAATGAGGAAGAAAACAAGGAAAAAAGTAAACCAAAGCAAAATGACAGACAGAGCTTACTACTTTATGCCTTGCAATTTGTAACATCATTCAGTGTTTTAAGTCTATTTTGCCACATTACCCTCTGTTGAAACTCAGAGACTGATTGCTTATTTCCTCTAGATGTGAAGTTAACTAAAGAAGTTTTGAGTGTTTTACCATAAAATCAAAGAGATGTGTGTCCTTGTATTATTTGCTATATATTTAAACATAAAGGTTTACTCATTTCTCTCAAATAAAAATATCAGATAAGCACAGAATTAAACACTGCTGATTCCTACTGTAGTTGATATTTTGTATTCACGTTAAAAATTCCATTCAAACAAGCTCCTTCCATTTTCTATAACCTATCAGTAAGCTCATGCCTATAAGAGTACATTTGAACGCAGCAAAAGATGGCCCTACAGTGGCCTTCATATTTATAGCTTGAAAGATTTCTGAGCGATACACTGTGATATGGTATTTTGCTACATACTATTTTCCCTGAGGGAACAACACTGCTTTCCACATAAACCACACACGGTTTGCTCTTGTTTGTGAAAATGTGCATGCCAGTAGCCCTGGAAGATACATTAAAAAATATGAAAATATATATTACATGCAGTAACAACTGTTAAATAATTAAAACATATGAAGATATCTTATAATTAAAGAATATTCTTTACCCTCAATGATACCCATGGTGTGAGGATGGCATATGCTTACACTAGTGAACAAACAGCTCAACAGCAATCCTAAAAATGTTTGGTACCAGACATACAGATATTTAAATGAAAGGTTAAACTAAATAATAAAAAAGAAATCCAGTATTCACAGAGGCACCTGACATTCCATGAAGTTGCTATGTACTTAACTCCTTTCTGCTTTACACCATAATCTGTCTTCCTGGCTGAAAGGCCTAAATGAAAGACCACATAATCAGCAAAGATTCTTCTCCCTTTCTACCTACCACAGCTACACTGTCTGTAACAGACTTCTGGTTTATCAGAGTAGTTTACGAAGGACTAGGTTTCAAAGAGATTTAAAAAAAAAAATTAGAGATTTTTATGGGACTATTCATTATTTTCATTTCTGTCATATTTCTATTAAAGGGAGTAAGAACTGCTACAAATGCAGCCCACCCACAGACCTCTCCACAAACTTACACTGATAGAAATACATTCTAAAATCTGCAAATTCTAGTCAAATAAAAGATATAACTAGCCTTGATTACTGCTTGTGCTGAAACACTTTCTTTTTCTTCCCGAATAGTCCCTGTATTATATATACTTATTCATAGTTTGTCTAGTGAGAAAGCATCTAAAATTAACAAACCTCAGAAATTGTGATGATTTCCTTAATAGTTTTGTGCACTTGTATTCATATGCATGCTTGTTCTGAATTCATGATTTTGGAAGCAAAAGTTTCATGACTTAAGGGAGACAAGTTTATTTGTAACACTTCCTCTGTATTTCAATAGATGTTAACACAACTCTAAACTTTCATTTCACAAGCATGGTTGCAGTCACATTTGTATCCAACCACTTATTCCAGGATATGCTGAACTTTTGATTCCCCTCAGAGTGAGCATCCTAAAAATAGTAATGAAAGGGTTTTTATAAAAAAATAACTGTAATGATTTATTCCTGTCTCCTCCTCCTCCCCTCACCTCGCCCCCCAAAAAAAAGACTCTTAAGTGGGGTATATAAATCAAAATTGCTTTCTTGATGACCTGCTCTAGGAAGACATAATATCTCACAAAACAAATTATACAATCTAATGAATTAATAGGCAAGTTCTCAAGCAGATAACAGATGGACTTAGGCCGAGGCTAGCAAGTGAACTTAAAAGAAAGTTGGTTGCATACAGGAATGGATGGGTAGGTATCATTTACTTGAGACTGGGAAACTTTTTTTGTACAAAAATATCTGAAGAACATGCTGAACTTGGAAGAAATGCAAAGGAAATTACATTTACTTTAAAAACTAGAAGACCTTCCATCCCAACCCTGAGCAATGATGAGCCCCTCTAGTTTGTATACTGAGCATGATGTTCTGTGGTATGGAATACCCCTTTGGCCAGTTCAGGTCAACTGTTCTGTATGTGCTCCTTCCTGTCTTTTTATGCACTTGCTCGCTGGCAGAGCACGGGAAACTGAACAGTCCTTTACCTAGGTTAAGCACTACTGAGCAACAATCGAAATATCCTTCTGTTATCAACATAATTCTCATATGAAGTCCAAAACATTGCATTTTACCAGCTATTAGGAAGAAAAATAACTCTATCCCCATCGAAACCAGGACACATCCTCTGCAACTTTCCCTGAGAAAAATAAAGACATTAATACATTTAAAGATATTAGGGTGTGATAGAATGTGACTATAGAAAATAAAATACATTAAGACTATATTTTCAATAGGAAAATAATGCTGCTGTTACTTATTAATAATACCTCATGTGGAAGAATGTGCAAAGCTGATCATGCATATTAAGACAAGACTTATTCCATCTTTGATATAAAGTCATGTGAAGAGCATGATTGAAAGTGTGGTCACAGCAACTATGATGAAAAACTGTCAAGTAGTATACATTTTAGGCAACACTGTGTAATGACAGGAAATCTTTAGGAAATAATTTGTCTAACTCTTTACTGGATTTTGGAATATTAAGAAGCTACTGTAACTGATCAAAAATTTGGATCAGTAATGTAGGTCACAATAAAAATCTATGCTTCCACATGTGTAATCAGAAAACAGAAGGAAACATGAAACTTCCATGAATAACACCATGTGTTCAATGTGTATTTCAAGGAAGATAAAAGTAAGGTATAGTTTAGGCTAAACAAAGAGTTGCCTACAGATCATAATGTCAAATTGGCGTTCAGCTGAATGATCTTTGACCACAGCATGAAGATGGGTCAGAGGAGGTTTAGGTTAGATATCAAGAAAAGGTTTTTCACCCAGAGAGTGATTGGGCACTGGAGCAGGCTCCCCGGGGAAGTGTTCAAAGCAACAAGGCTGACAGAGTTCAAGAAGCATTTGGTCACATAGTGTGACCCTTGGCGTGTCTTTCACAGAGCCAGGAGTTGGACTCAGTGATCCTGATGGGCCTCTTCCAACTTAGCATATTCTGTGATTCTATGATTTATTTTAAGTATCTGTATATATAATATGTTTTGGCATTCAGGTATGTTTTTTTCTATTCTTTTCTATTCTTTCTAGCTATTTAGTTCATATTTTTCTGTAGTCTTCGTACTTTTACAACACACTTTGTGTGTCACTGTCTGCTACTACCAATTTGGACCTCTCTTTCATGTTCTCTTAATTTTTCCATGGTTTTGCCTGGATTTTATCTATCTTTTTTCTGTATCTCCTCTCTCTGCAACTTTGTTATCTTCCTTATATTTTTGCCCAGTTGGTAGCTGGTTCAACTTCTATTGCCTTCCCTGCACTATAGATCTCACAGAAAGCAACTTGTGTTTTGATTGCAAGGATGCTTGTATTTTCCCATGGTGTCCACCGCAGGTATGTACCCAAATTTGTGCTTGCAGAGATGCATGCACTTAAAAATAAGCAAATGTCTTCCACTGAATATATGGCAGCTCAATTAACAGGCAATTATTCAGATTGTACTTTATTTTTGTTCTTAGAAGAATCAGCATTACAATGAAATTACACGTCACTTCAAGTAAACATAGACTGTCTGCCAAATCTGCCTTGTGTAAAGATAATGCCTAGAACTTCATCTATCATTTTTCAACTTTCAATAGTTTTAATATTTACATTGGTAACAGCAGCCATCTTTTGTGAGAGCTGAGTTTCAATTTCGCACTTTTTTCACTGAGTCACTTTTCTCAGTGTTTAAAATTGGCTGGAGTTGAGATTTATTCTGGAAAAAACAAGTTGTTTTCTTTGTCCAGGAAAAAGCTTTTGCCATAGGCAATCTATGATTCCCAATGGTTTTGTTTTATTTTACTGATTTTTTTGAGGGTTTTTTTTGTTTGTTTTTTGTTTACCCAGGACTAAAAATCCTCCTTGACTGTGTGAGTTCCCAAGTATATCAGTAAAATTCACCAACAACTAAATAAAATACATCAACAAACACACTTGAGAAATTCAGTCTCTTCTCACAAGGAAATTAGGATGACTAATAGAACGACAGATCTTATAGGTGATTATGACTTTGGCCACAGATTCACAAAACATAAACATTCACCTGGTGCCATATAGAGGCCCCATAAGTGAACAAAAATTGGAAAATAATATTTAGAAGCTGTTTATAAACAACAGTGCAAATAGGAGAAGATTTTTTTTTGAAGTATGAAGAAAACAGATTATGTGCCTGCAGCTGTATGATCTACACCCATTTCTAATTTGGAAATGTCCTCTGTAAGCCACATGAGGAGTGGCTGACAGAGCTGGGGTTGTTTATTTTGAAGAAAAGGGGGCTCGGGAGAGACCTTATCGCTCTCTGAAACTACCTGAAAGGAGATTGTAGCTAAGTGGTGGTCAGTCTCTTCTCCCAGACAATGAGTGACAGGACAAGAGGAAATGACCTCAAGCTGAGGTTCAGGTTAGACATCAGGAAGAATTTTTTCATGGGAAGGATGTTTAGGCATTGGAATGGGCTGCCTAAGAAGGTGATGTAGTCACGAGCCCTGAAATTGTTCAAGAAACAACTGGACATTTCATTCGGCCAGGGGTTGGACTCGATGATCTTAGAGGTCTTTTCCAGCCTTAATGACTCTATCATTCTAGTTCTTGTCTGCTGGCACAAATAGATTCTCTTGTATTTCAGTGCAGTCTTGAAATATGTTTAGTGGAGATATAATCTTTAAAGAAATCTTGTTCATAAATGCAAGCACTGATCTCTTTCTGATCTGCTCTAATATAGCAAGGGAATTATTCACCCAGATACCTTCCTTCTCCTAACATTGTGATAGATTTTGTAACTTCCCAAGATAAAAATGCATGTTTAAGTCCACAAATTAATGCATCCCATCTTGTTCACAGCTTTTAAATGGTTGAGAAAATGGTTTATAACACCAATGCTAACATTTTTCTATTTTATTAGTGGGCATTATAAGATCTTTGTGACTTTCACCTCAGCTGACAGATTGCAGGCAGTCTCTGAGAATTTTAATGCATACTTATTTATTTAATTTCTTTATATTGCTACTGAAAGTAGTTATTCTAGAGAATAGATTAATGACAAAATTAATGATCATAGCTTCCTTGTGTCTTAAAAGACAAAGAATTTTTTTAAAGCTATCAGCAACTTTGAGTGCAAATATGAGACAATGAGGAAACATTTGCTTCTTAGAAGCTGGATACTGAGCATGTTCAAGAGAAGTCCCTGGACAGTTTCAGAATTAAAGCTATCTCTTCTTAAAATATCATTTTACTAGGTTGAAAAAAACCTCTTATATGTAAGTTATTTAATATTTTATTAATCTGAAAAAGTATAAGAAAATTCCAAATAAAGCTTGACAGATGGAGAGGAAATAATTTTCTTTGAAGTTACTAACTTATCTACAGTTCAGAAATTAATATTTTTTAACCCCCCCCCATTAATGCCACCAAAAGCAGTGAAGTAGCCACTGGCTGACACTGAAATTTTTTAATTACCTTCATGTCTCTGAGTTGCTTTAAGGAAGAGCACATCTTTTCCTAACAAACTGTATTGCTTTCTCGTATCCAGCCTAATGTTCTATTATACCAGTTTATTGAGCAATGGCTCAGGGTCCTAATATAAAATATAACACACACAACTACATGATGATGAATTTCAGAAGACTTTCTGTGTGCATGTAAAAATGAATAAAAATATAGTAGTAGAATCTTCTGAAAGGTTCATATAAAAGACAGATTAGTAGGTCTTTCACACAGTGTTTTGGCATTGGAAGACAAGGTGTGGTAATTTTAATTTTTTAATTTTGTTGACTAAAAAGCTGCAAGATGCATGTAAAAATCTCACAGGAGGATCTGCATTTTGCATAGAATTTAAATATATTTTGCTCTTGCCGTGCTATAACTATTAGTCTGCTGCCAGTATGTTTCAAATTAGCTGGTATTTCAGCTATATGCTCATAAACTTATAGATCTAAGTGGTCTTTTTGGTGGTTTCTAGGGAGGTTATAACCTCTAAGGTGTTAAGAAAATTTGCAACTGGGATGACAACAAAGACGGAAATGGAAGAAATTGAAAGTTGAGTGTGTGTGTGAGGCAGCAATGGGAATAGGAAAAAATAAAAAAAAAAAAAAGAAAAAAAAAAAAAGAAAGAAAAAGACTTTAAAGACTTCTGGAAAGGAAAAAAGAAGAACCACGTAGAAATTCTCAAAAAGTAAAAGACTACTTGGACTCAGCCATTAAAAGAAAACTCTAAAAGGGAGAACTGTAAAGGAAAATTGGTATCAGCATAAGTGAGAGGTAACAGAAGAGAAATTAAGCATAAAGAAATGTCAGAAGAGGACACAGTGTAAAAAAAAAAAAATTTAAAGAGTCTTCTGGTAATTAATCCCAATTTCCAGAGAAGTGTTTAATGGGAGCTCCTTAGTTCTTCTTAGGTATTTTTGAAAATCACCTTCATCTTATTTTATTTGTGTTTTGGCCTAACTAAAACTTTCCCATATTCCTTGGTAAATGGTTTCTAATGCTTTCTATGGCATTTTAATTTCCTCTCAAATATATCATATTTTGTCAGCCCTCCACTGGTATACATTTACCATATTAACACTGCACAAGAAAGGCAAAGCTAGCAATGGTAGAAATTTTCTAATGTCTTTCTACTGAATTAAATACTGATAGTTCAATAATAATTGGGGGATGAGGGGTGGAAGGGAAGGAATACAAGAAAAAGTATAGCTCATCAGAGATCTAGTCACTTTGCCAGTGATAGAGTGGAGCTTTAAAGTGCTTTAAAGTGCTTTAAAGGGTGAAGAAAAACAAGAAAATGATTGCGTGACTCTGTCACAAAATATACTGATATTTAAATGACACAGTCCGTGAAAGCCTTGCCTGTGGATTTTCAGCAGTGAATTCTGTTCAATTTGTGGTTTCCAGAAAAAGAGGATGAAGACTGCTGTTTTGACAGGGCTTTGTAACCCCTTAGCAACAGCTGTCCATATAATGCTCAGACACTGCTGAGTTCCTAACTTAAAAATAATGTCCTGAGACCACTTTGTGAGGGCTGAGCTCATTAGCTTGCCACAAAAGGAATCAGTATTGAATGTCTCAAAGCATTTTGCCTTAATCCGTTTGCAACTGAAGGTAGAGTCTCCCTACCATTGGTTGGAAACTATAGAGATAAGTATTATTTGTTAAACCTCAGTCCAGTGCATGATTAATCCCCCTGACATCAGTGGGATTCAATTAAAAACAAGAAAGTATCAGGATGCTTTTCTGTACTTGATTGAGTAACTTACACATCAGCAAGAGAATGCTAACTTTAAATCCACCTCTATCAGATACTATTTTTCTTCATATAAAGGAGATGGTCAGGGAAAACACAAAGAAGAAAAATCCTGAACTTTTTACCTTTGGGGGCTACACTGAGATAGACCGTGGTAAGTTGCTTCACTCTTTCACTGCATGATATAAATGCATGTCATCTAATTATGCTCCAGACTAGTGTTTAAGGAATTATCTAAAGCTGTTGCAGATATGAGTTTGAATTTCTGCAGGCTTGAGATAACACTGAACACTGGCCTACCAATTTTTTGGTAACTACACTTCTTTTTGCAACCGGACTTGTCTATCTCGCATTGGCCTTTTTAGCCATCAGTGAGCTTGTAGCATGCGTGGGTATAGCCCTTCCCAAATCTTCGTTCACGAAGCCTAGCCATGATGATGATGCTTCTCACGCCATGTACATCCCTCTCTACATACCCCTCCCATTCCTCCAGCCTCCTCAGTGTATTATGTTACTCACAGATGTCTAGCTGTACAGGACATCTCCATCTCAAGAGCCTGAAGTGGCATCTAAATTGATCCTGTGATCTTTAGAAAAAGGATGCTTTAGAATGTGCTGTTACTTGTGTTTTCTAGGCAGCCTTACTTCCTTGGACCATCCTTTGCCAGCAACTCCTTCTCTAAGTGTACCATATTTCTGGATGGAATAAATCTAGATAGCTCTGCATCCCAACTTTAAAGACATGCCTGCTTGTGGCCATGAAATGAGTATCCACCCGCCTGCACACATACCTCTTACCACTTAGTTTCCCTTTGTATCACCTATTCTGATTTCAGAATCAGCACCCTGATTCTTGCCCTTTCCAATGAAAAAATAAATTGTTTCAGCGAAGTTCACTGCCAGAAACTGACCCCTGGCAGTTAGGTGGTACAGCTGTACTTGAGAGAGCAAAATTCCTTTGTGAAACTGTGATTTATGGCTAAAAAGATTCGGGATCAGAAACGATCTGTCCTGCAAACACGCAAATATTTCACACAATTAAAAGTAATTACACTGAACTACCATACTGTTAGATTGTCCAAAATCCAGGTTTCTTTTGAGGTAGCAATTGTGCTCTACGTATTTATTTCACTAGCTTCTAAATTCTTTTTAGTTAAAATTCTGCCTCTTCTACTCTCCAGTACTTAAAATAATCCTTCTCCATTACCTCTTCAGTCCTGTCCATCTTCCCTAACTCTTACTGTATACATTTATCCTTAGGCTCTTCTTTTCCCTTTTCCCATTCTGATTCGGTGTTGACACTTCAGTCCCTTTCCAGGAATTCATAGCCTTTGGCTACTCTTCTAAGTCTTGGCTCATCTCCCCATGGAAAAAAAAGTAAGATGGGGCTTAAGCTTGATAGCTGACAGGAAAAGGAGTATAGATATTGCATATCTCTCTTTTAGCTGATGACTGGGGAGAAAAAGAGATATCTGCTGAGAGGCGTATAGGCAGAAAAAACACATCTGCTCAAAAGCTTGACACTAAGCTTCTGAATACATTTTCAGACTTCCTAGGGTATGCAAGGAAACAAGGGGATCAGTTGAAAGGCAAACCTCTGTCTCTCCCACATCATATGGATGGGCATAGGAAATCTACTGCCAGGTATTAGCTCTTTCTCAGCAGCTCTAGAAAGTTTTAAGAAAGATGAGGGTTGATGGGATTAGGCTCCAACTTTTCTTCTTGGAGAATATTTAAATCAGAAAAATGTAAGTAAAAGCAATTGCAGTCCCCTTTTCCTAAGAAAACATTTAACACAGTGTGGTGGACTGACCTTGGCTGGAGGCCAGGTGCCCACCCAGCCATTTTGTCAGTCCCCTTCTGAGAAGGACAGGGGAGAGAGTAAGATGGAAAACAGCTCATGGTTTGGGATAAGGCGGTTTATTAAAGCGAAAGCAAAGTAAAAGCAAACTGAAACTTGTGTGCGCAAAAATGAGGAGAAAGATAACACAGTTTATTCTCTAATAATGACCAGTCATGGCTGGCCACTTGTGAGAAGCAGGGCTTCAGCATGTTCCTTAGCAGGCAGCCACTGGAGACAATGAATGCTCTCCTTCCTCTTCCTTTCCTTAGCTTTTAAATCTGAGCTGATGTCATATGGTATGGAATATCCCTTTGACCAGTTTGGATCAGCTGGCCTACTTGTGTCCCCTCCCAGAAGGAATATTTCAGTGCTGATGGTGTGTTCAGCAGTATCCAAAACACTGGTGTGTTATCAACACCCTTCTAGCTACCAAAGCAAAGCACAGTGAGGGCTGCTATGGAGGAAATAAACTCCATCTTAGCCAGACCCAATACACAGAGTACGTGCACCAAGCTTCCAGCAGCTTCTTACAAAAGCCACCCCTATAGCTCCCTATAGCCAGGTCCAGAGAAGAGCAACGAGGCTGGTGAAGAGACCTGAACACAAGTCCTTTGAGGAGAGGCTGAGGGAGCTGGGGTTGTTCAGCCTGGAGAAGAGGAGGCTCAGGCGAAACCTCATCACTCTCTATATCTCCCTGAAAGGAGGTTGTAACCAGGCGGGGGGTTGGTCTCTTTTCCCGGGCAATCAGTAGTAGGACAAGAGGGTGCAGTCTTAAGCTCTGTCAGGGGAGATTTAGGTTGGATATTAGGAAGAAATTTTTTAGAGAGAGAGTAATCACACATTGGAATGGGCTACTCAGGGAGGTGGTGGATTCACCATCCCAGGAGGTTTTTAAGATGTGCTTGGATGGGGCATTTAGTGCCATGGTCTAGTAACCATGTCGGTGTTGGATCAAGGAAGACTGTGTAGCGATCTGCTCAGAGTCTGTATGTTGGTGTTTTTTGAGCCAAACATTAGCTTAGGCTTTCATTCAAAGAAGCTTTTTGAACCTACTGCTGGAGAGGTGATTACACATTACTGATATCTTGTAGGAGCAACATTTCTCAGCTGCCCTGGCCACTAGTTCATTGGTTTCATATGATGACAATAGTCTAATTTTGCTCAGCCTGTGTCATTCCAGGATTAGACAAGAGGAACTGCAAATGTAAACAGAGCAAAAACTATTAATCAGCTCAGAGAGAAATGTGATGGATGAAAGGTAACTATTCCTACTGTACAAAGGAACTGTGCTACAGAATTAAATTAGGTTAGTCTGAGATTTTTTGCAAGATAAGCAATTAAGAGAACTGTATTTGTAGCTGTCATGGTATCAGGTATGCTGATGGATACAGGTGTTTCAATGAGAAAATACAACATTGTGAAAAAACAGTAAGGTGATAATGGAACTGAATTTTGCACATTAAAACTTCATCAACCTGCTTTATAGGTAAAACCTGTCTCATATGGACTTCAAAGGGTTGAACTAAGTCTGATACTTTCTTATTACAGTGAAAGCAGAATAAACCCATAAAAAATAAAATAGGGAAATTTTGAAAAACACAGTCTGACTAAAATTTATTTTTTCTTGGTTCAGAAAGATCTTCAGCTTGGAGAGATAGAAAAAATACATTAAAAAGCACTTACAAATAATTAAAAATAGTAATTATCTTTTTTTCCTATGTGTAAGAGTAGTGACCTTGTAGACATGCTATAATATTAGGAGACAGAATCAGAAATATATTTATAGTCCTAGATATGTCCGAGATGCACAAGCAATACTTGTATGGTGCTTTTAGAAAATACCATTATAATAAATCATGCAAAAAGTACTGTTGATGAAAAAGTCACAAAGAAATAAAACATTCTTTCTCTTTCCAGCTCTGCTGAAATGAGCCATAGTTTTGAGTGGCTTCTGATAGGCAGATAGTACATTTTTCTGTTTGCGGTCCTTTAGTCCACCTCATGCAGTGATTTCTGCCAAGATTATATGGGTGCTGGATACAAAGGGCTGCATCCAGCTGCAATTTTACTCCAGACTTCGCAGAGCTCTGACTCTGGCTACATTCAGCCACATCAACCTAAAAAACTGAGTGACTTGATTAGGAAAATAATGCCAGTGTAGCATCCAGTGGCTGTGCCAATTCATTGCAGACACCTTCCCTTCAAAAGACCTTTTTTTGGAGCACCCTCGTTGCAGCTACAATATGTACCATTTTCCTGCCTGTGAACACTCTTGAAGTTTAATGAGAAATTAATAAAAAACTGTGAATTTTAAAAATGTCAAAAGATAGTAACTCTGAAAGTATTCATAGATCATGTTGTCACATCACGGTGTTAAAGGCAAGTAGTTCACTAGACTAAAAGACAAGTGAATGTTTGTAAGAGCAGTTGAAAGCTTCCAAAAGGGAAACTGGATATCATATTTCATGGACATTTGTCATTTCAATTAGTAAAAACTCCATTTGGACCAATGAAGGATATTGCGATACATATCCATGTGTTATTAAGGTATTGCACTTTCTTCTATGTTGGTACTGAAGAAGTCAAAGTATGCAGTAAAAGGGACTGTGCATTTGAATCCAGTGCAAAAATTTATTCCACCAGGAGGAATATACATGAAAACAATATTCTTGCTGTAGGAAATAAAGTAGGAAAAAAATGCATTACAGTTTGCAAGAGCAATATTTATTTTTTTAGGAACAAGAATTATGAGTATTCAAATTTTTACTTTCCAATTTATATTTAGGATTTTTCTATATTTAAATTATAAACTGTTATATATGTGCTACCTTTAAAATGTTTTATCATTTTGTTCGATTTACAGTGCTGAGCTGCCTTTAATCTTCTTTTCACTGTGCAAGACTATTCTCTTTGACAGCTTCTGGCAATCGAGACGAAAAGAACCTACTCAACCCAGTAACAAACACAGAGACATTAAAGGGTTTTTTAGGGACCTATGCAATTAATTTTCTTCAAAGGCTTGCTTAAAATAGCTTTGCAGGTCATGAAAAGAAGAATGACCAAGTAGAAAGTGATTCTAGGACCAGCAGGGAAAAATATATCCTAGAGTCTGATAGTAAGCTTTAAAATCCCTAGCTCTGCAAACCGGTACACCTGTTAGCAGTGAAAACAATTGTCAATATATTTAAAGACGTGGAAACATTTATTTGCTAGGCATATTTAAAAACAGGTGAATAATGGAAATTCTTTGGGGAAAGGAAGAACAAGTGACCTCCAACTAAAGTTACGGTAAATTGCCATTTGCTTTGCTTTCCCCTAAGGGAATTAGAGAAAAAAAAGTATGTAAAATTTTTGTTTGTGCTAAACAGACAAGTTAAATGGGATTTTGAATATAGTTATTCTAGTGTGCAATCATAAGCAATACCTGCACATCAGTTTATCCCAGTGATTACACTGTAATCATAAATCATCTTACATTGTGGGAGACCTGGGACAATTATAGTACAGATTAAAATTAACTTCTAGTTCATTAATAATCTGTAAAATGAAGCAAAATGGCATAAGACGCATAGTTGAGATTAATCATAAAATACTCTTTAACTACGCTTAAAACTATGAACTACTTATGGTCAGCCGTTCTGCAGGAGCATGTACTTAACACAAGTGCCTAAAAACAGAATGTTATGTTCAGTCAGCATAATATTACCAGCCTAAATTGTAACATCTTCTTTTATATTTTTGTGAACCATTCCTTAAGTCACATTTTTAAATGAAAGCCATTAAGTGTATCAAATGAATGCATATACTTGTGTGCTGGTGATAATGATTAAACGTTAACCCCTTTTCCAGGTGTATTACCAAAGGGACAACAAAATAAAAAGAAATATTTATTCATTGCTGGTCTCTTTTCTGTCTCTTTCAACAGAGACAGGCACAACTACTGACAAATTCTGTAGCAGAACTGCAGATGGGTACAAGCACCAGAATGGGAAATTCTGTTTACTACTCAAAATCTTTGTTATAATTATTCTGATGAACACTTGTAGAACACATTCTCTGTGGAAAGAAAAAAAGAAAGAAAAAAAAACCCCACAAAACAGGCAAAATTCTCAGGAAAACCAGAGCCCTAAAGTTTTGCTGAAGAAAGGACTCTCCACATCATTTTTTCATAATCCCAGTCTAGCCAATTGTATCAAAATAACATTACAGATGAAAATATTGATATTTTCTTGCCTTTAACTCCAAGAACATTGTTGTGTTAAGATGTCTTAAGCTGCAGCAGGGAAGGCTTAGGTTAGACATTAGAAAGAAGTTCTTTGCAGAGAGATTGGACACTGGAATTGGCTGCCCAGGCAGGTGATGGAGTCACCGTCCCTGAAGGCGCTTAAGAAAAGACTGGATGTGGCACTTAATGCTGTGGTCTAGTGGACAAGGTGATATTGGGTGAAAGATTGGACTCGATGACCTCAGAGGTCTTTTCCAGCCTGGTTGACTCTGTGATTCTGTGCATCTTTACAACTATACCTCAAAACCCCACAGTCTGAGAGCAGTATATGTTCTCTTTTAATCTCATATGAAGAACATGGTTGTATAATTTCCATTCTCCTAAGGATGAAATCAACTCTTTCCAGTGGTGTGTGTATCATTATCACTACTTATTCTTCAGCAAATCCACTTTTTAAAAGAGATGAAGACTAGAGGCATTATTTTTTGAATTGCCTCGAGTAGTTCCCTGAAAATGTCCTATTCTGATATCAGCCCTAGCCCATGAAAGCACGTGTTCAATGCATATGACATAGCCATTCAGGTCAAGCCTATTCTATGACCACAAAATAAATGTCAACAGTTAAAAATAATCCTTCAGGTTCTAACTGTGATGTAGATTTATTTTATTGTGTTATTTCAACCTTAGTTGCTTAATGCACAAAAGATTTATTGTTGTTTAATATTCACCAGTTTATCCGTTTAATATCACTGATAAACCACATCAATATGTCATGATGAGAAAGAACAACTAGCACCATCTTTTCAATTGTGTCTGTGGTTAACAGATACATACTAGTGATAGACTATTAAGATTTTGTTAGAGACTGCTTCAGTAGCTACCATTGTGAAAGTCAATATATGGGCATGGGTTTTAAAGGACAGTAAGAAAACTATAGAATTTAATACTGAGTTTCAAGGCACCCGCAGAGTTAGAAACTCATTTAATAAAACAAAAACATTTAGTAACTTTAGCATTCTGTATTCTTCTTAAACTAGTATGTGAAACCGCTTTCTGAGAAGTGCCATTTCTAAGAATAAAAGCAGCATGGTTGTACTTAGTATTAGTGCTTATAGTGACATTTGCAAGAAAGATGATTAATCACATAAAGCCAATAGATATTGATAGCTTTTATGATTGTAAATGAATGTACTTAATTATGTATAGATAAAACCCCGAAAAAAATATTTAGCAAAGCAAAAAGTATAAAGTACCACTTCATAAGTTTTCGTCTGTATTTTTCACTTTCTGTCTTAGACTTCAGTTTGTTTTTCTGTACACATGATGAACATTTTGATGTTGTATAAATTCATAAAGGACAAAACATGCTGCCCATATTGCAGCATCATGTACATTCTGTCTCTTTTTACCTTACTCTTCACTCCATTGCTACAATGGCAAATAATTAGAATGTTTTAAATGAGAGCATGACATACATAACTGCCAGCAATCACAGTCATTTTACTTGTGTGTACTCACATATTAGCACTGTGGTTACTTGTGATATTTTATGATTTATTTTTCTGGAAAAAATATTTTTTTCCTTCAGAAATGTCCTTAAAAAAAATAAGTGAAGAATAACTTCAATATCTAGATTTCTTGAAATACAAACTCTCTTCTCAACTTTTGCTGTTCTACAGCAAGGTAATCTGAGTACTGCTGGGATAAACGAAAAACAGAGAACAAGCACAAGTCTGAAATCCTTTCCTCACATTATTTAGCTGTTCCTTTACTCCCTGACTGATTTGGATTTCTAAAAGCATGCTCTGCAAGAAAATATCTGGGCATTAGTTGATTCACTTCAGATCTGTTTAGATGGGATAGTAGCAACCGTGGGTTTTTTTTCTCTCTTCCAAGTCTACCAATACTTATCCCAGCAATCTGTGCATCTTCAGAAGACTCCTCATATCCTCACACCAAGTCATTCCTTTATCTATTAAAAAACAATGAACCACAACACAACCTCCACACTATGTTGCATTCCTTAAACTGAAAAAAAACTTCACAAAATAATAGTCATATTTCAGGGATACTAATATAGAGTCAGAGCAGCTGCAGGCCAAATGGTTTGTAGAATGGATGCAGAAAGTCTGATCCAAGAGTGTTTACTCCTAAACACTGTGAATATGAACCCCTTCATATATGGCCCAATGGACATGATTACCTACAAATCCCTGCAAAGCTAAATAACTCAAAGTCATGCACATGAATATTATTCTTAAAACATTTTCTGGTAAGAAATGGATAAATGATAGGTTTTTAAAAAGACACTTGCACTGACTAAAGTAAAACATGGAAAATTAGTGTCTCAGTATGGCAGGACAGCATAAAGCCTCACTGTTGGCTTCAGTTTCTTTTGGATTCCTTTCTGTTCAGCAAAGCCAGAAAGGCTGTTATAATCTACTCACTGTAAACAAAATTTCCAGTCTTTTCTAAAGTGACAATAGGAACATGATAATAGCTCTTATTGCAGAGGTACCAGAAAGACATAAGGAAATAGATTATTTTCCATCATGTGCCACTCTAATTTATCACACATTTATAAGAGCAGATTCTTGAGCTTCAATTAAAAGAATGATGCTAAGCAAATCATATAGTAGAACATGTGCTTCTGATATTTGTTTTCATTCCTTATCTTAAACTTGTCTACATGTGTGACAGCTCCATATTTGAAATAGACTTGTGGACAGTAATCCCATCATTCTTGCTTTGGATATGTTATTTGGCTCTTTTCCCTTTAAACTAGAGGTCAGTACTTAAGGCCCACATTTGGTACGTTTGCACAGCACTTAGCAGAAGTAGTACAGTATGTATATTTTTTTTCTAATATTGTTTGTTTAGGAAGTAGTCCACAAGAAGACAAGTTAGATTTTATTCTGTGCCATAAAATCCCCCCAAAACTCTGGATTCCATGATTTGGCCAATCATTCTGTGTCAACCTAAATGAGAATCCTAGGCCAGTGATCAGTGGGCCATTCACCCATTTGTCTCCCAAAGACCATGGGTATAGGGACCAAATCTATTGGGACTTAGAATATAGAAGTGAGTGAAGAATACAGAACATCAGTGGTGCATTATTCATCCTTATGCACAGACTAGGTGGGAAACGTGGCATGTTCCACTGTCAACAAAGGGATCCATCATCTACAGACTGTCCTGTCATTTCATAAAGACAGTCAATTTCACAGTCAATAGAAGGACCTCCATGTAAGACTAAAATAATTTCCTTCTGAAAGCCTTTGAAAGCCACTTTCCATTGACCGTAGAACTAAACCTATTTTGGGGGACTGGTGCACTAGGCACATAAAATTAAAAAAAAAGTTAGCTGTCCATATGCATTAGACTAGGCCCTAGCTCTCTATAATTCTATCAGTCCTGGAAAATGCTTGATCCAATTAATGGATTCATATCTATGTATATTTATTTTTTACAGAATCACAGAATATGCTGAGTTGGAAGGGACCAACAAAGACCATTGAGTCCAACTCTTAGCTCTGCACGGGACCATCCCCAAGAGGCACACCGTGTGCCTGAGAGTATCATCCAAATGCTTCTGGAACTCTCTCAGCCTAGGTGCTGTGACCACTTCCCTGGAGAGCCTGTTCCAGTGCCCAACCAGCCTCTGAGTGAAGAACCTTTCTCTAATATCCAACCTAAACCTCCTCTGACACAGCTTCAGGTCATTGCCTTGAGTCTTGTCACTGGTCACTGCAGAGAAGAGATCAGTGTTTGTCCCTCCTCTTCCTCTCATAAGCAAGTTGTAGACTGCAGTGAGGTCTCCTCTCAGTCTCCTCTTCTCACCAAGTGAGTTTTGGTTTTCTACTCGTTAAGTTGCTTTTCAAAAGACGATAGTTCTATATTGCATATATACATGTAGAATTCCCACTGCAATGTCATTTTAAACAGTAAAGGAAGAACTTCAAATTAAATCTTAGTACAATGAGAAGAACATCACAATAAGAAGTTAAAAATATAAAAAATGCTTTTAAATGTATGCTTTGAAATCTGTTAAAAACAAGTTTCATTGCATTTGTTGTCTATTGGGAGATCTGAATATAATTTTGCCAAATGTGTCAGCTATTAGATCTTATTATTCAGACTGTGATTTATTCCTTATTTGTCCTAAAGGAGCAGATTTATAGTTTGCACAAATGAATCTAATATATATAAAACATATATAAAAGGAAATAAACAGTGACTAGTTCTAAAGTTATGAATGTCACTGTTTGCTGCTTTTCCTAAAGAGTTGACATATTTGTGCGTCTAGTTATGGTAATAGATAATGGTTTGTGAAGCTTACAACATGTTTCCCAGTTCCAGATATCATGTCTCTACAGCATGATGCATAGGTGCACTTTGTGGTTTTGGGTGCTAAAGAAGTAGT
The DNA here is from genome assembly GCA_036023395.1 of Myiotriccus ornatus. Taxonomy (NCBI): domain Eukaryota; kingdom Metazoa; phylum Chordata; class Aves; order Passeriformes; family Tyrannidae; genus Myiotriccus; species Myiotriccus ornatus. The sequence continues at coordinate 80,906,650 of JAYRBT010000001.1, read as the reverse complement.
GGGCAAAAGATTTCTCTGTAAAGCCCTCAGAAGTGTCTTCATCATGGTGTTGAGGTGTAGTGATCTCGAAGTCTTAGTCTGACCAACAGAAAGATTGAGGGTCAGAATAGGGCAAGTATGGTCTACAAAATAAAATGGTTAAGCCCTCAGAGCTAGGTAACATCAGCTGCTTTTTTTGTGTTTATTTACTGTTTAAAGTGTATTACCAAATGTTACGCTTTTTTTAGGTGGAATGGCCTAACAGGCAAGAGGAAACTTGGATGTATGTCTTTCCCTGACTCTTACAGTCACATTTGATGAAACTTTCTGAATGGAAGGTGGGATGGCATGTTCTCCACCAGAGCACATGTGTATAACACGTTGGTGAAGCATCAGGGCATGGGATGAGGTAGCAAGCCTTTGGACACACAGTGGTAGTCTGCAGCTAAACTAGAGAACTGATTATTGAAAACAGCAGGAAGCATGTAGACAGCAAGACCTCTTAGGTGAGAGAAATTAAGCTTTCCTAGAGATGGAGACAGAATTATGCAAAGTTTGTTACAATACTGGAAGCCATAAAAAATTGCAAGAGTGGTACATTTTCAAACCTTGGTTTGAATCTCTCTTACATGACTTATCTTAACAGTTTTGTACTTTTCTTCTAATGAAGTGTGAAAGGTGGGTTTTGCTGTTTTTTTTTCTTCTTGTTATTTGTGGTTGTTGGTTGGGTATTTTTTTGATTTTGTATGTGTAAAATTAAAATCAATTTAATTTTTAGCAAAGTGGGATAACAGAGCTAGAAAAATGATGAAACATAACAAACCATGTTATCAAGACAATGCTTCACTTTCAAGGCATTCAATTTCTTCTGTGTTGTAGCTCTTTTTTGTTTATACTGGGGAATTTTTTTCCTGTGCCACCCTGCTTGCTCCTCTTCAGAACTGACTTCTTGGTCACTGACTTTCACTTTAATACTGAGATCATTAAACAACTTCAGAATGAAATGAAATGCAAATGAAACGTTCGAATGGTTCCTTCTAAATAAATGACTTTTCCCTTTAGCTTAAAGTGGAATATACTGTTGTACCCTAAGTCAGATAAAACTAACATGATATGTGGAGCATTTTTTGTTTCATATGTTCCTTGTTACAGCATTATAGTACTTCTCGTGTTTGGACCAAGCGGTTGTATTTTACAAATGCTGTAAGTTGGCTTGTGTTTCAATTATTATCAGAGAATTTTCACCTGAAATTCAGCCTCGTATTCTGATTTTTGTTGAGTCTTTCTCACTAATGCATTATTTTTTTAGTTTATATTTGAGGTGGTTAGAGTAACCCCATACCACATGCTGTTAGGAGATCCACCACACCTCTCAGCAAACCTTCTAATGAGCCCAGCAAAAATTTATAATACAAAAGTGATTCTGCCCAACGAAGAAAACTTACATGTTGTGAGCATTCCAGATGTTAAAGAAAGACATCTTGGACAGGAGAAGGAAAGGGCCATTTACAGCAGAAATTTGGACTCTAAAGAAGCAGTCTCTGAGGTCATGGAGTGGGGAACAGGGGAGGGAAAGAGAGATTGAGAAGGGGAGATGGGTTAAAAATTTCAGTCTCTACTGGTGTCTTAAATACCTACCTTGAGAGGCTTCTCCTTTTGCTTTTATTGACTGGACAAAGAGCTCAGACAGCTATCTTAAACCTGAAACCTAAAGTTTAAATGGTTTTAGTTGAGCTACTAAAGAAATATAGCCATATCTACCACAATGAGGGTGGGTGATGCATAAATGATTCCACTCTGCAGAAAGTAAACAAATACTTGTAAATGTTCACAAATACGATGCCAACCGTGAAACTACTCCAAACCACAGGAATGTTGAAGGCATCTTTATCCTCCCTCCTTCTGAAACACTGAGAAACCTCAGGCCATGTGATCTCTTCTTCAAAGCTTTGGGCCTCACTCCTTTTCCTCAAAATGGAAACAAAACACTTAATAAGTACTTAAGACAGCTGAAAAATCTAAAGTCTGTAAGTGCTGCTTTTTTTTTTTTTCTTCTGCATTAACAAATGTATAGTGTTGTTATATGAGTGGAAAAAACCCATGTGAAAAAAATGAATTAAAAAAAAAAAAAAGAAAAAAGAGATTTTAAATAGAAGACATTTATTTACTTAGGTATACATCATTAACATTTCTCTGCTTTGTTCTCCTTACATTCAAAGGATTTTCTATTCTCACTACTCAGGCAACTAAGGTCCATAACTGCAATCTATTTTTTCTTTACGTAACATTTTTACTCTAAACCCAACTACTAGGATATATGTTTCTTATAAGTTACATATTTGGAGACTACCAGTTGTGAAAACATTTGATGCAGGAAGAATTTATCAGTGTCTGACCTCAGCTCCTTTTATCATCTCATTTAGTAAAATGAGATAATACAGAATTTTAACTGCTTATTGATCAAATTGTGTGTTCCAATAAAGAAGAGTTCCCTTAATTACATAGAGTGGAGATTTCTGTCCTTCCCAGAGTATGATAAATCCATATCATGAGCAAAACTTAAGGTGTTTTACTATTTTCCACTGAAGTATGTTCCCCAATATAATTAAATAAAAAAAAGAAAAATAAAAGAAAGAAAACAACCCAAATCCCAAACTCAGTCCTAATTATATTTGAACTGTGTCTTTCCAAAGTAGCACAGTCGTGCTTCAATTAAATAAATTCCAATGTTTCAGAGACAAAAATGGACCTGAGGCACTGATACTAGTTATCTTGTCAAGATCATCTGGATCCCCTTCCATTTCCAAATCCAGTAACATTAAAAAAATTTCTGCTGTATAATCATTACAATAGATAGGTGTATTAAAAATGCAGGAATATAATGAACTGCGAGTTTCTCTTCACTAATGTGACTTAAAGGAGAAAAGTTTGACCTTGCATAACAATCACATTTTCTCTATGAATACTTTTTTTATAAATAAATAACAATGGCAATAATAATAATAATCCTGTATAAAAGCATAGCAAAATACCAACAGATGAAGGAAAAAGTTCTCTCAACATGCCAGTAAATATGAGAGAATGATAGATACAGAAAGGTACATGTAATGTATGAAAGAAAGATTTGTTTTAAAAACAAGTGATAATTTCTTTTCTGGAGGCTTGTAGCCTGTTCCCTTGAATAATGTGTTTTCATGTATTGCTTGTATGTTTACTGAACTTTACATCCTATAACTGCACCTCTCTTATCTGGTGAACAGAGAGGAGCAGGTAATGTTTCAGACCTCCAGAGGAAGATGCTATCTAACAAGATTTAGATATGAAGCACTGAATGGAATTCCTAATTCACCCATCTCTGACTGACTCATGGACTTGCCACTTATGTTTTTAAGGCTGGTTCCCCAAACAATAAAAGACTAGGTTCATTTTAAATAATATCACCTGGAGATAATTTTGTCATTTTAGAGCAAGTAAAAGATAAAATAGCCTCACATTAGAAATGTACGTGACAAATTTTTTTTTGATGAATAAAGTGTTATTAATTTTATTTTTTAAATTGAGAACAGAGAAAGCAATTGATATACACATCATGTCACAAAAAATCAGACACTCCTGAGCTGTTGTCAGGGTTGTAGCCCAGAAGACATTTTCCATTACTTCAATTAAGCAGTTCTGCATGCCTTACTGTTGTCTTAATTTTATTTGGGTCTTCTGCCTCTTTGTTTGTTTATTTTAGGACTAATAGGGAATTTTCTTCTTCCAACACTTTTATTTCAATAGTAATCTCTTTAAATGTTGATTGCAAAAAATATATTTTAAGGCAGGCCATGCTAAGAAAGGTATGAGAAAAAAGCATGAGAATGAAGTGAGTCTTCAAATCAAGAGGAAAGAAAAAAAATCATCACTGAAGCTCAAGTCAAAACATGTATGTATGGGGTATGTGTTGAAAAATAAAATACATACCTCACTGTTTTGCAGTAATGATTTTTAATACAATGCTTTTTGTCCCCCTCTCCCCCCCCCCTTCTGTATGTGTTTTTTTTCACTGTAACTACTTTTCTTTCTTTTTATTGAAGTGTTTGGTCTTTTAATTTTGTAAATAAAGGGGAAAACAAGAACATATAATTGCTTTTAAACTGTTTGTTATTTTATACTTCTCAGTCAGTCATCTGGTGTTCATCTCTTCTTTAAACTTAGTGGACAACTTTTCAGCTGCTGTAAATTGCACAATACTAACAAAATCAAAGGCACTACAGCAGTTTTAATCATCTGTTCATCTGGTTTCAGAGTTCTGTTATATGTAATATCTCCTTACAGTATTAGAGTAAATAACTCTGAAGGGTTTTTTTTGCCTTTTCCTGAATTTTGTACTTGTTTTCTTCTACTAAAGTAAAGCTATCCCTCTGACACAATATTTTCAATGTTTTACTTTATTAACTTCATAACATTCTACCACTTGCTCTCTCTTATTGACAGTCAGTGGGCATTCAACAGGTGTTTCCCCTACAGTTTTTAAAATTATCCTTATTTGCTATTTTGATCTGTCTAGGATGGCTACTCTTAATTTAGAATCCATCAGTTTGGATCAAGTTCAAATTGTTTCTTTAATTGTACATTAGCTTACATTTCCCTACAATGAAATTTTCTTTCTTTGCCCAGCTACCATGTATTATCTCAAGTTATGAAGCTCCTCATAGCCTTCTGAAAACTGAAGGCAGTGTTGTCATCTGAATATTTACCTTATGATCTGGATTTCTGCTTAAAAATACATATAAAAATATACATCATGTTAATATCAAGCTTAGTACCAAAAATAGCATGCAACTTTTGTAGGTCTACTTCTAATATAAATCTAAACTGTTCATTAACTTCTTTTCTCCTTTTCAGGGCTTTATATTTAATTTGAATTCTTTCAGCTCAGTACCAAGACTTATCATTCACCAAATCTGCTTTTTCTTCTTATCATCCATATATCAGTAACTTAAAGGCCTTTTTTGTATGTGCACTGTAGATATCTTGCAATTATTCCGTTGATCACTTAGGCTTCTAGCACTTTAAAGTGGGGTATATTATATGTGTTGCATACATTAATTCGAAAGTGATGGGTTGTGAATCTGACTCATTTATTTGTACAAATTAGATTCTTGATTGGATAAAGACTCTTGTGAAAGTCTAACATAAACAAGCTAATCTAATAGCTAAAAGTAAAAAGTTAGTGCTTAGCACAGATCCATCTCACACTAGGCATTTAGTGACTGTGAATGCCATTTCGAGAGTAGTATGCCTAAAGCAGAGGACAAGAAACACAGTGATTCTGAATCATACAACAACTGTGTCCATTTGTAAATCTGAACCTTTCATTTTCTGTCTGAAAATTATTTATGTGCAAAACTGAAAGTTGTAAAGATATGAACATTGCAGCCTCTGAAAGTGCCCAGTTCCATGTTGATATGGTCCTGTGAAAGCAGACCAGAGGAGAGCAAGTAGGATACTCAGAGTTGTAGAAAGAGCAGTAAATGAAGAAAGAATGTAAAAATTTTGTATAACCTGCTGACTCATACTCAACTTGCTGCCAATCAGGACCCGCAGGTGTGCTTTTCAGCCTGGGATGTGTTGCCCCATCCCAGGTGCAGAATCCGGCCCTTCCCCATGTTGAACTTCATACAGTTGGTGATTGCCCAGTCTCTAGTTCATTGAGGTCTCTCTGCAGGGCGTCTCTGCCTTCAAAGGAGTGGCCATTTCCTCCCAATATAATATTGCCTGCAAACTTATTCAATATACGTTTAAGTCCTGGATCCAAGTCATAAAAATGTTGAAAGAGCTTTTTCAGACAATGCCCTTAATAGCTTTAACTTTTGGTCAATCCTGAATTGATAAGGAGGTGATCATTATAGGTCCTTCCAACTTAATTATTGTAGTCTACTCTAGTTTGGTCTAAAATTCTCAAAATTAAATAAGACTAAACTACTCTATGCTAATAGAGCACAACCAAAAAAAACATAAACAACCCTGAGGTTAGTGCTTAGATTCCTGTTGAATTTTATTAAATAAGCTGAATACCTAACTGTATATGAAACTGTGGTTAGCTTTTTGACACTATTGAGAATGCCCAGGCAAGCCAGCTCTCATAAAGCAATATTTTCAATAGAGAAAGAATCATAGTTCATGCCTTTCATGAGTTGAATCTCACATTTGGAATACTTTTCTCTCCCTAATGACTGTCTAGAGAGTGAAGGTTACTAACTGAAAGACCACTTGACTTAGATGTAGTGAATCTGGGCTTTAAAATGTCTTTCTGTAGTGCTTTTTTATTCAGATATGTTAAATTAATGGAGCATAGTGTTGAACGCAATGAGCAGGTTGCACAGTCATGCAACTGATCACTGGTTACGTATAGCAGTTCTTTATGTTCCTGGGATATTAGACCTCTATAGAAGAGACCAAATTTTTTTTTCTGCAGTACTGCAGAGAAAACCCAGAAGAGAGAGAGAGAAAAAAAAGTGTTTTGCAGAAACTGGTAACCGTTTATTGAAGAAAGAGTTCAGATCCAAACCGTTTTCTTAATGATGGGCAAATTAGCTGATTACTAAAGAAATGCCATTTTTCTCTATAAAAATTGGGTGTGGAGTTAGGCCTGAACTGATTGTATGTAGTAGTCTTGCATTCTTTACTAAGGCCACTATGACTGTAGTTAGCTGAGAACACACACCAAAAAGCAAGAGAAAACAATATATCATGGTTGTTTTTTAAATTACAGTAGACTGAAACAAAGCTCACAAATGTTCTCCAGATTTAGCTTAAAAGAACAGATCAAATACAATAACACATAGGTTTATTACTTGTAAAATCTTTCATTGTTAAAAAAATTGAAAAAAAAATCCTGTGTTTGCATGTTATCTCCATTGGCATTGTAAATGAAGGTGGGCTATAAAGTGTTTCTGGAGTTGAAAACTATCGAATTCTATTAACCACCTATCTTATATGTTAGTCATGAATGGTTCAAAGCTGCAGCAGGGGAGGTTTTGACTGGACATTAAGAAGCATTTGCTGGTTCTGAGAGAGTGGTTAAGCGCTGGAACAGCTTCCTAGAGAGGTGATTGATGCCTCAAGGCCATCAGTGTTTAAGAGGCATTTGGAAAATGACCTTAATAACACAGTTTAATTTTTGGTTAGCCCTGAATTAATCAGGCAATTAGACTAGATGATCATTGTAGGTCCCTTCCAACTGAAATAGTCTACTCTATTCTATTCTATGCTAATCTTTCTACAAATATTTTGATAGCCTTAAGGAAGCCCAAGTCAGTTCTGCTAAAACACTGTGAGATCCTGTATAAAACACTACAAGATCAGCCAGATAATGTACTGTAGAAAATCACGGTCCACTTACAAAATCTCAGTCATTTGGTTTTTAATTTATTTTGATGAAATATTAGAATCTGGTTAATTGTCTGTATCCAGAGTTCTTGTTAATATTGATTTTTTATACAGTACAACACAAAAAATAAAAATGAAACAAACTGACTATCATCTGTTGCAAGAAACAAGCTGTCTTTATCTGTTGTAAGAATAATCCAGACATAATGTTAGATTGTTTTTTTTAATTTTCTAATCAACAGGGAGGCTGCAGTTAGGTAGGATTCTGACAAATGCAGATATTTTTTCCCTTTTCAACTGGAGTGTGTTACCACTAAGGAAAAAAAAAAAAAAAGAAAGAAAGAAAGAGAAGAGAGGCAACAATCAAACAAAGTTGCCTTGAACAGGGAGAAGGTATTATGTTTAGCCTGACCTTGACCTGCAGCTCTTGACATCAGCTCTGGAAAATGTGTCAGTTTTCTTGCCTGGTTTGTTCAAGTGGTGAAGTCTTATTACTACTGTAAAGGCATACTTAACATACACACACAAACACAAGTACGCTTATTTCTATGAAGTCAGAGGCAACAAAGCTGTCTTTGTATCTAGCAAATATAATTCTTTCCTCCTTGCATAATTGCTTAGATGTTTTTGTCTGAAATTCTATTCACATTGACACTTTGTGTATGTGTGAAACTGGTTTGAATGATGTCTACATTCATTAGTTTTTCCACAGAAACTATTTCTCTTACAAGGTACATGATCCCAGAGCAAAGAAAGTTAACAGTTTAAAACTCTGAGGGTGTCTTTGTTGAGAACAGTATAATTTTTTAATTCACATTCCTTTCACTTAGTTTCTGTAATCCCTGAAGAGAACAGAGTCAAACTTTGTGTTTTAATTAGGATTTTCAGTATTTCTGGCCTGCAGCAATGAAAGGAAAAAAAATTCTACAGTTGTTGTGGGAAAAAAGATTGGGCCAAGTCTGCATTCTTGTGATTGTCATTTACATTTTCTAAGAACAGATGTAAAAACTGAAAATGTTTTTGTGATTCACAGCCCAGTATGACTAAAAGTAATCAAAAGCATTTTGCATGAAATATCAGTAAGAAACATCTATGAAAGATAGTGAATGTAGGCAAGGAATGCTACTCTTTAAGGAAGAGAAGAGACTGGAATTATAGGAATTATTATAATAATTGTGGTTCAGGAATACAAACTCTCCAAAATTACCATGTTGTTTTCATAAACAGAGAAGTTATAGATACTTTCCATTGGTACCAAGGGTTGAAGAATTTAATAGTGGTAGAGGAGAAGCTGATCTTGTGCCAGGCAACAGAAGGTCACAAGGTAAAATTTAGTATCATTACGAACTTATACAGATTAGTTACAGTACTGAAACATTGAAAAAGTACACCTTTGCTCTCTTTAGCTTTACGACATAAGTTTATTGATATGTCGGCTGTACAGCATTCAGAAATGCCAGATAAATGAAACAATTTTTCAGGTTTTGCTAATTAATGCAAAATTCCTACTCTGTCCTTGTGGGTACCTGATTTGTTTGACTGTTTATTGATCAATGCTTGACAGTCTCTGTAGGCTAAACTGCGTAAAGGGATCAAGATAATCACTACTGGTTATTTCTCAGTGAACATCATACAAATCTGGGGTAGCTCTACGGTAGTTTAACAGAACTAGACCATTTTCAGCAAGAACACTATCCATCATAAAAATGTTGTGTCCCTCTTGGAGACTATTTCCTAGGTGCTCTAAATGATTTGAAAAAATCTGGGAAGATTACTATGAAAAACACATATGAGAGGAGAATCAAAATTTAAAGATACCAGTGGAAGGTAGTAACCAAGCATGTACCCACCTTTGATTTTTGGTGCTAAATGGATGCTTAACTACTAACCGTGTATTTAAAAGCTTGTATTACAGCTTAATAAAAGAGACTATTAAAAAAGCAAATATAATTAATGCTTGGAAAGTAAAAAAAATAATCAGCTATATGTGTAGATTAATAGTTAAATATTATATTAAGTGTTTTCTTCCTTAGAAGAAAAGCGTCTCACTCAAGATAGTTAATTGTCTTTTGAAGATGCTTTTCATGTTGTAATAGTTTAAACCTTAATCTATTTTAAGATGAGGAAAGTGCAAATCAAGACTAACGTATTCTAACTCTATTTCTTGAAGTACAGACAACATTTTTCATTTTCCATAATCCATTGAGAAAAGCGTCAATTTAGCAAAACTGAACTCCAGTTTGGAGGCAAAAAGAAAGTGTAACAGTGAAAGTATATACAGAGGTACTAACAGATCCAGAATTCACAGATTCCAAGCTGAAATTATAAATTACTCTACCTCAGTTTTCATACAAACATCTTACTATTCATAAGGTTCTCAGTACCCCTGAGTTCAGCCTCTCATAAATCTTTGAAAGTACCCAGTATTTGCACATATGTGGAAAAAAACCCAAAAAAACCAGAAACACAAACCCAACAATAACAACACCCAAACAAAAATTTTAAGAGTCTATCTTCAACTGGATAGATCTAATATTGAATACTATTTATATCAGAATGGCAGTATCTGAAAGCTTTATTAGACTTATTTATGACTTTTGACTCATTTGTATGTAAAAATGTCCAGTAAATCATGTAAGTCTAAAGTTAATGTTTCCCTTCCTCTGTTCATCATTAATTAAACCCAAGTGAGAAAATTTTTGGAGGACAATCTGAAAACCAGGAGCTGAATCAGTAGAGTATAATAGGGAAAATAACTTGTTTTCTAATTCATTCTTGCATCTGGGACAAATCAAGTGCAAAGCAAAGGAAAGCAACTTCTTCTTTCAGTATCTAACAGATAAGTGAGAAAGAATTGTTGACTAAGACTGAGAACAAGATTCCCAAAATTGCTAGAAAGCATAAATTTTCCTAAAAAATTTCACTGCAGGTATGCATTCACTGCTTTCTACAGAGATGTCTGTATGTAAACACGAGGATGAACACAGATGCACACACGATGGTATGTTCCACATTTGCTGAAAGATCATAGTCTTAAAATGTAGCATGGCTATTTTTATCATGCACATATGTGGACACATTTTTCCAAATAAAAAACCAAAATCCATCTTTCTGCTAATCATTCTTATTTATAAAAATTGAGATAAAAAGAGGAAGTATTACAAAAAAGGGAAAATCTTATTCTGTCAAAAAGTAATGAAAATGGTTAGTCAACTTTCCTGCTCTAGGATCACTTCATCTTCTCTCAAATTTTAATCAGATGATGTATATTTAACAGAAGCATATTTTTCTTTCTGTGGAAATAAATATCAACTGTCTTCTCACTGACTGCTGGAAAAATAGTCACAAAAGTTCTTTATATTTTCTTAATAATTTCAGTTCAAAGCACAGTATGTCACTATCAAATAACACAAATTATTTCTGCATATTGAATTATAAAAAATGGCCATAAAATTATTGGATTTTCATTGGAGAAAGGAAATCTGAAAAGTTGAAGCAAAACAAGGCTTTAGAAGGGTTAATCGAAGCATCTTACTGCAAAGACCCACTTTTCCCCCCCCGTTTTCTACCTTGCTCAAAGGAGATTTTGTTCTGTACAAACTCTACAGTCCTAAACCCACAGACAGGT
>JAYRBT010000001.1:80884494-80895569 GCA_036023395.1 Myiotriccus ornatus | reverse complement strand
AGCTACCCCGACGTCACTTAATAAATACCTGCTGTTTAAAGGCATAAAACTCTGTCTCTAAGCAGTTTTTACCTGCCTTTTTGGGGGCATCAAAGTCCAATTTAAACACCTGATCTAGCTTCTAATGTGATGAAAGGATGAAAACAGGCAGCTGTTCTCCTATCAGAAAAATGCTGATAACAAATGAATTACGATCTTTATTATATGATTTTTTTTTGCTGTGTGCATATATCCATAAATCTGAAATTATATGAACAGCCTGTCCAAAATGAATGGAACATCTCACATTAAACAACTGATTTTTTTTTTTTTAATCATTTATTTTGAATCATTTAAACATAGACTTAAGCCATAGAGTTTAAATTAAAACTACTTTTGGAATAAGTGTCTATATCTAGATGTGTTGAGATTCATTATAGTAGTTTCACCAACTATAAAGAAGAAAATTTAGTTTGATTTACTTATTTTACATATCTGCCTAAAATGAGTGGAATATAAAAAGTTCTTTTAGTTACATCTACTTTAGAATCATAGAATCATGGACTGGTTTAGGTTGAAAGGGACCGTTAAAGATCATCTACTTCCAATCCCCGTGCCATGTGCAGGGACAGCTTACACTAGACGAGGTCACTCAAAGCCCCATCTAACCTGGCCTTTTTTCCAATGATGAGGCATCCAGAACTTCTCTGGGTAACTTGTTGCGGTGTCTCACCACCCTCATTGTAAAAAAAATTATTCCTTGTTCCAAGCCTCTGATTATTTTCACGGTCCTCCTCTGGACACACTCCAACACGTCCATGTCTTTCCTGCACTGGAGACCCCAAAGCTGAAAGCAGGAGTTCAGGTGAAGTCCTATGAGAGCAGAGTAGAGAAAAAAGCAAGCAGTAGAAAAGTGAAACTCATTCACAGAATATAATTCAGTACCCACCATGCACCTCCAAATCTTCTCCGAAAGTCAAGCTGTTTTTATTGTCTGCTAGATCCCTGTAAAAATGCTTCTATATTTCTGACACCTAAATTAGAAGGCTATCATAAAACATATGCTAAACTATCTTGCTGAACAAAGTCAGAGGGACTACATACTGAGACACTTTTTATATAGATGAGATTTTCATTTATCTCTTTACTGTTGACATACAATCCCACTTTTGAAATACCTGCTATATGAAATTTACTTCATTTTATAAGTGCAGTAAAGGTACTTGCATAATTTATCAGACAGTGATGATAGAAAATGTAAATTTACTTCTTCTATGCTAGGTGTGCACAATATTTTCCTGAGGTTTTATTAGGTAAAGCACACATTTATATGGTATGTGGCAGGATAAAAATTGCCAGTCTTTAAGACCACCAGTTGCATCATATATAAAGAGTCTGTGCTATTTTAGTAGCAAATAATATGAAAATAACATATAAAACAACTTTTGTTGTTGTTGTCCTCATAAACAAGTCATCTATAAAACCAAATAAGAAAAAAAAATTGATGGCGCTATATTTTCTTGAGACCCAATAACTTCAATAAGTTGGTATTTTCATATTTTACCATTTGACACAATCCATTAAAGAAAAGGCAACATATAATTTGATTCCTTACCTTGCTATGAAGTTGTTTCTTTAGTAACCTCAGCAATGTTTAAATATTTTTCATATGTAGACCTCACAAAGAAAAAATTCTTATCACTCTAGGCAGTTTGTTATGCATTTCTGAGGGTACTTTTAATAGCTAAAAAATTGTAATAGATTGATTATGTGTTTACCTTTCGATGTTGTTAATTCAATTACTTTCTCAGCACTCTGTTTCTCAATGACTTGTCATTGCAAAATATCAGACTTTGCAAAAATGGATTAGAAGTACTGCTTTAATGTAGTGTTCAGTATGGAAATTTATTGTTGACTATATGAAATAAAAAAAAGAATCTCAGTATGCTTCAGTTGTGTTTCTTTAATGAGGAAATGAATATATGCTTTTTAAAGTTCTCATATGTTGCATTGACAGAAATTTCTATTTAAACACATTGTAGGTATGTACTCTACTTGTCTGCTCCAACACAAGTACATAGAAATCCAAATAATGAATATGAGGAATTTCGTACTTCAGGCCAACAGAAGTATCAAGACACTTGTAGAAAAAAAATCTTGGAATTTTTAATAGGTATGCTTTTAATGATTTTACTTGTGCTGTTGAATTTTGGTTTAGATACTATAAAAATCAGAAAAAATACATTTAAGAAACATAATACATCAGAGACTGAAAAAGAAAATAAATGATACTAAATTCTACTGTCAGAGGCGTAAGTTTATTTAGGCATGAGAAATAATTGGTAGGAAAAGGACAGTCATTCAGAAAACTGAATGAAGAAAGATTTCTAATTATATTTGTTGATTGCTTCACAAAGATCAGTGCATAAATGGATTCATCAACAAATCTCAGAATCGCAGCTGTCCCATTCCTCTGTCTAGTATGAAATATAATCAAACTGTGGAAGCAGTAACAGTAAAAGAATGGCAAATAAGAAGAGATAAAGGCAAAAATATTCAGTGTGCAATTAAGGTTGTCCCACACAATATTATTGTCTCTAAACTGGAAGGACATGGATTTGATGGATGGACCACTTGGTGAATAAAAATTTGGCTGGATGGTTGCACTCGAAGAATGGTGGTTAATGGCTCAATGTCCAAGTAGGAAGCAGTGATCAGTGGTGTTCTTCAGGGGTTGGTACTGGGACCAGCACTTTTTAACATTTTTGTTGGTGACATGGACAGTGGGGTTGAATGCACCCTCAGCAAGTTTGTTGATGCACCAAGTTGTGTGGTGTGGTCAATACGCTGGCGGGAAGGGATGCCATCCACAGGGACCTTGAAGGCCCCTTGAGATGGTCCCTGTGAGAACTTCATAAAGTGCAAAAGGGTGGAGTGCAAGGTCCTGCACCTCAGTTGGGGTAATACCAAGCAACAGTACAGACTGGGATGACAATGGATAGAAATGAGCCCTGAGGAGAAAGCTTTGTGAGTGTTCGTGGAAGAAAAGCTCAATATGACTCAGCAGTGCACGCTTATAGCCCAGAAGGCCACACACATCCTAGGCTGCATCAAAAGAAGTGGGACCAGCAGGTTGATGGGGTGATTCCCCTCCTCTACTCTGCTCTTCTGAGACCCCATCTGGAGTGCTGCATCCAGCTGTGGGGCCCACAGCACAAGAAAGATATCAATCAATTGGAAGGAGTACAGAGTAGAGCCACTGATGTGATCACAGGGCTGGAACGTCTCTCCTAAGAAGACAGGCTGAGACAGTTGGAGTTGTTCAGCCTGGAGAAGAGAAGGATTCAGGGAGACCTTATGGCATCTTCCAGTATCTAAAGAGGGTCTACAGGAGAGCTGGGGAGGGACTTTTCACAAGGGCATGTGTAGCTTGATAGGACAAGGGGAAATGGTCTCTACCTGAAGGAAGGCGGGTTTAGATTAGATATTAGGAAGAAATTATTTCCTGTAGGGGGGGTGAGACAATGGAACTGGTTGCATAGGGAGGTTGTGGACTCCCCATCCCTCAGATGTTCAATTCCAGTCTGGTGGGGCTCTGAGTAACCAGTCTAGTGGAAGGTTCCCTGCATGTGGCAGGGGTACTGGAGCTAGGTGATTCTCAAGGTCCCTCTCAATCCTAACCATTCTATGATTCTATGATTAGCTCCCAGTATAAAATGTTTATAGGGAATCACTAATTTTCATAGTAAATATGCAGTACAGGTAAAGTAAGTTTTCAGGAACAAACTTTGGGTTACTGCTTTTCCTTAGTTAGAGCTGGAGGCGTCCAGTCTACCAAGGGACACATTAACAATTACACATATCTTTCTCTTCTTTCCTTGTGAAGAGCTCTTGGGAAGCTCTGGCAATAGAAAATTTTTTGTTCACCACTACCACCATATTACTCTTTATTTTTCTGTAGACAGTTAACTCAAACTGTAGGGAAAGAAAGTGAATACCTCCCTGAAAATTTCCTTTCTGTTTGCTTAAGCTATTACACTTATGAGACTCTTAGGAATAAGGGAGAGAGGAACTCTTTTTTTGTCTTGAAAAGTCAATGCCTGCATATGTTTAGATAGTAACCACAGAATTATAAGGAAAGGAAATATGAATTAAGATTGCATATTAAGATATATCTTGGCATCATATGTGTTGTTGAATTTTTTTTTTTAAATTTTGGCCAGAATTTTATGAATTTAACTGTGTGTTTCTGGTACAGTATAAACTTGAGTTACCTCTATATTTAACTATACTGCACTAGATGGAAATTTTCCCTCCAGTTTATGAAACATTTCACAATAATTTCATGCTCTGGAAAGGAAACAAGAGAAAAGAACCCTTCTCCTATTTTTTCATGGCTTTAAAACCAGAATGTAGAGTAATGCACTTGACTTCAGTTTGAAATAAAATCGTCCTACAGAGATTTTCCAAGTGTTGTACTTGCCAATTTTTTGTATTTTTATGTATTATTCATCTTGGTGATTCTGTAAAACAAAAAAAGGGAATTACTGAGCTCCATCATGTGAAAAGGAGAAAGAAAGGCAAAAATGCAGAAGGAAAGAAGGAAAGTGAGGAAGATGGAATGAGGGAAAGGAAGATGGAAGGGAGGAAGGAAATTGGTCAGTTGTTGCATATACTGAAGCACATAATGTTTAGATTTTAAAAACATGAAGACTTTCCAGCTGAATCTCTTCCTCTAAGCAATCTGGCCTTCTTGGCTAAAAATAAAGATCCTGCTGCCATAATAACATATTACTCTTGATTAAAAATGCTCATTAAATAGAATCAAAATTCTTACTAGTGGCTAAAATTATTCTCTAAAAATAAATTAGGGGCTTGGACTAATAGAATAATTACACAGTCTAATAATAGTTTAGGATGAAGGTTTATACAGATAAACTATTTTGTTATTTTGGTGTGTAAAGACTTCTGGTATGGTAAAACCAGTGTCAGACAACGTGAATTTAGACATGTGGAAGGGCGTTTTCTAACCTGTCTAAGAACTATATCATAGCTGAATATTTTGGATCACCTTATTTCATCTTTTCTACTTTCCTTCTGTTACATTTATTCATCATTTTGTTATTCATCTTTGCAGATGCTAGGTTTTAAGAGTGGAGGGAAAGAGCAGAACAGAAGAAACAGAACTGTGTCTTTTTGGGAACACCTGAATCCTTCTAGCAGAGATTTCCTTTATTACACAGTTATCACTAATTTATCCAGATTTTTCCTTTTAGAGAAATATCCAAGAGAAAGTCAGACCCACTGAATGACCACCCGGGGCTCTGTAGAGGTGCTTTATCTTCCTGTGCTTCTGGAAATCTACAAGATATAAGGTTAAATGCTTTCTCTCTCCCATAAACTGAGACAAGCTCTTTCAGCTTGTTTTCTGTGACTAACCAGGAGTACTTTGGTTAAAAGTACTATCTTTTCCCATTCCTTCAATATTCACTGGAATAATGTCTTTCCTTCAGTGATCAGTCAAAATTTTATCTCTCTTCCGTACTGTTTCTGCAAAATGACATGCCATCATTTATCTTTGTCCCAAGCTGGGCAAATAGAAAATTAATTATCTATAAACATGTTATAAATGTGTGCTGTAAAGAGCATATGTAGGCAAACTGTCACTTTACTTAGTCTCCTATTGATTCTAAACGTCACAAATGGACTGATTTCTTTTGGACAAGTCTATCTCTGGGGCTGGTGTTAATATAGTTGCCATAGGAGTAATTGAATAAAATCTATGATTACCTATATGAATATCTATGAAACTAGACAGAAATGTCATATCTTTCTTATAGTATACCAGTCCATAACCATATTTTACCAATAAATACAACATTTTTACATCCATAATGTAAGACCGGTTAGATTAATAAGGCAATTATTTAACCTAGCTAATCTTCTAATATTTATACGATGTTTATAATTTAGGAATTTACAGGAAGCTGATTAAAGCATTATAAGTAAAAATTTTAAAATGTATTAACAGAACCTTTGTATTGATATATAGTTTCCAGAGTGAAGATTTATAAAAAATCAATATGCTTAAACTTTAATAAGTGCTAAGCATCATCTATGTAAAATGTGTTGGTACTTTTTCTCATATGGCAAACAGAATAAAGTAATTAAAACTAAAAAGAAAAATGTGTGCACCAGACTGGAATATTATTTAAATATGCCTATGCTTAGGAGGATGGGAGGAAATACAACACAGATGGCACTGATTTCACAAATACAGGACCTCATTCAGTGCCTATTAAGTTAGCAGAAAAATAAATCACTTATCTGCACAAGCTCCAAAATGCTTTCACAGACATGTATAGACCCATCTAAGTTGCCCTTGTACAGCAATCGGGTGTCTGACTTGGTGTGGGGTTGTTCTCCTGATGTTAGACTCTTATGCCTGGCTGAGAGGTCCAGCACTCTTCCACAGCTGTGTTACAGACCCTCAGAAAAGAGATCAGAGAGACTCCTCTCCATGATCTTCAGTCTTACCTTCCTAATGATTCTCCAGAAATAATTCCTTGATTAATGCAATTTAAAATACTGAAATGGTGAGACAAAGTGCTTGAGGGGTGAAGGTAACAAACGAAACTAGTACATTTTATAGAGCAAATATAAAGTGCTTTTAACACCTATAACTTGTGGCCACTGTTACAACACATATAACTGCTAAAATTATGATTAAGTGTGCCACTTGTTAGAAAATGGCCTGCTGTTATTGGAAATCTATTAAGTAGTAATATAACATGTAAAATATCTATTTGTTACTCAAACGAAATGTCTGCAGAGTAGAAAACAGTACTACAACATGCTGGTCCCCAGCTGCTACAAAAAGATTGGTATGGATCCAACAGAAAACAGAAACTGAATCAGATATTATTATTCTCTTTTCTACAGTAGCTACTTGTTAAAGCTATTACTTTTATTGCCTTCTTCCCAAGGGTCCATTTTTGAGCTTTGGTCCTTGTGTAAACAAATCTGTGAAGAGTATAGAGTGATATCACTTTGACTAGTACTAACCAGAGAAAATATATATGTATCTCCTGAGTAGTGCATACTGAGAAAGTCCAAAAGATATGGGATTCTGGGTAAGAGTAACCCTATGCAGAATAACCCAACACAGGCTGGGGGCTTACCTGCTTAAAAGCAGCTCTGAGGGGAAGGACCTGAAGGTCCTGATAGGGAACAAGCTGTTCATAGGCTGACATTTTGGCACTGTGGACAAGAAGGCCAATGATATTTTGAGGTGCATTAGGAACAGCCTTGCCAGCAGGTTGAGGGAGATAATCCTGCCTCTCTACTCAGCCCAAGTGTTCAGTTCTGGACTCTTCAGTACAAGAGAAACATAGGCTGCATCCAGCAGAGGGCAACAAAGATGATTAAGGGACTGGACCTTACAAGGAAAGGATGAAGTAGCTGGGCCTGCTTAACTTTGAGGAGATGAATGAGAGGGGAATTCATCAATGTATATAAATATCTGAAGGGAAGGTATCAAGAGGATGGAGCCAGGCTCTTCTCAGTGGTGCTGAGCAATAGTACAAGAAGCAAAGGCAGAAACTGATGCACAGGAAATTCCACCTGAATATGAGGAAGAACTTCTTTACTGTATGGGTGACTGTGCACTGGAACAGATTGCTCCGAGTGGTTATCTAGTCTCCCTCACCAGAGATATTCAAGAACTATCTGAATGCAATCCTCTGCCATGTGTTCTAGGATGACCCTGCTTGAGCAGGGGGGTTGGACCAGGTGACCCATTGTGGTCCCTTCCACTTACCATTCGGTGACTCTGCAAGGCAGATTCACTCACTGTATATACCTATGGATTAGAAAGTGCTTTTTTGTGTCTGAAAACATCAACTTCCTTTTGTATGGGAATTGACCTCCATTAGGACTAGCCTGTGATGCCTAAGAGCTGTGTCTGTAAATCTAAACTATTCAATGTGGGCTTCTTTAGGATATCAGAAGTACAAGAAAATAGAAATGGGATTCATCAGACATCCGGAGACATACATTTTATGTTGAATTGCCTTTAGAAGTATGTCCTGGGATACCTCAGATAATCTAACTCTTAAGATACAGCAAATAAATTTCTGAGCAGATTAATTCTTGGTAATAGAATCATAGAATCATTTAGATAGGAAAAGACCTCTAAGATCAATTCCAATAATTACCCTACTAACAGTGTCAAGTTCACCATGAAACCATGCCTCTATTGACATGTCTTTTAAATATCTGCAGGAATGAGGATTCCTCCATTTCCCTGGGCAGCCTGCTTCAATACTAGACAAACCTTTAAGGGAAAAAATTTTTCCTAATATTCAGTAATAAAGTCCATTTTGTCTTATTCAATCTCTTGCTACTCGGGAGAAGAAACTGATCCTCTTGCTACAACCTCCTTTCAGGTAGTGGTAGAGAGCACTAAGGTTCCCCCTGAGCCTCCTTTTCTCCAGGCTAAACAACTCCAGCTCCCTCAATCACTCCTCGTAAGACTTCCCCTCTTTAGTCATGCGCATAAATAACTACAGTAAGGAACTCATACATTAAAATCTGAAATTATTATAAAAAGCATATTTTCACCTAATAATAATTTAAGTATATTCCTCTTACCCTAGCACAGAAAAAAAAAAAAAAATGCCTGTAAGTCTCAAAATGTTATGTAATGCATGAATATCACCCTGCTATAAAATCTAAGAAAAGCTGTTGAGCAGAAATTAGCCTTTAAATAAAATTTAAAGGCCTATAGAGAACATTCATCTTGAACAGAAAAGGTAGCTTTTGTTCGATGATTGGGACTTGTAATGTTTTCCCTGTTAGATCTTATTAACCTATATATGCAATGCACAACAATGCACAGTAAGTTTTAACCACTTTAGTCTTTGTAAAATCTTGCAATTACAATCTCCAAAACGTGTGAAGCTATTTTATAATGTTAATTAAGGGTCATGGAGTATTTTTTCCTACATGGTGTTAGTAAGCTCGTGGACTGTAACATTTTGCTGGACCTTAAGTTAGCACTCTATTAACTATACCTAAGTGGCTTGCTTATCTTTTTTTGTTTAGCAGGTCATTTGACACCCAGTAATTTTATATTATGAAAGAAAATACATAAAACTATGTCAGCTTAGAATAAAGCATCATTGTTTTTTTTCAGAATCTCTCTTTCTCTCTCTCATTCCTTCCCTATCTGTTCATGAAGGAGGAGAATTACAGTGTATTAATGGAGACAAGAAAGTACTGGTAATAGTGAACATTGATCAAATATTTGTGATGTTTTCTCTTATTACTCTTTTAATAATTTACAGCAGTACCACCACAGGGTTGTGTAGACTTCTAGAATATAAAATGCTTTAAACTATTTAAAAGTTGTGTATTCTTTCATTTTTGTTTTTGTTTTGTTTTACAAAATCTTAATAAGAGAAGAACTTGATAAACTAGCCAGGATTGAGATCAGATGTATCACTGTTCTTCGTTTTGTGGCATCATTTTCATGTAAGTAAAATAGATATGAAATCATAACACAACAGAGTGGTATTTGGTTAGGATAACAGCTAATAAAGTCCTGGATTTCCAGTTTCCTACTTTTCCCTGTGAAGTTCATGATTCTTCTGTATATCAGATTATCAGTCACTATTTAGCTGAAACAAGGGGTTGTAAGGTTCCCATCAGTAAGAAGCAGTGTCAGACCTTTTCATAAATGATCAGTAAAAATTTGAAATTGCAATAGGACAAGTTTTAGATCAACCACGACTTATTTCTAGGATATTTATTAAGCAAGTAAGCATCAGATGAAAACCCATGATACCCTTCTGTAAGTTTACTGATGAAGGTTCTCCCAACATTTCTTCATTGACATAGGAACATAAATGAGAATAACAGAGTTACTAAGGATTTTTATACCCTTTGTGTACAGAAACTTGAGACTGATGTTCTTTAAAGGGTCACTTAGTCGATATTATTTTCTTCAAAGGCTAATCAAAAGTGCCCGACTGACACTTCATCTAGATTGACAGAAGTCTCCTTTTATCTTTAGGTGGCTAACTTCTTACTTTTCTCCTAATATAGGTACTGTCTAGCAAATGTCCAGGAAAATAATTTCTCTATCCTTTCCCATACAAAACAGAAGCTGAACTGCTATTCCGTTATGCTGAACATGATGATTGCCCCTCTCTCCTCTCAAAAATCAAAATTAAAAAAAAAGAAAAATAAACTTCTAATGCCTCCCTACCTCAATTCTTTAATTAAAATTTCCAAACCAGCATTGTCTGTATTCATATCAGTTGTATAATTTATATAAGCTATAAGCAAAATTTTTTATATTATGAAGACATAAAAATTAAACTGACAGAACTGTAAATATTTGGTCATCAACACCAAAATCACAAAATGAGATATTGCTGAAAGTTATGTCCCTTCTTGAAACAATTAACAGGAGTGGATCACACTTAAATCATACTTACAATAAATATCTGTAGATGTTTCATTATAATGCAGCAGGAGATGACCTCCAAAACAAAAGGAGACAAACAGTTCTACTGGTATCTAGGTAGATTAAAGCTCCAGCTGCATATTTTTAGGTTCCTAACAAATAAAACATCTAAAATAAGAGTTTAATCTTTCCCTTTGAACAATTTTTCAAAGGAAATAACCACCTATATTTTTTCAAACAAAACTGATTGAAAATAAAAGAAATAATTAGATTAATTGAAAATGTGACTGAAAATAAAAATGATCCCTAGTGTAGATCACTTATTAACTGGAATTTACGTCTCCTCTTGCAAATCATATGCTCTACCATTAAAATCCTTTCTGAAGATCTTATTGAAACATTATAATAATACAGTCAGAGAAAACAAATCAAGATGCACATTTTGTAACCTATTCTCTTTATATTGACATTTGGTGACTGTGACTGATTAATACCACAGCATATTTTAAACATTTCAAAGGCAAGGTAATTTTCCTAGAATTAGATAGAAAGGAATTACATGATAGTTGCCATCTTGGATATGACCAGTATAGTTTAAAAGCTATTACCTTTGTGTGTGGTCAAG
>JAYRBT010000001.1:80871855-80884387 GCA_036023395.1 Myiotriccus ornatus | reverse complement strand
AATAATTAGATTAATTGAAAATGTGACTGAAAATAAAAATGATCCCTAGTGTAGATCACTTATTAACTGGAATTTACATCTCCTCTTGCAAATCATATGCTCTACCATTAAAACCCTTTCTGAAGATCTTATTGAAACATTATAATAATACAGTTAGAGAAAACAAATCAAGATGCACATTTTGTAACCTATTCTCTTTATATTAACATTTGGTGACTGTGACTGATTAATATCACAGCATATTTTAAACATTTCAAAGGCAAGGTAATTTTCCTAGAATTAGATATAAAGGAATTACATGATAGTTGCCATCTTGGATATGACCAGTATAGTTTAAAAGCTATTACCTTTGTGTGTGGTCAAGCCAGAACACACGGCAAAAACCTTGACCAAAGGTATAAACTCTTCCCCTTTCATGCAACTCACATTCCTTAGATCTAATTTTAGGTATTTATTTGCTATTTTAAGTCAGAGGTCTCTCTGACTTGGAGTACTTCAATTTACAAGTCACCCATCACTTTCCAATGTAGAGGAAATCTGGGGAGACTGAGCTCCTGATTTGGAGACTTTTGTTTCATTATGAGAACTCAGAATCTCTAATACAAATGTTTCTCTGACAACATTTATTCAGGTAGGATACTGAGAGGTCTTGTAGTACTCTTTACCCCTTTTAGGAATTTACATATTTAGATTTCCCTTTGTCTCAGTGTTGCTGCAAGATATGCTGTGGAAAATATTTTTTCAGGACTTGTTGCTGGTTTTGGGATAAAGAGGTGATATTTATCAATTCTTCTATCTACAAACTTCAGAATGGTCTTATTGTTTTTGATTCTAAACTTGAAAACCTGACTTATAACCGAGTTTTGTTCTAGTTTATGGTCAGTTTTAGGCATTTACCCGAAGTTACAACTTCCCAAAAACATTCTGAAGATGATGTAGCTACTAAAAACATTCTGTGAGGATACTCAAAATCTCCCATGAGAGAGACTTAGATCCTTACTACTCTCAAGTGCTTTAAGAGATTTTTCTAGGATTATAAGGCTTCCTAATTATGTGCCAGTTTAGAACCACAAGTGAGATAATATGAGTTGAGGCCATTGCTCCTTCTATACTAGCATGTTGTCTCTATAAACAAAGTGTGACAAATTTGTGGGTGGGAAAAGGGAGGTGGGGGAAAGAGAAGAAAAAGTTTATCATTGCTTGTTCTAGACTTGAATGTAAAAAACAGAGAAAAAGGAATGTCTGTAGATAATGGTATGAGAACACAATCAGTATCATTATCTGCTTTCACACTGCAATCAAAAACACTCAGTTTTTAGAATAATACAAACAGAGAAGATAAAACCTTACCCTGTGTATCCAAAATAAATAGCTATCAATTTTTGTCTTCACAATGTGATGATCTATCCTGGAAATACCAAGAGCCTTCAGATCTGTTGTCTTGTTTTTCTTTCATAGAAGTGAGCATCAGCCCAGTCCTGAGCTTTTCCTAATGATTTCTGTACACAGTCATGTTTTAATAATATGAGGCAGATGGCACAAAGGGAGTAGTGTTTAGATGTCTTGTTGTCGTTCCTTTAACATTTTTTTAATCCAGATATGTATATGAAGCTTTCCATGTCTTTTTTTTCCATTGTTATGTGCCTCATTAATTTGAAATATCTAGGCATGTTTATGCCTGCAGTTTCAAACTAGTATTTATTTGTCACACACACCTCTGCAGTACTGTTTCACAACTGCACAAAGAAATAAATCATGTAGGTCAAAATCTCTTGTGGAAAAAGTCATCAGGCAAGAGAAACTGGTTTGCTTAAAGAAAAACTCTATTAAAAGCAATCCACTTGAATACTTTTCACATATCTGAGACAATTATCTGTTCCCAAATGGTATGATTGCTTGTTCACTAAGTAATTCTGCTCTGAAGATTTGTTCTATAAGCAAAGATGTATTAAAAGGTGTTCAGATTTCTAAAGTAGTTTCAAGTACTTTTGGAGCTTTGTAAATCAAATGGATAAAATCAAAATGATAAAGCAGAAAATTAATAAAAAGGTTTTAATGTTTGGCTTAAAGCCAAAGTTACCATTAAAGTTGTAAATATCACCACTAAATAGATAACAATGTAAAAATTTATGTAAACCAATAGAAATGTCTATGTAAACCTATTTATGAAAATCTATTTTCAGCAACTTGCTGCACTGTGAACTCAGTTGTACTGTGCTTTCCTTTTCGAAAACTGTTGATAAAAGAGAATTGAAGTTTTAAAGACACCAGCATACATAAATGCTTTCAGAGACTGTTACTACTATTTTTGTTCGGTGGACTCCACACACATTAGAATATATCTTCTATCTATTATATCTGTTATGTCAAATTATCCTCTATTCATTGAATAAAAGCTTCTCCTTCTAACAACATAATTTTAATGATATTAGTGTAGTTTTTCAGAAATAAAATACATGGCATGTAATCAGACTTCATTTTCTTCACTGGAATAGCCCTCGTGTTGTCAAGGAAATATAGCACCACACTGTCCTTCGCAGTATATGACAATTTGAGCCCACACAACAAGAATTTTTTGAATACATGTATTTAAATTAATATTAAGTCATATCAAACATGCATGCCACATAGATGAAATTTCAACTATAGCTACCTAATCAACTAGGCAAAGCTTTTATGAAAGGCAATTTTGATGGAGTTCTTATTTTTTTCCCCTACATTAAATACATGTAGATTTCAAAATAAATAAACTCTTCAAAATTAATCTGTGAATGTTTTTGAAATGGTTTATATTTTCAAACCCATAAGCTACTGGTGTTTCTGTCTTTTTATCCTTGGTTATGCAAGGCCTGAACACGTGATGGAGTGTAGTGGTGAAAGGGGGAAGAGGCAAGGTGTAGCGAACAGCCTGACTATTGGCTGCTACAATTACTATAGCACGCAAAAACTCCTACCTGCAAATCCAGAACAGGTGCACTATTAGGGAGGCAGGTTTTGTTACTCTGATAAAATATTTCATTCTTTTATAAACTGGAGTTGGTTCATTTTTTCAGATGATATTGGTTTTGTTCCTCAAAAGTATGAACCAAGTAAAAGATTGAGGTCTACTTAGTAGTTCTTTCAGATTTTTTTTCTTGTGATTTTTTTACCACCTTTTTCCTCTGAACAAAGCATAGGGAAAACACGTAATATGTGGTAACCAGCTATAATTAAACACAATTTTTGTAAAGGGAAGCCCCCACAGAGAATGTTTTTAACAACTTTACCAATGAAGTATTTTAGATACTATCAAACAACTTTCACAAAGTATATATGGGTTGCAAAAGAAAAGTTTACACAGTTCCATAAAAGAGGCTTTGGTCAGATAACATTTGTGCTGAGGCTGTGGCTGAGAATGTAAGATAAATTTTACCATTTTGTTCCACTCTTATGTTTGGTAGTGTTCATTTTTATTTTGCTGCAACTATGCTTTTTGTACGAACATAATACACACAGCAAATTTGAAGAGTACCCAGTGAGGAAGAAACGGGTGGTCCAGAACATGCATTTTTATCATGTGTCATGTGCAGCAAAGAGAAACGTTATTAATAAATGCACTGATATCTCTGGTTTATAACAGCCTCTGTTGAGAAACTGCATAGAACTGTTTCTTTCATAGTTTAACTAGGAAAATGGGAAGGGCAAAAATGGTGCATAAGAGAGGAGATGATAGTTCTGCATTATTCACAAGAGAAGAATGTAGAGAAAAACAGCACATCCCACACAAAACAGGATCCACCTCTCATAAGTTCTGGTTTATTTTAAGAGAGCAAAAACATGGTCATTCTCTAACACAAGTTGTTGTAGAAGGACACACAAAAGCATGACCCAAGGAAGAAAGAAAAAACATGAGAGTTTATTGGAATCAGAGAATAGATTTATATGAAGATTGATTTTTTAAAAAAAATGCTTGATAACATAGTAATAATGCATTTGATGAAATCAGCCTTTTAGCAGAAGGAAGATGAAAGTTCTTAGGGTTGTAGTTAGCCATGTGAAGCCATAATTATTAATTAAGTACGTTTTGAAGCAGAAAAAGATGAAAAAATTATTGAAGCTTAAATGAATACAGCATATATTTGCTACTAGCTAAAAATTAAATCTGATATCATAATGCAAAAAACTCATTTAAATACAGAATGAAACATATTTTTGAGGGTTTTTTATCTATCAAAATGGCCAAATTTCAAAATGTCATATTATTTTTAGGTTGATTATGAAATGAAAAAATGTTGAAATGAAATACTTTACTATTTTAAATTTCCCACACAGCACTTATGCAAACAAAACAAAACAAAAGCACTGCTGCTTTCTAAATATGCATGCAGTTATTACTGGTCACACATTCAGTTTTTCAGTTTCTAGTGAAAGACTAACATTTTTGTAAAAGTTTATAAAATGGTTGTATTTTCTCAGCAGTAACCCATTATTTTGCTATGGCTCATAAAATTACTTTCCTGGAAGATAGATTAATTTTCTAGATCTATTTCTTTTCCAATTATTCATTCAGAAACTAAAAATTTGGATTTTATATCCTGATCACAGGAATCTATCCTATCCAAATCACAGAGAGTAGCTGCACACAAATTTTCAGGAATCAAGGCATATTACTCAAAATTATGTAAACATTTGTTATAATTGTTATAATTTGATAAATCGCTTCTTAGAATCCCTTAAATAAATTTAAAATTACTAGTTTTTCATTTATGATATGCACTTTTTACACATTATATGTTTTTTTCCTTTAAGGAACATATGTCTCAAAACATTAAAATTTTTCAACATAATACTTTTCTTCAACAGATTTATTCCACGTCTTGATAGCTACTGAGTTGTGTTTTGCCAGAATGCATAAACTATTGGCAAAAAAAAACCATAAATGTGTCAAGATGTTATTTTTTTATATAGAACAATAATAATAACAAGATTCTTCCCTTCTAGGCATTCCAAATGCAAATTACTTTTTCCAACTAAGTATAATTTAAATTTTCATTCCATAATGCCCTACTAAAGATTTTGTCTTTTCATAAACACAGTAATTTCAGAAATCTGCTTATTTTTTTTTTAATAATTTCACAAGTTCAAGCAATAACTGTTTGGAAAGAATAGATAACCATGTCTAAATTCTCACAGGAGATCTACAATAACAGTTAGACATATGCCTGTGTCCATATCTAGGCTTACATTAGCTGTATATTTTTAAATATTGCCTATCCATCTCTAACAAAAGCCAGGCAAAAGCCAGAGCAAAAGCCAGCCAAAGGGCAGTTTTGGACCTCTGCTCAATTTTTACTGTCTCTGAAACTTCCCAGTTTGTAGTTCTCTCCTACAGATTATCTTCTGTACCTTCTATGAGGTGGCTTTTATCCTCATCTGCTTTTGCTCCATTCTATTTCCATTTGTTTCTTCTGTTATTTGCTTTTCTACTACTCCAAAATACTTGCAGCATCACTCCTGCCCAAAACTCCTGGAGCTTTAGAGGAGCATGGTCACAAAAACATGGTCTCAATTTCATACATACCGGGAAGAACTATAATTTTGTAATGCAGCCAACTCACCACTGAATCTTGATTTAGATCATATTATAGTCCCAGAAGGACAGCTAGGAAAAAGAAATTTCTTTATAAGAGGAAACTCTCTGGTTTAGTGTTAGGGCTGGTCTTTTTTTTTTTTTTTTTTTCCACAAGGAGTGTGAAGTAAAGCATGCCAATGATCCGAGCGCCTTGCTTTCATACAACTCTTTCGTAGGACAGGATTTTACATACAGGGAAAAAGAAATGACAGAGGTACTTTTCTCAGGCCACAACTACTGTTAAAATACCTGATACTACAGTGGTCCTGCAGACAGTCGAGCCAGGACATCCTTTTTTTCATTATATAGCCCAGCAGGATTCTTTACTAAAGAGTTTCCAGAACTGAGGCCAAGTGATGTTGCCTGTTCAGGTGTATGCTATTAAGCCACTTCTCCTCTAAAACAGGGCAGCTGCATCTAGTCTGCCTGTTGGGAATTGAGATAAATCTCAAACTCTGCCTAGGAATTGTCTGGCAGAAGACCAGGCAGCCTGTTTGGGTGTCAAATGTAAGTGGTCCAGACGAGAGCTATAGATCTTGAGCCCATGATCAGGATGGTATAGTAGCAGTCTTGGGCATCTCTTTAGCAGACAATTCCGGGATCTTCTCATGTACAGAATCTGTTGGACAAAACCTTTGTTACTCACACTGTGTAGAGAAAGAGGGTAGGTAATATATAGTAAGAGGAGGATTTTGCTATCTTTGGGTCCGATCAGTGGTCACAGTGTAAAAATTTTGTAGGAATAACATGATAATGCTCAGTGATTACTTCTCATCTTTGCTTTCAAATATGGCACGGAAGCAGAACAAAAAAAAAGCAAACCCAAGAAGCATGTGTTAAAAAAAGTGTCACACTAAGCAACATATACTAGGACTGTCTCAATGGTTGTAGTACGTCATATTGTCATGCAGGCATTGCTCCAAAATTATTTTATATATATACATTCATGTATGTCAGTGAGAAATTAAAGTGTAAATAAGAATTTCAAAGGCCAGTGAGGTGCTGTAACTCTTGACTCATTGGAAGTGTAAGCAGCCCTTGCTAATTCATCTTGGCAGGAGAGAGATTGTCTCCTTTTTTGGCTGGGTTTTAGGGACAAAATATGTTAAAATTAAGAGAGGCAAGTCCAAGTCATCTTTTTCTTTCCTTTTACTCTGAATCTGTGAATGCTGAAACTAGGACAACTGCTGACAATGCTGCAGCAAAGAGAAGCCAACTTCCAAGCATAGTTGCTGTAACAGGCAGAGCATAGATGGTAAAAGGAATGCCAGTGACTTGCTGGAGAAAGATGATATTTGTAAACTATTGCTGTGCTTACTTTTTACACTGCTTATAAGCTAAAAATGCCTGTAGAATCACCTGAACACGACCTTCTCTTGTTTTAGGTGCCAGTTTGGGTGCAGTCCCCAAATGCATTGCTCCAGAACTCCAGTGTTATTCTGTATAGGCAGCTCTGAAATAGTGGAAGGATGAGAAAATTCTTTGCACTCTTATTTGGTGGTGTATCACACAGAAGTATAGAGGTGAGAAACAAAAAGAATGAGAGGGGAAAGAAAAATAAGAAAGAAACCACACAAGAAATACCACAACCATTCTTTCGTTTTGCCCCCTGAAATTTAAGCCTTCTATAGTGTATATATTTTTCTCTCCATTCCAGTTAGATTACTTTTCATTTATTTGGTTATCATGTGCTGTTCCTACCAAGTCTACAATGTCTCCTAGTTTAATAAAGCTCTCTGTTTAAGCTGTTACTCCTGCTGGCCTAATTACAGTAGAAGTCTTTCCAGAAAGATTACACTGAACTTCAATAACAGATGAAACAGTTTATATAGACCATTAAATTGGCACTATATTATTCTCAAACAGCAAATACCAGAAAGCATATTTAAATCAATAAATTTTTGACAGACAAATCACTGTTTTTTTTCTTCACATACCCAATCCATAAATCTTAGAAAGGCAAAATGCCACAGGAGTACTCCATGCAGGCAGTTCAGAAAATTATTTCAACAAGAAAGTTAAGCCCTAATGTTTTGCACAACAGTATGTTGTCAGATAAATTTTTTATTAGTTACATCACTTTAGACATCTCTGGGACAACTGTGTTCCTTCATTATTTTTGCAAATAACTGAAAATAATTTGAACTTCAATAATGTATTCAGATAATGTACATACGCATATATGCAAATACTTTAGAATTCCTGGGAAATTTGCCTGTACACACACAGACACAGTAAGGCATCTTGAGATAAACCCTTTTCATCCAGTCAGATAAGTATCTATCTATAATATTCTGTTCCTGTTAATACTGAAATGTGTATTCCATGTGTTCCCATCTGTATCTGGTTTCATAAATAAATGCTTATGAGGTTTAGCAATGTCCTGACCACAGCATCAAAAAGAAATGAGATCCTAAACTAGCTAAGAAACAAAGCATTAGGATTATGTACCTTCCCAGTTTTCCCTGTGTTCACCTTACTCTATCTTCCTTTGTCCAAATAAGACCCTAGTACTCTTTTTAGCTACTTTATTGTGTACGTTTTCTATAATATAAAAAACTATAGACAAATAGTTTCCTTATCATCTCCAGCACAGTCTGAAACTTCCATTTGAAAAATCAGATCTGATTTCAGGTGTGTCTGTCATTTCAGTGATTCATAAGTGGAGGAATTCTCTGATATCTAAAAGTAGTAACAGTCTAAGAGTGGTTACATTATTATTACTTCCAAAACAATCCATTCTGAAAATATTCTCCATAGTGTTAAGCATCGAAGTTTTAGAAAGCTACTGGCACTGATCCTTACCCCTTTGCAGAACTTTGGAAGCCATGACTGATTAGTTCATAGTTGCAAACATAATTTCACTAGCGTATCTCCTCTGGGATTGCTACTGTACACAGGACAGGCTGGAACAGGGGCCTTGCAGAAAGTATATTGGCTGTCTCTGCTACATGCAAACGTATGGATATAGTCTGGATTACCCTGTCTGATGGTTCACTGCTACTCATGCCCTTTGGATTTAGAAACTTTCCCCAAAGCCTTGTATTGTCTCTTTATGTATGGGTCCCGTGGTATAATAACTTGTATTGCAGTTCTGAGGAAATTCGGGCCCCTGTTCATGTTTTTTGCTGTGAATTCAAGTAGTCTTACCTCTGAATCACTCCGTGATTCAAAGCTGCAAACACTAAGGAGGATGATGACTTCTGCCCTTTAAGAAGGACAAGCTGTCAAGGTAGAAGACCTTCAATTTACTAGCATATGGGAACTGCTACATATAACAATACCTGCCATAAGCACATGGAGGATAATTTGGTTATGTTTCAATAAAATAACTGGGAAAGGTAGGTCACAGAGCAAGGGTCTGCTTATGTTCTGTGTCACAAGTTATGACCTGTCATTATAAACATCACCATCACGATGATATCTCAACAGAATGTGGTGAAATGTTTGCTACTTTGAGTGCTCAGTCTCTTGCCAATCTATTTGTTTCATAGAGATTCCATATTTTCTCGGGGAGTCCTGTTCAACAAAGCACACAGGTAAGGCCACACTCAGTCATCTTTCAATATTTTTGACACAAAGAAAATGTGAAATAATACCTTCCTTTTAAGAATAACTGGATGACAATTATTGACAAGTGGATATGCATTCATTAGGTTATTCCTAAATAGGAAAGTAAACAATTACACATATAGTAAATATTTGCAGAAAGAAAAGGATGAAGAGATTATAAAGTATAGAACCTAGAGAATAAAGAGAATAAGGCAGATCAGACTTTGCATCATGCTTTAACAGTTCCACCACTTCAACAATAACCCCTATTCCTTCTGCTAACCCTCTTTTGTAAAATCTGATTCTTCAGCAAAGCTAACATGAAGGAGCAGGAAGATTACCATCTATGACAGTAGATATTAGAATCAATATATTAGGAAGAGGTATTCAGGAGTGCCAGTTGGATCACATACACAAGAATGGATACTACATTTGTATTTAAATTTTTGTTAAACCTAAAACTACATTATGAATAGGAGCGTCTTTCCTCCTTTCAAAAACCTTGTCTCGTTCCAAGCATGAGTAACAGCATGATATCTTCCTTTCAACCATTTGCTACAGTGGCTGTTGGGACTGAAGCCCTGATTAAGTTGGCATTTTAAAGAAATTCTCTCCCCTTTCCTTTCATGTGCTCAACAGGCCTGGATCACTTGTTTTGGCTGTTCTCACTGTCTCATGTTTTCAGACACATTCATTTATCACAAAGCAAGCCACTTTCCTGTTTGTGTTTCCACTTTACTCTAAAGGGCACACAGAGAAACATTACAGGAATGCTGGGTTGCAGCAAATAAATTGTCTGCACTTAGTCTGCAATATGTCTCTACAGCCATTCAGCCTTGTATGATTTCTTGTTGCAGAGATAGAGTTAAAAGGCTTCTTATAAACAACCATTTAATACAGTATTTTCTGATGATGTGACTCTTTGATCTGTTTTTCTGCTGAGAACTGTAATATATACTATGGAAACTTTATGTTCTTTGTAATGAAATGTCTTAAAGTCTCATTTAATAATACAGTTGTCTGTACATCTCAAAGATGTATGACGTACTGTAATTTAACTGGAATCAGATTGCCAGGCAACTCCCACAAATCTGAAAGTTTCATACCAAAGAAATTACAAAATCAACAGTTTCCAGCAGGATTAAAGGAAGCATCACAACTTGAGGCATTGATGAGCTACACTAGACAAAGTGAGTCATAACTGCATTTACTATGTTTGTTACTGGAGCAAAACTGCAATAGGACAGAATCTTCTCAGTAGTGCTCCTTTTTTAACCACACATATAGCACTTTGTCTTCCCTTAAGGAAAAAAGTTAAATACATAGTGTTCAAAAAACAGCCCACAAAGGAACTTTACTGTAGTATAGCTGACTTTCTCTTTTAATTACTGTATGAAGTGATCAACTGTGACAGCAGAAGTAACCTTGTAATAGAAGCCAAACAAACTCAATTCCTTACTAAATACCTTACCCCTCATGTATGCCACTGCAACCTGCAGGCATGCTTTCCAAAATAAATAAATTATTTACACTGAATGAACAATCAGATGCAGTATGACATATATAGAGACACTTCCTCATGGGTTTAACTTCCATTAGTGTTATTTTTATTTTACTGTATTATAGTTATATATTATTTACTATATTTTTACCGTTAGATTAAATTTGACTTTGAAAATACAGGATTGCACTGAGATATTCATATTTGGGAAACTACTTGTTGAAGAGTTAATCAGAAAACAGCAGAGTAGCTGATCTAATACAACTAAAACACGCTTTTAAAGTAATTTTGAATATTAATATTTTTCCTCCTGAAGTCTTTTAGGATGCTTTTGTTTACTTCTTGTTTGTTGTTGTTGTTGCTTTTGCATAAACTACATATGTTTAAAAATCAAAACCAAACTCCATGTCTTTGGTAATTTTATTTTTTCCAAAATGACTTTACCATGGTCTAAAATTAAAAACAAGCAGTGCAGAAAAATTTTTTCAGCTCCAGAGTTTCAACAAACTGCAATGTTGTTTTGCCTATTTTTCGTTTAATTCTTCTGCTAAGGAGACAAGACTTCACTGTAATTGTCTATTTTTATGTGTATGGCCTCATTCAGAAGACAGCAAAATTTCTGGTTTTTTTTCAGGTTGGTTTTGATTAGTTTGTATAATGTGCACAATTGAAAAAGCAATGGTTTGAGATTGAAAACATCTGACATGAAGCAAACTTTTAAGATAAGCCAATAGATTTTTATTGTAATAGTATTTACAGTGAGAATATTTTTGTATAGTTTGGGTTTGTAGGTTGTTTTTTGTTTTTTTTACAATTGTCTTCAAGTAGTGTCATATATAATAGGAAAACATCTGAAGGCATTGACAGGAGAAGACATCCCATCAGGCTTCAAATGGATTTTGAATATTTTTGTCTTCTTTTTCATCTTTGATTATCCAAGGCAATATCCATACCACCTAAGTTAGAAAAAGCAATATTGAGGTTCCATAATCATCAGCGCAAATACACCGCATTAAGGTAATGTGTTTTCTGTACAGTTTTCTGAGAGAGGTAGAAACCACTGAATAATGGCTTATAAATTCTCTACACTATCATGAGAACTGTCTAGAGTTCCCTCTAGGAAACTCAAGAGATTAGGTAAAATTCTGAGCCCACTGATTTGGGCTGTACAACTAACATCAGTCTTCTGAAATTCACGTGGAAATCTATGCAATAACTTAGCTGGGCTCCTGAGGTGTCAGAGGTCAGTTCATGATCTCTAAGACAGGCTCTCTACAGAGGAAGTGAGAAATGTGTCTTGCCCTAACCCAAGGGAAGATACTGCAACAGCTCCCACATCCCAAAGACAAGGTCTCAATCACATGTCCTGATGATGTACATGATGTGTCTACTTGAGAAAAAAAAAAAAAGTTGTGCTTGCTAGCATCAAAGATAGAAAGGAGTTTAAAGGAGAGTAGATAGAAAGATTAAGGCACTTACTGTTTAGGAGAAGGATCTTGAATGGATTATTGTTCTGATTGCTGAAAATAAAAACAAAATTGCTATGGTGCTTTTGTCCCTGAGCCTACATTTACTATAATGTAGATAATAATCTTCAATTGCCTCGCCCTCAGTAAAAATAAAACTTGCTCATGCCTTGCAAAGTAATGTTTTAGTTGTCTAACTACAAGTGAATTAAGGGCTCCACTCCATAGACATGTTTTATGGTTGATGTTTAATCTAAAAATGAACACTCACTACCAAACCTTCATTTTCCTTTTTCATTCTATTTGTTGTCATACTTGAAAATCAATTAGAATCATAGAATTAACTGGGTTGGAAGAGACCTCCAAGATCATCAAGTCCAACCCTTGATCCAACCCCACTGT
>JAYRBT010000001.1:80849008-80871755 GCA_036023395.1 Myiotriccus ornatus | reverse complement strand
CCTGGTTGCTGTTCTAACATTAACACTGAAGAATACAGACATTAGGTCTTTGAGAGTTAATCATTTAAATACATGTATTTCTCTTGTCCATTTTGAGAAGAAGGAAGATGAAGTTAGACTCAAACGAGCTGAAAACCTGGATTTTGTGCCTCTGGAAAATGTATATAGAGGAGTGGAAATAGAAAAACAAATAAACAAAAAATCTCCAAGGATGTTGAGCAATTGCTGTTGTGAGGGCTAACCACAGGTTCCAGTGGTTTGGATGGAAGTGTACCCCCCAGCCAGATGCACAGTATTTTCTGATGATGACTGAACAGAATGTTATTGTCAACTCTTCATCACTGCATTCCCCAGGATATTTTATCCTTCTGTAGTTAAAAGCAGAGTCAAAATATTGCCAAATTATGACACTGTGTGAAATTCATCTCTTTCTGCACAATTAATTGAGCTATGGAGTTGGAATGGCACTTCTTTAGCACATTTTATTTAAGAATAGAAGAAAGGGAAGCAATTCAAATTCATACTGCAGTACTGTGGGATATGACGAATGTAAGTGAACTGAAGAAGCTGACTAGTAAGTTAATTTCTGACATTTCTAAAATTATACTTGTAAAAGTCAATAGAATGGATTGACAAATCATTTTAAAGATTTAAACTGTTATTATAGAGAGTCAACATCACTATATCACACAGATAAATCATGAATCACAGCATATACTGAGTTGGAAAGGACACACAAGGATCATTGAATCCAACTCTTATCCCAAGAGTTGGACTCCCATACCCAAGAGTCACACCACATCATCAAACCACTTCCCTGGGGGTCTGTTCCAGTGCCCAACCACCCTCTGGGTGGAGAACCTTTTTCTAATATCCAACCTAAACCTCCCCGACACAACT
This sequence comes from Myiotriccus ornatus, assembly GCA_036023395.1. Taxonomy (NCBI): domain Eukaryota; kingdom Metazoa; phylum Chordata; class Aves; order Passeriformes; family Tyrannidae; genus Myiotriccus; species Myiotriccus ornatus. Next base: position 80,870,855 of record JAYRBT010000001.1, on the reverse strand, counting down.
TTGAGACATTCCTTTGGGTCCTGTCACTGGTCACCACAGAGAACAGATCAGTGTCTGCTCCGTCTCTTCCCTCACAAGGAAGTTGTAACTGCAATGAGGTCTCCCCTCAGTCTCCTCTTCTCCAGACTGAACGGGCTAAGTGACGTCAGTATCTCCTCATACAGCTTCCCCTCAAGGCCCTTCACCATCTTCGTTGCCCTCCTTTGGACACTCCCTAACAGCTTAAAATCTTTCCTATATTGCAGTGCCCAAAAGTGCGCACAATATTCAAGGTGCAGAACAGTGAGACAATCCCCTTTCTGGACCGGCTGGTGATGCTTTGCCTGATGCCCCCCCGGACATGGTTGGCCCTCCTGGCTACCAGGGCACTGCTGACTCATATTCAACTTGATGTCAACCAGGCCCTCAGGTCCCTTTTCATGGCACTGCTTTCCACAGCACTGCTTTCCACCATCTCATTCCTGTCTGTACATAAATCCAGGGTTGTCCCATTCCAGGTGCAAATTCCTGCACTTCCCCTTGTTAAACTTCATATGATTGGTGATTGCCCAGTCCTCTAATCTGTTGAAGTCTCTGCAGGGCCTCCCTGCCTTTCAGGGAGTTAACAGCTCCTCCCAGTTTTGTATCATCTGCAAAATTACTTAGTATCCCTTTCAGTCCTGTGATGCAATCATTTATGAAGATGTTGTAAAACACAGGATCTTATACAATACCTTTATTTCCAGTGATTAAAATAGAAGCAGTATAGTAAGTTTGTGGATTGTGTGGAAGAGAACTTCCTGACAGAGTTCATGAGGGAGCCAGCCAGGGAGGCATTCCACTGGACCTGTTGTCTGTGAACAGAGAAGGACTGGTGAGTGATGTGATGTGATGGTTGGAGGCTGTCTTAGGCACAGTTATCACAAAATGACAGTTTCCAATTGTCATAGAACCAAGGAAGGGGGGGGAGGGGTCAGCAGAACTGTTACCTTCAACTTCCAGAGGGCAGACTTTTGGTCTATTTAGGAGACTGGTTGAGTGAGTCTCTTAGGATGCAGTTCTGAAGGGCAAAGAGGTCCAGGAAGGCTGGACATTCTTCAAGAATGACACCTTAAAGGCACAGGAGCAGACCATCCCCATGTGCCAAAAGATGAGTCAGAAGGGAAGAAGATCAGCCTGGCTGAACAGAGAGCTTTGGCTTGAGTCAGAGGAAAAAAAGGCAAAAGAAGTGGGTATCTCAGGAAGCTTTCATAAGGTTATGCAGACAGAAAATTAGAACTAAGGCCAATTAGAACTTTTTCTGTCTGCTTCTGTAAAAGACAATAAAAAATCTTTCCATAAATACATTGGCAACATAAGGAGGGGTAAGGAGAATTTCCATCCTTTATTGGCTGAAGGGAGAAACATAGTGATGAAGAATGAGGAAAAGGCTGGGCTACTTAATGTCATCTTTGCCTCATTCTGTAACAGTAAGACCAGTAAGAGCCCTGAGCTGGATGGAATTCAGGGACAATGAACAGAATGAAGCCCCCATAATCTAAGGGGAAATGGTCAGTGATTACTACACCACTTGGACACACATAGGTCTAATAGGCCAGATGAGATCCAGGGAGCTGGTGGAAGGGCTCATCAAGCCACTTCCCATCATTTTCCTGTAGACCTGGCTCACTGGGAAGGTCCCAGTTGACTGGAGATTATCCAGTGTGACACTCATCTACAAGGACTGAAAAGAAGATCTGGGGAAACACAGGCCTATCAGCCTGACCTTAGGGCTGGGAAACATCATGGACAAGATCATCCGGACTGCCATCATGGGCATGTGCAGGACAAGTGGATCAGGCCCAGCAGGTCCTGCTTAACCAACCTGATCTCCTTCTATGACAAGGTGACCCATTTACTGGGTGAGGGAAAGGCTGTGAATGTTGTCTAGCTAAAGTTTAGTCAAGCCTGTGAAACTGTCTCTCAGCATTCTTCTGGCAAAATCAGTGGCTCATGGCTTGGATGGGTGTACTGTTCACTGGGTAAAAATCTGGTTTCCTGGCTGGGCTCAGAAAGCCATGGTAAAGGAAGTTGCATCCAGCTGGTTGCCAGTCACCAGTGATGTTCCTCAGGGCTCTCTAGGCCAGTCCTGTTTAATATCTTTGTCTATGACCTGGATGAGGGAATCAAGTGCACCCTCAGTCAACTTGCAAAGGACACCAAGCTGGGCAGGAGTGTTGATCTGCTGGAGGGTAGGAAGGCTCAACAGAGTGATCTGGACAGACTGGACTGACGGGCTGAGGACAATGGCATGAGGTTCAGCAAGGGAAAGTGCTGGGTCCTGCCCTTGGGTAACAACAACCTCATGCAACACTAAAAGCTGAGGGAAGAGTGGCTGGAAAGCTGCCCAGTGGAAAAGGATCTGGGAGTGCTGTTCAACAGCAGCTGAACATGGTCCAGCAGTGTGCACAGGTAGCCAAGAAGGCCAATGGCATTCTGGCCTGTAACAGAACTAATATGGTCAGCATGAGTAGAGCAGTCATTCTCCCTCTCTGCTCAGCACTGATGAGGCTGCACCTTAAATCCTGTGTTCAGTTTTGGGTTCATCACTACAAGAAAGACACAGGAGCATGTCCAGAGAATGGTAAAGAAGCTGATGAAGGGTTTGGAGCACAACTCTTATGAGGAGTGGCTGAAGGAACTCAGGTTGTTTATCATGAAGAAAAGAAGGCTCAAGGGGGGCCTTAGCACCTTGAAAGGAGATTGTAGTGAGGGGGGGTTGATCTCCCAAGTAACAAGCAACAGGATTAGACAAAATGGCCTCAAGTTGCTACAGGGAAGGTTCCAGTTGGATATTAGGAAAAATTTCTTCCCTGACAGATTTGTCAAGCATTAGAAGTGTCTGCTCAGGAGGAGGAGGAGTACTCATCCCTGGAAGCATTTAAAAGATGTGAAGATGTAGTACTTAAGAATGTGGTTTAGTGGTGAACTTGGCAATGCTGCATTAAAGGTTGGACTTGATGATCTTAAACATCTTTTCCAACAAAAACAATTTTGTTTCTAACTCCCTTGCTTCCCTCTTGTCCAGCCAAGAGAATGAGATGTCATGTGACCCTTAAAACTTTTATATTTGTATAATAAATATATAGCATCTTATAATGTCTTTCCACAATGGTCTGATTTTTGTTGCCGTTTTACATCTAACTATATACTGCTTGCTTACATGATCTTTATCCCTCTTTACCTTTTGAGTGAATTATTTATCACGCTTCAAGTCAATCAGGGTGTAGGGATCAAGTTTTAATTAGAATTACATTAACACAAGAATTTTGACTGAGAAAATAATACATATGAATATCCACCAAGTTGTGATTTAAGACCTGCAAAGTGTCAGCTCCCAGAGCAGAATATGATTAAAACACTTGGGAAATTACAGGAGCTGTTCTCTGCCATTAGGGAGAAATAAGACTGTAAGCTTTCGCAGACTGATTTTGACCCTTTGAATTTTCTCTCAGGCAATTTTTCTAAGGTAAAATTTAATGTAGATACTGAGTTCTAAAGATTACGTGAAAAACACCCAAGCTGGATTTATTGGTTACATGGAAAGAAGCCTTTAGACTTGTTAGGGGATTGAGTGTTGCTTGTGGTATTGGTGAGGAGGGAGGGGGATGAAAGCAGCTGATTCACCTTAGTAAACTTTTGGCCTGCCATTTCTGTCTGTGTGAATAAGGCTTGAAGAATGAATAGGCACCAAAGTGTCAGATTTTACTTCTTCCTTAATAATTAGATTGCTAATATTACTTTTTTTTAACTGTATTTTTTGATAAAAAATAGAAAAATACAATAAACGGTGTATCTGTAGATTCCTCTGTGTGCTTTTTATAATATTTGGTGGTTGGAGAAAAAATGAAACACTGTTAAACCATGACTTTGATGCAATATGGCCTATTTCCTGTGAATAATTGACAGAAATATAGTAAAGTGTTAGTGGTAAATTTGAAGTGGCATGCACAGTATGTGTTTAGAATGTTTATACAGTCTCCAATTGATTCTCAGGGAGCACAGACTAATTGGAAATAAGGTTTATGTGCAGCAAAGCAGTGAAGCAGTGATATTGTGATACTGCAGAAGTGATTCTTGCCTCTGGCAATATTTTTATATATATCTGCAAAGCTCAGGCATACTTTGTAATTCTGAGTTACTTAAATAATAGAAATACATAATTTTGTAAATGTATCAAGGTTTACAGTATCTCGAACACCCAGTTCTCCTATCAGAGAGAGACAGAAGTATTAGCACTTTGCCCTTTCTCCCTTCAGTACAGTTAGAAGGAACTGTAAAACTTGTTTTCACAAGCTGTGCTAATGTTAGGTGGTATTTGGATTCAGGAATTTTGAATTTTGGTTTTCCATCCCCATCTTTCTCAGGGACAGGAGGTGATCAACAGATAACAGCTCATTTTGTAGGGGTAAACATGTTCAGAACTACTCAACCTAGTAATAACCTCGAGTTGTTATTCAGCAGCTTCCAAAGAGCAAAATTGTCCTGACTTGCAAGTTGGCCTTAGTGGAGGGGACTGTGGCTGTGATGCCCAGGACTTCTGACACTAACACTTTTGTTAGGGATGTTTGGTGGTTTAACCCCAGCTAGTGACTAAGCACCACAGAGCTGTGTCGTCACTCCCTCTTTCCCTGATAAGTTGAGGGAAAGAATTTAAAGGTGGAAGTAAGAAAACCCACTGGTTATGATGACAGCAATTTAATAACTAAAATGTAATAATAATGAAAATTACAAAAAGAGAGAGAAGTAACACACAAGAAAAACAAGTGGTACGATGGAAACAACTGCTCATTGCCAACTGCCCTGTCAGTTCCCAAGGAGTGGTCCCATGGCCAGCTTTCTGCATAGTGTTTATGCTGAGCATGGTGCTTTAGGGCACGGGACATCCTTTTTGTCAGTTGGGATGAGCTGTCTGTGTTCCCCTCCAGTTCCCTGTACAACCCCAGCCTACCTGCTGGCAAGGCACGAAAAGCTGAAAAGTCCTTGACTTACTGTAAGCACTGCTCAGGAACAGAAACATCAGTGTGTTATCAACATTATTCTCATCCTAAATGCAAGACACAGCACTGCACCAGCTACTAGGAAGAAAATTACCTCCTTGCCAGCCAAAACTAGGACTGTGTACTAGGACAGAAAATTTGTATCCCAATAACAGTATTTACTTCAGGGTTGATATATTAAGGAAATATATATATTTTATTTATATATATAATTTATATATTAATATATCTATATTAAGGAAATATATCTCCTATCCTCTTCTCATTTTTCCTATGGATATAGGAATTCCTTATGCTGTGCACTTATTTTGCATCCCTGACTACTCACTCTGATGCATGTACACATGCTATAGCTTGACTTGTAGAAGTCTGACAGGAACAGATCTCAACTCAATCTTCGTTTTTTGGTGTGAGTTTTTTTTGTTTTCTTTTGTTTTGTTTGGGGCTTTTTGTTTGTTTTGTTTTGTTGGTTTTTGTTTTTGTTTTTTTGTTTTTGTTTTAAGCACTGCTCACATTTAGCACTGCTTCCTATCTCTTTTTAGAAAGAAATTTCTTTTCCTGTATTCCTGAATTTAAAGAAGTACATAGACAGTTAGATAGCTAGGTCCATATTCCTTTCTAACTCACATCCATGAGAGGTACTCTGGTGTTTTCAAGACAGCTGTCAATGATATCTGAAGGAATGGCATAATTTTCTTTTCCATTGCTAAGAGGTACAATGAAAATAGAGGATGAAATATTTCTGCCTTCCGAAGTTCATTTCCAAGACTAGGAAGGTTTTTTCCTCTGCTTTTCCTCTCTCTTTATTTCTTACAAAGATAGAAATAAGAAGCCAAACTTTTATAATTTTGGGTGGGGAAGATTAGAAGACATTATTGTCATGAGGCATCTAGTCTCATGAGTTCTAGTTAACTAAGTATCCTCTGACTGCATTGGAAAGGGACTGACATAAGGAAGTGAGAAGAGGAAAAGAAACATAAAAGATTAGGAAGCTGGTCTAAGTTGTTTCTAAAGTAAACATGTAAAAACTTTTCCTTTTCTTTTTTTTTTTTTTTCCCTGCAGAAAATATAGATATTCCAACATAAGGTTCTTCGATGTTTTAAATAAATAATTTGAGAAACTGGGTAGCCCTTCTTCAAGTGCCTGTTTTGGTGTTATTTGTTGGTTAAGTATAAAGTCGCAGCGACATGTTGATTTTAAGCAACATCCCAAATCATAGAATCACAGAACAGTTTGGGTTGGAAGGGACTTTACAGATCACCTAGTTCCAAACATCCCTGCTGTGGGCAGAGATACTTTTCACTAGACCACGTTGCTCAGAGCTCCACGTAACCTGGCCTTGAACACTTCCAGGGATGGGGCAGCCACAACATCTCTGGGTAATGTGTTCCAGTGCCTCACCAAAGAATTTCTTTGTAATATCTAATCTAAACCTACTCTCAGTTTGAAGCCATTCCCTCCTGTTCTGTCATTAAATGCTCTTGTAAATCATCTCTCTCCATATTTTTTGTAGATTCACTTCAGGTACTAGAAGGCCACACCTAGGTCACCCTGAAGCCTTCCCTTTTCCAGGCTAAACAATCCCAAACCTCTTAGCCTTTCCTCATAGGAGCTGTGCTCCATCCCTCTAATTGTCTTGATGGCCCTCTGCTGGACTCACTCCAGCAGGTGGGTGCCCTTCCTGTGCTGAGGACCCCAGAGCTGGATGCAGTGCTTCAGGTGGGGTGTCACAAGAGTTAAGTACAGGGGCAGAATCACCTCCCTCAACCTGCTGGCCATATTGCTTTGGATGCAGTGGATATATAATAGGCAGTGTATATCTAACTCATTTTAGAGGTTTTTTTCCTGTAGCATTTCCTACCTCAGTATTTAAACTGTCTTGAGGATATGGGTATTCAAATAATACGATAATTCCCAGATAAGATGTCCTATCCAATTTTATATACAATATAATTCTATTAGCATTGTGTCAGCAAAACCTCCAAAAACTTCCTTTTTGATCTGCCATTGTAAAAACTCCCAGCCCTGTTCTAAGTAGCTGTGACTTTTTAAGTAAAGCCAGCCACAGAATCTTACTAACACTGGCCTTATTGCAAGTCACACAAGCCAAGTCTTTCCTCAATGGATGCTTAAAAATGAGTAAATAACAAGTACTATGGTTCAAAATTCCACACTGGCAGAAAGCCTGTGAAAATAACTTACCACCACTACCTTCTTCTGAAACTAAAGCAGTTTTACAACAGTGGGGTTTGTATGAATATTTTGAGGTTCAGTTCATATGAGCTGGCATCCTTGGAGTTTTACTTTAAGACTTAAGATGAAACAAACCATGAAACTCTAAGCCAAATCATCAAGTTTTTTGTCTGATTAGAGATCAACCTCTGTGAAACCTCAAACTTTTTGTCCAAAAGCATTTATTAGCCAGAATCATTTAAAACTCAGCCAAGGTCTCTTAAAAGGTTTGTGGACCTTAAAAAAAAAAAAAAAATATTATTTGTTTTATGTCTATGTTTAATTAAAAGATTTTTGTAACAAAATTTCAAGAGATGCCTATGGATGAGTTTAACAAAAAAGTTGTTGAGTTGTACAGATTGTTTCAACTCAAGTTTACTCCTCTCATTCCTGTAATTTAGGCTTAGTATTAGTAAGAAAGCACTGCCAAAGATAGCCCATATGAGCCAAATTATTCATATAATGAATATCATCATGATTATATACCAACAGTAATGGTGATGAGAACATAAAATGGACCAGTGAGATGCAACCCTCTCCAGAGACAGTATATCAGCTTGATTAGGCTAAAAAAAGTGTTAGAAGAGTGCCACTCCAAATTAAAATGGATAAATTTGCAGGTCAGTTCAGATCCAGAAAGCTCTCTTGGTATCTAAGTCTCTTTGAGATAAAGACATCTGGAAAAATACTTCCTTGAGGTAATTGTTTGTATGTTAGTGTCTGTTAGCACTTCAGTGAGAAGAATTTGAAGCACTTTAATTTCACTATTTTGGACACCAGTTAGATGAAATAGAACTGAGCAAGAGAAGCCCAACACTAAATTATTGCTGTTTTGTTTTACTGTGCTGCTAAACACTGAGTACCATTCCTTGCACACAGTGCATCTGGGTCACTGTAATAATCTGCTAAAAGTCTCAGCTAAATAAAAATACTACACCTACATCTAACAGCTGTTTTTTATTTACTTATGGTTTAATTTGTGCCTGCTGAAATTGAGTATTGTTCATTTATCACAGCATTTGCTGGAGATGGAAAGGAGCACCAGAACATTCATTGTACTCTTTCTAGAAAACTTACCTTTTAACTTTCTCTGTAACTGTAATAAAGATAATTTTATTAAAATAGAGTTTTACATGTCAAAGCAGAAGAACACTGCATTTCCGATTAGTTAGTTTCACAACTGCAGACTTTCTTGTAGAAGGAGCAGAGTAATTTCTTCCATACTCTCGGGTTTAGGATTCCCAAAGAAGGGGAAAAAAAACAAATTTACAAACAAACAAAAAAGCAACCAACCAGCCAAAACCACAAAACAAGCAAGCAAACAAAACCCACAAAAGAACAACCAAACAAAAAAAAACCAACCCAACTCAAACAAAAAAAGGTGTACAAGTTGTGATCTGATTTTAAGACCTATGCATGCATAGTTTGATGTTTCATTAATTTTATAAAGCACTTGATGTTTAGTACACAGATGAAACAAAATCAACCCCCACCACACTGATCCATTCTTCTCAAGTGTTTCTGATTTTAATAAAAATTTAAGCTATCTCAGCTGGGCTCACCATTTGGTATTTTGATACAAATTAAGCTCTTGGTCCCTGTTCTGGGTTTATGATTCAGATATGAACACAAATTGTGAAATCAATTGCTGAATTAGGGGACTGGGACAAGGATTGTAATGATCCTTTTGGGAGAAAAATCCGAAAAAAAAACTACTCTCAAAAAGATTTTAGTGGCGTTGATCTATTTTTTGTGTTTTCAAAGACAGTTTTGCAGAGGAAAGAAGTAGAAATTTATTTTATATGACAGAAAGATTTTCCCTTTCCCTTCCTGTATCTAGAAGTCTTACAATAAACAAAAGACACCTACTTTTGTGTCTAACTGCTGACATTCAAAATGAAAGTTTCTTTTTTCCATCAAGCAAGTTATTGATTTCATAGGAAATACAAGTTTTAATCAAAGTATTTCAGTTTTGCTGAATGTGGAGAATTGATCTAAGCAGCAAATGCTCACTCTTTAATTTAAAATATGTTTCATAAAGTGAAACAGATATTTCTGTCATTCAGAAATAAAGTTGTATGGGAGGAAAGGTGGCTTTGAACTGAAAAACAGTCTGACAATGCTAATTGTAAGATGGTGCCTAAACTACCACACCACCAACAAAAATACAGTGTATTGCTCTCTGAAGGTACCTATTTCTCTTTATGATTCACAGGGAGAATCTAGGTCACTTAGGAAAGACATCTAACTTTAAGATGGCTCAGAGGAACAGGATAAATGCTTGTTTGGATGCCTAGGTGGTTGCTGAGACTGTATTTTCTGTTTCTTCCAATATTCTGTTTCTTTAAATATTTCTTGAAATAGTATTTAAATATTTTTTTAAATATTCTTTAAATATTCTGTTCCTTTAAATATTCATCAATTCTCAAAATGGCTTCCTGGGGGAGATAATAATTTGCTTCTTTCTGCACATATATATATTCAAGCAGAAAGGAAATTAGAAAGGCAAAAGCACAATTTGAACTTAAGCTGACCACTTTTGTAAACGATAGTAAAAAGTGTTTTTATAAAAGCATCAATAGCAGAAGAAGGGGCATTCTTTGTTGGACAGGTGGGAATATAGCTAGCAAAGATGAGGAAAAGGCTGAGGTACTTAACATCTTCTTTGCCTTAGTTTTCAAGAATAAGACAGGTCATCCTCAGGACAAGTGGCTTCCTGGGCTGGTACATCTGGAGCCAAGTAGCCCCCCTGTAATCCAAGAGCAAGCAGTTAGTGACCTACTGAGACACTTAGGTGCTCACAAGTCTATGGGACCAGACGGGATCCATCCTAGGGTGATGAGTGAGCTGGCAGAAGAGCTCACCAAGCTGCTCTCCATCCTTTATCATCAGTCCTGGCTCATCAGGGTTGCCCCACATGACTGAAAGTTGGTCGGTGTGATGCCCATCCACAAGAAGAGCCAGAAGGAGGATCTGGGAAACTACAGGCCTGTCAGCCTGACCTCAGTGCTCTGCAAGGTTGTGAAGCAGATCAGCTTGAGTGCAATCACATGGCACATACAGGACATCTGGGGGATCTGACCCAGCCTAGACGGATTTAGGAGGGGCAGGTCCTGCCTGACCAACCTGATCTCCTTTTGAGACCAGGTGACCCACCTGGTGGATGAGGGGAAAATTGTGGATGTGGTCTACCCAGACTTCAGCAAAGCTTTTGATGCCACTTCCTGGAAAAGCTGGCAGCCCGTGGCTTGGACAGGGGCACTTTCCTGTGTAATGGACTGTCTGGATGGCTGGGCCCAGAGAGTGTTGCTTTAGTTGGCAGCCAGTCACTAGTGGTGTCCCTCAGGGATCAGTGTTGGGCTCAGTTCTGTTTAATATCTTTATTGGTGATTTGAAGGAGGGGATCAAGCATACCGTTAGCAAATTTGTAGATGACAACAAGGTGGGGGGGAGTGTCAATCTGGTGAAGGGTAGGAGGGCTCTGATGAAGGACCTGGACAGGCTGGATAAATGGGCCAAATCCAAAGGTAGGAGATTCAATAAGACCAACTACCGGGTCCTGCATTTTGGCCACAACAACCCTGTGGAACATTACAGGCTGGAGACAGAGTGGCTGGACAGTGGCCAGGAAGAAAGGGACCTGGGGGTGCTGATTGACAGGAGGCTGAACATGAGCCAGCAGTGTGCCCAGGTGGCCAAGAAGGCCAATGGCATCCTGACCTGCATCAAGAACAGGGTAGCCAGAAGGACTAGGGAAGTGATTCTTCCCCTGTTTTCAGCACTGGTTAGGCTGCACCTTGAGTACTGTGTTCAGTTCTGGGCCCCTCAATTTAGGAAAGGTACTGAGGTGCTGGAGTGTGTCCAGAGAAGGGTAGTGTGGCTGGTGAAGGGACTTGAGGACAAGTCCTAAGAGGAGCAGCTGAGGAAGATGGGCTTGTTTAGCCTGGAGAGCAGAAGGCTCAGGGAAGATCTTATTGGTCTCTACAACTACCTGAAAGGAGGTTGTAGCTAGGTGGGGGTCGGTCTCTTCTCCCAGGCAACTAGTGACAGGACAAGAAGACATAGTCTTAAGCTGTGCCAGGGGAGGTTTAGGTTAGACATTAGGAAAAAGTTCTTCACAGAAAGAGTGACTGAGCATTGGAATAGGCTGCCCGGAGAGGTAGTGGATTCACCATCCCTGGATGTGTTTAGGAAGAGACTGGATGTGGCACTTAGTGCCATGGTCTAGTAGACGAGGTGGTGTTAACTCAAAGGTTGGACTTGATGATCTGAGAGGTCTTTTCCAACCTAGCTGATTCTGTGATATACAATTATTTGGAAGAGTCTTGGGTGAAAGGTTATTTCCAGGGTATACTATTACCAAAACCAACAAAGTAAAATTGTTTATCTACACACTGGAATATAAAAAGGGAAGTAAGACAGATTGTGTACAAGCCACACAAGAATCTAGATTGTTTCCTGGGTCTTCAGCCACTGCCAACATGCTTCTTATGCAACAAGTCTTGCTGTTTAACTGCTGTTGCCCAGGTTTCCAAAGAAAATTATCAATGGCCACAGACCACACCAAGGGACTTACAAGCCCAGTTGAAAATTTTGAAATGACACATATAGTGAAAATCAGACTTGCGAAAAGCAAATGCTTAGGTAACATAAACTAGGTATTCCACTAAGCTGTTCAACAGATGTATGTATGTGGATATGGTGGATGAACTCAGAGAGAGAGACAGATGGGATATTTCCTTGTCCATCATGCAAATATAATAAATTGATAAGCTTTCTTTTTTCCTTTTTTTTTTTTTTCCCTGAGGAATTTGAGATGGTTGTTGAGACAATTTTTCATTTGTGAAATGCAAAAGAGAATAATAAAAAAAGTCTATTTCCATAGTGGTATTTATAGAATGACTTCTTTTTTATGTATGCAATGACCTGAGACAAACAGTTATGACTTCTATTCACTAGTGATTATAGCTGCACAATATAAATATCTAATCACAAGTAGTGTGTTATTTAGTACAAATGCTTTATAGATTATTTCATGCGATTAGTACTCAAAAAGCTCATTATCTGCTTCATATCATTTTCTGCAGCAATTCTGATATCAAATCTGTAGTGAACAGAGTAACAGAGTAACAGTAGTGATTCTGCTTTTTTACTCAGGTTGTGTATTTTTCTCATTCCGGATTTCTCAGCTGGGAAAAGGATTGAATTCTTCAACAACGTAGAGGTATTTTTATCACATAATTGACTGCCAACTTCTCTATTAACCTGATAAAAACACTGCCATGCTGAAATACAGTTCAAATGAACCTTTGTAGATTTGATTTTTCTGAGATACCCACATTTTGTACATGTTCTATTATATCCAACTACCAGTTAAAAGTATAACAAACTTAACCCTGAATAGCAGTCAGCTGGTATAGGATTAAATAAAACGAATGTTCTTTTAGCTAGAGAAAGGGAAGTCCTGACTTCAAACACTGATTAATTCCAAAATTAGGTTAATTACTGGAGGAATTACTAGTAAATGCAGCATTCCAATTTTTTGTTCCATTGTTATGTTGTGGATTCATGCTCCTTTTGTTTTTGGTTGCTGGTTTTTTGTTTGATTTGGTTTTGTGGTGGTTTTGTTTTGTTTTTTCTTTTCTCCCTTGGGAGACCTAAAGCATATTCTTGACTGTATATCAGTATAGCTTCAGGTGAAAGATGGAAGTAGAAAACATTTAATTTAGATGCATTTCTAAAAAAAAAAGTGTATTTTTTAAGTACCTTGAGAAATACCCAGGTTGGACTTCCTCCATGTTCTTCAATAGCCATGATGTGATCTGTTCAGCTTCTTGGAATAGGAACTGACATTTCAGGAATGAGATTCTAAGTGGACAAAAACATTGTTTCTCAATATTTGAGGCTCAAGTGACTACTGAACTTCCACTTTTTTTTTTTTTTTTTTTTTTTTTTTATGGAAATGTATTTATATTGGAATTGCTATTTCTACTGAAAGAAAAGAGTTCTCCTAGGCTGAATTTTGCTTTTCCCCCAGGTAAGTAGTATTCATTCATTTCAGTTGTGTTAGAATAAAAGGTACCTTTAGTCACATAATTCTTTGCCACTGAAGTGAAAGCTTGGAGCTAGAAGCATTTTTCCACATACTGATGCATATTTTTTTTTTTTAAGTGTATGATCACAGAGGCAAATTTAGGCATCTTTACATTATAAAGAAAAACTGAACTTTGCTGTCCTTGATATTGTCTTTCGTTAGTTGAGGCAGTGCCCTCAGAGCTCTCTCTCTATGCTAACTGCATAATTTTACCTTGCTAAAAATTCCACTTGATGGCAAAAGATCTAAAAGTTGTGTACTCTGATGATAAACCTGCAGAGTATATTGCAATGTATTCTATGGTGATATTGTCATACTTTCTATGGATAAGGGGTCCTGTGAATGCTTGTTTACTTTGTATTGAAGTGGAAATTTGAATAATATTTATAAATTCAGTTTTTCTCAAGAAATTTTTTATGGTTTCAAGGCTCGTGAGTGGATTCAGTCAAGGATTTAAACATTTGGTAACATGAATTTTTAGATACTGTGTTTATAAAGTAAGTCTCCACATTTTTTGGCACTATAGTTATAGATACAGTATGGAAGAGAGGTGATTCTACTTGCAAGGGTAGAAAAATTAATCTATTGTTCTTGAGAACAGTCCATGTTTTGCCTGCTTTTAGGTTAGTCACGTTTGGGTGTCTTTAGGCAGAGAATAATTGACTCTACAGTAGGATATATGTAAACAAAAGATGTAGAATTGTTATTCATTGTCTAGCACCCACAGAAGATAGCTAAGAATTACCAAACATTAGACTAAGCACTTGTGTGCTCACTACCCCAATGGATGAGGCACTCAAATTGCTGTCAGCCCTGTAGCTTCCACAGAGTATTCTGTGCCAGAGGACCACTTGGGACCTCAGGCTATAGCTCCATTGATGACATCAACATCTCCTGGCTGGGATCTCGTCATCTTTGCTTCTGCTGTCTCTGCTTGCTAGGTCTCACACCTTTCCATGCTGATATTTTCCCTTCTGAATCCTTGAGCCACCGATGATCTCACCTAAGCACTCTCATCTCTCACTCTGTCCTTTCTCATCACTGTACAGTTTCCTTGTGTGCAGAGGTAATCTCAATTACTTATTGGACCTAGTCCTGTTTCCTTCAGAGAGTATCATAAGCCTCAGAACTCCCATGTGAGTTGACAGAGAGAGTCAGAGTGAAAAGTCATACAGATTTCCTATGAAATGTATTGTGGCACTTGCGAGAGGGCAGAAGGAATTCAACAAAATTGCACTAAAACAGTCTGCCCCTCATTTTTTTCATTTTTTTTTTCAGTGAGAAGCTTCTGAATTCTCAAACACTAGAGCTGTAGTTTCAGCAGATGAAGGTGAAAGGTGCCACTGATCCTAGCTGAGGCACCTGACCTAGAGAGAACAGAGGTTTCAGTAGTTTAAGAAAACTGTTGTGGGAAGAAAAAAAAATCACAAAACCCCCACACCATAATGAAAACACTTCAAAACTAAACTGGGATTTTGTTGCTCCTTTCCAATTCAACAAGCTGTATAAAGTGTGAGTATAAAGTCAGAATTTCTAATAACTGAATTCCTTTGCAATTCCTTTAACTACCACTGAAACCCTTGCGACACTAATTCTTGCTAGCCTGTTCTTCGCAATGCATTATTGAATCAGGTTTCAACGTAAGATAGCCAGGGCTGAAAACAAGGCACGGGCAAAGAGCTAAGATGTTGGCTGCTGTAAAATTGGGTGCATTTTATTTTGAAGGTCACAGTTACTATCTGTCTGTGTGGAAATGAGAGTATGTAGTATAATAATTTTCTAGAACTTCTTCATCCCTCCAACACTAAATAAGGCCCATAATTTTAAATTTTTAATCATACGGAGGGATAAGGAATTCCCAAGATTTATTTTTTCTTTGGTTCCTGTTTTGAGTTTTTTTGTTCATTTGCTTCTTTTTTTAAAGAAGAAGGTTGGTTGTAACTGACAGCTTCTACTTTTCAGTGAAAGAGAGATTGGAAATAAGTAAAAAAAGATAACATCATCAGATGCAGACATAAAAATAATATAGTAATAGATTCAAGTACTTTGTATTTAAATTTCTGTAGACAGTTGCAAAATAAACTTATTTAAAATTTTTTTTTTGTCATATAAGTTGCTATAGATTTTTGTTGCAAGATTTTACTGAACAGTGAGGACTTAGTGCCCTTCAAGAAGTGTATTTTTCATAGTCCATTATTAGTGAATTTCTAGTATGTGTTAATTTAATCTTTTCTTTTATATCAATAAGCTCCATTAAAAACGGTGAACTTCAAGTCTGAGAATTTAACAGTTATTTTATTAATAGTGTCCATAAGTTTGATGAAATATGATAAAATATGTAATTAGCAGAATGATATTTTACATTTTAATGCTTTTTGAAAAAAAATTATACTGTTTTTCAAGCAGGTTCATAAGTAAGAAAAAAATTTATAATATTTTAGATAGTTCCGGCCCATCATTTTGCACTGTCTTTTTCAAAAACGTTTTGTATTTTGTTCTCAGAAGTAGCCTTCTAAATAATTAGTTTCTTTTAATGTCTTCATTTTCATTTAAATGCTCAACAATCAGGATAATTAGTATTAATTTTGTATTGTCGCATTCTATTAATGACAATTCTGACACTTATCACTAGCATCCTGCAGGCACAACATTATCAGAGAAATATGAATGGTCCACTTTATCACTTTAACCAAAGACTTTAAATGGATATAAAAGAGTAGGAACTGGCATATTCCCAATACAAATTAATGCAATTTCTGATGAAGAATTGTCTCTGAAGTACTGGTATCTTTGTGTTTAAATTCAGTTTTTGAGTTCCTTCACAATACGCATAAAGACTGACTTTCAACAATTTGTTTTGTTCATTATAAGTTTGTGGGCCTTAGTTCTGTTTCACACACATAGAATAGTTACATACAGAGCTAATTGAGTTCAAGTACTATTTTACACCTGAAAGTGTCCCTTTTTCCCCTGTATTTCTCAAGTGCTAATGGTAGAAGAAGGTGAAATATATTTTTTGAGAGAAGTGTCTTGGTCAACTACAGAAAAGTGAGATCTTCTCTGTCTGCACAACTACGTACCGATATATATGTCACTCTTGGGAACCAGGTTGTAGTCATTGCCCTAAGGGCGATGCAACAGCTGCTCTTCAGAAACATATATTGCTTGTTTGGAGGTCAGAGAAGTAAAAAAAAAAAATCTCATTTACCCATTTACACTGACATGCTTATTAACAGCATAGTGATACTATATACATTAAAGAACTTTTTATTACAGCCAATTCCGTATATCACAGTGAACTGTTTCTGATGCTTGCCCCTGCAGTTTGCATTCATTAGGGTTATCGTGGTCTTATCTCTTCAACTTTTGTGATTACTTCATTCAGATTTTTCAGTGCCATTATGGTAAGACTGGCTTTTTCAAGGAAGCAGCAATAAAATTCAAATATTATTCAATACCACTTCTGTCTTGGAAATCCTGGATAGAAACTCATGTGTTTGCCACAAGTTCTTCCATAAATACAATGTGTTTGGAGCATGGTGGGCTTGCTGTGTATGTACAAAGCCACTGTGCAGTACATGTACATGTGCATAGTGTACTGATGTTTCCCAGAAGCAGCAGGCTTACTATGCCTGTGCTGCAAAGCTAATCTTTACGTGCATAGTGAACATGTCTGGAAATTTTGGACATCCCAGCTGGGGGAACAAACTTCTCCAGTTCCCAGACAGAGAAAATTTCTTGACAGAAAAGGGAGGACATGTCTGAGGAAATCCAGATGTAATCTGGCTCTAGCTAAGATTGAAATGGAAACTGAAAATACCCCAAACCTACCAGGGTCAGTATTTAGCTACTTTTTCCTTCTTTGGGAATCGAGTGAAAACTCACTATAACTAAAAAAAATATTACAGTAAATTCTTTTCCCCTATTTCCCTTTTTCTGACAAGAATTTTCTGAATGATCATACACTTCTCTGATCCTGTTATTTCCAAGCCACGTTGTTCTCTCATCCCATGCCTTTTTAGAACATCTATCAAATGTCTTTGTCATTGCATTTCTGAAATTATTTCAAGTTGTTCTTATTTACCTATTATTTAAATGACACATTAAAAGAATTCTATTTTATATTTCTTTGTTTAAATTTTTTGCTCATTTCATGATCTGTTACTTTCAGGCAAGTGTAAGGGCAGATTTTAGATGATTTCAGAATGATTAGTTAATCTAGCCTACCTTTAATGATATTGCAACATTTGATATTTCAGTCTAAACTCACTGATTCATTTAAAGAAACACTATCTCATTAACTTCAGTGGATTTAACTTTGGTTTTCTAACTGATGTAACTACATCTTGTCATACTCCTCTATACTCCTCTACCCTCTTCCAAAGTATGTCTGGTATAGTGTTGTGCTTTAATCCCAGCCAGCAGCCAAGCACCTCATAGCTCATTTACTCCCTTACCAGCAGAACTGGGGAGAGAATCAGAAGGGTAAAAGCTAGAAAACTCATTGGTTGAATTTAATAGGGACATTTTAATGGGAAAAGCAAAAACCACAAACACAAGCAAAGCAGAATCAATTCACTGCTTCTCACAGGTGGGCAGGTATTCAACTGTCACCAAGAGAGCAGAGCTCCATCACGCATAACAGTTGCTTGGAAGGACCAACATCATCATTTCAAATATGCCCCCTCTCTCCTTTTTCCCTCAACTTTTTATACTGGGCATGACGTCATATGATCTGGAATATCCCTTTGGTCAATTTGGGCCACCTGTCCTGACTGTATCTCCTCCCAGCTTTCCATACATCTCCAGCCTCCTTGCCAGCATGGCAGGATGAAAAGCAGAAAAGGCCTTGGCTCAGTTTAAGCACTGCTCAGTAATAACAAAAACATCTCTATATTATCAACCCTGTGTTCAGGACACATCCAAACCACAGCCCCGTTCCAGCTACTGTGAAGAAAATGATCTCTATCCCAGCCAAAACCAGCACACATAGTTTGAAAACAAAAGCACAAATTCTATAGTCCTTTAAGAGAATTAAAGGAGCAAATCTGCAATATTTTAAGTATTATGCTAGATATACTCTGTGTTTCTTCTTAGCAAATTTACATTATTCCTATTATTCATATTCCTGTGAGGGTGTTGAGGCACTGGAAGACGTCACTCAGAGAAGTTGTGGATGCTTCATTCCTGGGAGTGTTAAAGGACAGGTTGAGTGGAGCTCTGACCAACTTAGTCTTGTGAAAGGTGTCACTGTACAGGGGGGTTGGAACTAGATAATCTTTAAGGTCCCTTCCAACCCAGGACATTCTATTATTTTACAGCTATTGTGCCTCTTGCCAACAAAAAATGTTTTCATATTCCTGACTTTGGACATCACCTTCCTGATACCAAGAGGAATTTTCCATTTTTAAAATATCCATTTAATTGTATTTTCTTTTAATTTTCTATCTTAACACCTTCAATACTTACACAGATGTTTCTGTAGGGTGTTATAAAAATATTTGTGTCAGAAAATATTAGACATATCAACTGAAGTCTCTCTTGCATAACTCTTGTAACTGAGTCTATATCTCTCTATTCATACACAATATTTTTAGAGTCTACAGGGACATCTTAGTACATATTATGCAGATGACTCTGTTATTTATGGAATGGGATCAGTTATTCCCCAGGTGGTTGTAAAACTGCAATCTCAATTTGACAAGAGACAAATTGGTTTAGAGAAAACAAATTATTCTCAAGTCTTTAGAAACCTAGGTAGTGTTGGAGCATGGTAACATGGTAACTAAACTGAGGGATGATGATTTAATCATTCAAGACGAAAAAACCTTGTTTTGAATAGTGCTTGCAGACTTCAAGTCCTGATCTTTTTGATTTTGTCCCTGAACAGTTTTAACCTCTGGACAGAAAGCTCCATCAGCTACCAGAAGAGGAACTGATATGTTGGTCTCACTTAAGCTCTCTTTTAAGAATGATAATTCTTCACCTTCTCTAGTGAAAAAAAGAAAAAAAAAAACAAAAACATGACTAGCATGGATTATCTGGTTGAGGGGAAATAAAAAGCCAAAAATAGACACAAAGGTTAGAATAATTATTTACATGCATGTGTGGAATGATAAACATTTTGTTAATGGTATGATATCTGTCACATTAATGAATTCAACTAATGACTATTTCTTTTCTCTTACTGCTTTCAAGCTATGTAACAGTTGCCATAGTCCAGAATTATGAGATTCTAGTAAGTGTATTTCAGAATTTAAAAAAACTGATTAAATTTGAATTTCTCATAACAGAAACAATGGGTAAAGAATTTTTATGATAATATCCCATGAATTATGTACTTTCTTCTGTACATGATAAGGCTATGATAATGGCACAAATTGGATTTGTGACTCAATGGTGATCTACATGACATATTTCCTTGAATAAATTAAAAAAACTCCCCAGTTTTTCTTATTATTAATTCATGTGAGTTTAGGGTGTGTCTCCTTCGTAAATTGTTTGTAATATTCTCTTTAATGTATCAAGGAATTTGAAGGTTTGGAACTTGTTTATCTTTCCTTTAACAATTACATTTTAAGATATCTGCTTCATACTGTCTTCCACCTTAAAATATTCTACTTTCTTTTCTTTATTTCTCCTCCAGTTATCTGGCATATTCCATATTCCAGTTTAGCAATATTTGGCAACTCAAAATACAGGCCTACATTTGACAAATTTAAATCCTGTGTGCACTAGCCAATATCTTTATGGAAGAATTCAGGTTGGATTATTCTATTCTGAAGATTCTATTCCAACCTACTACTCAAAGCAGGGTTAACTATGGGATCAAACCAGGCTTCACAATGTAATGTCCAGCTAGGTCTTGAAAAATTTGATACAAGGATGGATCCTGACCAGCCTCTCTGGCCAGCTTATTCCACTTCTCTATCATCCTTGTTTCTCCTTATATCCAATAGAAACACATGCTAACCTTCTCTCCTCTTACCACATATCTATGTGAAGAGTCCGGCTCTATCACTTGACAACCTCTCTAGGGTGGTTGTGAGATGGCCCCAAACGCATTTCTGCCCCAGGCTGGACAAGCCCTGCTCCCTCAGTCTCTCCTCCTTAGGCTACCACTCATTTTAGCCCCAACTTGGTGTCCTTTGCTGAACTCACTGAAATTTTTGCTGTCCGTCCAAAACTGGATGGACACAGTACTCTAGGTATGATCTATCATTATCTTCAAACTATGTGACAGTGCTCATTGCTGGTTTATGTCCAGCCTAGCAAGACCACCAGCCTCTTTCCCCAGACCTGTCCCAGTCTGTCCATCCCTGTCTGTAATATTATTGCAAGAGGTTATTCCTTCTTGGGTTGAAACTTTGCATTTGTCATGGAGTAAGAAATGTATGAGAGTTATATTAGAAATAACGGGGATGATATACAGTGGTGGTTGGTGTGGTTTGAATCACCCAATCATCTTTTTATCAATTTTGAAAACATCAGCAATACTGAAGACTCAGAATTTCTTCTCCTCCCTATCACTTCAGTGTTAAACCATTCAAATATAATAAAATCTACTGTCCTTCCTGTGATTTAAAGTTCTTAATGAATTTATTGAAGTATAAAATCCAAGCAATAATATCATAACTGAGCTTGTTTTTTTACACCTCGATTTCCTCCTTGTCCTCTTGTTTTGCAGCTCAAAAAAATTACTACAGCCATAGAAAGGTAAGAGAAATAAAAGGTCTATGTTTAGTGTTCTTCTAAAGACAATATTTTTGTAAGCAAATTTGCCAGATTTTTTAATGGTTTTGAATTTTATAGCTACAGAGATTATTCATAGATCAGATCATACATAGTTCATTCATCCAAACAGGAAAATTGAATATCAATCAGAAGATTGTTTTAAAAAAATTTGGCAACACTTAAATTCCTCATTGCAATTTTGTAAGTACAGAAATCATCCACTGAGGCTTATATAACACTAGAACACCCAAAAGGTTTTCTAATATCTCCTATATACGGTCCAATATGATAAAATCAGTTTTCAGTACTTGGTCAGAGTGCAGAGTATGTCAAGCAATATTATAAGATTCAGAACATTGCAACCTGATGTCGTGGTTTTAGCTAGACAGCTACAGAATTTTCTCCCTTCCCCTGGGCCATCAAAAAATACTTAGCGGGACAAAAGATATAGCCGGGGCTGAACTATTAGTTGCCTAGGAACAGGGCAGATAAGGAACTTCACCTTTGTTTTTTGGATTTTTTTTTTTTCTCTCTCGTCTCCTGGGTAAGGAGAGGGAGGAGCAGGGGGAGTGGGGGCTGGAACTCAGGAGGGGGAAGAAGCTGGTGTGCTGGGGAGCGGAGGACCTGCTGCTGCTGCAAGCTGCAAACGCTGCCTCGTTGGTTTCTTCTCTTTCTTCCTGCCGGAGAGGAATTTTGATGCTACTCTCTGCTCAGCTGTTGCTGGCTGCTTAAAGCGAAATCCTAACCAGCGGAAGTTCGTGAGTTTTT
>JAYRBT010000001.1:80834116-80848908 GCA_036023395.1 Myiotriccus ornatus | reverse complement strand
GCTTAGAGGAAGGAGTTCGGATCTTTTTCCCATAACTCATCCTCAGCAAAAGACCTTGTCTCATTTAAACTGGGACACCTTAACTCTCCCTTCATCTACAAAAGTAATTTAGGTATTAATGGATCTCAGTTGCTGTATTTCCTATCACATTAACCTAAGATATATAAAGTTGAAAATTTATGAATAGAATTTAAATAATCTGTTTTGAGCAACTAAATAACCACTATTTTTAATTCATTTCAGTGATAACGATAATGATGTATAGAGAGTTGAAACTTGTGTTTTGTTAGCGGATTAGTCAGGTTAGTTAGTTTTATAGGAACAGTGTTTTTCAAGCTTCTCAGACTATCACTAAAAATAATTCAAGAGTTGTAGTAGAGCTTACATCTTCAGGGAGAAGAAAGCTGGTGAGAAGAAAACAGTAGAAGTATGTTTTATTTTTTCTATTTAGTAACAGATATATTGACTATAATTCTTTTCCAAAAAGAGGATGAAATAGAAAAAAAATGAGAAGTAGGAAGGAAATATGATTTATTTGAATCATCTGTGCCTCATACACAGGAAGACCTGGAAAATTAGAAAGAGTACCCAAAGTTACTCAGAAGATAATCATGTCGTAATAGTCTGTTCAGCAGTTCTCTTAAAGTAGAGAGGCACCACTGTCATCCAGCAGGGATGAACATCTGTATACTTGCAGATCAGGAGTTGAGCCAACTGAAACTCAAGGGCAGATAATATAAATGTATGCTGGAATTATTGTTGGTTGCATAAAAGCAGTTTATTATGATAAGAATAGGAAATTTTGAGACTCTAGCACAGTATGGGTTCTTGTGGAATTTCTTATTTGAGCAGAGTTATCTGAAACAAGGCATCTGGAAACTGGAAGAGTGAATGCTGATAGTAGTAAGCCACGGGATTTTGATTTTCTGATAAGAGACAAGCATTTATATTTTTTTACTTTAAGAAAAAAGAAGTTTTCTTTGCATGCTCTTAAAAAATTCAGGAGAGATATGATACATTTTAAACCATGTAATTAGTTAAGTACTAAAAGATCAAAGGAGGAAGTGTGCTCTTAGAACCATACACTGAGATAAAATAGTATAAATACTAGCCAAACTATATTAAAAAAGCTTACCAATAATTTATTTAATTAAAATATTCTTTTGGGTTACACGTTTTCTCTGTTTGTCTATGTCTCCTGTAATGTCTGAGGAATAAACAAACAATATATTGTGAAGCTTGTCATTTCAGGCTTAAAAACAACTTTACAAAAATAAGAAAATTTACTCCAAAAGCAGACGAAAGAACACGTAGATCCAAGTAGAGAAATCAAAAAAAAAGTCAATAAGCTGGGCAAAAAGGTGACAAGGGTCACAGAAATTCAGAGAAGGTTGCTCTTATATAATGTTAAGGCAAGCAAGACATCAGAAATTGCTGCCTGAAGACAAAAGTCAATGTGTTTAATTGTTGTGGGTTTTTGTTAAACCTTCAATACTTTCACTTCTAGTGATAAGATATTCTTTATATGTACTTGGTTTTTTAAAGCTTTTCTTAAAATTTTCTTTGTATTTTTGATATGATTCAAGGATAAAAGCCCACACCAATTTAATGTAAAATAATTATGGCTATACAGTAAAATTAAAGACAGACAGATATGGAGAACTAAAATCCCTATCTGCCCTTAACAATGAATGCAATCAAGAAACATTTTATATCTGAAGTTTAATGTAATTAATGCTTCATGAAATACAGTGATTGGAGGGATATAAGGAATATGCATTGTGAAAACTCACATAGGGTTGGTATTTTTATGAAGGGGAACAAATGCCTCTTCATTTCTTTACACTGTTTGGAAGAATATGCAGATTTTAGTCTACATAAGAAAATGAAATTCATGCCCACAGCATTAAGCTTCTAATATCTTTTACATTATTTACATTTGTACTTATAAATCACTAAACATAGCTGCCAGAAAAATCATACAAAAAGCAAGCCATGGTTAGTAAACCACTGGTTGGTCTATAGTTTGTTAGCTAGTGGATAGAGTACATTGCTCTCTTGGGAGAAGAAAACTTAAAACTACTATTTAACAAACAAAACAAAACTTGGCTCCAATGATAGCCATGAATACAACTCTACATGAATTGCTTATGCTGTGGATGGAGTGGTCAAAATGTCCACAGCTTACTAAATTTTAAGGGTTTTTTTTTGTAAGAAAGCATGCAGTAGCCATTAAATAGACATTGTTGAGACAAGTTTCAAGTCAACTGTATATTATAGAAAAAAAAAAAAAATCAAAAATTGGGAAAGTTTGTAGAAGACAGAGGAATAAGATAAAGAAGACTGTGCTAAGAATATTGTAGGGGATTTTGCTTGTTTTATAAGGAACAGTTAAACAAGGGGATGACAATAGGTAGAGAATACAGTTGTGATGAAAATGTACTAAATTTGCTTTAGGTCTTTGAAAAATTTCATTGTCTGCTTATAAATAGAATTAGTTCTGATAAATCTACCTTTGTTACTCAGAATGAAGGTTTTGAATAACATTCAAAGCCATTAGGTCAAGTTAGGAATTTATATTAGTTCTTCTTTTCAGATTTTTAATTGAAATACCATGATAACTGCTGAGGCCTCTGAAGTAATTGCCATTAAAAATATATCCACGGAATGAAGGTGTTGATTGGGTCATATTTCAAACAGATATTTGTTCATTGTTAGTCTTTCAAATATTACCTCATCCAGAAAGCTGAGATCACCACTCTCCCAATAAAGACACATCCTGTCTTTTGTAATTTTGTAAGAGTATCTGATCTCCAATTAACTTAGCTGATTTTGAAAAATCAAGAGCCATTCAATGCTGAAACTTTCTACCATGACCTAAAACTGAAATATCCACTGGGAGAAAATTACATAAGCTGACTATCTGGAACAGTTGAAATTGCTTAATTGGTTCCAATTCCATTTTGTGTATTCTCCTTCCTTGCTATCTCTTTGAAACACACTTTAGGAAACTTCCCAGTCAGGCCATTCATGAGACTCTCTGGTAGTCAAACTCCCAAGGCCAGAGACTGGCACTGCTGGGTGTAAAGCCCCCGTGCAGCATGCGGCTCCACTGAGCCGATGGGTGCCTCGCGTGACTTCCCACTCAGACCAAGTTTCCTTATTGGTTCGACACCAGGTTTTTCCATAGCAGAGTCTCAGATGTCTAGTTCCATAAAGCAATTTATTCAAAGTGCAGTAACACAGAAACAGCCTGAGCTGTTGTCTCTGAGGAGGATCCCCAACAAAGGAACCCCTGGGCTTTTGTACCCTCACAGTCTACCTGCACACAAGTCTCACTCTTCCTCCTGAGTTCTCTGCTGCTGCTATATTCTCAATGTCCATTCCCCTAGCTGTTGCCATGGCATTTGTGCACTCTGTTAACCAAAGGGTTGGCAGTTCCAGGCCTCTTGTCTTGGGTTCCTACCCAGATCTCAATCAGCATCTCAATCTCCATCTGAATCTGCAGCTTGCAAACCAAGCTACCTGCACTAGGTGTATTCCTCAATATTAAATTTCAGATGAATTCAAATGATCAGTCACCCTTCAAGCAGAAAGGGAAAAAAATGTTTTATAAGATTATAATTTGCTGTTTGCTAAATGATTGTCAAAATTTTTTATCAACATGGTACTAAATTATAACAGTTCAGGGTGGTGCAAAGTTGCTCAGCTACACAAGGAGAAAGATGTTTTCACCCCTCTCTGCTTTACAATTTTATTGCAAGCATGAAACTTTGCTCAGAGAAAGGGAGGGAGACTACTAGATGAAGCAGAAGAGAACATGGTGTAGTTGATGCAAACAACACTCTCCTGAGATGTGGAAAATGTGAACTTTGAGTTTTCTAGGCTTTATAAGATTTTAAACATAGGACTGCTCTTTTAAAATAAACTACTTTTCTTCCATTTTAGAAGGAAGTAACTGAGCTATGTACTATCTGAGAATCGCGCTAGTCCCTGTGAATTAAGTTTGCTATAAACTATTTCTTTGGGTCAGGCCTCCCTTCTCATCCCTCTTTAAGTCAAGAACACTAATAGGGAATTAAGATGCTTGAATTGTCACACTTGGTGTCAGTTTAGGTAGCTTGGGCTGGCCAACAATAGATGACACAATACTCATACTCTTCTGAAGCAGCAATTAAGGGTGACAGCAGGATACTGCACCACACGAGAAATATCATCAGATGCCTACAGTCTGGCACGTGAATCTACATCTGGGCTTTACCAGGTGTAATAAACTGGAGAAGGAGGCTTAGTCAATTTTAAGACTGCATGATTAGAAATGTTTGACGAGGTGGAGTTTTGGCTTGGCTAAGTAGAAAGAAGGAATATGTTAAATTAGTAGTTAAAAACTAATTTTTGGAGCCATAAAAGTCTATCTGGTAGTACATACCCAGATTTGACTATTTCTTAATGTATCAGAGTCCATCTGGTGTCAGGTGAATCTACATCATGGACTAATGCTCCACAAAGAAGGAAAACCACAACTTAATTTTACATGTTTCTTTGTGGTTCTAGGAGTGCACACCCATATTGTGTTTTGATAGCCATTGAAGTTAATGACAGCTGTGGGTTCTAGGCATAAGCTTCACATGTATAGAGTGCTAACTGCTAGAGGACCTTACATTCAATTTGCAAGGAGAGATCTACAGATGGCTCCCTGTTGGACATCTTTGGCTTTTGTTCCAGCAGGAGGGAAGCTGCTTTGAGAAAACCAGCAGCACAGCTGTGTATTGTAAGATTTCAAGTGCAAACTAAATTTGCACTGAAAGGAAACCTTTCAAAGAAATCCTGCAACACACTAAGAAAATAATGCATCCTCTGTTTGAATTCACAAATGAGCAAGTAAATGTGGCTTCTTAACCTCTGCACTTTGTATATCCCAGTGCTTAGACTCTCACTTTGGAACAGGCTCTGCTTTTGCTCTTTATTCATATAGACCTTGAATAGCGAAACATACTAAACTTCTAGTTCCTTAAACGATATAGTTATTAGTTCAGGTAATCTAGATTCTTCTTTTCAGTTTATGGATTTTATGTTTGAGGTTATTTGTGTTTCATTTCAACAGAAGGAATAGAGATTGCCCTCCTTCTTCCATAGATGATTACTATTTATTTTTTAAATGTGCACATGCTGTCACACCTGAAAAGAAAAAGCAAACCTTTTGCAGGGCTAAAAAAAGTGTTTATTGATTCTTTTTTCCTTCAGGGCTGTGTTTGTTCTAAATCCTTTATGGATGTAATAAAATGCCCTGCAGGCCTCCATGCCTCAGCTTTGAACAAATATTGCATTTTATAGGCACCCTGAAGACAGTATGTCTTGCTGGCTATCTATTTGCAGGTTGTTGTCCATTCCACAGTTTTCTTGCCTTAGTTTAGACTCTAATATGGAGACACTTAAGTCTCTATTCATTTCAGAAAGAATAATCTCTAATAGATTGGAAAGCACCTGACAAATAAGCACCATTTGCTTTATAGGTTCTTTCCTTTAGAGTCTCTTCTTCAAGCTGATTTTGAATCTACAGAACTAAATGTTTCCCTGTGTTACTTAAAATTCAAGGACCTTTAGATCTCATGATAACATCACTCAAAATAAGAGTAAAAGAAGGATATATATTTAAGAAGATCTTATTATTAGTAGTCAGTTTATTATCTCAAAAGAAAATAATTGTTTTTCAGCTTGTCAGAGGTGTTAATTGCAAACTGTATATTTAAATTATTATTGGCACACATTAGTGTGGTACATCTGGTAGAAAAAAGATGATATCATTCTTAGCCATTTCTGTAGCACAATTTTTTCCTAATTACTCTGTCACTAATCTGAATAGCTAAAGAGTTGGTATTCATACAAATAAAAAGGAATCTTGGTTGCTACCCTGGGGAAGTTGTTTTTTCCTTTACATGATTCTTTTTACTTAATATCAACACTAGCACCAAAATTAGTTGCATACCACTTAAATATGTGTAACCAGCTGTGGATGTATTTTTTTAGTATGCTGCATGAAAAAGTTTTTCCTTCTCTTGAGCTATAGGTGTTAATTGGTATCTTTGTATCTTGCTAATTAAGTTCTAGCAACACCTTTTCCTTCTTCCTTGCTCTGAATTTAATGAGCTCCCTTGTTGTAATAATTTATTAGATAATTAGATAAAAGACACCAAAAAAGTTTTTTAGAGGAACTTTGAACAAGAAGGTTCAACGGATTTTAGAGACAACACACAAAACATAAATAATCAGTACCATATGTTGTTCATGAAGAAATTTATTGTATTAACGTACAAATGTTTCAGGTTGTGCAAGTGTATATTTTGTTGTTAGACAAGGTCAGACTGATATGTTAAGCTATCCATTGGTTCTGTGAAGCAGAGCAACATCATATAACTAAAATTGCCTTTAAAACCCACACAGCAGTCCTTTCAGACTCGCAGGAATAGAGGATTGGAAGGGCTTTGGATGTGATCGTATCTATTCCTTGACCTAGGGCAGTATCAACCGGACATTTCATCCAAGATTTTTCCAACACACTTTTGAAAAGCCTTGGTTATGAATATTGCAACCTCCGTAGGCAATTTACCTAAGTGCTTTGCTGTCTCTAAGTTAATTTCTTGTGGACACAAACTCAATGTCTTATTTAATTTAATACTATTTTTCCATAAAATAGATAACTCATTATTTTCTTTATTCTTTCAGTACTTAAACTGTAGTTCATACTTTTCTCTAGTTTTACTTTTTTATGTTAAACCATATATTTACTTCAATCTTCTATTAGATCTTGTTTTCTAGAGCTCTGATCATTCTCCTTTAGTCTGTCCAAAATTTACCTCTCTTGAAGTACATATAAAAAAATAGAGCAATTTTATTCATTCTTAGTAAAAGTTTCCTGCGTGTTCCTCTTACAGAATTTGCTCTTATAAGAACAATATTATTCCCTTATTTCTGTTTATATTGTTGGTCATTTGCCTTTTTTTCTACAAAACCACTTATGAATGAGCTGTTCCTTGCAATGCATTCAAAATCGTAATGTCCTCAGAAAGTGTGCTTGTCTGTACTGAGCTTCATCGTTATTTTTCAGTCTGTCATTCCTCCCATTTACCAAGATCATTCTAAGATCAATTTAATCCCTTTTAGATAGAATTTTGCAGGCCCTCTTAGCTCTATACTATCTGCACGTTTAATAAATCTGTTCACAGATCCATCACTTAGGAGAAACTACTCGTAGATCCGTTCTTCTTCTATTTTGGTGACAAACTTCACGGAATCAGTTATGGTTTGACTGAATTATCTTAATGACTATGAAATGATTCTAAGACAGTAGTTAGAAATAATGAACATAAAGATTTTTATTCATGTCAAAAGATTTCCATCACTACTATGTCGCTATTCCTGCCCAGACTTTCCATGGAAATATCATTTGAGATGTTATCAAATAAAGACATGATGGACCTATTACTTCATTGAAATGGCCTGTTATCTGCTGTAGAATAAAAAATATGCTAGTTTAACATGATTTTAGTTTCTTTTAGGAAATGGTGTTTGACACCTTGACCATTATTTTCTTGATATTGATTATTGGTAATATTACATTGAAAATAACTGATTTATAATTGTTTGTCTTTATGTCTTTCACTTGAAGATACTAATTTTGTTTGCCTTTCTCCAAGATCTCTTGAACATTTTCACTAAAAAGAAATTGCTTCAAACATTTTTAAGAATGGCAACAATCAAACTTTGAAGTATTAACCAACTGTAAAACTTCCATTTCATTTCAGCAAACTCTAGCTTGTAAGATCATAACACCATAATGACATGATTTGTGTTAACCATCTAAAACACATTAAGCTTTTCTAATGAAAACTGATTGAAAATGGAAATTGAAAACTGTGTCAAGTCTATCAGAAATAAAATGTAACAGCAATTCATCTTTCAGTTAACTGTGATGTATTTCTTAAAAGCTACTTTCTATCTCTGAAATATTAGTTGCACTTTGCTTTGTATCTTGAACTTCTTGTTGATTGTTTTTTGGGTGCTTTTTTTTAGGTTGTTTATTTTTGTGGTGGTTTTGTTTGTTTGTTTGTTTATTTTGCCACAGCTTATCTGTACTGTTCATTTAGACTCTTCAGTAATCTGAATTTGTTTCTTCCCTATGTATATTTTCTTGGTATTTTTCAGGTCATTGAAGAGTTCATTATTTAATCAACAAGTACCGTAATATTATTTATTTCTTTATTAAATCTGTCAAACTATGTTATTAGTGTAAAGTCATGAGATGCAGGATGCAGCAGAATCTACTGTATAGTTCAGTCCTTTGAAAGTGATGCCTAGTAGACTTCCTAAGCATATCTAGCAATCTTAGGTATCTACCTCAGACATTCGATTTATAAACTCATAGTTAACATACTCATGTTCTGATCATGTCACTTTAAAATAAAACTTATTACTACATCCACTAGCTTCTGTCTGATTCAAATTGCAGCCGTTCAGGACTGAGTATGAAATACTCTTCAATCATACTCTTCAGGCATAAAGTTGTTTTCTGTTCAGCCTCAGTTACAAGTTCCCAGGCACTCTCTCTTTTACATTTTTTTCTGTACTCTCTAAGCATTAACATTCAAAAGCCAGCTTGTTTTTGTAGAATACAGATTCAGCCTCAAGACAGGAGGATGACTATGAATGAAAACTGAGTGGTTTTTTTTTAATAGAACATGTAGTTTATATGTCTTCTGTCCACTCAGGATATTCCTCCTCTGCATGCCTTTTCCAAGTGGATTAGTTTTACGAATGATGACCTGCCATAACATTGGTTGGCCATACTTGGCAGCCTTGCTGTGGCCAAAGAGATTCTCATTTCCACTTGGTGGTCTGACCCTTGAGTCTGTTCAAAACAAACCAAACCCAACCCCAAACCACCACCACCACCAAAAAATCACTTATTTTCTGTTTCAGTGAGAATTCTTTCAGACTCCAGTGTTAAAAAACCTACATAAAATAGAGCAACATCAGATTGTTCCTGAATGTCAAACAAATAATTCTAGTATTATATTTCACTCTTTATCACACATGATTTATTTAGAAAGTCTCCAAAGGTTATAAGGAGTTTCAGAAAATATTTGAAATAGTATGTCAGGCTTCCAAAGGTTCCAAGAGATTTAGAACAGCATACATTTAACAGCATATTTAGTTACTTATAACAATTTAATTATTCCCTTATAATTTTAGATAACATGATTTCTCACCATTTTTTATATGTGATGACACATTTGGAAAAAAAAAGAAAAAAAAGAAAAAAAAAGAAAAAAGAAAATTAAAAGCTTATCAAGACTGCAACAATTAAAACTCTCAAAATTGCAGTGAGGCCTCTTGGGGAAAACTCTCTGCATAAATTGCTATTTTCCAAGTGTAAAACCTTCCACTTCACCAGGTTGCTCAAAGCCCCATGTAGCTTGCTCTGTTCAAGGTGGGGGATGGTGCATCCACAAGTTCTTTAGGCAACCTATTCCAGTGTTTCACCACCCTCCCAGTACAGACCTTCTTCCCAATACCTAAACTAAACCTACCTTCTTTCAGTTTAAAGCCATTCCCCTTTGTCCTATCACTACATGCCTTCATAAAAAGTACCATTCCAGTTCTCTTGCAGGCCCCCTTTAGTTAATGTAAGGCTGCTATAAGGTCTCCATGAATTCCTCTCTTCTCTAGGCTGAACAACCCAAACTCTCTTGGCCCGTCTTCACAAGAGCAGTGCTTGAAGATGAGCTTGTGATCACCTTCATGACCCTCACCTGGACTACTTCGAAATGGTCCATATCCTTCTTATGCTGGGGGCCACAGAGCTGGACACAGTACTCCAGGTAGGGTTTCATAAGAGCAGAGTGGAGGGACAGAATCACCTCCCTCGAACTGCTGTCCTTGATGCATTTGATGAGATCCAAGATTCAGCTGGCCTTCCGGGCTGCAAACGCACATTTCTGTCTCACACTGATCTTCTCATCCAAAGCCACCAAATGTTTCTCCCCAGGGGCTTAATCCATTCCCTGTCCAGACTGTATTTGTGCTTTGGGGTTGCCCTGACACAAGTGTAGAATCAAGCTCCCTCTGGATGGTATCCCTTCCCATGGTGCTGACTGCACCATAGAGCTCGGGATGATCAGCAAACTTGCTGAGGGCGCACTCAATCCCATGGATATATGTAGATGACCAAGTAGCTCTCTTCTCCTTAGAAAGTCAAGCAAAAAGATTAAAGTTTCTTTTTCCTTCCACTCCTTAAGAAAACTTTTAAAATTTTATGCAGTGACAAGAAACCGTCTAATTGTCTTTAAGGCATTAAGTCTATTATTTTCCTCTATCTGTTATTGCTCATTGGTTTTGTTTTTATTTTTTGCATTATTTATTTATAAACAAGCATTTAGAAAGCAATCAGTGTCTAGACACTTTCGGTTGCTGTCTGGGTTTGTATCTTAACATAGAATTAAAAGATCCATCCTACACAGACACAGAAAACACTTGGACTCCTTTGCTCTTCCATAGGTTGGACTACCTGGAATTTTCATAAAGCTTATTTGATTCAGTCTCTCCTTTTATAAACTTTTAGAATGCCTAAATACTTTTTCTTAAGAGACTCTATCACATATGTTCCACATTACGGGGTACACACTAGCAAAAGATTGTCCACTTTTTTTATCGGTTTTTGTGTCTCGGACTACCTGATTTTCTACATTTCTTTGAATGTCACTATTTAAATTTCTTTATAATCTATGTGGACAGTAATAACACAGTTTAATCTGCTTGACATCATTTCTTGAATATAGAAACTAGTCTACCTGTTCTCTGACTGTTTGTTTATGTTGCAATTGATGTATCAGTTAAGTTAAGCACAAAATTTCCTCACATAGAATCATGGAATCAGCCGGGTTGGAAAAGACCTCTGAGATCATCAAGTCCAACCCTTGATCCAACACCGCCGTGGTTACTAGACCATGGCACTCAGTGCCACATCCAGCCTCATCTTAAAAACCTCCAGGGATGGAGAATCCATCACTTCCCTGGGCAGCCCATTCCAATGCCTGATTACCCTCTCTGTAAAGAATTTCTTCCTAATATTCAACCTAAACCTTCCCTGGCACAGCTTAAGACCATGCTTATTTGCAATGTCTTTTTCCAGCCTTCATGACTGATAGGTGTTTAGTTTTAGTTTCAAGTTTTTAATGCAAATTTCTTTATATAGAACTGGCAGAAAAAAATTGGTTTAGCTCTCAGGCTTAAAGTGTTACTGCTTTCTTAAATATGATTTCCTCAGTGTTAACAAATTCTGAATCATAATTTAAATGCAAAAAATAAAGAAAATTATGTTTCAGATTCTTTTCACTCAACTTTACTAAATTAATAGTGGGTGACTAATTCAAGATTGAAACCAACATACTCTACCTAAGCTACTTTGACATATAAACTTAGTAATTTGTGGATGGGTTGAACTTAAGAAATGTCTTTCAATCCTGTTTTCTGTGTCATTTATTTGTTTGCTTGTTTATTACTTCATCTTTGCAAACAGGTTTGCATGCTTTTACTGGATCTGATACCTACATTGGCAGCTATTCCCTCCCATTAGTTTGCCTTCCACAGACAGAGAAGACCATAATGCAGAGCTCTGAGACTCTTGTTTGCAGAGATCCCACAACTTTCTTCACATTCTTACTCTTTTTCCTTCCTAAATTCTTAGTCTTTCTGTTCTAATTAGGTCTCTGATTAATTCTAATCTCCTTTTTTTACCATCTTATTTAACTTGCAGATCAAGTCTTTTCCTTTGGTGTTCAAGACTCATACTTATCAACTTCAGAAACATCCTTCAGAGAAGTCAGTTTTCATTTTCTGCTGAATCCTACAGGAGTTTGTTCTTGATTAATTTTCCTTTTCTTTACCGTAAACATAAATTTAACTACTGCAGCTTTATGCTAACCCATCTACCTTCTCCAAATGTAAAAACTGCAGCTTTTCTGATGTCCTGGTTAGTCATGCTCAGCACTGATAAGATTTAAGTCCCCACCATCCCACTGGTGTCCCTTCTAGACAGCCAGTTGCCTACTCTGCAGGAGACTGCCAATAATAGAAAATTATCATATCATTTCTCAGGGAGATGCAGAAGTTTGGTACATAAATACTGAAAGAAAAGTGTGATGGCAGCCCAGAATATCGACCATATCTTGGGCTACACAAAAAGAAGTATGGCCAGCAGGTCAAAGGAGGTGATTCTGTCCCTCTTCTTTGCCCTGGTGAGTCTCCACCTGGAGTACTGTATCCAGATTTGGGTTTCCTAGTGCAAGTTCTTGGACTTGCTAGAGTGAGACCCAAAGAGGGCTATGAAAACGATCAGAAGGCTGAAATATCTCTCCTATGAAAAAAAGGTGAGTGAGTTTGGGTTAAGTCTGGAGAAGAGAGGTTCTAGGAAGACCTAATCACAGCTTTTCAATATGTAAAGAAGGCTTATAAGAAAGAGAGAGAGATTTTTCCAGGAACTGTAGCAATAGGAAAATTATTGATGGTTTTAAACCAAAAGAGGTTAGGTTTAGGTTAGATATAAGGAAGAAATTCTTTATGATTAGGGTGATGAGACACAGGAAAAGGTTGCCCAGAGAAGTTGTGAATGTCTTATGTCTGGCAGTGTTCCAGATGAGGTTGGATGAGGCTTTGAGCAATTTGATCAAGTGAAAGATGTCTTTGCCCACGGCAGAGGGGGCAGAATTATTTGGTCTTTGAAGGTCCTAACGTTAACTGTTCTATGATGAGTCTGAAATTCAGGTTTGTCCTGGTTTTACAAGTCTGTAGAAAGTTAGGTATTTTTGTTACTGTTATGTTGGCAATTTCAGATTTGTATGTTATTACTGGTATAGTTGCCTAGGTTACTGGTCTCAAAAAATTTTGCTTTCCAGAAGGTTTCCCAATTCTCCCCCTCAACGATGAACAAAGATGAGTCATTTTTCAAGTAACTCCCCCTTACCCACCCATGATATTCACCTTTTCCTCATGATGCTAATAGTTACCTCTGGCTGCTTTTTAGAATTAGAGAATCCTTCAGGTCGGAAAAGACCTTTAAGATCATTGAGTCCAACCATAAACCTAATACTGCCAAGTCCAACTAAACCGTATGACCATCCATCAATTAATGTTCAGTAATTCCTCACATCCTGCTTCACAGTGTAACCTAAGGCCGGAGGTGAGACAGCAACCTAGTCATATTTGCTCAAATATCCTTTTGACTTCCATTTGCTACGGCAGAAGCCTGAAAAAAGGCTCATGACCACTATCACTTCTAAGTAGTGGTCTACTTCCACAGATATTGTTGTCTTTTTATCTTTCTCATTCCATCAACAGTAGAAAGTGCAAAATCACCTCACCAGTCAGGCCCTAGCTGTGTAAATGTGTACTATCTTATTTATTTGATTCAGCCTTTGACTCATCAAACACAAAGACTGAGCTTATTGCCCATGTTTGTTAAATCATTGTCATGTTCTTTAGATTTATGATGCTTTATGATGATTTATTGCCGCAGTCCGTGGTGGAATGAGGACACGCAGCACCAAAAGGGGTTCTCTGTCTGTGCTAGAGTTTATTAAACAGGTAACGTTGCTGCAAGAGGGGAGCTACCTCTTTGCACAGAGTCAAAGATGGTGCTGTCCCAGAACAAGGTTAGGACAGGGTTTTTATACCCTCGGGGATAGAAGGGACTAGAACTTGGGAGGAGCATGGGATTGACATAACCAGGGAACCAATGGGGAAATAACAAGGTACATTACACAATTATAGACCAATGGGAACAACCAGAGGGTATGTCAGGACCGCCCACACTGCGGCAAATCCTGACCAATGAGGAACCGCGACTTTTTATCAATCAGGGAGTGTAGAATTCATGAGAGGGAGACAACTCCTATATATTAGTAATATAACTGGGGTACATTTTCCAAATTATCAACATGCATTAACAATATCAAATAAACTTTGTTAGTAAGACATTAATACAACATTGATAGTTGTCTTCTTCTCAGCCACTTTCCGTTACTCGCAATCACAGTCCATGTTATAGTCCTTGTAAAGCTTTCTCCATTTTCGGTATCTTTCTTTGGTATCCTCCGCACTGTACTTCTTCGACATCCAAAAATCTCTTAGTGTTAGAAAGCACCATTTGGCAGCAGTATTGTTTTAAGCTATACATAATGTATCTCAAGGTTTTTTTTGTGATGCACAATGACACTTGTAATACAGTATACCTACTACAGGGAAGAGCACAGTGTAGAGATTTAGTTCCATTTTTAAATGGAAATTATTTAACTTTAAGATTAGTATAACACAGGAAAGTTACTAACAGCTATAGCAATGCTGTTGCTACAGATTGTTGACACAGTTTTTTTGTCAGCAGAAAATTTTGTATGCGTGAGAATTCAGAGCTCATGAAAGATTCTTGATTGATATCCTTAGAGACTCAAGCCTACAGCTGGGAGAATTCACTTGACCAGTACTGGTTTTGTATTTCACTTATATAATGCTGTTAAAAACCAAAAGAGCAGAAGCATGCAGATATTTCTCGTGAAACTTAACCTGTGTATTTAGGGGGAAAACAAATCTTGCTTTATAACTACACTGCATTTGAGGTAAAAATAAGGCATTAGCCACTGAAATAGGTGGGAGCAAAGTATTAAATGGTGTTTTAAGCATAGTGATTCTTCACTGGTGACAGTTTCTGTTCACTAAAATAATTTTTTATGGAAAAAGCAGAT
>JAYRBT010000001.1:80796268-80833856 GCA_036023395.1 Myiotriccus ornatus | reverse complement strand
ACTCGCAATCACAGTCCATGTTATATTCCTTGTAAAGCTTTCTCCATTTTCGGTATCTTTCTTTGGTATCCTCCGCAATTTATGACTTCTAGCTGCTCAGATATGGCCAAACTATTTGATTTTAAAGTTATATGTCTTCCAAAATGGCAGTCCATATGAAGTATTATGTTTACAGAAAGATATCTGAACATATTAGGTCAGTAATTAATTAATAAAATTCTGCTAAGATTTGTGGCAGATAAACTATAAATTGCAAATAGAAAAATATATTTCTAAAAAGTACCACCCTGACCTCACTTCCCCCAATTAAAAAAACCCCAACAATAAACCACCAAAAATCAAAAAACCTCTACAAAACCACAGTTTCAATCTACCCTTTTAAATTAAAAGTAAGGTTAGAGCCTTAATGATATGGGCTTGACATCTTATAATTTGTGTTTTTCATGTGTGGGGTTTTTTTTATTCTCATCATCTTTTTCATAAGACTGCAAAAATTTGGTACCATTTTCAGTTTTCATTAAAATACAAAGATAAATAAATACTGCCACAGAACTTGTTAGTGTTTTCTGATTTTTTTTTTCCCATCCTCAACTCAAACACTTATTCATTAGCAAGCAAAACTGTCAAAGCATTTTATATGATGGATAAAATTTCCATGGCTTTGTGAGCAATGAAGACTCAACAAAATAAACATAAAATGCCTAAAATAATTAATCTGAATAATATTTTGTTATATTAGAAATGCTTATTTTTGATAAATATAAGACATTTTTTAAAACTAAAAAAAAAAAATGGTTTTGGTCTACATTTTTCCTTTTTAAAAATATTTTAGTTTGCACTAGGGTTACATATAGTCTGAAACATATTTTTGTTACCTTATCACTGAATATTTAAGACTTTGCATTACATAAATATTTTTAGGGTTTGTTTTGTTGGTCTTTTTAAATTTTCTTCTTTGGAGGAGGAAAAAAATTCAAATTAGCTTAAACATTGCAGATTTCAAGCAACTGTGCAAATTTAAAATAGAAACATAGATTTGACAGATTCAGTCTAGTCCAGCAGTAAATTTAATAATTTTATGTGTCCTTTTCACACTATATTAACATTATTAAGAGCACTCATTATCTTGGGTAGGTAGGCATGGCTTGTCAGACCATTTCATCTTCTAGTGTAATGTTGGTTAGAGCATGGTGATACTAA
The DNA here is from genome assembly GCA_036023395.1 of Myiotriccus ornatus. Taxonomy (NCBI): domain Eukaryota; kingdom Metazoa; phylum Chordata; class Aves; order Passeriformes; family Tyrannidae; genus Myiotriccus; species Myiotriccus ornatus. The sequence continues at coordinate 80,832,656 of JAYRBT010000001.1, read as the reverse complement.
CACCAAGGTCACCGGTTTATACCTGTACACTCCACTCACTGAACCTGCTCAAGGTGACCCTTCTTTAGCATAGGGGTGGAACTAGATGGTCTCCAGAGGTCCCTTCCAACCCTAACAGTTCTGCAGTTCTGCAATATGTTATATCTAACATCTGATCCTTACTTCAGAAGACACTGTTATCCCAAATAGACTTGAGAAATATTTGAATATTAGTAATTGTTTGGGATTATTGTTGGTTGTGAAATAAATAAGTAAATAAATAAATAAATAAACAAATAAATAAACTGTCTTACTTATTACTAAATTATTTTTTTGATAATTCAGTATCTTCTGTTCTCTTAGCCTCAAGAAGAAAAAGTATTTTTTTAAAATCAAGGAGTTTATATTATCTGTCTGTATATTCTTCCTATAGAGTGCTACTATAAATTTACTTAGTATACTGTGTCTAGCCTCTGGGGACAGCCAGCAGGCAATTTTGCCTTATTTTTTTTTAATGTGAAACCTCTTGGTTTCTCATAGGATCATGTGGAATTTTTATTGTCCCTAGGAAGATACTTCTCAGCAAAAATTCCAGCACTGGATTTGTCTGGGAGAAATAGCTTTCCTTCCACAGGCACTAGCCTGGTTTGGTGTAGTTAACACGTGTTTCATGACTGAAAAGCAGCAGTTCTGGTTTGAGACTGCAACATCACCACTAACCCACACTGTGTGGCCTCATTCAGCTCCACCCCTGAAACTAAATGACTGTTTGTACCACCAGCGACCGTCATAACAAATACTTTTTGAAGACAGTACTTTGAAATGGATATTTTCTATGCTATTGCAAAGCTTGTGATCCATTTTTTCATTGTTACAGTTGTCCTTGAATCGCTAGTGTCCTTTTCACTCATGACTATTTCAATTCCCTGAGGATTTGTGATGGGATATTCTATGAATTGTGGTACACAAAGTAAGTTGTTGAAATTCTGGTTACTAAATCCTTCTTTTCCTCTTCACATTGTGCATTGGGATTGCGTATCATAGAAGAGAAAATATTACTGAAAGTTTATCAGGTTAGATGAAGGGAATTTGTCCTAAACTTGACAGTTTTGCAGACTTTGCTCATTCATATATGAAGATAAAGAAGTTTTAGATCAAAGACCAAACAAAAGTTTCTTGTTTGATTTTTTTTTCTTTACTGAAATGAAGGCTTTGACAAAATAATGTTATTTCTTTCCCTTCCACCCAACTTCTTGGTGCTCAGAGACTACTCAATTATTTCCTAAATAGCTTCAAGGGCAATAGCAGCAATTCTTTCAATTTTCATTGCATATTGTCTTATAAATACATTCAGGTATAATGATTTTACCTTCAAGATAAAGCACATTAAAACATGTCTACTTATTATTATCATACTTGCTCAGCAGTCATCACAGTTAAATAGTCCAGTGCATCACTGGGTGATCCAGAATCATGAAAATCCTGTCATGAATTTTTTTCTTGCCCAAGTTCAGAAAAATCTGTTTCACTGAAAATGACAAGTGAAGAAATAGAATCTTATTACCTTGGCTTGATGAACACTGTATGAAATAATTTATTAGTCACTCTCCTGGTGAATCATGTGACTTTATCTGAATATCTGCCAAATCGATATCAGGCCATGAGTTGTAGCCATTTGAGCATGGAACCCAATAAAGAAAAGTAAAAAATATTTTCCCTACATACTCCCAACATCCCATTTTAATTTTGAGCAATTTCACCTTTCTTTTTTTCTTTTTCCTTCTTTCCTTTTTTTTTTTTTGTTTTTTTTAAATGCCAAAGTTGCTGCACAAACAATATCCATGTCAATTAAACTATGATTTAGTCCTACCCCCTCAGGCATTTCATCATCTAGAATATCAAGCACTATCTTGGGAGGATGAGATATGGTTAGGGCACGTGAGGGTTGATTCTGGGTCTAGCACCTGCAAGGTAGATAATTTTAACTCCTTATTTACTGCAGGGAATAGAGAAGGCACAATTATTTCTGAAAAAAACCAGGAAATAAATATAAAATCAGTATTTGGAAAACAAACAAACAAACTAAACAAGCCAAAACCCATAACAAGCCAAACTCATAAAAAAACCTACCTTGTTTTTTGTTATTGTTGTTTTTTTGTTTGAAAGACTGCAGATATTTACTTTCAGAAAAAAACTTGTTGTATAGTCAGCAAAGGGAATGTATTTATTGTTGCCTAAAAATAATTCATCTAAAAGTTCTAAGACACACTTCGGTTTTCATGTTTCTTTTCACTGACACACTCTCTTCTGTGAAAGTGTTGCAGCTTGGCATCTGATATAACCATATATAATCTATTTCATGTCCTGCATAGGAAATTTCTCTAAAGATATGTTTAATGAAGAAACAGGAATTGGTACTTTGCTCTATACCTGCTAAGAGAGGGAGAAAACGGATTTGAGAGAAGGCATGTCCTTTCTTTCACCTGAGGGGATCTCAGGCATAGGGGAACTAGAGTAGAGACAGGTAGGAGAACCTCAGCAGATAGTAGAGCTCCAGCAGGTGGACTTACTGTGTATTGTCAGCATAGAGGGAGGCATTCCTGGCAGTCCCTGATAGCCTAAGGATCATGAAAGAAGATGGATCATGGAATTTGGAATATTACTATAGAATTGCTTGTTAAAAAATAGAGGAGTTCATGTTAGGGAGGTGGACACAAACCAAGTTAAGTTCCTTAAAAGCACTGTAACCACTGTCTGACTTCTGAAGCAGAAATCCCTGTTAAAACCCAAGGCTTTCCACCCCACTCACTCTCTTTTTTTTTTTTTTTCATATTCTCAAGGGCAACAAGAACAGAAAGAGCAATAAAATCCTTCTGCTGGCGTACACATGCAGAGTTTTATTGCTACTGCTCCTCATGCTCTGTGAGTGAAGAGAATGAAATAAGTAACTAAATACCAAACCAGCATGGGATAAGCAGGCTATACTGCTGAGCAAGTTTACCCTTACCTTCAGATATGGCAAATTACAGTACTGAATTTAAAAGTATTTGCACCACATGATGCCTAAATAATAATGATAAACTAAAGCTCTAATATATATTATTATATGTAACCACATCTTTTATGATAGATTCATTAATGTATAAACATAGTGATTATATCCGAAACAATTGATGTGTTGTTTGATGCTTTAATTTTGAATTGGACAATATTCTTATGTGCATTAATCCCCAGATTTTTCTGTTCTTATTAAATGTTTTAATAATTTCAAAATACTAATAGTAAAAAGATACTGTACCCTGTTAGGATAGAATTAATTATGAATTTGATGAATAAACATGTTCGTTCTGCAGGGATAAATTGCTATTAGTTACTAGAGGCAAATTTCCAATGAACACAGATCTGTTGGTTTTCTAGCTGACACTAACACCCGTGCAATAAAGGCTTCCCATGAGGTTACACAGATTTTTATTTGTTAACAGTCAGGGGGTTTTGAATTTTTTTCTATTACTTACTTTCTATTTGGGGTCTTGTTTTTATTTTCTGCTAATTCACAGCTTACAGCTTGCATGAAAATCAAGTCGAGAATTCACACCTTTCAATCTTATTTAGACACTTTTCTGGACTTCTCATTATACTTAGGTCAAAAAAAATAATAAATAGTCTTAAGTATGTATTTAAATGGTATGAATTACTCTTCTGAAAGATATTGGAATTTTTATTTTTTTTCTTGTAATTTTAGAACTCAGTGTGAATGATGATGTTTCACGTGTAGATGTAATGTTTATCTGAAAATGAAAAGTAATTTTTTCCCTATACATCTCAGTTGGAGATGATAAATTCATAGTTGCTTCCTGTCAAAATGTTATCCCATATATGTGGGAAAATAAAGAAACTGGCACATGTTAACTGATGAAGATGCCTTTACTTTTACTTGAAACGCTCAAACTAATGAAGATTTTCATGATTAGGGAACATGGTTGAGGATCCACAGATTTCTGGGGCTGATTGTGCTTGATATGGGAAGTTCCAATGACAGGTGGAATGCATTCTTTCTAAAAGACTGGAAACTGAAGATGAAGAATAAGTACTAGAATAAGGAGATAGTGTTTCCTGCTTTAACTTTCCCACAACTCCTTGGGGTTATTTATAGTACTTTTATTTAGACTTCAGTTAAAATTGTGTATTTGGATAGAGTTTTGAAGTCTGACAATCATTAATAGAGCTTGTTGAATGTGTTCTCAGCAGCAGCCCTGCTTGGAATTTGACTGTTTTGCATGCTTTCAAAACATATTGGCAAAGAAGTTTTAACTGGCAATCTTATGTATTTTATTTTTGTGGAACCTGACAGAAATACGAATTTTGGTGTTTTTCTGAGTGGTTTGAATAACTCTGCACATCTCTGGAAGGTCATTTAGCATGAATGAATTCTTTGCCTTGATATTTATGAGTGCAGCTGTAGGCCATAACCTAAAGTCTGGAATAAATTTTCTGTGAAAGTGAAATATAACAAGAGTTTTATGAGCCCCAGATCATATAAAGTGTTTGCAAAATTAGAATGATTAAAGGATGATAAAGCACCAGGCTAAGAAAAAATGTTCTGTGGCATGTTTAGGGAAATAGAAAAGTCAGTGGCAGATATTTTTGATAACTCACTGAGGTTAATGAAGTAACAGGGAAGAATGTATTTTTCTTTAAGAGTTTAAGCAAGGATCCATGAAGGATTCAAAAGTACTGAAAAAGCATACAATAGTTTGAGGAATTGTATGAATGGAACACATAAGATAGGATTGTGAGCCATTTAAAACAATGGCATATAACTCATAAGGGACATGACTAATCTGCTTTATTTCTTTCAATTCTCCACATTTATTAAATTTGTGAACAAAGAGGCAGTTGTGAAAATAATTAATTTGGATTTCAGAAACATTTTTATATGTCATTACAGAAAAGTGCATTTCTATGCTAGCACTAACAGTGTTTTGGCATGAGAACTGCAGGAAAGGGATTTTGTGCAATAGCTAAAATCTGGGCCAGGGTTACTAATTAACTCTCCTTTTTATATGGAAACATAGGAACTTGGCACCTGAAGTAGGATGAAAGCTGGCTACCCAAATATTTCTGAGCTTGCATATTCGTTTAAAAGTTCCAGCCACGTTTTTTTCAGGTTTGGTATACAGCGTGACATAGAGCTTTTAGTTAAACTTTATTTCGTTTTTGAATAGGGGATTCTGTATGACTGTCCAGATTGGAGTCTTTTGTTACATCTATATTTATAAATTCAAAGGGTTAAGATCTCACTCTCTTGCCTTGATTGTAAGTGACGCAGCACACCTCTCCATTCATATAAACTGTCTTCTTAACCTAGGCAAAATTGTCACTATAAATCTACCCAGGAATAGATTCCAGAATTTCCGTGGGATTTCAATTAATGGATTAATAAATTATGGATGCCTATTACATGAGGTTATAGATGGGAATGGAAGACAGAGAAGGGAGAACTGGATTGATATTTCTGATATTTATCATATCAGAATGTTCTATAAGAGGCATTACCAATATTACCTGTGAGGTTACGTTCTCAGAGAGCAGAATTATTAGTGAAAAATTCCTCACAACTGGATTTATAAATCTTATTGTGCTTAGATTTCTGGAAATGTCTAATTCATAATAAATAGTCTAAAAAGCTTATAAAATGCTTAAACATAATTTTAAAGGAAGACATTATATAGTTGAACTAATACTGTTGTTTCTCTACAGACAGTATGTGGTATCCCTCAAGCTGTACGAGTGCATTCCATTGACTGTACCTTGGTAGAAATACAAATATTTTTATATGTGTCAATTATTGTTTCCATGACAGTTAAAGTACTGTAGAAAGTAATAATAAAAGAGTATATCAGGTAGCATTCCAGTGTCTGGAGAGCTTGTATCTTCTAGTGATTAGAAAGATCCTGTCTAATCTTGATGACTGGGGAAGAAGTAGGAGGACTGGGAATTCAATGAGGTATGTCAAATCTTATTAGTCTACATAATTTCCTCTTGCTGAATCCTGACAAGGCAGAACTGTTATTGAAAATGAGCAAATATTCATAAGAAATAATTAATTCAATTAAATTTTTTAAACTATGTCATGAAACAATTATTTTCTTTCACAAATTTATTTTATTTTTCTTAAAAATATATAGCTTATTACTCAATATCTAAGTGTTGTTGCTTAGCAATGATTAGTTAAATAAAAGATAATTTGTCAGTCCTGTTACATCATTGGGTAAGTGTAATTCAAGTTTATGACAAGAATATTAAAAAAACCAAATATCTCATTTAGCTTTCTGTTGACTTTTCACAAATGACATGGCAATGAATCATACAATACACCTATGGGGATAATAAACATAATTTCATTTAAATAATTAAAATTATATCACTAAAATCCATATCTTGCAACAATTAATTTCCTTCTTCGTTTTAACATGGTCATTTTAGTTTTTAACTGCAGTTTACTGTGCTGTTTATGACACAAAGGAAGCATTCCAATACAGTCTGTTCTTTTTTCAAAGCATTTACCTACAGTTAATTACAATTCCCATCTATCTGCTTTGAAAGGAGAAGAGAATTTCCTATCACTTCAGTGTAGTGGCAGATTAGGTTTAAAATTCTACTTCTTGCTTATGCCATATTCCTACTGCAAGTAGATATGCTGTGATGGTAGGTTCTATTTGACACCTCTTTCTCTTAGCTGAAATTTGTCTCTTGAAATTTAAAAACCTCTGTCATTTGACCCCACAGTGATCTGTTATTCATCTATTAACTGACAAGCTGTGAATAAATGTTATCTGTTCTTTAATCTCCCATCTCTAAAGAGGTGGGAGAATTGGCATTATGTTTTTGTTATCTGCTAAAGTTTCACTTCATTTAAGTTCGGGGTTTTCTACCCTTCACAGGGTACTGAAAGACATTTGCCAGTGAGGGCATGTTGGAGATCAAGAGCCCAGAGGACTGATCCTGAACGAAGCGGAAACAAATTGATATCAGCAAGCAGCAGAGATAGTAACTAGCTGCAAAACAAGAGGTCATGATCTGAGGTTAAAGGGGGTAGTAGCTGAAAGGCAACTCAAATGGTCTGTCTTTATACAAAGAAAAATTCAAATACAGGGCAAAGCAGTGAGAAACTGAAAAAGCAACTGCAGCCATGAATTGGGAAATAAAAAAAAAAAAAAAAAGAATATTTCAAAATGGAATCATAATTAGAGGAAAGCTTGTGGCTAATCAAACTTCCTGACTTTTTGTTCAGATCAGAGTTAAGTCTCAGAATCATAAGGGGGACTGAAGACAAAATTAAGTATCAAAATTTATTCTATTCCACTGTGTAGGTTAACTCACATGCTTTACTTCTAGCCTTAATAGTTTTGTTTGGTTTGCTTTTTTAAGACAATAATTTCTCCTCCTCGGTTTAGATCCATTTTTAGGCTACACTGCATTTCATATTGAATTTTAAATTCTTCCTTTTATATGTGTTAGAAGTTTGATTTCAGGAACAGTGTTTCATCTGCACAATCTGTTCTGACAATAGTTCCTCAATTTTACTGTAAGGTTCCATGCTCTAGCTGAAAATCTCATGCATTGTCAGACAGTCTATGGACAGATAGTGATGTTCAGAAAAAAGAAGCATAGAAGTACATGAAAATTTTAAGTGTAATATCTGGGATATCAGGTTTGAGCATTATCTGTTGATTTTCTTTATGTCCATGGAAGTGTACTTCTATGCAAAGTGAAGGTATCTACAATTGATTTTGTAAGGAATTTAGGAACCATTCTAGAAAAACTGAAATCTTCCCTGGCTTCACTGTACTTGTTGACTAATATTTCTAAAAGATAAAGCCTATACTGTGTAGTGAGATTAGACGGAATTTGTCCCATTTCCTCAGACAAGTTTTTACACATTGCATGTAAATTAAAACCACACAACTTTTCTCAAATGTTCTTCATCATTTTACTAGAAACAGTATAATCAAGCAACTAGATGGGTTGAATCACGTGTGAATCATGGCTGCAAATGAAGTAAGAAAAACGTGTAAACTGAAATATGTGATTCAGCAATTACATTATTATCATAGAAATAGTTATGATATGATGAGACATACATAAATTAGATAAGTTTGTATTTAATTTTTCTTTTCAATTTTGTGGCAGACGGACAAAAAAATGAGCAAGAAAATTCTCATTGTAACTTCGGTTGTATTCATAACACAGTAATGTTATCCATACTAACAACGTTAATGTTACTTCAGTGCCACCAGTGCTAACACAATGCTATTGGAGTTCTTGTACAAATTAGTTGTAAAGCTAATATATGGCATGTTAAAAGATCCATATAGTAAACTACAAATTCACCCATCTGTCTGGCTTGTGTTTCTTATTCTGCAAGAATACAGAATACTGAATACTGAATCAGAGTGCAATATAGGATTTGTTTTTTCCTTGCATCTGATGTTTAATGTTTAAAAATCCTTGGAAGCTATTTGCAGTGAATGCAAATAGAGTAGTTATCTTATTTTAATGCCTATCTGTTCCATCAGAGCTTGTGGGTCCAAGTAAGAAGAAATAGGAGAACCTTTGTCCTAAATAACTAGAAATTTTAATTTCAACAAAGACAAGAAAAAGAGTGTGGAAGAAAACACAAGAAATTGGTTGAGAATTGCTAAAAAAATTACTAGTTTTCACTTGAATTAATTAATTTCAAGTAATTACTTTCTTGTAATGAATCTAAGTTCAGAGCTGAGAGACAAAAAAGAAAACAAAAAGGCATTTCTATGTCAAACTATGAACAGTTTAAGTTTCTCTATAATTATACTAGATTCACCAGATGGAACCAGTAGAGAAAATTCCAGCTGAGAAAAAAACATCAAACCAATTATTAGAAATCTTCATAATCATATTAATTAGTGAAATCTGAGTATTTTATTTGCTCTATCTGCTGATTTGCTGGGTTTTTTTCCAATTTATCTGTACATAAAATTTCAAAATATTTGTATTTGGAATGCATTTCACTACTCTAGGTATTACTAATAGAAATATTTCAGTCAGGAAGAACTTTTCAAAATACATTTCTTCATTTGAAAATTTTAGTTTTCCAATCCCAGACAAAAATAATATCAAATAATTCAGAGGACTGATGAAATATATGCAATAGTAAATAATATCCAGTGAAAAGAGTGAATCTTCAATATGAACACAAAAATTAAATTGACCAGGATAATGCCTTCAGGGATTTATCCACCTTTTAATGCATAAAAACGCTGGTATGATTGATTAAATTCAGCAAACATTAGTCAGCATATCATTCTACTTTTAAGTTTGAGTTGATGGAATTATATGTCTCATTTCTAAAATTATTTTCTAGGAGAGTGTGTCTATGTGAACATGGTGGAATGACAGTATGACAGTATTTATTACTCAGGCAAAATGAATTTGAATTGAAGTAAAGACAGTAAGACTGTAAGAGAGTTTCTGTGTTTCAGCTCTAGGGTCCCATTAAATATGCACTCCCGCTTTTACGGGGTTTCTTACTTTGCTATTCGTAAATTAATTTTATTTCTCTGAATTGTCTAGCTCTTCCTTCTTTTAGATGCCTACTCAGTCCTTCGTTTAATCATAAAATAATAGAATCATTTAGGTTGGAAAAGACTATTTAAAATCACCAAGGCCAACCATTGCTAAGTCAACCACTAAACCATGTCCCTACGTGTCACATCTACATGTCTTTTAAATTCCTTCAGAGTTGGTGACCATCACTTCCCTGGGCAGCCTGTTCTAATGCCTGACCACCTCTTCCATGAAGAATTTTGTCCTAATATCCAATCTAAACCTCCTCTACTGTCACTTGATGACATTTGCTCTTGTCCTGTCACTTGTTATTTGCGACCCCCACCTTTCAGGTGGTTGTAGAGAGTGATGAAGTCCCCACTGAGACTCCTTTTCTGCAGACTAAATGACCCCAGCTCCTTGAGCCACTCCTCATAAGACTTGTGCTCCAGATCTTTGACCAACTTTGCTGTCCTTCTCTGGACACACTCAAGCACCTCAATGTCTTTCTTGTAGTGGGAGGCCCAAAACTGGACACAAGATTCAAGGTGCGGTCTCACTAGTGTCGAGTACAGGGTGATGATCACTTCCCTAGTTCTGCTGAGCACACTATTTCTGATACAAGCCAGGATGCCATTGGCCTCCTTGGCCACCTGGGCACACTGCTAAATGTTGACCAGTACCCCCAGGCAGCTTTTCAGCCACTCTGCCCCAAGCCTGTAGTGCTGCATGTTGTGACTCAACATTTCGCCTTGTTGAACTTCAGCATTGGCCTGAGCACATTGATCCAGCCTGTTCAGATCCCTCTGTAGAACCTTCTGACCTTCAAACAGATCAAAAGTCCTGCCCAACTAATTAGCTAAATAGATGAAAGACATCTGATAAAGAATATTTGTGAGGAAAAAAACAAACAATAAAAAAGAAATTATTATGAGAAATTATCTTCATGGCACAATTAGACTTCTCGCATGTGGAACTCTCATAAAGACACAATTAGCAAATATTTCATTTCCTAAGTTTTTAATCAAGAGACTAATATGGACTTGATATGGATTAAATGTTTTGTGTTTGTATTATGGTAACAATAATTTAAAAATCCCTCTTGCTTTCTGCCAAGTAGTTATATAGAGTGTCGACACATGGGGTAATGCTATGCATAGTTCATGTAAAGGAAGGCTGAGAGTGAAACAGGTCATAAGAAATGAAGTTTTAATTTAAGTTTTCACTTTAATGTCTTCATTGATTAAACCCAAATCTCTGCATATTTCTGCAAATGAGGATATTAAGCTAAATAAATGAACTATAAAATGTGTCAGCAAAAAACTTTGATCATTAACTTGAATGGGCAAAATAAATCTAATGTACATTAACAAATGATGGTTTTATGACTCATTTTCTAATGTCTGAATTAGAAAGTGAAGCATCCATGAATTGCCTGCCCCTCTGGTGAACAAGATCCACAGAATTTTTACAATTAATGCCTGGCAGGCTTACCCTTCATCATGACCCAGAATGTGTCCTGAAGCCCCAGAATGAAAACCGAGATGTCTGTGCCCTTGACCCCTAATGCCCAACATTTCATTTTCAAAAAATCCAAGTATCATTCAACAGAATTGGTGGGAAACATAAGCTTTCCGTGTGAGGGAGCTGACAGTGCTGCTGAACCGAACATAACATTCAGCATGAGATCAATAACTCATGGTCTCCTTCTGAATGGGATTGCTTTTCTTTTGTGCATGTAAGGGGAGCCTGGGGCTGAGCTAGTTACTGCCTCAGAGTGATTGAATGCAGAGGAATGAATGAGCAGTAAAGCAGAGCTTTTCTATCCTCCCCTTTCCCCACTCCCCCTTCTCTTTTCCATTTTCTTTGCTTTTTCTTGTGTTTCAGGCCCAGTGTCAGCAGAAGAGGAGAGGAACAGGTTCAGCTTGGACTGTTGATGTGCCCTGGTGTGCCCTTTACTGAAGCAGCAAACGCTGTTAAGTGGAGTTGATGTGCCCTGGATACCCGCATCACCACATGGCTCCCCCATTGCCACCATGTCCTGCTGCCCTGGGGAGGTCAGCACCCAAATCCAGAGGCAGACAGAAAGAAAGTTAGACTTTCTAACCTTTCCTCAGGGCATTCTGTAAGGGTGTGACACTGACTTCAATACCTCCTCAACCTAGAGATTAGTATTTTATACTAGGAGTTTAAAATGGTGACCAGTGGGGAAGTTTATACAGGTTTTTGATGACTGAGTAGATGTAACTTATATGACAAAGGAGAAAAAACAGAAGCAATTATAGTAGGACAGAGTTTATATATGCTTCCTAGTTTCTCATTTGTTAATGTATGTTCACTTTAATTTACACTGATTATAAGCATTCAGTGTGTGCAAGTAGCCATAATTACCTATGCTTCTCCTTCCTCTTCAAGATGCCAAAGCAAATAAAGATATTTCTGAACTTCACGCGGGATATCACTGTGAAGCCACATCTTTTGGAGACACCACAGTATTTCTGTAACAGGGATGATAATGTGTTTCAGTTCTGTCATGTGTTGAATGCAGAATTTCCTTGAATTTCAAGGGGGATTTTGCATTTTCTCAATTTTATCTGATTTTAATTTGACTAAAATATTGATTAAAAAGAAAAATATATTTTACAATAGAATGAGATTCTAAACATTTCTGACAACACCTTTTATTTTATCACCACTTGGAGTGTTCATTGTTAACGTTTTTTTCAAATTGTCCATTCTAATATTGCCACCTAATTCCACTATAAACAGATTGACCTCTACTCTAGAGGAAAGGGTTTGGTTTTCCTCTTCCTTTGCCACTGATTTTTGTAAATCTTACTCTGCCTGATAGAAGTGGCAGAGAACTCTTCCACATCATACATCTTTACTCAGCAGGCTTTCTTAAGTTCACCTGACTAGCTAATGACGTTTGACATTGGTCACAGAGTAATGGTCATCTAGATATATTGATTGGTTACTAATTCATAGACTTGAAGTTTGAAGTGCCAGGACTTTCACCATAAAACAACTGTTGGTATCACCATCTGCCAGTTTCAAGCACTATTTTTTTTTGTTAATGGTTTTGGTTGTTACATTTTTTTAAAGAGTGGTACTCTCTACACTGACATCTAGTAAAATAGGGTTGCACGCTGGTTTTAGAGCAAATTTGAAACAACACTAATATTAATATAGTTTTATTTTTATTAATTTTGGGGTAAAAATCTTCCAAAGAGGTATTATTAGAAGGAATGAAAAAAGGTAATAAAATACAGTTATGTGAGTGAAAAAGACCACTCAAACTAACTAAATAAATAATACCAATGTTTGAAAATAGTTAAATGTCTTTTTCTTCTTTCTGTAGGGTGAAGGAGGGTAACATTGAAAATGACCAGAATTAGCAACATTATCTCTTTTTATGAAAAAAATAACATAGTTACACATGGAAGAAGATGAGAAAGTACATAGATTTTTCAGTATCTAGAGATACAGGCTTTTACAGAATCTGAACCTCAACCAATTCTTTTAGAGGAGAAGGAGAAATACTTTAGTAAAAAGGAAAGAATAATTGTAACTGTTTTTATAAATACATTATGTGAATAAAATTCTTCACTTGATTAATTATTCTCCTCTCTTCCTTCTTCCTGCCAAACCCTCACCATATAAACCTCCAAACAAACAAGAATAAAGATCTCCAATTTGTAAAGCACTCTTGCAATGACCAAATTTATCTAGTGGAAAAAAGTTCTCCATAGACTTTCTAAAGAATAGATAGAGCATATTTATCTTATTATAACTGAGGGAAAGGCTCCCAATTCTTCAGTCAGGAATGGAGAAAATCTCATTAATGAAAAATATATATTCCAAAACAGTCTATAAGATAGAGATATAAAGTTAATTAATACGGAAACCTAGGTTCTTCTGCAAAACACACCTGAGATGTTTTCGCTGCAGAGCTTTCAAGGATGAACAAATCATTAGCAACAACCAAACAGCAAGGACTACATCTGTTCTTAACCTGAGCAGAATATTGCAGCTCGTAGGTGGCAAGGAGAGCAGAGAGGGAAAAGCCGCTGAAGTGGCCAGGTCACTTCATCTAATGCACATTCACACTGAGGGCAGCAGAAGTTACAAATGTGCAATCTAAAATTTGAATAATGCTAGGCATTCTGGAAAGAGGATGATGAGAGGGCAGAACTCCTTCAACTTAATTTTAGAAAGAACTTCTTACCTTGTTGGGTGTCAGTAATAATATTTAGCAATAAAGCTGAAGTCTGAAGTTCAGCACTTCCTTCCAAAATAATGACGACAGTTTCACAGTCCTCATTTTCCCCTCATTTCCTATCCTCTTTATTTACCTGGGTGTGGAGTGGGTATAGGAGTGGGGGTGGGTGTTATCTGTTTATTGGTTCATTTTTCTTGTTTGTTTTAAGAGAGGGGGAAAAAATAGGGGTCTATTGCTGTTAAATGACAATAGCAAATTAGGTTTTCATTGCACCTAATCAATCTCCTCATCAACAAACCCAGACTAAGCAGTTCTACTGAAAAACTTTAGAATAAAGGATATGAAGCAAGCAAACAAGCACCCCATAGAATATCAGGGGGTAGAATAGCTCCTGTGAAACACAGAAAGTTTGATTTTTTTTTTTTAACAAAGTTTTATGTGTCTTTTAGTTCCTGGACTTTTGGAAAAATCCACTGAAACATGTTTAAATCAATGTTTAAAAAAAAAAAAAAAAGCAAATCTGGGGAGAGAATTAACAGGAATTATTGTATGGGTTGGTCTGCTACTTGTTTTCTATGCTTGACTGCTTTTCAGTTGGCAGAAATCAATGGGGGTTTTTCACATGAAAGAGAGAAGGAAATGGGAGTCAAAATTTTTTCTTTTGGGTAGTTGCAGTATTGATTAAGTGTTGTACCTGTGCATCTCCAGTGTATCCCCTAAAAATACCATTTGCCACAGCATTTCAAAAATAGACATTTATGCATGCGTTCAAAGTTGATTAATTTATGTCACGTTTCACTTTCTGAATTTGCTGTAAAATTACCGTGGCTTATAAGAAATATTAGGGTTAAAATAAAAAGTGTTTTATATTTATTTTTTTTCAAACATCATGTTGACTATATCTAAAACCAAGACAGTTTAGACGTTTAGATTCCTTTCTCCAGAGTTCCTCTTGATCTCAAAATGCAGGATACAACAGATTTGACAAAATACTGTCAGTGCAAGAAGTAAAAAAAATGTCCCAAAGGAGAGTCCATACAGTGTAGTCATTGTGTCATGTGGCAGTAACCTGTTGGATTAATTTAAAATAATAGTTTAATAAACAATGTTTTAAAGTCATTCTATATCTCAAACAAAGGAACTAAATAGGGTGCTGCTCAGCTTCTTGAATGACAAATTAAATGCTTTTTGAAGATGCAGTAATTTCTGGCACTAAGTTAAGTAGGTTTTCTAACATTATTTTCTTACTAATTTTGCATGACATATTCAGCTGACCATATTGTCAGCTCTGTTAACTGTTCCTCCTCTTTTATTCATCAATACTCAGACTTTAATAGGTGTTTGCCTTGAGATCA
Source organism: Myiotriccus ornatus (assembly GCA_036023395.1). Classification (NCBI taxonomy): domain Eukaryota; kingdom Metazoa; phylum Chordata; class Aves; order Passeriformes; family Tyrannidae; genus Myiotriccus; species Myiotriccus ornatus. The sequence goes on along the minus strand of JAYRBT010000001.1, from coordinate 80,817,515 downwards.
AAGGTGCAAAATCTGTTTTGATTGGACATTTATTTTTCGGTCAGGTTTTGTGATGGGCAGAGCTGGATTTCCCACTGTGCTGTATTCATTACAGCAGCTGAATTATGTTGTTGTTTCATAGGCATTCTTCAGTGTGGTATATATTTTGAGAATAATTATCTGTGCTTAACCACTGTTTATCACACTCTACTCTGTAACCATTAAATGATATCAAATGTCAGGGAAATTATTTTTGCAAAATGAATGCTTGTACTCTTCGCAAGGATGGCTGCATTACTCCTGCATTACTGCTGAAGGCTGAAAGACTTCAGCAAGACCTGTTGTTATGACCTGCTCCAGGTTCTTATTAATAAATTCCTGGGGGTGGATTAGAGTGAAATGACACTGAATAACCAATGTTTGTAAACATATATATATATATATATATATATATATATATAGGGTTTATTTTAAAACAATTGTGTTTCAAAGGTAGAGAGCTATGTTGCCGTTTGGGGCATTATCATCTATAGCAATACAACAATAATAAAGTATAAAAATAAAACTTAAGGAAATGCATAAGAAAAGTAAGAGAAAGAAACGATAAAAGTGCAAATATATATATATTGTCACTGCCTGTTTGATCCAGTGATGAAACCTGGTAGTTGCAGCCTTGATGTCTGTTGATTGAAGCCATAGTCTCAGCCAGCTGGGGGGGGTGGGGGGGGAAGCCCAACTTAAAGATTTCATGAGTTATTATACACTTCAAGCTCAGGTGAGCTTGAAGTCCCTGAGGCGGGGAGTTTTACAATGGATGGTGTCATGGGACATATCACGAGTCTCTGACACCTCCTAAGACACTGCAACTGCCTATTTTGTCAGCATCAATCATGGTCCATCATGGTTCAACATCTGAGATGCATAGCCCAGGCTAGATGAGAAATGTCTTCGAGGTTCCCCAGAGGGGGTTTTACAACAGTCATCATGTAAGGGAGAACACTGGCATGATAAGAAGGATTATCCTACCTCACAGAATTTGCCTATTATTAACCTCTTCCATTATCAGGGAATCCAGATTGTAGTTTCAGGTGTGCATACCCTTTTGCACTTGGGATAGTTGGACAGTGGCACCCACTCACCTGATCTGAAGGTCCTTTTGAACTAGGCATATTCAGGGAAGGGTGGGCTTTGCTGGGTGAGCATCTGTTTCTTTTCAGTTTGCTACCATGGACAAAAGTCTTTTGGTGATCCTACAGTGTTTAAGCAATTAACTATTTCAGCCTTTGACATCTGTTGAAATCTGTACTTGGAGATGAGGTTATGGCCTTCACAGTGCTGTGAGAGAACATATTCTGTTGCTGAAGATGATTGTTCTGAAGTCCCCTACTCTATAAGAGTAAAGAGCTGTTTGACTGTAGCACTGAGGAATGGGACTATGAGAAATAACACCTTTCAGTTCTATTTTAGTGCTGAAGTGAGATGTGTACTAGAAAATGTAGTGAGTTAATATCAAGTCACATTCAATCTTATGCCTCTGAAACTTCAATCATCTCAGTGATTCATTAAGTTAAAACCAAAATTTAACCACAAGTTCTGGATGTTTTCTTTCTTATGTCCTAATCTGTAGTTTTATCCACACAGGAATTTGAAATGCAATAGACACATAATTTCAAATTTTCTTTTTGCTTGCATTTTGCTCTATTGCATTTACTTAACATGCTTTTTTTTATTAGGGTTTTTGCTAGGAGGTGAACAAATTTATTTTTTTCTTTAACTATGCAAACTTTTTTTCACTGTAGTCTTCACTAATTATAATTAGAAAGAATTTTGGGAGCATGGAGCACATCCTGTTACTTAAACAACATAATAAATTATAATTACCCTCCTGATACAATTTCTTGATCTACTCTACTGAAATGTATTCAAGAACTAATGATTTAATTTACATTTCTGGTTAAAACAGATGCAGTGGAAACAATTTTAGGTGTTTTTAACACGTTTAGCACACACGTTTTGTCAATACATGTACATGTATAAGTAGTCTCTCTACATATCCAGTGAAACTAATTCTGAATCTAAACTGAGGAAATCCATGAAGACCAATAAGAATAAAAAAGAAATCATGATTAATAAATGATAAACAGAAGTCAAATTTGCCTTGAGTAAGATGTTTTTTCCATCCTCCAGTAGTCACCATAGCAAAGTGTCTATTTCCTGCAAATTTCCTGAAAAGCTAATATTTATCCAATATTGTAATCCTTAATAATAATATTTATTCAATATTAAGTATCTATTTAGCAGGGCAAGTTATTCTGCTAAATACATTAAAGTCCTCTCCAATGTATCATAGGTATAAGAAAAAGGATAAAAAATCAAATTAAAGCAAGTGATTAGTGTGGTACTTTAACAAGAAATTGTCCACCCCCCTTTTTGAAACTATACATGGATGTATTTACAAGTTAGTTGTTTTTCCTTTCTTCTTTTTTTTTTTTTTTTTGATTCACATTTGTGGTTTTATTTCTATTTTTTTAAAACATACCATCCTTTTTTCTATTTCTATTATTAAATATTTTATCTACTTTAGTTTAATTTCAAGAGTCATGATTACACAATTCTCATAAGCTCTCACACAATTGAAATTGAGAAATTTGAAATTAAAGAAAAATGTAACATATTTTCTGTTTCCAATGCGTTGTTCAAACTTTCTCAGATTTTATGTCGAGATACAGTATTTTTACTTTTTTTTTTTTCTAATATGTATATATAAACAGGAATTTGGGATGTTGATCTGTTCTACATTTATATCACCAAATCACTGAATCATTGAACCATTGAACGGTTTGGGTTGGAAGGGACCTTAAACATCATATAGTCCCAACCCCCCTGCAAGGGACACCTTCCAGTAGACCATGTTGCTCAATGCCTCATTCAAACTGGCCTTGAAATTTTCCAGTGATGAGGCATCCACAATTTCTCTGTTGTGGTTCCTCATCACCCTCACAAGGACATTCATCATCAAAAATATCTTACTTACACTTATCCTGAATTTAATCTTTCATAAAATGTAAAAATATAGACTTTCTGTTGTGGAGGATTTAAATCTTATCCAATAAGACATTTTTCTTTTGTCTTCCTTTATTTTCATGGCTGCTGAGTTGCCTTTAAACAGGTTAAAGGAACACTGAGATTAATATTCATAGGATATTTTTGTGCTACCATGTGATCCAGGCTAACACAGAAAATAATGTCCACCCAATTCTTACAGCTGGAATTACTCCAGGCTTCTTGAAACCTGAAATGATTTACCAATCCAGAATTACTGTCTTCAGAATTTTGTTAGGTAAATCATTCCCCAGGCTCTTTGATTCTTCTCTCTAAGTTAATCCTGTTTAGAAATAGTTGAAGTCTTAGTCTGATTTATGTAACATTATTAGTGGTGTGTGCCAGTTCCTCTTCACATTTTACAGAACCATCTTTGGCAAAATTGAGTGTTTGCAAAAATGTATTTGACAAAATCAGTTACGGTAAACATCATGATCTGACAAAGAGCTGGCCTACTTTGAAAGGTTTAAAGCCTCCAGATAGATACAACAAAGATAAGAAAAAGCAGACACATGTTAAATCATCCAACAGCAAAGGGGATACTTTATGGAAATGAACTTGCAAGATAATAATTTGAATTTGACAAGGTGATAATTAAAGTCCCTAGATAGACTCTTTCCACATCTGTATGCCTTTCAGTGAAGTTGGTTAGCATATTAACTACTGTTGGAGAATGCTAAAAAATATTCATGGGATGTTAAACTGCATATTGTTATTCATTTCAATTTGTATAATAAATGTAACAAAATGCAATGCATACAGTATTACACAAGAGGTACTAATCTCTATTATAGACTTATTTTAAAGCACACTGATACCATACTAGGCTCTCAGATGCCAGCTTTATCCAGAGAAATTCAAAAGATTTAATATTAATTAGTCCTTCTGGCAAGAACAACGAGGTGATAAATTTATTTTGAATGTGAAATAGTGAGGCCAAGATTTTTCAGTGCGGTAGATGGAACTATTTTATATTGTACTTACTGAATCATGGCTATCAATAGGCACTTTTACTGGAAATAACTTTATTAACAACTGGCTTTGTGGAAAAGCTTTGAAGCTTACATCTTTAACAAAAGGTTTGTTGTTAGCTGGTGATAGGTTTTTGGACTAACTTTAAATAAGGAGTCCCAAAAAGCTATTGGTGGGTTGTTGAAAAGCCAGTAGTGTCTCCCATGGATTTACTGTATCAATGAGAAGGCATTCATATACTTCAATAAAAGATACAGTTTGTTTAAAAAAAAAAAAAAAGCAAAACAAAAGAAAAAAACCTCAGTTTTCAATGTAAACATTACACATCTACGTTCCCTAGCAGATTCAGTTGTCATTTACATTTTAACTACTGTTAAAAATACATTTTTAAAGTAAGTCTTCTGCTTTTCCAATTACATGAAGTCATGTCATGAGGTGGTCTTAGGGTGCTGAAACTGGATTCACTGCAGCTGAAACAGTGGAATAATACATATTGAGGAGCTCACCTAGGACACTCCAGCTGCAGATGTATATTTGCACTCTTGGAGCCAGATGAGGATTGGTATGAAGTAAAACCACTCCATGTTATCTCTCTGTGGTTATCAGATCCTTGGCAGCAGCTGCTCTGCTCTGCAAATCCACTTCTAATGGTCCGCAATAATTGTTTCTCTAGGTATAGTCTCTGTGTGATGCATAAGAGTAGAGTGCATGCAAGTTACAAAGAGGCAACCTTCAGGTCCGGGGAATGACTGGCAGCACCACTTGAAGAGAGATGGAAACTTTGCCACCTAAAGGGAAGATTTAGTGTGAAGAGCTCAAAACACTGGGAGAGCAAAGGATTATCGAGTCTGCCGTAGGAGTGAATGTTGTCTCTGTGTCACTGGAGTGAAAGACATAAAAAATACTGTGACATGAAAGTGCTGTAAAAGCCAATATGACCAAGTGGAATGTGTTTAATGTTTGGGGTTTTTTTTCCCTTTTCTTAATATTCTGTGTCCCTAAATGAAGGAAAACTTTGCTTTGACATAGCTTTGCTCTTAAGCTGACATTTGTCTGTCATCTTTTACAGTAGCAACATAATTATCATATAGCCAAGAATTTATGAATCATTTTGCAATGCTACATGTTTTTGTTAGCATTTAATGCTCTAACTGAACACATGGTATTCATATTCTGTGGAGTGTTTTCCATGCATCACGATTTTCTCATTTAACTGTGCCAAAACTTATTTACAACTTGGAATATTTCTTCCTGACATTTTTATTCTTCTTTTCCAGTCTTCATATAATCACATCACTATCTGTAGAAATCATGGATGTTACAGCTAGAAAAAAGGTCCATTTTTTTTTTCCAACTTGATAAATCTTCCCCCATTTTTCTTTTGCTTTTTGCTCCAAATCCTTCGTTTAAATTTAAATGATGTAAAACATCAAGGTCTGTAGCACGTTAAGTCAGTAGTTGGTGAAGTACTAAATGACATTTTGACTTGGTTTTGTTACAGTTTCCAAAAAGAACAACGCATGCAATACTTTTTGATCTTGACAGATTTAATTCCATGCAGTTTAAGACTGCGGATTTAAAATCTCCATGACTGAAAAAACATCGATCTGATAATACCTTTTTCCCCGTTTAGCTGCTACGCAATTGTCCCTGGATGAGATTACAAAGATGTAGGTTTTAAAGGGCTAAAATTCACACCAAAAAGCTATTTCCTATTACGTTAACATCATAAAATATGCATTTATACATGTATTCATATGTCAATATTTTTAAGGGAAATATATGTACATCAAGTTTACTTGCCATCAGTAAAATATCTTTAGTATTGTATGTTAAACAACTCAATAATTAGTTAATTAAGTTAATATACTTACCCCTTTTTGCACTGAATTTCCTTGGTTTCAGTTACAAAAATGTGAAAAAGCAGAATAAGGTTTCCTGCTTTATCCCCATTCAGCAATCACCGCTCTACCTCCTAACTTCTGAACTATATTATACCTGGCATTTCCAGCTTCTTTTGAACTGGGTGTGAACACCTGAATTAGGGGTCTAATGTGGAGTTCCACTTCGAGATAGAACATATTATTACTTTTTCAGATGTATAATACATCTTTAAAATATTTGAAGGGAGGGGATGCCATAATCTGGTTTTAAACCATGTTGTCATCACACAATACTTAATAAAAAGTCATAATCATCAGGGAGAAAAAAATCTCAATTAATTAAAACAAATGCATTTGCTAGAAATTCAGAACAATGTAACCGGTTCTCAGAGATTTTTGCTTTCTGAGTTTTACATTATCACTAAATAAGAGGTATTTTGCAAATACCCCAAAGCAGAGAAATTTCCTGATGTTGAAAATTACTAAAACAAGATCACTGGAACACTGACTGACATGGTAGGTCACAGAGGGGAAAAATGTACCGTGGTACATTTTAATGGTAGATGCCATGCAGAATATCACCCAGTGTAGTGTGACAAATTTGTCTTTTCTAATTTTGTTGTTGCTGCTACTGTGTTAACAAGAGACCTCTTATTAAAATTGCAAAACTTAACACTTTCATTTACATTTGTTCAAAACTTGTTCAACACCAATAGGCAAGAGGTTCCATTCAAGTTTAAAATACTTTGCAAAATATAGGCCTTTCTGGAAGGATAAAACAACTCAAAAGGATTGAAATCTGGCACTTATGAAAAAAAAAAAAGGAGTGAAACAGAAAAAATAGTAATAGAAGAGAGAAGCTACTTGAAAATATCCTTTATAACAAGTGCATTTGGGCCACATGCTTTCAGCCAGTGTCTGTTTATGACCTTCTTGATTCATTTGGAAATTTTGGACTTTTCTCAGTTAATGTTTTTGGATTTGTGGTTTTGTTTAGGCACAGCAATTGATTAGTGTGGCCTTAAAACAAGAGATTACTGAGAAGAATAAGAGAGAAGAAAAATAAGAGAAACTGGGATAAAAATAGTCCACAACCTCTTAACACTGTGTCTTGCAATGAGGAAGTCTTGTTTGATAGCTCTGAAAAACCTTAAATGCATATTAAGTTCACCTAATGGTGGGAAACATGATAAGACCCAGACCTAAAAGCAAAGGCTAGTCTGAGTTGTCTTGGTGTCTATTAACTACTGTATACTTCAATTAGAACTCACAAATAAGTGAAAGTGACTAATATTTTCCTTAATCTGAACCTCAGCTTGTAATGTTTGCAGTGCTGTCTGTCAGACACATTTAGATTAATGGGTTCAACAGTAAAGGTCAATAATAAGCCTGAGGGTCCACTGAAAATCCTGACAGTAACGTTTGCCAGGTGTGATTCTGGACATGGCCTGCTATCACTAGCTGACCAGTAGCCCACAGATAACAGGAACCGTAAGCCTTTCACCACAAAAACCTAGCTTATTTGATAAGAAAATAGACATTTCAGCCTTTTTAGACAGCACGATATTCTCAGTAATTTCTTGGTTTACCTTGAAATGTAGGGGCCTGCTCTTGCTTACACAGAGATCTGTATTTGTCTGTGTGAATGCATGTGCATAGGTATGTCTGCCTGTCTCCCCATTTTTTTGCCCCCAGCATGATATCTGAGTAAGTTTAAGTGGGACTATTGTCTCTCTAAAGCATCTGAAGTAAAACAGCTTGCATCTGCCCTTTGTGGGGGGTGACTGAAAACCCCCCACACTAAAGTAGAGAAAAAAAAGCTTGACTTAACATCCAGTGGTATTCTGAGGATGAGAAAGATAGGTGTTGTTTATGAAACTGTGTGGAAAAAAAGCAAAAACTTAGGATTTTTGGAGAGTAAAAGTGGGAAGGGTGCTCATAATGTATCAGGAAACATTTCTGTTAAAAGAACAGAAACAATTCTGTGCTGTTTTTTTATCCTTTCCCTCCTGAAAATATAAACTCATATTTTCTCTCCTTTTTTTTTTTTTTAAATCTTCTGACTTGCTTCCCCCATTGTTCTGTAACATAGCTTAACATTTGTAACATAACTTAAAGCATTGGAGGGTGGTGGCACTTCAGGTTGCCCTGTGGCAATAAAGAAACCAGCAGAGTACAGTAACAGCATGCAGAGCACTTCTGGCTGCTTTGAACACATTAGGACTTTAAGATGCAGAATTCAGAAACAAGGAATCGTTGGTAATAAAAGCAATTGGATGTAGTCAACTTGAGCTTCAAAGACAAATCATTTAAGGGCAAGGTCATTACCACCATGCTGTGAGCCTAGGGACTCCCAGACCCTTACTCACCATCGCCTCTGATGATTTTAAGAGAGACTGGAAGTTTACAGCAGGATGAGGAAACAAAAAGTCACCCCACTAAGGGCAGCTCTGTGCACACCTAGCTTGTCTATTTCTTCCCGGTTGAGAGATTGCAACCCTGACGTCTGACTTCCCCTCCCCTGACTCCCATCAGTAACTGACCACTTTCAGCTGCAGCATCCAGGAATTCATTCATTTCTAGTGATGAAAAAATTCACTTTTTTCAGTAATCACCAAGGCAGGCTCAGCTGCTTGCTTCTGCATTCAGGTGAATATTTGCTCACCTGGAAAGTCTTTCTTTGGGGTTGGTTGTGGGATGTAATTAAAGAGTGTGTTAAGAGGGAGCCTGTATTGTATCTCCACAATGCTGAAGGTAGACATAAGGAATATGTACACAGAAAAAGAAAATAGATGAGCTAATAAGATTAAAACTACATTCAGGTAGTAGAAAACGATTCACTTACAAGCACTATCTATGTTTCAACAGCCACGGGCAAAAAGTAGTGGGAGAGGGCTGTAAATCAGGACCCTGCTTTGTAAAACACACTTCAGCCTGAGGGCCTATGGAGAGAGTGTGGTTCAGGGTGTGCAGTCAGGGAAATAATGCTGCACTGGTTTCTGAAAATGGGATAAAGCAAGCATATTTTAACCGTGTTAAAGAAAAGTTTTGTAAATGTCAACAAACATAATACACAACAATTATGTGTTAAATAATGAATCTATATCCTGACTGCTCAGGTTTAAAATTTTCCACTGAATGTGCCAATGTTAAGTGACTTTAAAGCAAGAAGAAATTACAAGTCTCTCCCTGAGCAGTCAACTTTCCCTCAGAAAAGTTAGCTACTTCCGCAAAGTCTTCCATTAGATGACAATCAAGGCTTAAAACACAGATAAAGGATCTCACCGAGTTTTATAGCATGTAGAGATAATAAATCATTGAATATTAGGAAGTCTGATATTTTTTTCACCATATATCTGTCAATGACAATGCTGATTTGCCAAACCTTGTTTCTTTATTTCTGTCAATTACAAACATCAGGGAGATAATCTTTGAAAATTATCAGAATGCCTTATTTTCACATTTTTATTAAAATTATAAAGTTTTATAGTTCAAAATTATTTTGTTTGGAAATTAAACTAATTGCAGGTGTAAAGGGTTGGCATTTATTGAATCTTACTTTTTAGGCTTTTGCGTTTTTTTTTCTGAAACTTAAAAAGTTTTGTCTGAAGTATGGTTTGAGAAAGTTCTCACTATCTTATAAATAATCAGGGACATTAAAAATAATCCATCTCATTCTCCAAGTCATCATAAGTCTAACCTCGGTTGATATTTTTTTATAGTAGCTGAGTAAGAGCAGGTACCACGTGAAGAAAGAAACAACACAGGTAATAACTATTACAGTAGCAGATCAGAATTTCCTTTTCACTTCATTCATGTACATTCTGGAAAGAACAGTCAAAGTGTTGCTTAGATAAAGCAATACACTATCTGATTTCTTCTGATGAAAAATATGAAAACCTTCAAAAACATTCAGAAACACTTGCCCACTTGAAAAATAACAGGCTAGCTGTACAAAAACGTGTAAATATAATTGGATTCTTTGGTTCAGATCCTAAGGTTTCATTTAATTTTGTTCAGACGTTGTTGAAACAACCTCCTAATGAATGAAAAAAATGTTTTATCATAGTTAAAATCTACACTGGAATCTCTGAATTTGACCTGCCTATAGTATTGTGTGTGATGCATTTCATGCAGTACATGAAGAATTTTATGTAATAATCAATGCTGACAAGAATACTATGAGACCAAAATAGTCTAACCAAAATCTGATGATAGTTATTCAGTGTCTGAAAAAAATACCTATTGACTTTTTTTCTGTTTGCCAAAGTACCTCTATTTCCTTCTCAAAATACAGTAGTTTTTTGTGATTGATAAGTTCACTAGCTTTTAAGCTCATTCACATCCATTAGCTCTGCCTTTTCCCCTCCCTGTTGAAAATCAGGAGCTGTCAGTCTGAAATGTTCTTGCCAGACACAAATAGTGTCCCAAGGGGCAGCAGAAACCATTCTGAATCAGTAAGAAATAGATTTTAATGTGTTCCTTTCCTGAAGCTGGTCACTTCTCTTGCTTTACAGAAAATGTTGACGTAGAGAACAGGCAATTATACAAATACTGTTTTTTAATGTGTCTTCCTAAAAATTTTCTTCTTTTTTTTTTTTTTTTTTTTTTTTCAAACAAATAAGTTTGAGATGTTTCAAGTAAAATTAGTGGTACAACAGTGAAATCTATATATTAATCCTTTGCAGATCCTCTTCAGAATATTTCAGATGTTGTCTATTTTTGGGCCTGATCCAAAGCCCATTAAGGTCAGCAACAGTAATCTTTTTTTACTTTAATGAGCTTTGGGTCATATCCAGTATGTGAGCAACAGTCAACCACATGCTCTTTAAACTTGCAGAATGCGTGATCCCATGTTACACAATCAAGATCAGCTCTGGCTCTGCAGAAGCTAATGGGAGTTGTGAAGCCTTCCAGACAGGGATTTCCAGCTTTACCTCTGGGATATAGGAACAGGGACTTCAAGTAAGCTGAGTCTTGGAGGAAAGAAAAGCTAACATTTCAACAGGATCACTGTTTATTTGACTGTCTTATGTGTGGCTAACTGCACAGTATTTTTCGATTTCCAAGTGTCTCCTACATAAAATGAACAACTTAGTTGCATGCATAACGCATTTAGAAAACAGTTGCATCTTTTTAATTAGACTGGAATTGAAAAGTGACCCATTGAAACATTATTTCCCTAAACATTTTTTTTTTTAAAGGTGGCATATGTGTAATTTCTCCCATTGTAAGAATAAAGTGTGAAAACATTTATCTTATAATGAAGGAATTATTGTGAAGATGAATTGTTTTCTATTTTCTCTTTGACACATGGATATTGACTGGTGATAATGGAGAAGTCCTGAGCTATAAGCAGTTTGAAAGGTTAGCTGCTTGTTTTACATGTTTCCTGGGCTCAGCTGCTTTGTCTCAGTTATTGCCTGGGGGAAGAGGTGACTGAAGAGGTGTAGGCTGCTGGCCAAAAGGGTTTCCAGATACTGCCGTGCTACTGATGATCTCCAATGCTAATTGTGTTGCTGCTTCCTGATGAGATGGCTACCTACACCACAAGAGACAGCAGACCTGACTGGAATCAATCTGTGAAAGACTAGGGGGTATTAAACACTACAGAACTTGCTGTTTATTGTTAACTGGCTGATAGATCATAAATACTGTGTTGGAAACAGTCACTCAGGTACCTTACAGATATACAGAAGATAAAAATATGTGCCAAGGCCTGACTTCTGCATACAGAAAACTGATGCTGAAGACTCCACTCTAAATGAAAAAAGGGTTAACCTGACTTCTTCCATGTATTTTGGTAAACTGAATTTTAAAGCCACATAACTGCAGTCTATTAGTACTTGATATACACTACCTGCCATCATCTTTATTAATATTGTTGTTGCTGTCTTTGCTACTGTCATCATTATAGTTGTCATTATTTTATAAAATGAAATTGCTGTTTTCTGGCAAATGGATTGCCAGGACTAGGTCCCAGAGGCTGCACATGATCACATGTTCATTCTTCAGTGTGTGTGGCATGGGAGAAAGGATATTGGATAGGCTATTTTTTTTAAAGTGTCCTCTCACCATTTTACACCATTCAGAGCAAAGACTTTAGAGCAGGTGGATTTCAGGTCTGTCACAGAATGAGAAGTTCTGTAGTATGCTTCTATGTAAGAAAATATTATGAAAAACACACTGAGGTTTAAGCGGTATCTGAAAAATCATAACGATCAATTATACAGTAATTAAAGCTCCAATAGATACTTTGCTAATAATCACATAGTATTTTAAAAAAATGTGTATCAGAAATCTTAAGGTTGATACATGTTTAGGAAGACATTACTTAACAGCCTACACTAATTTTTATTGTTATTTCTTACATGAAGAGGCACCTTACTGTAAGAGTATAGTCACCTTGCCTAGTACTGCTGGTACTGTAGAATTTCTCACCAATGTCTGATTTTGTTGGTGTATTATCATTGCTAAACTAGAAGCTAGCAAAGTGCCAGGAAATTAAAAATACATCTTGACATATTTATTAGGTAATAAATACCTTGGGGAGTGGTTAAACAATACTGAACATTATATTTCTTACAAAATCCTTTTTCTTTGACTAAATTCTAGGAATACAGTTGGGTTAAAGAGAGGCTCCTTAGCACCTTAGAAGATGCAGAATATAGTTCTGAAGTATCTAGTTAGAAATAAAAATAAAGCTGGAAATATTTTTATTGCTACTTCCTCGTCTTCATTAATTTTTTTACTGCTGCATATTTGTTCCTACTCACCACTGACCAATAGCTTCTTTCCATAGTGAAAGGGTTAGGATGGTCACCACATGAACAAATAGCCTATGTGACAAAATGGCCAAATAAAAAGATACAAAACATGACTGAGAGCAGGAAATGGTGAATAAGCAAGCACAATGAATCGTACAATTGTCATCACCGTGTCTTGATTCAACCAAAGAGACAAAGTGTTCATAAAGAAATATCTACACAGAAATATCCACGTGGTAGTGGAATGCATTCACTAAATACTTTGGAGTATCGAATTTTTCTTTTTCATAAGCTCATACAGAACACTGGGCTAAATACTTATGTTCTATGTCATCCCACTGACAAGAAGGAAGGGCGGGAATACAGCTGCCATGTGGTTAATAAACATGTTAATATTCAAAGTACTATAATTGAATTTATAGCTCACATATGAACACCACATTATCTCTGTATTTTTTTTACAGTAGTTTCCCCTTGTGTTACAGGATGGAAGACAGTATATAAGCATATAGACTTTTGTGATAGGAAATAGCAAAATTCTTGAATATGTTGCTTTGTAAGAGCAATAATTTTTCCCACAAATTAATTACAGGTTTACAACGCTATTTCTATTAAATCACAGGAACAAGACTGCAATGGTCACCAACATAAAATCAAGCATTTGCAATTGGGCTATTAATCTGTCTGGATTTCAGTAAAGCTTCCAATACTGTCTCTCATAAGATCCCTCTGGACAAGATGTCCAACACGCAATTTGATAAACACACCATGTGATGTGTGAGTAATTGGCTCATGGCTTGAGCACAGACCATAATAGTGAATGGGGTAACGTCAGACTGGTGATGTATCACTAACGGGGTTCCACAGGGCTCCATCTTAGGCCCTGTGCTCTTCAACATCTTCACTGGACCCAGGACTGGAAGGGATACTAAGAAAGTCTGCAGACAATACAAAACTGGGAAGAACTGTTGACTCCCTCCAAGGCAGGGAGGCCCTGCAGAGACCTCTACAAATTAGAGGGCTGGGCAATCACCAACCATATGAAGTTCAACAAGGGAAAGTGCTGGATTCCACACTTGGAATGGGGCAACCCTGGATGTTTGTACAGGCTGGGGAATGAGATGCTGGAAATCAATGCCACAGACAAGCATCTGGAGGTCCTGGTTGATGGCAAGTTGAATATGATTCAGCAGTGCCCTGGCAGCCAGGAGGGCCAACCATGTCCTGGGGGGCATCGCCAGCTGGTCGAGGGAGGGAATTGTCCCACTCTGTTCTTCATTGGGGTGGCCTCACCTTGAATATTGTGTGCAGTTTTGGGCACTGCAATATAAGAAAGATATTAAGCTCTTAGAGAGCATCCAAAGGAGGGCAATGAAGATGGTGAAGGACCTTAAGGTGAAGCCATATGAGGCATGGCTGAGTGCACTTGGTCTGTTCAGCCTGGGGAAGAGAAGACTGAGGGGAGACCTCATTGCAGTTACAACATCCTTGTGAGGGGAAGAGAAGGAACAGGCACTGATCTGTTCTTGTGGTGAGCAGTGACAGGCAGGATCCAAGGGAATGGCTTGATGTTGTGTCAGGGGAGGTTTAGGTTGAATAGTAGAAAAAGGTTCTTCACCTAAAGGGTGGTTGGACACTGGAAGAGGCTCCCCAGGGAAGTGGTCACCCCACCAAGCCTGACAGAGTTCAAGAAGCATCTGGTCAGTATTCTGGGGCACATGGTGTGACTCTTGGGGATGGTCCTTTGCAGAGCCAGAAGGTGAGCTTGATGATCCTTGTGTGTCCCTTGCAACTTGCCATATTTTGTGATTCTGTGATTAACTACTTCGAAAAGGTAAATAATCCTATTTACTAGCTTCTCTATTCAATGAAAAACATGAATTAACTTTATCATTATTTGGTACATCCTCAGTTCATCCAAGGGATCTTCTTTTAAGAGAAATTGAGGGCGTTTTTTGAATGTTTATATCCTTGAAGTCTTTCAAATGCCAAAATACTTATATAGAAGATTCAATTAGGTAATTTATTAAAATATGTATTAAAATTGTGTACATGCTAATTTAGATGAGAAGGACTAGAATATGGACTGCTCTGCATTTTATCAGATCCCCCTTTCCTCTCTGTATTAGAATGTTTGGATCTGTTTTACTGAGTTGAGTTTTTGAACCCTTGAAGGCTCCTATATAATTGACATAATATTTTGTTCTAGATCTAAACCTTTCAAATTACTTAATTTTCCTTCTTTAGCATGTCTATTATTGTTTTCTAAACTATTATATAACTATATTTTAACAAAGAATAAGGAGGTTCCATGCTCTTACTAGCTTTCACTTTTAAATAGAAATAAACCATAAAAATAGAACAAATACAAAAGCATCTAATTTCTCTCTTGAGCATCATGGACAGTGGGATTGAGTGCACCCTCAGCAAGTTTGTCAGCATGCTGGAGGGAAGGGATGTCATCCAGAGGGACCTTGACAGGCTTCAGAGATAAGCCTACGTGAACCTCATGAAGTTCAACAGACCAAGTGGTCTAGTGGAAGGTGTTCTTTCCCATGGAAGGGACACTGGAACTAGATGATCTTTAATGTTGCTTCTAGCCTAAACCATTCTGTTTTTCTATGATTCTATAATTCTGTGATCTTATGATTTCAATTATTATGTGGAAGTGTTGCCTGAAGGACATTTCCCTCATGCTCAGGGTAACAGGAACACTAACCCCCTTGTTATAATGTTTTTTAGGCTTGTGAAAGTTGCAATTTTCTTCTGAAGGAAGATTCAGTACTTTTAAAAATAACACTATGTCCTGATAAGAAGAAGTATGGTTTCTAGAATCATCATGCATTTGCTTGGAAAAAGAAAGGGGGATAGATATATGGGTCTTACAGTATTCGAGGTTCTTGGTAAGTAATTTACTGGCTGGATTCTGCTATAAGGCATGTATGAGCTGGTGCAATATATTATAGGACTCCAGAGGTGAGATAGTGCATCAAACATGCAGGCTGCATGTGTGTGCCTCAGAGAAACCCACTTTGCTTGACTGAAACTTCACTGCTTGGTTCTTTGTAACTTGTTTATCCAAGTGCATGGCTCAACTTTTTGAGGAATAAGTTACGATAGTCCAAACCTATAATTTGATTTCAGTAACAGGCCTTCTGGGACTGGAAAATTTGTTCTAACTTGACTTTGCTTCTCCCTTGCTGAAGTATTTGACTCAGAATATGCACACCCACTAGCCTCCATGTTTAACAAAGTGTACTCATTGTCCTGTATTGTGATTTGAAAGGTCAGGGCATTGAACCATTAAATATTAAATTTATTCATGTAGGTATATTATATGTGTTTCAGTGTTTTCTGAAATGATTTGACTTTAGCAAAAGAACACTGAGGCAAAAGAAACTGTGCAGAAGGATAGGCCTTATGTGGTACACAACAATAAATCATAACAGATACTAAAACCAGATTTAATATATATATTTTTGTAAAACAACCTACAGAAGTATTAGCTAGAGGATGACTGCTCATACAATTTGTTGTACAATAATTTACAAATTTTATTAAACTTCCTGATAAAAACTCTCATATAAATTAACTCACTGATGTCAAATCAACATCCCTGTATACATTCAGCCTAGGAATATATTAATTTTTCTTGTGTGATAGTGTAGCATTCTGATTCTAAGAACTCTAACTAGAGATTTGTGTTTTCGTGATGTGTTTTCCTTTTCTCCATTTAAAGTAGGTTTTTTTTCATCTATTTACTCATGTACTGAGTATGCTTTTCACAAATTTTGAGAAGTCAAAATTTATTGACTCAAACATTTGCTGTCCTTCAATTTATATGTTATAGATACGATTATCTGGCTGATCATATATTTGTAGCTGTGAGTACTCATGAGGGAAATTTGTGATTTTTCCTCAAGGGATAAAGTCCAGAATCAAGACTATTTTTGGAAAATAAAAAGTATATTGCATAACACAAGAACACTATAACAAATTTTAACTATTAGGTATAAATTACATGTACAGATCTTGTGAAAAATATGTCTCTCTCATCCTTTTCCCTTTGAGGATTCTGTTGACATGAGGACTACAGAGATAAAGTAATATTTTTCATATTAATGAACACCTTCCAAAAGAATATACTTTTACAGTTAGAAATACGTGCTGTAAACTAATGTTCACAGTATTTGCTGATTTGAGAATTTAGCAAAATAGAATTTTACAAACTATTACTTCAAAAAGTTGGCAAGGAACAGCACTGACCTACAGAGACTGAATGTAAGGTAGAAGATAATTTAGAGGCAAAATCTGCCAACCCGCTTGTATTGACCAGTGTCTTACTCTGAACTTGTCCTAGTGAGATCAGTAGGATTACTGGAACAGTAATGCACTACTGTGAGAAAGTCTGGCAGAATCTGGCCTTTAATGTGTCTTACTGGCCAAAAACTTCTTTTTTTTTTTTTTTTTAATTTCTTTTCAATTTTTTTCTTCTGTGTATAGATATTAAACAGCTTTATTGTAACTTCAGGAACTGTAGCTTTGGAACCAGGAAGTTTATGCACTTCAAAGAGTATAAACTTCAGGTTTGGTCATTTGTTCTGAAAATTTTTTCTTCTGTCATTCTGCAATTAGATTTATGACAATCATTTTAGAAATAATGCAATACCTTCATGTACTTTTCTGTCCTTTTTTTTTTCTGTAAGTATGTTTGTTTTGCAGCTAACTGTAGCATTCTCCTCTTAGAAGGATAAGACCTCTTCCTCTCTTTGTAAAACCAGAAAAATATCATCAATGTTTGCTCTTCCTCGCTCTTGAACCACTGAAAGCAATACAAAAATTGGCATTGATTCCAGTAACAATAAGCGTAGAGACTTGACCCTGACATTCTGAGCCCTCTTACGGATGATGTAGCCTTTTACTGGTGCTTGACATATGACTGGATCATACCCTAAGTACATAACATTTGCAAAAGATGAGTCACTTTACAATTTTTTCTCTTCAAGCAATGGTGATGACTCTTTTGCAATTGCTTGACAAGGAAGATAGACAAGGGCAGGAATAATTAAGAAATCATTTCCATTTTGAAGCTAATGTCTTTTTCCTTTTGTGTATTAGTTGCTGCTGCCATACTCTTATCTTTGTTGCAACTTTTTTTTTTTCCTTCCTTGTGCCTGAACACGATTGGTTGGCTCCATGTTCTCATGCTATTGTTCAAGATGTTTCTATGGAGAGTGATTTAATTTCATGAGATTTGTGGCTTTCTCCTGCTGTGCCTGTATAATGGCATTAATGCAGATTGTTGAAAGGGAGAGTCTCAAGCCAGGTGGAGTTAATTAAGCTGAGGTAGGTACTCCCAGTCCTTCTCACATGCAAAAGAGTATAGAACAAACCTGGCAGCTGATGATATAGCAAATGTAAATATACTTTTGATGACAGATCATGTCATTTAAAAAAAGTTAAAGCAACTGAAAACTAAGGCAATGTACTGTCTACTTAAACTGTAATTCTCGGTAAGGAAGAAGTAATTTATCTGCTGTGAATAACAGAACAGTCATAGGGCTTGAGAAAAACTCATTGAGTCTTAAAATAAAACTTGATATGCATGCAAGAAAAACACAAGACGTCCCCCTCTACACCTCCCTGCAAGTGTCCCTGTTATGCTCACATGTTGTTGATATATTGAATTTGGAAATTCCTCTAACTCCTGACATGCTAAAAATGTTCTTGAAACTTAGTAGAGACAAAAGAAAGGAGACGAAGCTCTACATTATTTCCCAGCTTCATTCTGTTGGGATAAGACATGAAGTTCAAGATTTTTCTGAAAGCTGCCAAAATTTACAAGCTGCAAAAACATAGACATGTTTAAACCATATTTGCAATGATGAACTGACATGAAACAACACAGAAAGAAAGGTAAATATAAGTAAATCTCATAATATTTTAAGTAGGATCAGTGGAGGAAGTTGTTTTCACTTTTGCTTACATGAGCATATTTTATAAAATTAGTGTAATTGAGTACAAGATACATGGAACAGAGTCATAGGTGAGAACAAGCAGAAACCCATAGATCATTTATGACAAAAAATGTATATAAGTATGGTAAAGAAACACTGTAGATCTGGAGCTTGATGGATTGAGAGGGAATGAAAAAAACAAAACTAGGAAACAGCTAATGGCCACAGCATGCTCTTTGTCTTGATGAACTAATTTCCCTGTGGAATGTGTTTTGCTGCACGAATATGTTTGGTATGAAAATTAAATGGAAGTATAAGCAGTCTATCTAAGGTATTTTATCTAATCTCTGTGTTTATTTTAAATCCATCAGAACAGAATCCCAGCACTAACAGTCTTCTATAAAACAAAGCAGTCAGAGGACTGAAATTATCCACTCTGCTTACACCATCTGAACATATCATGTTTTCCCCTTGTCTTAGTGTCCAAGGGAATACTGTTGGGTCACTCAGAGGTGACTGCATGAATGCAGAGGAAAAGAGATGGATCTTCACTTTCACTTGTAAGGTGCTGTGGTGCAGAACTTATTCTCATTTTTGATGAAAAAAAAATTCCCTGTCTGTTAAGCAGACAAAGGCAGTTGTCAGGATCTTAACCCTGGTCTCCATCTGTCACAGTTTCTAAAAGACTGCAGCTGCCACAGTGGGTCAGAGTAAGCTGCAGGTATGAAGGAGTCACGGCCTAGTCCTTTCAAGACTTTGAAGAATAGGGCCAACATTTGGCCTTGGAGTGGATTTGGTGCAACCCAGGTAGAGAGAAGTACAGAGAGATCATCAGAATGTTGTGCTCTTTCTGTGCTGCTGAACTTAGGACATGCACTGAATAAGATGACTGCAGCCAAATGCTTCTCATATCTTTGAATTCTTCTTAAGGCGAAAGATAAGAAACTGAATATAACATTATGTTTCCTGAGCATTTGATTAGATAGCAGACTTTAGAGTGATGAGGCAATGGTACATAGCAAGGTATTAAATGTGATTGCAGTTCGAGTTGTCGTTCTGGGCTTTCAGCTTTCCAGGAGCTCTCACAATAAATATGGGAAAAGGAGTTACTGAGACTTCTGTATCTGTTGCAATGCTAACAGTCTATTGATAATGAACATGTCAGAGTTAATGGAAGAGAAATTATGTGGATCAAACAGACTTATGAAGTAGTTTAGCTGATATCTGGGATAGGCTAGATTTTACCTGCTATGTTGTAACAGCAATGTTAACAAGCACTACAAAATTAAAATCCAGAACAAATCTGGAGGTGAAAAGGAAAAAAAAGATAAATTCTTTGACCTTCTAATGGTGATTTTTCAAAGTTTAATTGCTACATTTATTTTATAAGATAGTGTCTAACATCCATAGTAAGTTTAGTTTGACCAAAAATAATTGATTTTAAACTTTTTAGTCTAGAGCTTCATCCCCCACCCCAGTTATTTTAAAATTTTGAATTAGTTTTAAACATCATTCTTGCTTTATGGAATTCCTGGTGTTCTTTTAAATCTCTTGAAAGAGTAGGATTGCCTATGAATGCACCAAATACATTAATATATTGTTCGGTATGTCTGACACCTTCACTCCTAACTCAGAAAGAACTTATTTTGAGTGAGGAAGACTTTTTTTATGGACCATCATCAGGACTGCAAGAGGCTTAGTTTTTTAGGAACTGCTTTTAGAAGTTCTCAGTATGAATTTTCAGAATCCCAAATTACTTCAACAACTGTCAGTTGTAAAATGTCTCTGTATCAAACTGCCATACACACAGTTGTTGTCACCCAAAAACAAGGCCATCTTTTATGTATGGCTCACACAACTTCTACTCTGTGGTTCAGAGGTGGGTTCAACATTAAGAGAACTTCTTCACCCTCCAGAAATTTTTTTTTTAAAGGAAGTTTGTCCTCATAATGACACTATCTGTCAAAGTAGCCAGATTGTAAAGCTACAGGTTGTTCTGCCATAGGATGAAAATTTATTATGCTGAAGTCAATAACAAACACCTAGAGGGATAGTATTTCACTCATGATATTTCACAATAACATAATATGACTTGAAAAGAAGTAGTGGTTGTTCATAACTGAATGGTGATTACAGATAAGTAGCAATGAGAAGAGATAGTGAAAATGCTATTTATGCTTAGAATAAGGTAAAAAAATGAGTTAGATGAAAAATCAAAAAATAATTAAAAAAGAAAAGCAAATAAGTTAACCTGGAAAATAACTTCAGTTTTTGAAGACTAAGTTATCATATATATATTTGATCTTTGCTTTTACTTATCCATTTTCTCCTACAGATTATCATCATCATGGCTAGGCTTCGCGAACGAAGATTTGAGAAGGGCTCTACTCACGCTTGCTACAAGCGCGCTGATGGCTAAAAAGGCCAATGTGAGATAGACAAGTCCGATTGCAGAAGGCACAGCAGAAATACTCCCCAGGTGATATCGACGAGATGCGATTCTTTCTGCATTGTCTTTTCTCCTCGAGAGTGATCCTGCGCGTGTTCTCAAAAGAAGCAGCAGTGTTATAGATGGTGTGTCTCCAGG
>JAYRBT010000001.1:80770822-80789406 GCA_036023395.1 Myiotriccus ornatus | reverse complement strand
ATGCTATAAAAACCCTGAGCTATCCTAATAAATCGGACATATTTTAGATCTCATAGGTCGTGTGTGTATGTCTCGGGTGCCCCTCCGTCAACATTTTACCAGCCTAATGAATGTATTTAGACTTCTGTTGGTTGGAAGCATATTTCCTTGATCAGTACTGAGCAGACGCTTTCTGAAAAAGGAAAATTCTGGTCTACTCTGCCATATACTTTAAACACAAATGAAAAGACAAACCTGCTTCTTTGGAAAACTGGGCCAAACCTAACAAAGCCTCTCTTGTTTTAGAAAGTGTTTTTCTGACAACTTTACATAATTATCACCTAATTAGGTCTCAATGTACATCTAATAGAAGTATAAAAAACCAAGGGTATTAAAGTGTTATGACAGGAGAAAGATATCACCATATTCAAAGAATGTAGAATCTCAGAATTATTAGAGTTGGAAGGGACCTCTGGAGATGATCTAGTCCAACTCCACTGCTAAAGCACATTTACATAAAACAGATTGCACAGGGTCATGTCCAGGCAGGTTTTGAATATCTCCAGAGAGGGAGACTCGACAACCTCCCAGGCCATCCCATACCAGTGCTCTGTAAATCTCAAAGTTTTTCCTTATATTCAGGTTGAACCTCCTGTGTTACATTTTGTGCCTGTTTCCCCTTGTCCCATTGCTGGACATCACTGGAAAGATGGATATCACATCAGTGGAAAGATGGATATCACTGGCCCTATCCTCTTGACACCTGCTCTTAATTTCTAAGTATTGATAAGGTCTGCTCTCAGTTATCTCTTCTCCAGGCTAAACAGGCCAAGTACCCTTAGCTTTTTCTCATAGGAGAGATACTCCCATCCCGTAATCATGTTCACAGTCCTCCACTGGTCCCCTTGCAGTAGTTTCTTTACTTTCTTAGGTGGGGGAATCCAGAACTGGACACTGTACTCCAGATGTGGTCTCATGAGGGAAGAGTAGAGGGACAAGATCATCACCTCCCTAGACCTTCTGGCCTCATTCTTCCTAATGCACCCCAGGATACCATTTGCCTTCTTGGCCCCAAGGGCACATCGCTGGCTCATGCGCAGCTTGTTGTCCTTCTCTCAGAGCTGCTTCACAACATGTCAGCCCACAGTCTGTACTAGTGCCTGGGATTATTATGTTCCTCTCTGCAGTGTTCTCCAGCCTGTCCTGGTCTCACTGACTGGCAGCACAGCACTCTGAGGTATCAGCCGCTCTTCCCAGTTTTGTATCATTAACAAACTTGCTGAGAGTTCAGTGTGTCCCTTTCTCCAATTCATTTATGAGTAGGATACCTGAAATACTAGCAAAGGTGTTTAAGATAGTAAAGAATGTAACTTTATATGGAATTGCTATCAGATGTGCAAGTGATCTGCCAAAATAGTTGACTTTCAAACTCAGTTCCAAAGGATCAGTGCTTTGCAGTGATGAGCAGAAACAGACCATCCATAAATGGCTGGAAGTACCAGAGACTACACATCGTACTCCATAAGATATTTAAGAATGAAATGTTTATGTAATAATGAAAGTAAAATAAAATTATTAAAATTAAAAATGTGTAAGTATATATACATGTGTGTATGTATAAGTTATATAATGTAAATATATACTATGCTTGTAACCTTACTATGGGGCTTCACCGGCAGCAGCAGGACTAAATTTAAGGGTTTCATTAAATAGAAAAAATAAGAAAGTTTGAGAGGCCTCAAACTTTATAATGAACTTTCTGTTTAGTAAAAAATATACCCTATTCATAAATATGAATTGAATGGCTAACAGATTACATTTGTATTAAACAGAGAAAAGAAAATTCTATATTGCTAGATCAATGAGGGAACAGCAACTTGTTCTTAAAGTATTAGAGTAAGAATTCCTGATTTTTTTCTCAGAAGAGAAATTCTTAGGTAAAGTGCTTTGCACCTTGGTACAACATTGGGTTTCTCCTTTGCAGTAACTCTCAATCAGAGGTTCCACGGGGTTTCTACCCAGTTTAAGTTGATCTGATCCACTGATTTACCATTTTCCATTATCAAACTCTGCTAACAATAGCATGTTGCTTCCTTGAGCTGCACCTGCAGAAAAAGAACCTTTTTCTAATATCCAACCTCCCCTGACACAACTTCAGGCCATTCCCTTGGGTTCTGTCATTGGTCACTGCAGAGAAGAGATCAGTGCCTGCTCCTCCTCTTGTCCTTACCAGGAAGTTGTAACTGCAAAGAGGTCTCCCCTCAGTCTTCTCTTCTCCAGACTGAACAGACCAAGTGCCCTCATAAGCTCTTCATACGGCTTCCTCTCAAGCCCTTCACGTCTTCATTGCCTTCCTTTGGACACTCTCTAAGAGCTTAATGTCTTATATTGTGGTGCCCAAAACTGCACACAATATCCAAGGTGAGGTCCTTATTTATCTCCTTATTATCTCCTGATCATTGTATTTAATAGGAGTACAAAGTTGTCCATTTTCCATTTAGAATTATAATTGTCGGATTAACAGAAAAAGTCAAACAAATCTAGTCTCATCTAATGAGATATGGCTATAAGTACACTTTTTTGAACACAGGGAACTCTGTCTGGCTTTACAATGAGTAATGACACAGGGCTGGGTTCTGTATCTTACCATAAAGTGGTACAGTATGTCTTCTGAAACCAAAGAACAAACCTTATTCCTTAATATTTCTCAGTACATTTTCAATCTGAACCCATTCTTGTCTTTCTTTGCAAGCTGTCATTGCCAAAGGACTATAGTTAAAAGATCAAAGCAATCAGACTTTAGTAGTTAGCTAAAATACCTTGTACTCACGCATTAAACAGTGCTGAAAAACAGATTCTTTCATAACTATAATGAAGTTTTAGAGCCTGAAGAACCAGTTCTACATCAAAGAATCAATGCCATGATAAATATGTAATTTTTTTCTCCTTGCTAATAAAACTTCATAGAGGGATTTGTGACATATTAAAACATTAATTTCTAACAAACATTTTATTGTGAACTCTGAAATAATTAGTTTCAAATCACATAAAATAAACTTTTATATTTTATATTCATAAACGGATGAACCAAGTCAAAACCACACTGTAGCCATCACTTGGCAGCACTTAAACAACAGGGAAAGACACTGGTGAGCTTTACCATACTTACCCTATGATGATAATACATAGCCTACAATAATGAGGATTCATCTTAATTCTAACTATTTCTGTATGAGTATAAAGTAATCAGCCTTTTAGAAACACGTGGCTCAGGTATGCTAGCGGGTCACATTGGTTGGACAAATTAATTCATTTCACCAGTGTTATGGCATACTTTATGTAGACAGGCAAAGCAGTTTAACATTTTGTTTCTCTCTCCCAGTTAAATTCTAATCTATAGTTTAGATAGTTTTGCCTGAAGGCAAATTAGGCAAATTTGAACTCCTGAAGGTAAATTTTCTCTGAGGGCATTTTCACCACTATATAACAAGTAAGAACAAACACTCATGTTTTCTGGTGAACCAGTTACATATATATATAGCATACATTATACAAATATAAGCAATAGGACTTGTTCCATTCACAATGCCTTTTTTTATTAGAACTACATATATCATCTATTTGGGGAAAAATCCCAAATCAACAAAAAGAGAATATTTCTAGATTCCTGATGATACATTTCAAAATTTGCCTATGCAGACAGACAAAGAAAATCCTTATCAGTGACTATGGAGATCATTGATTCTGAAAGAATATGATTATTTTTTTGAAGCTCGTATGTGGTTTATGATCTGCATTATTAGACACTAGATCTGAAGTACTGAGGGAAATAAAACACCATCGACATTTAGCATATATTGTTTCAGTCAGTGTACATTTTGGAAAACACACAAGCTGTTAACTGTGATTTCCAATGTGATCTTTAAAACCTTACTACTAGAAAATAATTTCTTAAAAGAAGAAGGTTGTGGTTTTCCTCCCCTCCCCCTATGGAAAAAAACCAGAGTTTTCAAAGAAAAATACCTGCTGTTTATTCTCTTCTAAATTGATCCAGTTTAACCCCCACATCTTCTCCCGTAATGTTGCAAAATGTGTCTGTTCTATTAGTGACTGCCGCTGATTCCAAAATGTGATATGTTCAGCATAATCATATATATTTCTTTAATAAGGAAAACTTAAACAGATTTTTACAATCCTTATCCAGCTTCAGTAGATGAAGGTTATTACCTGGTGAGAGAGCTCACAATCAACTTAACAGTTGCTCTAATTATTTTTGCCAAAAGTACTAGAGTCAAGATGCCGTGGTGCATCTGATGAGTGAGAGTGTGTGGGAGGAGACTGCAAACACAGATAAAATCACAAAAATACATCATTATGTGACATTGTTACCATTTAACTCTATTCGCAAAAAATAGCTTAGGGAACACAAGAAAATGTAAGTGGAACAGTAACTTTCAGACAGTGTATTGCCATCCTCAACCACCCAAACTGAAGAAACGGCACTCCCTCTTTCCTTACCCTGTTGAGATCAGAAAATAATTGCTGTTATGACTATGAATCACAACCAAGTTACTGTCATAAAAATGTAGTTTATTTAAGACCCTTTTTAATATCCTTTCCCCCAGCTGCATGGATATATTAGTAACCACTTACATCATGGATACTGAAAATAACTCTTTCCTGTTATGATTTAGATCACAATCTACAATTTGCTATTTCCTTTTTTTTTAATTATTCTGAGAAAATGTGATAAAATTTAAAAAGTCTTGAAAATTGTGGTTCAAATCTTTGATTTGAAAGGCCACTGATTAAAACCTTTTCTTATAAGATATGAAATAAATTACAATAAAAAATACTTATGATACAATTAATTATTAATTTCCTGTAGAGTTACTAACAAATGCACATACAAACGTAAATGTTGGCACAGGTAGACAAGTGTTATTTATATGCAGAATAAAGTATGTACTATATATGTATATAGCATTCTGTTTATTTTAGCATCATAAATCCAAAATCCATACTGAACTCCACAGATTGTTCCTAGATACTGATGTGCTTTTTCATCTTCTTGAGCTTCTTAGCTCCAGAAAATGATACAATTGTTTATTAACAGTAGCCTAAATTAGTAGGGACACAGAAGCACAATTGAAATTTTCTTTATATCACCTATATTTCATGTACTCTAGGAACAGAAACTGGTTTTCATTGCTCAAGTTTTGTAGGCAAAATCTTGTGTCTTTGCTTATCCCCAATGACTGCACTGTGGCTCCCTTACATCTACTTTAGTTTAAATGAAGGGTTGAGTATTATATTCTTAATACTATGTCTAGTTTACTGGACGTAGTGAAATCAACAGTGGAACACTTTAAAAACAACCTTACGTCCAAAACACACAAAAACAGAGTAAACAGATATAGACATCAAATGTATATATTATATTTATACATAAAAATTATTTATATATACGTGGAGATTTAATTAAAAACTTAATTTCTTGAATTCTATTTTGCACTTTTGATTGAAAAAGAAAAAAACAAAAGACAAAAAAATCTGATGAGTCTGAAGCACTTTCTTCTTAATTTTTTTACATTTTTTTTTTACATTTGATCCTGTACTGTTGATTGAGAGATTAATGCATTACAACAGTTTAAATTATTGATCCCAACATTTTATGAGCAACTAAAGAGCTTTCTGGCATTTCTAGCTGTACATACTTTTACTCTTTTTTAAGTGTTAAAGTGGTTTGTGTTTAGATTTAAATAACATTATTAATCAATATACTAACTTAAAACATTAACTTTTTTTTATTTCCTCCATAAAATGGCTGAATTGAATTTCTCAAGCATTGTTACAATTAGGTATTTTCTTCTTATCCTGCGAAATATATAGATAGGTCATTTAAAGCATTATCTGACAATAAAGCTGACACCTTACAGATGCATCACTCACAGAACTGGTTTGTTTAGAGACTTTGTGCTCTTAGAAACCTTATCATATATGAACAGATAACCTTTTAGATGACGGAACTCCTTTTAGCAAGGATTTATCAAGACTATGGGATAAAGACTCTATTTTGTAATGAAAACCCTTGTGAGCACTCCATCACCATGGAAAAAAGCTATTTTGATGGTGGACTCTAGATGCACGTTAAGGTTAAATAGCAATAGAAGGCTTATCCTGTTACCACGCATCAGAACTGTGATAAAGCTTCCTCAAGATAGTATCAAATGGAACAAATGTCTATTCAGAAATGTTTGACAGAAGACACACCATACAGTGGGACTTGTCTAATTGACAGCACTGCTTAAGTGTGGAATTTCTGATATGTAGAACCTGGTGACTGCCCTTGACTCCTTCAGTCTGTGCTGTGTTCAGGCTATTTCAGGGCCAGTTTTATGAGTTAACCAGAATTAGGTATCTGTATAAACAGGCAGGAAATCTTGCAGGAACAAACTTCCTTATATATTTTTGGCTATCCATGTCCATCAGAAAACTATGTAAGATTTATAAATGATGAAGCATAATGCACCTTGGAACCTCAGTAATGTTTTCCTTTTAAAGTTATTTACACTGGACTGATTTCCCATCGTTTTACCTAATTCTGAGGCAAGCCCTCAGCTTTCTGACAAGTTCTCAGGATCACCTCACCTTCAAAGTGAATCATGGAAGAAGAAGACCCAGATGGTTGAACATGGGCAGGAACCACCTATTTAAATGAGTTTTGATTTTGGTGCTTCCTGCTTGGATGTTCCACTTCTGATTCTATATGCCCTTACAAAGCTCTGTTGTTAATGACCAGAATTTTGGTTTATAGAATTTGATAGTGCAGTAACTGAAGAAAATTTTAAAAGAAAGTTATTTTTTTCATTCTTGGTGCCATTTCATGGACATGGAGATGGTTTTGTTTACAAAGACTTACTTCTATAAGCCATCCCATAATAATCTTTGTGTAAGACAATGTTTATTTCAGAATTGCAAAGAATGGGAAAAAAAGAGGCTGGAAATAAAAGAATGCGGGACTGAAAAACTAAGGTTTTGAAGTGTTTAGATTAAAAATAAAAAAAAAAGCTGGACCACTGTTTAGTTCTCTGGCTTGGTTGTGGATATCCTGACTTACCCTAACACCTTATGACCTTCCTTGAAAGACAAATATCAGATGGTTTAGGCATCTAAACATGCAGCGGGTTGGAATAGAATTGGAATAGAATATTCTACTTTTCCTTCCAGACATGTTTTTTTCTATTCAGTGTAAAAAAAAAAAAAACAAACTATAGTGTTCAGTAGAGCTTATAACCTGCTAGTGGCCCTCTTGAAAACATTTATGAACAGCAAAACTTATTCCATTCAGTCAGGTAGTTAACATTAAATCAAGACACTTTTTTGTGTCAGAGACTGCAAATTTGCAGTTCAGCACAAGTAACAAAAAACAGTGGGACTTTTCACATGAGAGAGGAAAACTGGAGACTGGCAAAAGAACTGCACATAAACAATGGTGCTAGCTCAAAAGGCAAGCAAGACTTAATAAGAGGAATATAATTACTTCTTAAAAATTTATCTTTGGTAGAAGAGTAAGTGAAGAGAGTAGCTGAAAGGGTACAGTTAACAGGAATGACAAGGCCATGTTGTGATGTGGTGCATTTTGGAATGGTGTCCTTCTGCACGTATCCAGCTACCCGGTACATTACAAATTGCCAAACAACTGTAAGAAGAAAACTTAGCTGAGGATTTCTAGACTGATTTAGAAAGCTCCTTAAAAACTTTATCTTTGAAAAAGATTGAAAAGATGAGAAGTACACATGTACTATTGCACAAGTATGGCTGTATAAATAATTTGGCCCAGTATTTGTGCTTAGAATTTTCTTTCCATTGCATTATCTGAGATATGATGACAAAGAGATAAAGCTAAGAAATGAATCTTGTTAGAAACATTTTACCACAGAAAGAAAAAAAGCTTTCAGACACCATTTTCTGGGTTTTCTTGAATGCTTTCTGTGTTGCAAATTTCTTAAAGACATGTCAGCTTTTATATACTGCTGCTGTCTGCTTTATAGATACTATCTTATGCATCATAAGGATTCAATAGATGTATTTCGACTTAGAACACCTGAGATATTTTCTGGTTTGTATTACACATTTTATATTAATTCAAACAGGCTTCAATAATGTTATTACTACTTTAATTACATAAAGAAACATGCAGTTCATTAGTTACTGTAGTCAACTCCATTCCTTTTTTATCCAGTTTGATAAAATGGAAACACTAAAATGGATACTTTCTCATTTTCCATTGTGTGACGGTTTGAAGGTGGATAGGGAGAGGGAACCCCAGGCCAGAGGCTTTTCCCTTTACCTCTAGCTCCGAGGGGGAGTGTGCTCTCCCCCTCCCCCCCACCATGTGGGTCCCATGGCCCTGGCAGAGAGCACAGGAGATGCAGCAGGCAGGGTGAGCAGGCAGAAAGAGAGCTTTATTGTTCTGTTAGCAGCTTAAGTACTTTTTAGGTGGATCACAATGTGACCAGTAGGAGTTCAGGAGGTATCACACACAACCAATGATAACAAAGGGTTAACAACCAATAGGTAAGCTTCCAGTTATCTCTCAGGACATTCCAAAGATACAGTGAGGGGTCTTGGGAACAAGAAGGGTTACACAAATACAAAAGCCATTTTGGAAGCATGGTCACTTTAAACAACTTTTACCACTTTTATATTTAAAAGCATACTGCAACACCATTGAAAAAGTTTTTTCTACATAAGTGTAGTAAATAGTTTGCATCAGTTCTTCAGTGTCTGGAATTGTTTGACTCCACTCAAAATTCGGAGTGAATTTATTTGAGTTTTCAATTTAAGTCAGGTTTCATTTTTGTCTTTTACCATAAGAAATTAAATATATGCAAGGTACAAAAGAGTAGCAACTTAAGCAAAAACTCAAACATATGCTCAGGAAGACTAGATAGTCTTCATAACTGTCTTATATCTATAGTCAATCAAAGTGAAATAGACTGGAAAGGTGGTTAATTTGGTTAACATTGGATATTTCAGAAAAAGTTTTTCTTGAAGTATAATTACAGGAATCTTTAGCAGCCTTGTAATAAATTTTCATAATTTTTAAACTTATTATGTTAGGATAATATATTGTTGTTAATAACAGTAAAGCTTTGCCATTCTAATTTTTTTTGCCATGTTGCCCAAGAAATCTGCATAACTTCAAGAGAGTTCAACAAAATTACTTGACTGACTCTGCCTTCAGAGGATTATCTCTTCCCTGCTGATGTCAACTTTTGACATGTGTATGTTCTGTATCCAGAATTCAGTACGTATTAGATATCAACAGCGTGGGAGTGATGGATATCTGGGGATCATTCCACTGACTGCCAAAGAGCATCCACCTCTTGGGGAAAAGTTATTCCAACATAAACAGTTTTGATATTGCCAACTTACACAATATTTGATAATTTCTCAGTGGCCCAGCTGTTCTCTAAGCATCATATATGCAGATACATCTTTTATTTGGAGAAAAAAAAAGTTTTTACTGCATGGTGAAGGGAGTTGAGGGATATACAATATGGAGCTTGAAGTATTAAAGGCTTTTAGCCACAAACCTCCACAACTGCTTAATACAAAATAGACATCCTCTAATTTGTTTATTATTAGGCATGATCTGGAGAGGAGGAAAAACTTGTGAAAGGAGCCTGGGATAGCTGTACTAAGTCTTTTAAGTCCTTAATATTTTGAATACTATTCTTTAGGAAGAATTAACCAACATGTCGTGCATTCAAACTCTAGAGAAGCCATTACAACTGTAGATGCATCAAGACATTCAGGTTTATTGTTGTACTAACTTCTAGAGAGCAAGACCACCTTTCTGTCATAAGTAAGCAGAGAAAATTTCCATTATGTGGAAACAATTCCATGTTAAATATTTCCTATAGTTTAATGGACATTACTTAGTGATTAATATATAAAGTAGGAGTTCTGAAAGTTTTGTTCATGCTGGAACTCTTAACGGACATCAGCCTCAGAATAGCACCACAAAATTTACATGAATTTAGTTGCTTTTTTCTCCCATTTATAAGGTGACATATTGCATATAAAAAGTTACTTTAAAAAAAAAAATCAACATATTTACTTAATTTACTCTGAGGTGGAATCTTCACAGCTAAATTTCCTTGCTAATAAATTGAGACAGCATGGGTTCAAAATGAGTTATCACAATATAAATGGTTTAATGAAAGTTTCCAGTAGTCACCTTTGAATTGAACTTGGATTTAGCTGAGAAGGTTTTCTCACCACTCTGTATGCTTCCAAAGAGAGAGGTTAATCCTTAGGAATGCTAGAGAATCACTGGGTAAACTGATAATAGTACATTTTTATGATTCTGTCAAGTATAGCCACAATTAAAAAGTCCCTTTGTGGACCGAATACAAAGGCTTTGCAAGCCACAAGTGGTCTCCAGGCTGTGATACAGAGAATCTTAAGCTGGTGGATATTGACGTAGCCCTATTAAAGTCATGGCATTAACACCTCTTTTATACTAGCTAACAATCTGGCCTGTGATCTGCCCCCTACCCTCTCCATTATACACTGTGGTAACAGATTGTCAGACATCCCTTGAGAGAAAATGTATATCCTGCTAGATAAACTAGTTTTACATCCACACATGATTCCAAACAAAAAGTCTGATCTGAAGTCCAGTAAAATAAAGAATAACTTCTGGAGAAAGTACTTACTTTCTAACTTTCTTTTTTGTTTTCCTTTTTCCTTTTTTAAAGGAATAATCTAAGAACAGTACAACAAGGAAGGCAAAGGCAGGCTCAATAGAGCTATTATTTCCCCTCCTGCACAGGTGGTAGGCTCAGCTTTTCCCCTCCCAGTGTTGGGCCAGTGCAGCTGTATCAGAGCATGTATAATTAATTAATTATACATGCCCTACTATATAATTAAGTATAGGAGGGGTGTAGAGGGATACATCGATGACTTTATAGAAGAGGAGAAATAGGAGGTATATTGTAACTCTGATTCACAGTTTGTAGGTTTCTGCACCCCCTGGGGCAATGCAACTGCCCTCTGTAATTGAACCCTCAGCTTGTACCCTTTTTTTTTTTTTTAACAGCAGAACAACACCGTCAATGAAGACAGCGACTGTGATCTAGAGTTCAACTTCTGCCAAGTTGCAAGGACAAGTGACTAAGATTTTAGAGATAACAAATCTGAAGGCAGTGACTGCTGAATCTGGAGTGCAGAGCAAGACAGTGCCAGTGCACTTAAAAGTGCAGCACTGTAGCTCAGTAAAGGCATGGAGATCTAATTGCAGCACTGGATCAGATACACATGGTATATTTTTTCCATGTGAGTGATAACTGAATTTGCCCTTACTAGAATTTTAAAGCCTGTAATAAAGAAACAACCACCCTGGAAAAGACATTTATGTCCTTTTTGTGTGCGGTTATGTTGAAGTCTGATATGATTGCAAATATCCATTTAGATGATAAAGTGTACTTCACACGATTTAGTTTTTATAGTGTGCATTTAAGCACACAGATCTAACATCAGTCTTTACCTTCTCTTCCATGTGTACATCTTGAATATTTTTTTACTGCCATTATTCTGCAAGAGAAACTGAGAATGGGATAATTTTAGTTCTGTCTGTTGTTGGAAGGTTAATGAATGTCTTTAGCTTTTTGCATTTTTTCCATGTATTGGGAAAAAATATGTCAGTAGAAATTCAGGTACAGTTTTCCTTTACCCTGTAAAAAAAAAAAAAAAAGGAAAAAAATATAAAAATGGTGGGAGCTCAATTGTAGAAAACATGAATAATCAGAAGTAAGCTAAGAGCTGAAGCTGAATAACTCTGACAGTTTTGCTGGATAGCATTTGGCCTCCATTTTAGTATCAGCTGTCAGACATCCAGTTTAATATTTATTTTTGTCTTTCCATCTTTGAAAGTGTAAAGACACCTTTTGCTTATTGCTCAGATGAGAAAATATGTGTGTAAGGTTTGTCGTAATTTATGTGTGGAAATCTTCTGTGTATCAGCAAGGCTGTGCTGAAGAATCTTGTAGACAATAGTTTTTGCAATAAATTACTTGGCTACAAAGGAATTTTTTTAAGATTTCAGATGGAGACAGGGTGGCTGGGGTTGTTTGTTTTGTATTAGAAATGGTGTGAATGTGGATAAGTCCATCCTCTCAAGTCACATTTGATTTCAACAAGGTTATTTCATGCAATCTCTTAAATGAGTGTATTTCAGAAAGACATGGAATACCAACATCCCAAATACTACTTCCTACATTATTTCAGTAACGGTGTGATTTAAAGCTATCTACACACACACACTCTGCTGTATCTCTAAACTCATTAATGCAGTAAGATTTCTGATATTTTCACAGGAAAAAGACATTGTTAGGCAGGATCAGATGACTAGTTTCCATCTCAAAGCTGTTACAAAGTAAATTACCAACAACAAGTTATTGTGTTGTATTTATTTTCCCTCCTTAAACCCTACTCTATCTAGTGGAAGGTACTTTTCTATTTTCTAGGGTTTTTTCTTTAAGACTATTTTTTAATAGTAGTAGAAACAACTATCAGTTTAAGCCATCTAAACATCAAAGTAAAACATCCCTGGCTGCAAAGAGCCTGTTTGCTTTCTGTGTATTAGCAGTGCAGATGCCTCTTCTGCTCCAGCTGCTTGAACAGCAGCTGAGCAGTGTAGGAGAAGTGCTGTTGCCCAGGAGCTCCAGATAGAGTTTGCATTAACACAATTCTTGAATATCCAATGATGTTAACCTTGGCATTGCTCAAATGATAATGACACCAGTCTCTGGTGCATCTTTCCAATACTATGTGTTGTCATCCCACAGTAAATAATGTAAGCCCATTATGATGACTTTAGGTTGAGGTGTTCTTTAATATTCTCGATTGGTACTGGTTTTGATCATTCTGCATGAGGAGCTTGGAAGAACTGCTTTTAAACTGTATAGCTGTCATGGCTTAACCCCGGACAGCAACTAAAATAGAATAGAAAAAAGGTAAAACCCGTGGGTTGAGATAAGAACAGTAATTATTGAAACAAAGTATAATATAATGATAATAAATTGTAATGAAAAGGAGAGAGAGGAATAAAACCCAAGAAAAAAAAAGTGATGCAAAATACAATTACAAAACAGCCTCTGGCTGATGCCCAGCCCATCCCCGAGCAGGGATTGACAGATCCCAGCCAACTCCTCTCAGTTTATAGACTGAGCATGACATTTTATTGTATGGAATATCTTCTTGGCCAGTTTGGGTCAGGTGTTCCAGCTGTGCTCCCTCCTGGCTTCTTGTGCACCTGTCTGCTGTCAAAGCACAGGAGCCTGAAAAGTCTTTGATTTAGAGTAAGCACTACTGAGCTAAAACCAAAACATCAGCATGTTATCGACATTGTCCTCTGACACTGAATCAAAAACACAGAGCCATAGCAGCTACTAGGAAGAAAATTAACTCTATCCTAGCCAAAAGTAGGACAACAGCTGATTAAAATTGCAGAATCTTTTCACCTATTCTCAATTTTAAAATGTCTATCAGAATTTGAAATATTTTTATACCAAAACAAATTGAAAACATTTTTATCACTTCCATTTCAATGTGGAAAACTGCTAGAGATATGTTCTTTTTTTGGTCTCCATCAACACCTGCTATGTGTTTTTTTCACAGTGGAGGCACTACTATTCACATCAGTAATTAGTTTTCTTGAGTCTGTGAATCTACCTTTGAATGGAGGACTGAGCATTTATCATAAAAAGATAATGATGAAAAAAAAGTGGATATTTTTTGAGGGATCATTTTCTAAGTTCTGTGGTCTTTCATACTTCAGAACCAAACTCATAATCCAAAGTCTATGACTCAGAGCATTATGTATTTTGAAATACTCTTCTCAGTTTCAATTTACTTTTCTGTACATGTTAATCTGCAAAAGATTTTCTCCAATACAGAACCCTCCTCTCTTTTGTTATGAACATCTACTCATTCACTTAGTATAAGTTGTTCAGAAGTTCTGGAAAGGATTATCATTTTGGTAGTGGCTTTTAGGAAGTTCTGAAGAGTGCGAGCTAATTTGAATTGCTGCAATTCTGTTAAACTACTTGGATTATGACAATTCATATCAGCAAATGATTGTGTGTTTCCATTGTGCCTAAGGGATGAATATGTGTTTGATTGCAGTCCCCTATCGTCGTGTGTTCAGCTTTACTGCCTTTGCCTGGGAGCAATGTCAATTTTTTTCTTTACCCATACAACTAGTAACAGCAGTAGCCCATCTCTTCTCCATGTTCTGTTGTTCAGTAGCTCTTTTGTTTCATAGCTTGATCTCAGCATCTGATGCTGCTCATCCACTACTTCATTCATTAAAAACCTCAGAAGATAGCAACAAGTAGTAATAAAAATATTTCTTCTCCCTACTGTAGATCTTGAAGTTTGTTTTCTGGAAGACATTCCAAGCTTACAGCAGCAACAAGAAATACCAGCAAAGATGGGAATCCTAAGAATTATGGAACAGAAGTGGATTCTTTTCTGGGTTTGTGCAAAAATATTTTACAAAAGAAAAAGGGAAAGAGAAAAAATCCCCCTAAAACCAGCAAACCAACCCCACCCAATAACCCCTAAACCCAGCCACAAGATCGGAGGGAAACTTGAGAGTTAGACCTACAGGGAAAATTATTGATACTGTGATTATGAAACATAAATTTCGTGTCATTGTATCTTAAATTTTAATTTCTGTGGGCATGATCTCACAGACAGCTCAAACAATTCCCCTTTCCTAAACTGCATATGCATCCCAGATTTATTCCAACAAATTAAATCTTTCTTTTATTTCCTACATGTGATGTATTTAGTAAGACCATGTCACAGTCAAAGAAATAGATGAATAAGGTTAAAGGATTTTTTTTTTCTTAAATCTCATGTACTTACATAGTCTTTGTGCTCTTCAGACAGAGGGGAAGATTGGACAAGAGTAAAAATGCTGTGTGAGAATATGATAGAATTTGAGAAAGAGTATGCCTCATATAGAAAGGTAGATAATCAAACAGAAAATGCAATTTAGGATATGCAGATTGCTTGTACTCTTAAAAATCTGTCATCTTTAAAAATTCATCTTCCATTACTATCAATCCAAGAATTCTAAAACTATATATGATGCAGGGATCTGCAAATGGGGTAAAAGGCTGCATGATTCCTAAAATTGAAAGGTCCTTTAATATTTAGTGACAACAAACAAAAACAAATTAATTTTTTTCCATGGAGACTTCCTATTTCTTTGGCTCCCTCCACCCCTTTGGCTCTCCAAGGGTGCGTATGGGTTCATTTTGGTTTAAAACATTTGGTTTAGAATCTCAAGCAAGTGTGCTTGTAGAGGGGAAAATGTACTATACTATTCCCTCATAATTCTAAAAACAAGGCTAAGATATTTCATGTCTCTAGGGATTCTACTTTACTTTTTTAAAATTACAATAAAGATTGAAAAGTATATTACATGTATGATAAGACAGAGCCCATTCACGTATGTCAAACTGCAGTGTCTCTGGCTATTCAAAGCCCAAATCTTCTTCCAGATATGTCCATGAAAATCATTAACTTCACTGAGGTTACAGGGAAGTACGTGAGACCACAATCTGACCTGCTGTGTACAGAGGTCACGACAGAAAGCAATTAATCTGTACAAAGCAACAATCTATACTGGTACACATTGTCCCATAATGTGTTTCCCACTGGCATTTTAATCAATGGGGGGGGTTACGACAGATTTCTGTATAGTACTTTTCAACAGTCCTAGGAAGTAAATTATTGGTAATTGCCGTTGATTATTCTTATTTACAGAAGCTTCACTCATAGATTCAGGAGAAGAGGATCTTTTTTTTTTTTTTTTAACTGTTGATTAACTCCATGCTTGCTACTTTTTTCCAAAAAACAGAGAAAGCTTCTTAGCAGAACCATGAAAAAAATAAGTTCTACAATCTTTTGCCACTAATGATGTCCTGATATAATGATCTAAACTTTCTGATTACTATCTAACAAATAATTGCCATGCAGTGAAGTACTTGAGGTGCCAAGAGTGTTTGGCAATCCATACCAGAGTTAATTCAAAATTGGCTTTCTACAATTCTTTTCTGGATCTTATAATTTTCTGCTTTTTTGCAAACACCTACTTTCATTGTAATGAGGTATGGTGTGATATTATAGAATATTCTGATTTAATTCTTGTTGAATGTACTAGAAGTGATACTACTGTAAGCATCACTAGATTCAAAAGATGTTTTAATAAGGGAATGGGGATAATTGATATTTTCTGTTGGTTTTGGACAGTTCTTATTGTTTACTTGATCACCATATGCTTCATGAATTTTGAGTTTTGAGCATTTTTTTCTGCCTATAGAATTCAGATTTTCTGAGAATATGATGTATACAAGCAAAATTAACATAACTGTTGAATTACAAAAATCTTTCATTGCAATTCTTCTATTTTTTCATCAAAGAACATGTAAGTTCTGTTTCTCTGTAGTTTAAAGTACTCTTTTGGCAGATCCATGCATAATATTTGAACCAGAAGTACAGTGATAGTTTCATTACATTCCTAGAAATTTGGTTCCTTTACTGGGTTTTTCTCAAGAATTGAAGTACCAAAGGACTACTGAATTAATGATTAATTAATACTGTATCACAAATTATTTACATCATAAATAATCTATCCTGTTCAGCTTTAGTTGAGTACATGAAATCATACTTCTGCTATTAAAATTATGCTTCAACTGAAACTGAATATTGTTTCAGAATGTGAATCAAAAATCTCAAAAAATCTGAAGAAACTTGTTTGGTTTTGGTGGAGCTTTTTGGGAAGGGGACATGTATTTTGTTTGGTGTTTTTGTGGTTTTTGATTTGGTTTGGTTTTTCTATTGTTTTTTTTCTGTTTGTTTTGGGTTTTGTTGGTTTTGTTTGTTTGTTTGTTTTTGGTTTGGTTTGGTTTGGGTTTTTTTCTTAGACTACCTCAGTATAATCAAGTAAACCTCTAGTACCTTTTTTTTAAAATTGTTTAGTTGCATTCGTGTTTTGGAATGTGTACTTGTTTGGGCAGAGCCTATGTCTCCTTGGAAGACAGACATTCACTAATTTGGGGACTGTTGCAATTTAAACAATTAATAATTGCTTAGACCCTTCTTAGTAAAGATAGTTTAATTCTGGAAGGATCACTGTGTTATATGAGTTAAAATGGGGATAAAGCAGAGCTCTTCAGGGTTAAGGATGTGATTTCTTCTTTGAGCTCTTTAGGTATCAAAATACTCTCAAAAACAAACACTGTACACTTGTAAACTCTGTTTTGTTAAGAGTGCATTTATTTGTGTAGATTTGTGGTAATTTTAGCATTCTATTATGTGAGTATCCAGTGTATAAGTTACATGGGTTTTGTGATTTTCAAAATTCTGTCTCTGGTGCTTAGGCCTTACTTTGATTCTTTATTGGTGCTGCTAAATGAATCACAGTGGGCCAAAAAATGAATAAACAGAATTTTAATATATCTATTTATGCTCTTTGCAACATATAGTAAGTTTGACTAATCATGTTTAAAGTATGAATAAGTAAGTTTAATTTGTGTACAAATTAAAACTCCATATGACAGCTACATTCTAGCTAGACATAGCTTCCTCCAATACTTGCTGTGGCATATGTTAGCTATTTAGTGCAAACTACACAAGGAAAGTGAGCTGGGAAAAAGTGGGTAAAAAGCTATAGTTTTGTTGTATATTAACATACAGATTAAACAACACCTGAAATAAGCAGACACTCCTTTGAGGTGAAAAGGTTCTGACCTTTCTTTACAGAGCACTTGTGTTTTGCAAGATATTGAAAACTACAGATTACTTTCACAGTTTTCCTCTTGGAACAAACTGGTGAAATTAGACACAATTATTATAGCTAAAAAGATTATAGGACAGAACATCCAGTGCGTTTATTGCTCAGTGACTGTTTTATAACACTTTACTTGAGAAAAGCTTGTAAAACAGTTTTAGTTAGAGTTCACGTTGTCAGTGGTGCAATAGACAAAAGAATCATTTGTATCTCGCAGTAACAGAAGTTACCCATTTCATAGCAGTTATACCTTCAATATCTCTTCCTGGTGCTAATGAAAATAAAGTACTGAAAACTGTTTTCATTTGAAAATTTGTTATAATTGTTTTTACTAATTGTATATTGATACCTACACATAGATACAGATACCAAAGAATATAGAAGATACAGTAGCACCACGTTGTGGGTTTGCTGACCAGCACCCCTGGGGCTGAAAATAGTTTTTTCCAGGTGGATTTCCAGAGCAAAGCCTATTTAGTAATGCCTCTGCCAATTACATATTTAAGAAAACAGAAGAGAACGTTGGTAGCGTGGAAGAAATTAGGAGCCATGCAGGAGGAGATGGCAGGCCCCAGGTGGGCCAGGGCCCCGTCCTTCCCCGGCCCTGTGCCGGGGGCAGGTGTGGCACTGAAGCCCCCCTGACCAAGACATGTGTTCAGCTCTGGGCCCCTCAGTTCAGGAAGGATATTGAGGTGCTGGAGAGGGTCCAGAGAAGAGCAACCAGGCT
>JAYRBT010000001.1:80754808-80770722 GCA_036023395.1 Myiotriccus ornatus | reverse complement strand
GGGGTTGGACTTGATGATCTTGGAGGTCTTTTCCAACCCAATCTATTCTATGATTCTATGATTCTATGATTCTATGTAACTGAGTGGAGGAAAAACCCTAAAGGAAGACTGCCTGGACAAGAAATACTGCAGAAGGAATTCCAGGCAGAGAGATAGCACAGCCTCCAAGGTCAAAGCTGGCAGCCAGAGAAGAGAGAAGAGAAACCCAAAGCGGGGGGCTCCTTCTCTCCCCCCTCTTTCTCCCTTCAGCCTGGAAGAGACTGAAAACTAAAAACTCCTGACACCTGTGGAAGACTGTTGGGAAACGGAGACCCCCTTCTGTGGCTCATGAAAGAGCCCACACAGAAGCAGAGGCATGCATGAAGAAGATGTGACTCCGTGGGAGGCCTAAAATGAAACAGAATCTTGCTGGAGACCTGTGACCCATGAAGAGAGAGATCTATGCTGGAGCGAGACGGCCCGGGTAGGATGTTGTGATGCCAGTGAGGGATCCATGCTGGTGCAGCTGAATTTGTGACCCTAAGGGACAGAAAAGAATGGAAGAACTGCTGCCTGAAGGTGAACTCACTCTAGAGAGGTCCATCAAGGACTGTCCCTTGTGAGAGGGGACCCCACAAGAAACAGGCATGAACTCAAAAGCCATTACCCCTCATATCTGTGGTGAAGACCACGGTGAGGCAAGTCTCCCCTTGCAGTCCATGGAGGACCCCACAAAGCCCAGGTAAGCCCCAGCCTCTGGTCTTAGCCCAGGAGGGGGGTAGGCCCAGCCCTGAGGCTGACATAGAAGAGAGAGAGAGAGAAACAGTTCTAGCTGCGAAAAATTGGAGCTGATGTCATAGAGATGACAGAAGAGGAACTTTCAAGTGCTGCAAAAATTATTTAAAAGACCTGTAGCTCTGGAAATGGAAAAGA
Organism: Myiotriccus ornatus; assembly: GCA_036023395.1. Taxonomy (NCBI): domain Eukaryota; kingdom Metazoa; phylum Chordata; class Aves; order Passeriformes; family Tyrannidae; genus Myiotriccus; species Myiotriccus ornatus. The sequence continues at coordinate 80,769,810 of JAYRBT010000001.1, read as the reverse complement.
GACTGCTTCTCCTCCTAAACTGATACAAGGGGGGAGGGGTACTTCTGCAAATATAAAGCACTTTTGCCTAGTTGGAATTGTTGTATATATAGTTCTTTAGTTTTTATCTTGCTAGTAATAAATCCTAATATTACTCTCCCCATATCAGACCTCTTTTGTCTGCATAAACCTTCTCTCAACTGATAGCAGTTGTGTGGGGGGTGAGAAGAAATTGGCCCAAAGCAAATCCACAACACACCACATATAGTGTACATACAAATTTCATTTTGTTATACGTATTTTTTTCTATTTAGGATGCAGTTTTTATATTAGTTTTCTATATCCTTATACTAAAAAATTTTCAACTACTTTCCAGAATAGGGAGGGCATATTCTCAGGGCATTTGCAGATGATGACAAATTAGACAAGAGCCTCTCATACTCCGGGAGCAGGCCTGTGATGCAGCAGAACCTCCACATGTCCGATAAATGGACTGAAAGGAGCATCTGGAAGTGAAACCAAGGAAAGTGGAAAGTCTGCACCTGAGGTGGAATAATCCCATGCAGAACGTCAAAGGGAGAATGGGTTGACTGTCTGGAAAGCAGCTTTGGAGAAAAACAAGGGGAAGGGGAAGCGCACAGGTGTGTGGAGAACAGTAATGCTAAAAAGGTAGAAGTCTTGGAGGACAAGACTTTGTTGCAGAAGTCAACAGCGTGCTCCTGCAGTGACAAGAGTAACAGCAAGAGTAATAGCTAGTTCTGTGAGTCCAGTGGAGAGCCACCAAGGTGATTAATGGAGGCTGGACCACATGTTCAAGAAGAGGCTGGGTAAATTTTTGAGCCTTGGAAGAGGAAGTATAAGAGGACAGCATACTTCTGTCTTCAACTACATAATATGAGAGTATGGACTAAATGGAACCAGATTCCCTTTGGTGGTTTTCAGTCACAAGAAGTGAAGCAATGGGCACAAGCAAAAGCAGTAATGTGTTTGCATCACATTCCGTATATTATATCTAAGTAGAAAAATTTGAGTACATCCAAAGGGAATGCCCCAAAAAGCTCAGAAATGTGATTGCAATGGATACTGATAACTATAGATCCTCTTCCCAGACCTCCAAGTCAAATAAGGGACTTCATCTTAGCAAACATGTCAGTGTTTAGTATGTTAAGAAAAAAATAAAAAATGAGTTTCCATGTAGCTTATATCATGTGTATGCAATTTATTGCTATATGGTGTTCAGACTGTAGATCAAAGTCTACTGGAAGTAATGGAAAGATTTCTGTCATAGCATTTAGCAAAATAAGGTCACTTGGAAATACCCAAATTGGAAAATTCTGAACCAACTGACTCAAATACTGGAACCAATTTAACTGTAGCCAGTCTCTTAACATACTCTAGGAGGAGCTGCGTTGCTTGAGGTACACAAGACACCTTCATGAGACCTGGTTTGGGTATCATTGCAAAATGAGGGCGGTGAAGATATAATTTTAAGAGCTGTGAAAGAATATTGTGTCAGTACAAATTATTTAGACTAGTAGAAATCTGGTAAGTATCAGCAAATACATGAATGTAGTTTAAAGAGAGGAAACTGCTTCACCCACACAGCACAATCAAAGCATATTTATTTTGTTAATGTTATGTTACCATAAAATAATAAAGGAAATTAAATCAGAATTTAATTGTTCATCATGTTTCAGAACACATTGTATCTCAAGCTGTCATGGAAACTAGTTATCATTTCTTTGATCTTTAAATCATACACACAAAAATCATTGAAGAAAGATAGAGGGATCACAATATTTGTATGAGAAAGATTAATGAGCTGTCTAAGCTGATTGCTTTTGCAGTAACTCATACTTCATGATATTGTATGAATGCATAAATTAATATTTTTTAAGGTTTAAATGAAAAAAGTCCTTTTCTGTGCATCAATACAGATATAATATTATGCATACCAAGTCATGAGTTTTACTTTCTAATTATAGAAATTTTGCTAATGGAAAAATATGCAATGTATCATACCTATTTCAAAAGTCTATCTGTTGATGATTTAGTTCCATAACACTTTTTCCTAGACACATGTCATATCGTTACATTTTATAGCATAACATGAATGTAGTCATGGAGAATTCATTTGGCTCTATTCATAGTACACCCTACACTGCATAAAGGATTATCCTCTCTCTCTTCCCCTCGTTACTGTAAAAATATTTATCATTTATACAATATTTCAGTATCTCTATTGATCATTCAGATCAATTATTGGAGGTCTGTCAAAGTTCATGTAATAATGTCAGCTTATTGTTTAGCGACACAAAAAAATAATCCCAGATACATCTATCTTTCTCTCTCCAGTTGAAATTCTTCTTGAAGTTCTTCATTCAGTGATAAAGAAGAAAGAAAAAATGTAATTTAAAAAGCATGTATTTTATTGTGCTTTATATAATTTCTACTGCAATATAAACTAAGAAAACTAATCATAAAATATATTCTGATAATGTGATAATTTTTATTATTACAGTTATAAAGGTTTTTTTTCCCAATCCTTATTCATGTAATTTTAAAAAATCACTTGAAATTCAAAAGAGAAACCCTCACTTTTCAGAGGATCATGGAATCATAGAGTGGTTTGGCTCAGAAGTGACTTGAAGATGATCTAGTTCCAAACCCCTTGCCATGGGAAGAGACAGCTTCCACTAGACCAGGTATGTCAGAGTCCCATTCAGCCTAGTATTGAACACCTCCAGTCATGGAGAGTCCAGAACCTCTATAGACAACCTGTTCCAGTGCCTCACCACCCTCATATGAAGAAGTTCTTCCTAATGTCTAATCTAAATCTACCCTTTTTCAATTTGAAGCTATTCCCCCTTGTCCTATCACTATGTGCCCTTATGAAAAGTCCCTCTCCAACCTTCCTGTGGTCCCTCTTTAGGTGCTGGAATACTGCTATAAGGCCTCCCCAGAGTCTTCTCCATGCTGAACTACCCAAACTCTCTCAGCCTGTTTTCGTAGGAGAGGTGCTTCAGCCCTGTTATCAACTTAGTGGTTCTACTCCAGATTTGTTCCAGTATGTCCTTGTTTTCCTTCTGTTGAGGGCCCCACAGATGGATGTAGTACTTCAGGTGGGATCTCACTAGAGCAGAGTTGAGGGAGAAAATCACATCCCTTGAGCTGCTGATCTCTTTTGATGCAGTCCAGGATGTAGTCGATCTGGGCTGCAAGTGCACATTGCTGAGTCATATTGAGCTTTTTTTTTTTCCACAAAAACCCCAAAGTCTTTCTCCCCAGGGTTCATCTCAATCCATTCTCCTCCCAGTTTGTACTGGTGCTTGGGATTGCTCTGACCCAGGTGCAGGACCTTTCACTTGGCCTTGTTGAACTTCATAAGGCTTGCACAGGCCCACCTCTCAAGCCTGTCAAGGTCCCACTGGATGGCATCTCATCCCTCCAGCATGTCAACTCCACCACATGGCTTGGTGTCATCAGCAAACTTGCTGGGGGTACAGTCTGTCCCACTGTCCATGTCACCAACAAAGACACTAAAAAAAATGGTCCCAATACCAACCCATGAATGATGCCACTTGTCCCTGGTCTCCACTAGGACATGAAGTTGTTGACCTCAACTCTTTGACTGTGACCATCCAGCCAATTCTTTATTCACTGAGTGGTCTTTCCATCAAATCCATATTATGGCTAGTGGCTTAGACACTGCCTCTGCCAGATCTCTCAGCACTCAAGGATGTATCTCATCAGGTCCCATGGACTTGTACACCTTCAGATTCCTTTGATGTGCTCAAATTCAATCTTCACCTGCAGCTGGCAATTCTCCATTCCCCCATTTCCCACCTTTGCCTTCTGCAACTTGGGTGATGTGACTGGAGCACTGACCAAAACATCTGACAAAACAATAAAACAGCCTGCCAAGACTGACACAAAAGCATGTACCTATAAAAGATTTTCTTGTTACCCTTCATATCTCTGTCCAGATTTAGTTCTATCAGGGATTTAGGTTTCCTAGCCTGATCACTAACTGCTCAAACACTCTCTCAGTTTCCCCAAAGACTCCCTGCTTCTGTTCTCTGTAGGCTTCCTTTTTGGTTTTAATTTGTCTGGGAGCTACTTGTTCATACACACAGGCTTCCCGGCATTTTTGCCTAGCTTCTTTGTTGGTGTACATTGCTTCTGTGCATTGGAGGATGTGATCCCTGAATATCAACCAGCTTACCCGGACCCCTCCTGCCTCCAGGGATTTATCCCATGGTACTCAACAAAACAAATATCTGAAGAGGCCAAGGTCTGCTCTCCTGAAGTGCAAGGTGGTGAGCTTGCTGTGCACCCTTCTAACTGCCCTAAGGAGGTCCTCACTTTGCTCTGGTGAAAGCAATTATTTGTCAGATCCTTCCTTCACATATCACATACATCCCTAGTTAGCATAGAAACCCACGCACATCTTAGTGTTGACCAGTAACTCAAGCCCCCAAACTGGTAGCATTATGTAATTGGGGCTTCATGTCCTCTGATGCTTTATTGTTGCTGATATTTCTTTCCAAGGCTTAATTCCTGTGTCTTGAACCATGTAATCTACTCTTAAACTTAAAATAAGATTAAAGAACAGGAAGTGCTTTTATTTATTAATTTATTTATTTGCTGACTTTTTAAATTTATTTTTCTTTTTCTTTCTTTTTCTTTTCTTTTATTTTATTTTTTTTTTTTTTTTTTTTTTGGGTGGGGAGAGTTCCTTTATAGTGCCAGTAATGGGAAGCCTTTTGTCTCTGTTAAGAGTTTTCTACTCTGCTCTTCAGAGTTATATCCAAGGGCCTTTAGGTGAAGTCATTGCCAGTCATGAATTACAATGCATTAGATGAATGTCTTTGAAAAAAGGCAAACATTTGGAAAGTTCTCAGAGAAAACAAAGCCATAAGCAACTGCTCTCTAATCTTTCTCTGTCTCCCCCAGTCACTGCTCTTAACGTGTGGACTCTGTCTGATTTCAACCAAATTTGACAGTCTGAAGTCTCAAAAATATGAAGTTTTTGTGAAAACAATGTCTAACTAAATGAAAATAAATCCTACCAATTCACTTGATAAGCAGATAAAACAAGGCTACTACTACTCTCCATTTTGCTTGACATATTTTGCAGCTAACAAGTCAGTATGTACATAGCCCTGGATTATCTGCAGACAAATCAGCCTCTTGCCTGTCTAGAAGTCATACAGCTTGTATGGCTAGAGTATGGAGGGGAATTGGAAGTCAGATGAACAGCATGAAGTGTATGAGAAAGAGCTCAGATAATTCAACAGGGACTAGAGAGGCTGGGAAACTAGTTGTTGTAGTAGAGCAACTGGAGAATAAGAGGGTTCAGGATGATATAGTTAGGCAATAAAATAGTGCATTACACTTTTTATATAGCTGATATATTGCCTGATTTTTTTTTTAATGAGAATTAATCTCTGTATGGTGAAATTATGCTATTATTGTTCTCAGTCGAAACTGCTGGGTGGTTAGTCATTTCTTGATAATGATTCACTATCTAACATCTGGTAGTTGTTAGATAAAAATGGTGTCTGTGGAGATGCAGGTACATGCATGTAGTGAAAACTGAGACTCTGTCTCCTTAAAATGCTGAAGGTGTGAAATAAGTAGATTCAGCCTTCTTGTACTGAAACTGAAGGTTGTTCGCAAAAAAAAAAATATAGTAACTTTCTGGATTCTTAAAAATTAAGATTGAACACTTATTCTGGTTCAGAATAGCTGGATAAATAGCAAACCAACCACCGGCACTACTTGATAATGGATCCCTGAAAAAAAACACATTCATTTTCCTTCTTCTCACATGGTGAAGGCAGAGGAAGGGTTGTAAATGGGACAAGAGGAGTCAATTGCTCTGCTTCTTGAAGGAATCCATCTTGATGTCTGCTAGGAAGTGGTTGGGAAGATGCTGATGAAATCAAGCCTAGAATGAACACTGACACAGTGATATAGGGGTCTTTGATCACTCTGTCCTGGGCAGCCTCCTTCTAAACAAGGTATTCATTTCACTTAGTTTTGCCCCTGTTCCTGGTTATAGAAAGAGGTTTAACACATATAGCATGGTCAGAATTATGTTTGATTTATTTTCCTCCTTCAGTTACAATAATCAAACTCAGACCTGCTAAGCAGGTATCTGCCAACAGACCCGATTATGTTATCTCCATATTTTATTATCTCCTGTCCTGTTTCCTCATGCTTCATTTCATTGCCCTCATACCTCCCTTTCTCTGTCCACATTATCTCCTATATAAACAACCTGCCCCTAATTACATTTTCCCAGATTCACTACATCTGTACCAAAATATACTTACCGTACCAAAATATACTTATTTAGGCAATCTTGGCTTTATATATTATTACTGTCAGTAACTGCTAATACTGATAATAACTTGGTGCTCCCAGTTATTATTGTGCCACTCACATCCCCAGCTATCGGTAAAATATCTTCCCCTTACCCAACTATGACATCCAGCTTTTCATCATGATGCTTTTATTAATCTCTGTCAGCGTGGTTGTGTGCCATGTACACCACCAGTTTCTTAGGGAATGTCTCCAGCCGTTCCTCATGTTCTGTTTTCCAGCATGACCTCAAGCCAGGGATAAGTCAGCAACCTAGTCATCACCCTCCAGACAATGCCATTTAAGACTTTTAAATTTCTTTTGGAGGTCTTTTCTTCTCTTCCCCATTTGTCTTTGTACAGTGAAATACAGCAATTTACAGAGACAGTTAAGATATTTTACTCTGTGATCCATGAAGTTTTAAAGCCATGAAAATCTGCAATACAACATTTAGAAAATGTCAGATTTTCTTTTTTAAACAACATACAGATATTAACTACAGAAAATCAAATAGTTCAGAACATTCACCTGAAATACGCTGATACAGTTTCCAATATTTGCTTAATTAACTAATTAGCTAGTGATGAATACTTCTAATAGAAACACTCAGATATGAGCAATATAATGCTTAAATCCTGGGTCTAAAACATTTTTAAAATTATCTGAAAATGGGACTTGCTGTTTGCTGCAGGGCAAACAGGTCTTCTCCCCCTCCCCCTGTTTTGTCTAGAAATACTATCGCAGATGTCAGAAACAATTTTACTTCCAAGATCCATGAAAAGTTTCTGGTTTTACAACCCAATAAAAAATTTCTCTAGAAAAAAGGTAATTTTTACAGATTCCTGTCTATCCTGATCATTCATGACACTACATAAAACAACTATTTATTTGTCATTAGTTTCTATTTACTTTGAGGAATATAGCTGCAAAATCACCAAGAAAAAATAAATAAAAATATTCCTTTTGGTGTCCTTCACAATTACGTAATTTTTAATCAGAAATCGAAACAATTTGCTTTAAATATGTACTCTTGAATATGAATCCACAAGACCATAATGTTAATTGTAATTAAATTTGGACAGAAATCCTAGATCTTTATTATCATTTTTGACTTACTTTATTTCTTCTAAATTTGTTATGCTGTCACAGTCATGAACACAGAATGGAATGAATGCCAACATGAATTTTTGAACGTGTTTTTCAACTTTTAAAATATCTGGTGTGTGTATGGTTGCGTGGTATGCTCACACAAAGCAGTCTTTACCATTCTTTAAGTTGTAGGTGTATTTTTGAGGTAACAACTTTCTGCCCCTAAAACTGCAGCAAAGGCAGTACCAAAATGCTACTGTCACTGAAGTAATTTTTAGAAAAAGAAGGCTAAAATAAACAAAGCAGAAATACCACATATCATATAAATTACATCTTTCTTGGCATAAAATCTTCCGAAATACTATATATATTCAGCTGAAATCTGTTGTTGTTGTCCTAAATATATTCCTTTGTTAAAATTACGCTTCTAACCCTTTTGGCTATTGACAGCCTATTATTTTTCATATGTGCCATCTTTATCCAAGAAAGTGAAAGAACGACTAATTATATCCTTTGCAAATGAGTGTAGCAGAATAGCTTTTGTTCACCGAAATTCTTAAGTCTACTCATCATGAATGCAGAATTCACTACGATTTTTTTATTGTTGTTTTTAATACACAGCCACTTTAATGGCATGTGAAGTTTGGCATTTGAAGCTAATTGTATACTTTGCTTCGGAGGCTGTAAATTCAGTCACTCTGCCTAGCTACACTGCATTTGTACTTAGGCTTTAATTGATCATTTTGCAGAAGGTTTTTGCGTGTTGTTTTTGTGTGATTGACATTGGCACTATTATTTTTAAAAGTTGCCCACACAGTTTCAGTATAGGCTGTTATGGTAAGCAATCAAAATGAAGGTCAGTAAAATATTAACAAAAGCATAATATTTGGGGAGGAATGCGCCATACCTTGAAATGTGCAATGATTTTACAAAATTAATTCCATATAAATACTTCTCTACCTCATTTGTCTGTGTTACCGAGAAATCAAAACTAAATTACTTAAGCAGAAAAGCAGACATATAGGCATGAGTGGTATTAAAAAATTAATGGAAAAATGTAGCTGAAATAGAAAGCATGTAGAGTCATATATCTTCAACAGATATATGAATTTCAGATATTTAACTGGTCACTCTGTTTATAATTGTATGTATTTTAAGTTGGCAGGTATGAAAAGCTTCAGATTCCTGGATTCTCCCTAAAGCATTCAGAAGAAATGCATATAGTTTTCTGGTCACCTTTACATAATCAATATGAGTCTAAAATTATTGACTCAAATAGGAGATTTCAGGTGACAGTTGGAACACTGCCAAAAGGATAGCCTCATGGAGCATCATTTGTCAACAAATACACAGATTTTCCTCATTTCTTTAGTCAGAAAATGGACATTTTACAATTTGTATTATTATTCTATAACTGTAAAATTTATTGTATAATTAATGTTTCTTTTGTCATTTAGAAAGTGATTTCCATTGACTTTCATATAATTAATCTGCACTAAGGTTTGCACTGAGAAAATTGCAAATCTATGATTTTATTATACGTCTCAGAAGATACCATTTACTGACATTTTGAATGGTTGCTTGCATACAAATGACTGAAATATTACTAGTGTTCTTTGTGGTTTATGTGATACCTGCTTTATTTATTTTCATCTAGTAGTACTGATGTTCAATACATTCTGAACTGCTTGATTTGAAAACCTGTAAAACCTGCATACATGAAGACATTTGTCCTGTGCTGTTATTTCAAGCTCTGTAAATCAAGGTTTATCATCCCTAAAGCCATCAGGTAAAAATGTCAAAATCTATGCTGAAACTGAGGTCAGTAGTGTATATCCCTCTCTAAAAAGTCTGAAGTAGGGCCAAGATACCAGAATAGACAGATAGTAGGTCTCAGCCTGCTGGCAAAATCCAGTGTTTTTAAGGTGTGTTATCCTGTGTTACTCCACTTGGTGAGAAAGAGAACCCATGGTGCCACACTTATGAAGTGGAAGATCTGTTTATTTGCTCAGTTCACTGGTTTAATGAAAGAAAACAAACTTAGAGGTAAAACAGAAAGAACTTTTAAGACAGTCCTTTTTGTTATCTTTATCATATACATATTTTAGAAAATGTATTATATCCTTTGCACATCTCCTGTAGGTCTTAATTAAACTGACCTATTTTAGATGAACCACATCCAAACATGCTTTGCCTTTTCATGGAGTAAAACAGAAGAATAGAATAACCAGCTCACATACGGAGACTTAGACTGTGGCTTTACTGCTTCATTAGATGTATTTCACACTGGTCTCCCAACACAGACTCACATGTTCTAATTCACAAGTGAAGTCAGTCTAGAAAGTAAATGAATTGTCAAGGTTCAGTAACCATAACCAACAGAGACATATACAGAGGGTGCACAGAGGCATTGTAATTTATTTTTTTAATAAGATTGCAGGATGTAGCCTTTAAACAGAAGTGTTTTAAAATTTTGAATCTCATTCAGAATATGTGTTTAAATAAAAACAAACAAACCAACCATGCAACAGTATTTATAAAGATAAAGGATAGGACATCCCATTTAATTCATACAATTGCTCCAAAAATAGTCAAAGTAAATGTAGTTTGCTGCTAAATTTTTGACCAAAAGTACATTTAAAAAAAATAACACTCTTGCATGTTTGGCAATATTATCATTATTGATAATACACATGAGCTCTGAAGGACAGTGGTAATTAAACCAGGTCTTTTTATCAGCTAGAGAGATGGCAATAGCTTAGAAAGAAACTGAAAGTGGTGAGAAGATAGTACTGATTCGTGTACTAAGAATAATTATATTAAAACATTTGCAGTTGTAGGCAACTAAAGTATAATTTATTCTAATCACATTTACTAGAAAAAGTAGCTCAGCTGAGGTTTGCCTAGAACAAAATTCCGTGAGTTGGTTCAAAAATAGGTAGTGTGAAATTCATCACATTTCGATGTTGGAAGCGGCTCAGCTTAAGGGGCTGGGCACAAGAAGCAAATAAAATTTAGAGATACAGAGAAGTTATGATAGGTTTAAACATTTTTTATGTCCTGCCATCCCATTACATTTACACTGAAGGCAGATAAAGAAAATATTTCTGACATTCTATGTGTGTAAAAGAGGAGGGAATTTATTAAACAAAGGAAGCAGACTATAAGGAAGACAGATAAGATACTGTTAAGGAAGCAAAAACAGACTTGCCAAATCTCTTTCAGATGTATGTTGTGACATGTGAGTTTCTGGTAGGACTTTTATGATCATATGACTAATCTGGAAGGCATTAACAACTTGACACTAGCCTTCTGCCAAATGTTCCACTTAGTATTTGCTCTTCTGTGACCCCTTTTCCCCAATTTGAATATGACATAAAATCTAAATGCTATTGAAGAGTTTGAACAAAATTGCTGACAGACATAATAGAACTGAAGACTGGGGAATAGGTAAAATTATTTCTTAATTCTCCATCCAGCTAACACTCATGGATGATAAAAAGCCAAACAGAATATTTAAATCATTTCATTTGACATTAAAAAGACATTTTAAATTGGTGTCTCTCTTCCTTTTTTTTTCCTATGAAAGGAGATATGTTTTACTATGTATGCATTCAGCTAATAAGTGTTGCAAGAAAAGAAATTTGAAGGATAACATATCAGTTTCAGTTTCTATATCATAGTAATAGCATTAGTAATAGCAATAATATATTTTATCTCAAATGGCTGACTAATATTCCATAACTTTAACGGTCTCTGTATCAAGTGTTCTTTAATTGAACAATGAATAGATGGTTTCTCTTTTTAATGAGCAGAAGCTCTTCAAAGGGAATTGAGATTGTCACCCAAAGCAGGATCATGATGTCTACATTTTTCACCTCTAATTTTGTGCAGGATGTAGATCTGCATTCTATAGATACTCTGAATAGCAAAGGAAATGTCTTACAGAAGAGAGACAGACTTCAATATACCTAAATGTTTTCACAACATGGGAATATCATTACTCTCAATTACTCCAAATCTGATGAGAAAGTAGGACAAAAAACCCCCCAGAATAAACAATATTATGAATTGTTAACACACCTGTGGAATTAAAATAGTTTAAAATATTTTTAAAAAATCCCTATAAAGGGGGAAAATTAGTAGGTAAATCTTATCAGGATCATCAACATGATCAATTTTCCTCTATCTTAAATTTTTCTCCTCTATAAAGAGAGGAACTACATTTGACTATAAATAAGCACAAATCACCACTACTAAGCATCCAGGCCTATGTCTGCTTTGGGACTGAAGGTCACTACTAAATCAGCTGCAATACCTACATAAATATCTAGAGACTGAGTGTGGAAACAAAAAGAAGGTTTAATTTCATGTTAGCACACCCTTGGAAAACAGAATGGACTTTTTGGACTGCATGGGACCAACTGAGAAATATCAGTGAACTCCTGACAAATCTGCTATCAAAGTAGACATGTCTGGAAACATGATTTGCTACTGGACACTCTTAAGGTGCTTCTGTAGAACATAAGTATGTATGGGCTGTTTCAGCAAAGACATGTTTCAATTTTAAAATTTTCTTGTACTGTTGCAATTGCTTCCACAAAGAAAAAAACAAAACCAAAACCAAACCAAACCAAAACAAACACAAAAGAAGCAAAACTATCAAAATTACAAAGGTTGCCTTCAGGTAGAAGTATATACATACACAGGTATTTTGAGTAAAATGAATTCCATTGTTAAAAGAACAAATAAATTAGTTGATTTTTTTTAACGTGTCTGAATGAAAAAACCCTTATTTTTCCCAAAAACATTATTTAACTTGCTATGTGCATTTATTAAGCATGATGATAAGTGCATGCTTGTTCTCTCCCTCTCCTTCTTTTTCACTTCTTTCCCTCTTCTCTCTCCCCCTTTCTCTTCCTATATAACTTCATACATATTCCTGCCTGTAAGAAAAAAAAAATTCTAGAAACAGACAGTGCTCAGGGCTCTTTTAGGACTCTATTGATTCTTATCTAATAAATCTACAACTCTATTTAAACTAAAAACCCACCTTTTTAAATTTTTTTGTTTGTTTGTTTGAAGTAGGTTTCAAAACCAGGAAAAACAGCCATTTGTATACATCCCTCAATAATTATTATCAAAAAAGCATCTTAGGGATTGACTTAGTAATAAAAAAAAATTTGCAGGGTTTTTTTCTCAAATCATGTTTTTACCTTTGAAACACATGTTGAATGAATTTCAGTTGAATGAAAGATTTATTTGTTTTAATGTTATAATTCCAATGGAAAAGTACATACCTGTAAGCCAGTGATCGTGTCGTTACTATGACAAAATTTAAAAGGTAATGAACTGTGTCTTGGAGAGTACAATGGCAGTGTTGGTATGGGCAGCAATAGGCATTATCTGTTAAGGAAGGACACGGTTGTGAATAGGGCATAAGAAATAGAATGGGTTCCTGATTCCCTTCCTCAAAAGAAAGATAATTGATATCCCCTTCAAGAGGAGGATAGGAGATTAGGGCTCTCCTAACTTTTTTCCTTTTCCTACTCCTTGCAGTGTCAATTCTTCTAACCTAGAGTGTTTTTAACGTTGGAGGACTGCTGTGAAGACACGACTTTAATGATATCTTTTTAACATTGTTTCATCTCATGACTGCTAAGAGGAGGAACTTAATTATAATCAGAAGTTGAAGAAATTAGGATCTGAATTTTCTTCTTCTCCATATATTTTTTTTCCCAGCTGAATCTTCTTACCTTCACATTAATGTTGATGAAATGCTGAATAAGAGGTGATTCACACAGCAGCTCAAATCCAGATCGTATTGTATTTTGTCATGGAAACATTTTGAAATAGATGTCTATAAAAGTGTGTCTTGAGGTTATACGCTCCCACACTGAACCCCACAAAAGTGAACTCTGTGCCAGCTATTGGTCACCTTTGATTTCCTCAGCCCCCTTTGAGCAGGGCTGAAGAATGACAGTGATTCCACCTCAGAATGGGCCTTCTGCCCATGTGGAGAGTGCAGTTGGATTTTCCTTCAGGCACACATAATATTCTTGAACCTGATCCTGATTTTCTGAATAGCAGATCAATTCCTGTAGAAAGCACGTTCATACATGTTAGTGTTTCCTATGGGGCTTTATTCATTTTGTCACTATTAATCTGAGACAGCTGTCTTATATAGGTGAGACAAAATGATACTTTTCTTTCTAAAACCACTTTTGAGCAAATAGATGTAAGAATGTATAAAAATTCAAGAGAAGGGCTGGAACAATATTTAAGAACCAGTCAGCTAGAATGTTCCAACATTTCAGTTGACACTTAACTTAATGTTCTACAGAAATAGGGTATTGATTGTCAGAAGTCTCTGTAATGAAAGTACATTATTATACTGTAATGAATTCACCAGAAATATGATATGCTTAGAAGATTGTCTACATATGTACAAAGTTATATACTAAGGAGGTGGAATTATTCTTTCTCACCTCTTTTAATGATGTTTTTAGCTTGTTATATGTGTAGTAATGTTTTAATTATCCCCATTCCTTAATATTTCACAGATCTTAACAATTTTCCTCTTGAAAAAATAAAGAACTTTACCTCTGTGTGAGTCCTGCTATTTAAAACTTTAATAAAATTGAGGTTTAAACTTTACCATATATCACAATCAGAAAAAATTTACATTTTTTCACTGAAGAATGTAAGACATGGAAGACATTTTTCAAACAATTCTACTTGATGACAAAATAATAGATATAATGAACAGCAGGGAATGAAAGAGAAGCTTGTGATTTAAAGCAATGTAATTATGTAAATTATAAACTGAGATATACATGCATGCTGCTCTTTCATTTGAGGTTGTTTCATTTTTTATGTGCATAAGGAATAACATGATTTTAAAATATTAATTATGACAGCTCATTGGAAATCAGTTTGGAGAAATCTTTGTATGAATTTAATCATATATAGATCTGTCTTACACATATTCAAGAAGTTGGTTGTCCTGCAACCTGAGGAATTTAACAAGAAGGACTCATTAGACTTCTAACAAGAGATTAGAGTATACGATGAAAAAAAAAAAAGTAAGACCCAAAGACACCACTGAGATAAATGGCAGTTAAAGGCTGACACGACTGGCAAAAGGGAAGGAACAGGGAGCAAGACAGTGTAATTTAAGAAGCATACCTAGGATGGCTGTACTTATTTTTCCACTGCCTTTTCTGTTTCTTCCATTCTGACACAGAGAGGGTTTTTTTACTCAGTAGTGTAAATTACAGCAACTCCAGGGTGAGGGATATGCTGAGGAGAGTCAAAACGGTATGCAAAAACACAAGGGAGTAGAAGAGCATTCTGTAGAGAGTACCATATGAAATGATTGCCATCTGAGATCTGACTAGAAAGACAAGGAAAATTGTCAACATGAGGAAAAAGGCTGTCATGGTTTTGCCCGCTAGCCCATCCCTGGGGCTGTGGATGGTTTTGTCCAAGTGGATTTCCAGACAAAAACCCAATCAAAACTCTTAGTGACGCCTTTGCTAATTACATATTTAAGAAAAATGGAA
>JAYRBT010000001.1:80723986-80754125 GCA_036023395.1 Myiotriccus ornatus | reverse complement strand
AATAAATGTTCATGTTATTTTCCCAAATCCAGTCTCTTTTGTCTGCATAAACCTTCTCTCAACTTAGAGTAATTGTGGGGAGTGTGAGAGCAAATTGACCCAGAGCAAAACCACGACAAAGGCCAAATGCTGAACAGCATTGTTGCAGCTTTGACCAAGTCAACAATTTGAGGATAGACTTTGTCTTTTCCAGGTTATAAGTAGGATTCTGTAGTATTACACAAAAGCTCTGTTATGCATTTTAGCAAATTTCCCAAGCATCTTAACCATTTTAGTTTCAGCTCTTCTTGTTATGAGGTCAGTTTCTACACTTGAGACATGAAAAAACAACTGGATTTCAGATAATGAAATTGCAATCTGCACAGTTGGGCTACATTTTGTGGTGCTTTACGTTTGCAGTTCAGACAGAATTCATTTTGCTTAGCTTTAGTTTTCTAAAAGTTTGTCCTCTTACTTTGCTTATGGTATTTCACATATTTTCCAGGAAAAAAAAATTTCAATATTCTCAAATTATGGCTCAATCATGGTACAAACAAATGCCATTTAAAAGCAGTCATAATTTAAATAATAAAACACCCAGATAGTTAGATTTCAGTTAGTAGAATATATTTCCAGAAGGCATTTCAAACAATCTTAGCATAATTGGTATATTTTACTTTCAAAAAGGGAAAAAGCTACATAGAAAACTTACTGACCTCAGTTCAATAGGATTTTGATGCCCATAACATTTGCTTTCCATTTGGATAATGTCTTTGTTATTGCCTTAAAGAAACATGAATTTTGGCTATCCTAACCAAAGATAGAGCAAGATATGACCAGGCAGGGCCACACGGCACCAGCTATCTCTATAGAGATTGTCAATAATCTGCTGACCAAAGTTTGGAATCTTCTGCCTGGGTATAGCAAGTAATTAATATTGAAAAAGAAAAAAACTGGTCCTGTATACAACTAGAAACAATTTCTAGCACAGATTTACTGGAAGACAGAAATGTTATATCTTATCAGGCTCTGCTGTGGTACACTATGTTATGTGATGAATTAAAAAGTTGTACCAAAACACAGATCTTTTTTCTCTATCAATACTCTGGTTTCCCTATCAACATTGTGGATGGATCTATCTCTGCTTCCTGGATCACTTCAATAAAATTAAACACAGCCTGGTAAGCTTTTTGTTTTTATTACAGGAAGTAAAAAGCAAACAGCCCAATGTCTCTTATCCTTTTCAGCAGCTCTATCAGAGTCTGAACCTTTCAAGTGTTTACTGTACTTCATTATAAACATCCAGCCTTATGGTAAAGTTTAGATGCTGTAGACTTTTCCATATGGCATAGTGACTCTGTAGATATTTAATGTATAGGCACACCCACACATAAATAAAAAATGTAAATAAATATAAAACTGTTCTTAGAGAAAACAGTAAAATTATAATTTCTATTTTGAGAATTTTTTATCTTTTTTTCCCCCAAATATACTATAATAAATATTATGCCTTCCCTTGAAATAGATAGAAAACAAAATGTGTTTAATTTCTTTTGCTCCCAAATCTCAAAAACATTTCTGTTGAATATTTGATGCAAAACATGCCATAATGAACATCCCATATAATGAACAATTTTATGTTCATTATAAAGCAGTAACTTGAAAAAGTGTTTTGGTAAATTTTGAGAGATAAGTCATCCTATTATTGTATTTAATGCAAGTACTGTGGTTATGTTCAGCATTATTAGTCTACTGGGGCAGGAACCAGGTCAGAAACACCAGCTTTGTTAATACAAATGGAAATATGTAAACCATCCAACGCCATTTGTTTTCTTCTGATATCTGTACCCCACTGCAGATGTTAGTGTCAAGTTCAGTGAAATTATTGTAGAATTTCTTCAAGAACAGATATACACACAGATAGTAGAAAGACCTTTTAAATGTAGAATATTGTTTTACTCGCGCAATGATTTCAGTACTAGCAATACCTCATAAGCTAGAAGTGATAAATATTCATGTGCATTAAATATATTCATTTAGTAGAATTATTCATAGTGAGGGAAATTATGTAGTCAGTTTCTTTTGGAATCAGTGTAGTTTTAAGTGAACAAAGATTGTATGACTTGGACTGTGTATTTAGCAAGATAAATAGCCTGTGTTCAGCATCATGTTACTTTTTGGTTCTTCAGTGATTCCACGTTCCCCTCCCCCCCCACAAAAAGAATTTGTTGCTTCCACTGAGGTCAGCTTACTTCTATGCTTTTCTTAACTAGAAAGAAACACGATTTTAAGAATTTATACCCGTCTCACAACTGTTCTAGCAGGGCTAAGTTTGGGCCAAAAAACACTGACTGAGCTATGAAGGAGATAGAATCTGCCTATTGCTTGCGATGGTTTTGACTGGAACTGACCGAACAGCCAGGATCAGTTTCAGCCACAGTTGACTATGGCGGTTGGGTGTAGCTAGATGTACATGAAGAAAATGTGTGGAAGTATAAAATAGGAAAATAGGAAACATAGATTCATGCAGTCCCTGATTACTTGTCTCTGAAACCATATTCACAGACTAATGGCTGCAGGCTTCCAGATACTAAATTACGAAGGGTTTAATTATTTGGGGTTTTTTTTGTGATCCAAAATTGCTTTTATGTTGAAAAAAATTCAAATGCAATACCCTTTCCTTCTGTAATAAGCATGTTGCAAGTAGTGCAGCATCATCAAACACAGCATTTGTCAGGCTTTTAACATTAAAGATTGAAAGAATTGTAGCACATATTGAGTTCTGAGAGAAAGAAATTAGTTTTCAAATTCCCAAACATGTACCATTGTGAGAGACAGGTAGCAGACATACACTTCACATGGTCTATATATTTGCCCACTACTGCATATTACAGCTGTGCAACATGCATTACTTTGGAGTTACAGCTATCTAAAGTCTGTAGGAAATTTAAATTAGCTGCTATGTATTCATGGGAAACTTGACAGATCATAACTATAAAAAACATAATTAATGTTCCCCAAAGAGTTTTAAATTAGATGCTTTGTACTCTTTAGTAATCTGGGCAGTCCATTGAATATAATATGTGATAAATTTAATGCTGTCTTTTTGCACAATCAAAAATTCATGATTTTATTTTTCAAGACTGCTGGAACACCTAATATTAGATATTTCTTTTTGTATTTGCAATTACGAAAGTTTCATTTCAAACAAAAATAAACAGCTTGGTATTAGGGATTATATATTTTTGTAGCTTCCCTGTTCTCTGTTTCATATATCTTCTAAAGAACAACAATAAGACATTTCTTAAAAACACACACTGAGATTTTTTTTTTTTTTTAATGACCCTTGACATTTTTCTTTTGAATGCTTGTGAGATTTCCTAGTGTTAACAGCAAGGAACAAGCCAGGGAGAACTCCACAATGGCAAGTATCAGAAGCAGAATGAAAGAGTGCCAGAGGGCCTGTCTTGGGGTCCAATCTGTTCAAAGAAGAGGCAGCAAACTGCTGTTGCCAATTTACATACCTTTGCTTTGCTGTGAGGCACAGGGCACAGAAACGTGTCTGATGAGAGCTGAATCATATGCATATTTATCTCAGTGTAGTAAGTATAGGGACTCAAACAAAGCAAAACACACACAAAAAAAAATCTATCCTAGCAACATCAAGATCAGAAATACAAAAGACCTTAGCACAGAACAATTGATGAAAGACTTGTAGTGTAACCTGACCTTTTGATGGAGAAGCCAAGACTGAAGTCAGTCTAGATTCCAAGGCACAGATAGAAAACTCACATGCTTTGTGCATGCTTTTGTTATTGTTGTTGTTTTGCTAAAGAAGCTGTAGAAGTGCCCTGTAGAAGTGATGACAGGATAAAGACAGGAAACTATATGCCTACCCTATCAAAGGGCAAAATGATCCCATGTGTATTTTTAAAAGAAAAAGTAACTGAACAATGTTTTAAAGGGCCCTGAGTCTTAAACTTGCCCCCTGTAGAAGGGAGGAGACTTTCCCACTCAATTCAGTTGTTGCTGTTTTAGATCAGGAATATGGAGGAACCAAGGAAACCCTATTCAAAACATGGTTTTATCTCTGCCTGCTGATCACTGATAACACTGCTCCACCCAAAACAGGAAATTATGGATGATTTAAATGATGTTGTAAATTGAAATATGAGAATTCAGATGTCTTCCAGCATAGATATGCGACATTTCTAAAAGACTGTTGTGTGAATTCTAAGGTAGCCTTTCACTGGTTAAATAAAGAAGGCAAAATATTCAATCAAATTATACTTTTTGCAATTTGGCTTCTAGTTTCCCACTGGGTTCATATGGTTGCTTTTAATGCAACTTTCGAGCTTAAATCACTGATTGAATATTAGCTTTATGCTGCTATATTTTAAGTACTCCAATTTTAAAAATAAAAAGGGCACATAACAGTATCTGGCATACAGAATGTATTTTTAAAAAAGCAGAACACTTGGCAAGATTTTGTCTTATAGTGAAGTATCAAACTGAAAAACATGATCTAACCCACTATGATGTGTTTGGCATCTGGATCCAGTACACTCCTTGAGAACTTGTGTGAGTACACAGTAGGGATTTTTTCTGTGTTGAAGAATTTGCTAATGCTTACAACATGTCGCCTTCATTATAGCTTGTTTGCTTTTTTTTTTTCTTGGAATGAAATGCTTATTGGTATTTTCCCCTTGAAGCGTATGTGTTGAGAAGAATAAAAAGCATAATTCAAAAAGTATTCTCATACATGATTGGCCTCTGGAGAAATCATAGGAACACAGAATTTTTTGTTATTTCCTCTGAAAGATGACAAGTCCACTGTCACCATTTGATGGTATAGTTGTTTAACAGGTTTTATAGTTCAAAACTCTTGGATTTAGAAAATAACTCCTTCTTTTTTTTTTTTTTTTTTTTTAACTTAACACAGTTCCTAAGCAAACTATTGTAATTTCTAAGTGTATTGTAAAAGCTTCTGAGAAATGGAATTAATGAGTGCATGGAATTAATAAGTATAAGAACAGAATATGATATGCTTTTATTTTGTGCCTCTTAATTACATTCTATCAAGCATAGTGGACACTTTGCAGAGAGAAAAATGTTTGTATCATATTATTACAATGCCAAATATTGAGTAACCATGTAAAGACCATCAGTTATAACCTCACAAAGTGCAGTTGATATCTATTACCTTTTAAGAGTGATGTCTGCAGTAGACCCAAACAGGAATTAAGAGCAATGGGAGTACACTATGACCTTTCAATAAACAAATGCTTTGAGTCTTCTGCTTGTTGTTACAATTTTTTCTCCTCACAGGAATGGGTGAACTTCTCAGGGGAACTGAGGCACTGAGGCTTTGTGTCCAGCTGAGACAACATTATCCAGGGACAACAGTCAGGTTTAAGTCTTTGTGTGCGAGGTCACTAGGATCAATTAAGCTTATTAAACTAACCTAGGTTATTATAAAATATATTAATTTTTAAGAATGTGTTCCTTTATCCAGTGCATCCTAATAAATACCCACAGTTCTCAGGACAAGGATCCTGTATAAAAAAACCTCAATTTTAAGTGCAAATAACACCAAGTCTTAGAACACAGTATTTAGGCCCTTATTCAAAGTGCTTCTTGCTCAGTGTTTCTTTGTCTCTTATATTTGTCGTGTTTTTCTTTATTCATTTTGATCTTCAGCACTTGCTTAGGTTGTTTTATTATCTTAGATGGTTTTATTCTTTTCCTAAAGAAAAAATCAGCAGATTCTCTCAGATATTCTAGAGAGCTGTGTTATCTCTAGGCAAACCAAATGGGGGAAAAAAAACGTATGCAGAGTATCATGAAAAATTTTCTTTCCGTGTAGAGAAAAAAGCACTAGAGAAATGAATGGTACCATATTAATTAAATGCATAAATAAATAATGTAAAAATATAAATTAAAGGTATAAAAAATTCTTTTTTTTTCCTTGGGTTTCTGTTTTTTATTTATTATAAATAAATATATTTTTCATATTTTGAATAACATATCTAGACAATATTAAGAGTTTGTGCAGTAATGGTAACCAGTGAAATTATTATTAATTATAAACACAAACAAAAAACTCAATAGGAAGTTTTATAGATGACAGAGATTCACTTTTTTTTCCCCTCACCTCTGAGCCAGCAAATATTCATTTGCAGGTTTCTTAAACTGAAATGACAGAAGCCTCTTTTTGAGAGTTCGACCAGCAAGGAGCAACTTAATGTGACTCTAATTTTTTATGAAACAGAGCATATCAGGTATCCAACAATCAAATTGACTTCTATGTACTTATTATATAAATTACTCCATAAGAGTGGAAAAAAGAGTTGGTCTCCATCGTTTTTAGAACCCGTTCCAAAAGCTTGTCTCTGGAGTTAAATAGAGCTGTCTTGATCATTTTTACATATAGACTTCCCTGAACACTAAGAAGAATTATAATCACCTGATTATAAATTCACTGTTAATATAGCCTTAGAGCTGAGAACATTTCACTCCAGTAGTTAATTTAGTCTGTGGTAAATTCTCACTGTTATTTAATGTCATTTATCACCTGCTGTTTTGTCTTACTGTGAACATCCTGCCTGCCCTGTACAGTCTACAGTACATGGACCTTCTGTGACTTTAATGTACTCAGAACAAAGACTCCAAAGTGCTTCTATCAGGAGGATTTGGCAACTTGCCTTAGATATATTCAAGCCATTTTGCTGCCTGTCACTCAGTGCTTTACAAATTGAACTCTGAGGAGAGGTAAAAAGGGTCTATGAAGCATTTTTTTTCTGGGAAGAATATGCTAATAAAGCACCATCAGCAGGAAGCAGGTTGTGTCTGAAAGAGTTTTGTCAACTCTGAATTAATTTTGTGTGTTAAGAAACACGGGGGTGCTTCTAGAGCCAGTCTGTGGTAATTAATCCTTCCTGTTTCTGGAAGAGCAGAACTGTAATAAATGCAGCCCAGATTTAACAGATGTGTGCACACAATGTCTGCTTTATGAGGAGTAAAACAAAATTATGTGTATAGAACAGAAAATGTTGATTTTTAAAAAATTAAAACAGTATGGAAAGTACTAGGATTGGAATTCCCAGTGTTTATGCAAATACTGTATTCCTTTAAATGTTAGCAGACAGTATGGTTTTGGAAACATCTGCCAGAGTGGTTGGATGCTGTGAAGAGAATGAAAAGGACAGATGTTACTTGTGCTTGTAAAAACACCCTACCAAAAAATAGATAGATGCATGAGATCTGAGCCACAATCTGCTTAATAGAGGTGATTATGGAAGTTGGACTAACAAGATAGAGAGCAGTAACAAACTATTCTGAGAATCTTTGTAATCGTAATAAACTTCTAAAAATGTTTAAGATTGTTTTTGCAGTACAATGGTATGATTTCAGTACCCTTACTCTGTGTGGAATCAAGATCAGGGCAAGACAAGGGGAAAATATGTTTGATGCTGTGTAAAGAGTTTTAAACTGCATATATAATATCTTACTAAAATATCTTAGTCATATTTCTTCACAAAATGTGAATTTAGTGAAATCTGTGATCATCCATAACATGTTACAGATTTCACTGAAGTCCATTGCAAGCCTCTCATTCCGTTGCTCATTAGATCCTATGGACAATGTCACCTCTGAAGAACGTTACAATCACACAGCTAACTCCTGAATTTCATGTCCAGAACATATGCAAAAACTTTTCCTTCAGGCCTAATCCAGATTTGATTTTGTTTGAAAGACAGTTTTGTTTGTGGTTTTAACAAAACAAAAAACAAACAAACAAACAAACAAACAAAACCACTTACAAGAGAGCTTGAAGGTCATTACAATTTTCTACCTCAGCTTTTATTGTAACCCATAGGCAAAAGTATTTCTCTGGTGCTCTTCAACAAACATTTGTCTTTAAACATCAAAACTTCTTTTGAATTTGAATAAATAAAGTACTAACAGTATACTAATAAGACTTTACAATTAGCTGTTTCTATTTAAATGTCTACAAAGACAAGTGAATCTAAGGAGACTGAATTACACTTTGATGTGTACTGTAAAATACTAGAAACTACAATTCGTGATTCATGTGAATTCAAACTTTTTCAGCTAGTACTTTGAGCTAATAAACCTCTAGTCATAGGCCTATTTCAATTACAGTTCTGTTTGAAATTTGACATCTAAAAGATTTTTCCACTATTTAATTTAGGAGGATTAAGGAAATGTGTTAAGAAACTAAACCTCACAAACATGTATGACTGTCAGATTTTGAGAAAAACTGCAGTGATCTCTGCATAAAAATTCAAGATTTCTGGATTGAAATTCAATTATCTTCAGCTCAGGTTTAGAATGTGTTACCTGTTTCTCTTTTCACAACAATTCATGTCATTAGTAATTTAATGGAATTTTGTTTGCCAGTGAAATCATTCTAGTCGACTTGTTACCCATGGCAAGTGTTGGTAACATATAAACATTTAAATATAGACTGAACTGAACACAGGAGATAATTTTATGTAAATCTTTCATCAGAGGTATAGTTTTTGGTAGACATGAGTGCTTTCTACATCTCCCTCTTTAATATGCAACTTTTTTGGGTAGCATTAATAGGATTTCAGTTATGTGAATTTGAATATTAAAATGATGCATTAGGGAAAAAGGAAAACATATATTTGGAAAGATGGGAAAAGGGAAATCATTCACAGTGCCAATTTTTGGGCTTCTGGACTTCAATATTCTTGATTTTTCTCTTGAGAAACAATTTTTTTTTTATCTATTGCCTATCAGCTCCTAACTAGAGATCCTCTAGCTTATGCCAATGCTAGATGCCTTAAATAGCCCCAAATGGAAAGTGTGAAATCCCATTCAGTAGCCAAATTCACACATGGTGTGTATCCATTAAATCCAGAAGGCCACCATACATTTACTCTGTCTAAACCAGTCTTGGATTGTTCTCACATTTCAGAAAATTTATAACACATGTCTTACGTAGTTTAAGAGAAGAGATGTGAAGCATTGTTGTTATTATTCTTAAACAAATGCTCGAGGAAGAGGTTAAGTCACAGCCTTCTTTCCCATCATTCTTGCAAATTACTTGCCCAACTACCTTACTTGGTCTACTGGGACTTGCTGTAGTGTAAAGCTCTAAGCAATTGCCATGCTGGCATCTCCTAGATCTCACATCTGTTCCTGTGTCATTGAATATTTAGCGAAATTGCTCAAGCCATTGTGGTATGGATTGTCGGTTTGTTTTTTTTTTTTCTTTATAAATTTAGAAAATAGGAATAAAAAAATCTGTGCCTCCAGATTCAGGGGGAGAAATATTTACTTATTTTGCAATTAGCACTCAAAACCAATTATTTTGTGAAAATTCTGTTCCATATTTTGAGGTTTTACATCTTATTCTTCCTGGTTTTATGGGACCGTCCAGAAAACACTGACTCCTTACTTGATATAGGCTTTCATTTTTAATTTAGAAATTAATTGGTTGTTTTGAGGCAAAACATTTATTTTCTCCTTGGAAGGTTATTCTTAACATGGTAGAATAGTTCATACCCAGTCACCCATTTCTGGTTAAGATGGTGCAAGAAGCTGCAATGAAACAATCTGACTTTCTTTCTCAGCTGGTGTTTTTTCCTGCTTTGACACAGCACATGTCTACACTTGGTAGATTATCTTCTCTTTAAAATAAATCATGATGAGATTTTTTTGTTATCATCCCTATATTTGTTCCAGATGATGACAATGTGAGAATAGGAATGCTTTTGTGCACCCAGAATTATTTCCCAAGTTGACCTCATCAAAGAGACTTTCACATGAAATCCAACCCCTTTTATTAGTACCTGACCTTTTTCTATATGAGATTAGATAGTGCATTATGTTTTCAATGACTAGTCTTTTACAAGCCTGCAGAAAATGCTGAATAAGTGAAAAATGGTCTTGATGAAGAAAAGACAGTCTCATCATTAACATGCAACACATTCACGTTGGGTTATAGTGAATGAGGCTACATCTGACCGGCAGTCACCAGGGGTGCTCCTCAGGACTCAGCTCTAGGGCCAGTTCTGTTCAATGTGTTATCAGTGATCTGGATGCAGGAGTTCAATACATTAGCAAGTTTGCTGAGGATACCAAAATGGTAGGTGCTGTTAACTCTCTTGAGGAATATGAGGCCTTGCAGAAGGGTCTAGATAGACTGAAGCTGTCATCACAGAAGCATTGGGCTATGATTAATGGGATGGAATTTAACAAGTGCAAATGGTAGATTCTGCACCTGGATTGGAGTAATGTTGAGTATAAATAGGGACAATAGCTGGAGAGCAGCCCTGCAGAAAGGGATTTGGGGGTGCTGATCATCAGCAGTCTCAATGAGAGCAGGCGATATGCTCTGGTACCCAAGAGGGCAAATACCATCCTGGGGTGCATCAAACACGGCATGACCAGCTGGTCAAAAGAGATTATTCCTTTGTATTCAGCATTGCCGTGATCTCACCTGGAGTGCTGTGTGCAGTTCTGGACCCCACAGCTTAAGAAGGATGTGAAGGTCCCTGAATGTGTCCAAAGGAATGCAACAAAGCTGGTGAGAGATCTTCAAGGAATGTCCTATCAGGATTGGCTGAGGACTCTGGGTTTACTTTTTTAGCTTGGAGAAAAGAGGGCTGAGGTGTGACCTCACTGTTCTCTACAGCTTCCTGAGGAGGCAAAGTGAAGAGGGAGGTGCAAATCTATTCTCACTGGTACCCAGTGACAAAACATGTGGGAATCATTCAAAACTGTGCCACAAGAGGTTCAGACTAGACTTAGTGAGAGGGTGGTCAACACACAGGAACAGGTTTCCTGGAAGAGTGGTCAACACCCCAATCCTGTTGTTAAGACTCATTTGGACAGTGCCCTTAACCACATGCTTTAACTTGTGGTCACTTCTGAATTGGTCAGGCAGTTGGACTAGATTGTTGTCAGTCCCTTCCCACTGAAAAGAGTTTTACTTTCTGTTCTATTCTATTCTATTCTATTCGATTCTATTCTATTCTATTCTATTCTATTCACTTGCAGTAGTTGTCTACTATTTTTGGTTGAATGTTTGCTGGCATAGATTAATCTTGTTTAAAATATTTCTTGGAGTTCTGTGCCACAGAGATATTTTTTGGTGGTGATTGAGTTTCCCTGGGTTTCAAGTCAATTTAGCCATGAATGTGGTATTAGGGGTTGTTGTTTCAAAGGTGTTATAAATATCTGAGAATAACAAAAATTGACAGGGATAGCAGATGCAACATATTTGGGATTTAGGTGAAATAAGAAATGTGTTGATTTTATTTGGATAGTGTTTGTCTTACTTGGGTATGAGTATCTGAGGCAAGAATGCTGCTGTTTTGAATTCAGATTTTTTACTGCAGTTAGATTGACAAGCATACCTGAAGCATAAAATAGGGAGTTCCTACGCTTGTGTGTCTTTAAATCTAAGTAAATAAATGTGACAATCAAAATGAGTTTGCACACTGCATATACTAAAAGTTGACATTCACTTTGAAACAGCTTGCACCAAGTAATTTCTGAAACATTGCAAACTTCCTCCATGTACAAGTAATTCTAATAAACAATGTCATATGAGCTACTTCTGAACGTCTAGAGGACGAGACAAGGTGACCACTGCAAATTGTTATCAACAAAAGCAATAACAATATTGCTATTAAAAGCATAGTGTATCAGATAATAAATCTCAAATGTTTAGTAGAACTGTCAAACATACATTATTCTGGACTTCTACTTAGAAATGTTTTCAGATCCTAACTTGTCACTTAACTGTGTGTGAGATCCCTACAGCTATTTCATAGGGCAACATTAGTAATAAAGTATGAAGAACAGTGCTTTTCTCTTTTCACTGATAGCACTGCAGCTGAGATGAAATTTAACAAAATAGGAGAGATTCTTCAGGAGAAAAGAAAAAAACAATAGGTTTATACCATCTTTGTTTAAGGGAAAAAAACCCCAAACAAACAACCAAACGAACCAAAATTCTCCGTTGGGAAAGGCATTCACTTTGTTTCCCTTTTCATCATTCAACTTCAATATGAGGCAATTTATCAGAGCAATTGAGCACCTATGAAGTGTTACATTAGTGATAATGAAGGATTATAACTGCAGCTGGCTGGGGCGGGGGGGTGTGATATGTTTTTGTTTGGTTTGGTTTCTTTTTTAGTCTTGGCTTTTAACCTTATGTGAGTTGTGAAGTCTACCCTTAAAACATCTGGGCTTCTTACTGAAACAATGGCATAGTTTCTGCAGTAATCTTGTATAATTTCTGATGAATGGTAGGGTACATTTAAGCAGTTCTAATGGGGTGAGCAATATTATTTTAAGGGGCTTTGATCATTACTTATCTTCCTGCTGATTATAGGAATCTTGTTGGAAGCTTTCAAAGGATTTTTAATTTTGAATCTCTTTATGTCTTCAGCTTAGTGATGACATTAATTTCCCCTATTGCTTGTGAAAGGAAGCATAGTTTTGTTTCAGATGGTTTTTGTTCCATGTGTCATGTCTTTTGTGCATGCAGATGGGACTGATTAATTCTGTGGCCTTACTTTTACAACATAAAAATAAAATGAAATAAAATAAAATAAATAAAGTATCACAGAGTGGCAAGCTTAACTACTTCTGTTAAAATCTATCAATAATGAAAGGAATGTGGCTCAGAAACAATACAGTTTACATGGCTCTGCATGAGCTCTTCATGGATTTTTTTTCCCTCTTCATAGAGTATGCAAGATCTTTTGCAACAGCTAAGATTTGCTAATGGAAAATTTGTTTCTGTACGGAGATACAGCACAGGGCATCATCTCTTGAATCCTACTTAAACCTTCAAAATAAGGTTTAAGCGGTATATAAATAAGACATTAGTCTGCACCGTAGGGTAAATTTCAATCCTTCTGAATTAGCAGTTTTCTTTCCATTTGACAATGACTGAAGAACATCTAGGATTAAAAATTAAAGGTAAAGGAAGGATCATGCATAAAGGATGTCATTAGGAATTATTATTGACATTATTCTATATTTAAATAGACAAGGGGTAACATCTAATTTAAATTACTTTCATATATTAGGACTTCTGAACTACTCATGGTGCTGAATATATGCATTTCAAATCTGGAGTAATTTCTTGCACGCAATGACATAAAATTGTATATATAATTGTTCTTATATATTTAAATATAAATATTTTTGTTTTAGTTTTTGTTTGTTTTATTCTGTTTTAGTAAATATTAAGGAATTGTTTACTGAAACCAATCAACAGATACAATTAAGACAGTCCCTTTTTCATTCTGTCCTTGTTAAAAGAGACCCTGAACGTAATTTTTTTCCCTGGAATGCACTGCAAACCATCCTGACAAAAAAGTCTACTTCTGCACAGAATAAGATTAGAGAGAAAATTTTAAAATTTTCTCAATGTTGTATTAAAATTTTTTTCTTAGTGAAAAAGAAATCAAACAAACAAACTCCCTCTCCATTTCAGAATTTAAATCATTTGGGTGTTTTATACATTCAGTTTTCCTGAATCGCTTTGACTAGAAAGTGCTAATGGTAAAGCAACAACAAAAACAGAGAGAAAAATCCCCAAAACAGAGCAAAAGAAAAACCCCTAGCCCAAAGAATTTATTTTGGTGGATGTACAGGAATAGCAAGCTCATTTACCAGTAAAAAAATAAATATATAAAAAAAAAATAACCCCCCTGAGCTTGTAAGCTGAGAAAGAAGAAAAAAATACCTCACTATGTTATTTATTCATAACAATGTAACCTACTCAGTCTTTCAGTGCATTTTTTTAACCAAGAAGCTGAAGCACTTCAACTTATACTTTGGGGTTTTTTGCTGGGTTTTTGTTTGGTTTGTTGGTTGGTTTTTATTTTATTTATTTTATTTTTTTCCCGTTAAAAAAATGAAGTTAAAGTTTTTTGGCCACAGGGTAAAAAATAATAGAATAAATGCTGAACCAATTTTTTTTTTATTTTTAAATACAAGAAAAAGCTTCTTGTCTGTATTGAGGCAGCTAAATCTCCCAATTTTTATTAATAATAAAGGTGTGGTGAGGATGTTTCATGCCTTCTAATTAGTTTCCTGATTAAAAATAAGTTAAAAGCTACCTAGGTGAATTAGAAACAAGGAGTGGACTGAAAAACACAATGCATAGCATTTTAACAGTTGAAAAGAAACTGTAAATGAAATTTCATGAAAAATGTACTTTATTGTCTTTCTTATCTTTCTGTGGCTTTGGATACTGCACATAGAATAATGAAATAATCTTTTGTGTTCATTGGGAGGCCTTGAATATATGCATCAAGTAAAATGGTAATTTCAAAATGGCATGCTTGTAGAAGTAATTTTTTTTTTAATTAATGAATGAATGG
Source organism: Myiotriccus ornatus (assembly GCA_036023395.1). NCBI lineage: Eukaryota > Metazoa > Chordata > Aves > Passeriformes > Tyrannidae > Myiotriccus > Myiotriccus ornatus. The sequence goes on along the minus strand of JAYRBT010000001.1, from coordinate 80,739,744 downwards.
ATATAGAATCTATCTGTACATACAATTTTCAATAACAAATTTTCAGGCTATGTAAACTGCTTTAATAAATGAAGCACTAACTACTTAAAGAATTGAAAAATGCCTGTAATTCATGGTATTAATTATATGGTTTTGCTTCAGTCTATTTCATATGTATCTGAAAAGGAAGATTTAGAATGGACTACAACTTACCAGTTCTCACTATACATATTTGAAATAAAATGCTTCTAAAATTTAACCACTTTTGAACCATGTAATAGACTAAGACAGAAAATATATTTAAATTGCATAGTGCTGAACAGGAGGAAGTCTTCTGTGGAAATATTTGGACACAGCATTGAAGATTTACAAAGGTGATATTGCTGGAGTTTGTTCAGTTGTCTTCAGATCACCACTGTCAGTCATCACTTATTCTCTAAGCTGTGTGCTACAACATCTGTTGTGGTTTTCCATGTTTGCTGTCCTCTGTAGAGAAAAATATGTTATGTATATTATGTTCTGGTTTATAGGCTCCCGTAGCTGCAAACTGGGATGTATTATGGATTCTTCCTGCAGTATAACCCACAGGGCTTCATCTTTCTCCCAAATCCATTTTATGTAACTAGTTTTGTTACTTCCACAGAGCTAACACTTTTTCTCATTAGACCAAAGCATGAAGCCCTTTATGGTTACAAACTGTTGATTTCTATATCTGACGTGCATTGGTTCTCTACTTTTATCAGCTTTGAAATTGCTTCTTTACTTCATCAATTCAGAGAGCTTTTTCAGTGCCTTTGTGCTTCATAGGTTCTCTGACAATGACTGTGAATAAAAATATGCCCTTGGACAGACTCCCAACCATTCTTAAAGCTAAGTAGTAGTGAAAGAAGGAAAGGAATATGATAGTATCAGCAAATATAGCACTAAAATACTTTTTGCGTAAGCTAAACTCAATTGAGTGTCAACCTTTTAAAAATGTATAAGTTCACCCAAGTCGACCCACTGTCAATATCATTCAGAAGAGACAAATAGACTTCTGGAGTAGGTATATATTTCCCTTGAAGATCCTCAGAATTTTCATGTTGCCTGTCTATTTTTGTTGTCCTTTTCTGTTTTAGTTATCAAACCTCGAAAGTAATACTGGATCATTCCTTTCACCTGCACTCCTCACTGTACCACATCATCAAATCTCTTAAGTTTTGATTTGAAAAGAAATCACTATAAATACTTCATATCCCTATATAAATTAGAATTCAAGTATTAAAAATAGAGTAGGATAAATACTTTAGGCAGCACATCTCTGAAATAATATATATCCACCCATTCTTTACTGGTATTGATTGCAAGCCACAGAAGAAACTGGGAATGCTAGGTAGTATATCTATATATTATCTCATTCCACAGGTATCGTAAGTAAAATAAGCAAGAGAAGAGATAGCAGAATATTATTAAACCATTAACACTCTTTTAGAATCAGCAAATCAAATTATAAAGCTCTTTTTTCTTTAAACCACAATAGAGCTGAGCAGTGACTGTTTTATAGGATTTATATTAAAATTATGTATGAATTAATTTGATAATGTTAAAAGTGAAAGGCATTAACATGAAGTAACTATATGTGATACTGAAAGTCATAAAATTTAGTCAACATTTTTCACTGCCCCTAAGTCTCTGTAATAAATAAAAAAGGACAGTGACTATGACCTCGAAGGCCAACTGTGATGGTATAAACTGTGCCTAAGCAGGTAAATTCTCTTACCCTTAGACACAGGCAGTGGTATAAAAATTACTCAGTTTCAATTATTCAATCTTGAATCATGTCTGGATATGGTTTCTGAACATTCTCCTTGGCTAAGTCAGACTAGGTCAGGAACCATGCCAGCTGTTTAACAGTGTAGAGTATTGCATGCCAGTACTTGCAAAGGTAATCAATCTGTCTGCTGAACAAGAAAGAAATTAAAGGAAATAACTGAACTTCAGCATTTCAGTAAAACCATCTAAAATTAGGAAGGTTGAACTCTAAGTAATTAGTTGTACATAATATACATTGATATTAATCTTTTTGTTTTTGTATTTGTGCATGTGCATGCAGATAATTGTCTGTGCCAAATATTGTATAATAGAGTAACTCGATTCACACAATGAAAAAACTTTTTTATTTGAGTGTGGTCTTTGACTAATTAGACTACAATGAATTCAAAATATAACACTGCACAATATGAATAAATCTGTGATCTTTATTTCTCATTAAATGTGAAAATGTGAAACTTTCTTTCTGCTCACCAGTAGCTACTAGAAATTATTTAGCTACACACTTTTAAGAAATGCTTACTCTGCATCCTCTTACAGTAATTTATTTTTTACAGTAAATATCTCTTTGTGAAGCTATCCAAAGAAAAATGTCAAGGTCCTAAAAGCTTTAGTATTTGCTTGATTCCTGATTATAATATGTGTCATTCTTTTTATCTTATTGAGCTTTGTGATTGATTTTCTCTTCTTTTGTCTGCTTTTAATGCTGCTAGACTTCTACTGTGTGAAGTTTTATAGCAAATGTTGGAAATAAGTACCAAGTAAACCTTCATCATAAGTTCAGCAAAAATCTTACATGAGATACTCCAGCAGAATTATAAGTTGTATATCAAAGCCACTATCAATGCCTCCACAGGCTCTGTAATTTCAGGATAACCTAAGATATTGAACTATTTGGGGGAGAGGGAGGTGGAAGAAAAATACTTCTCAAGAGATTTGTCATATTTCCTTTATATAGTCAATCAAAACAACTTACGTTCCTGTTGTAATAACTTAAGTATCTGTAAAGTTTGTATTACAGCCATTTTAACTTAAGTATCTACAAAGTTTGTATTACAGCCATTTTAATTTCATTTTAATTAAGAATAATTATAATTTTTTTACACTGTAGTTGGAAGGAAAGTTTTATTCTGCCAAGTTCTGAGTATCATTATTTTCTCTGAGTAATAAATGAATTAGCTATAAATTAGTTATGCTCAGAGCACATACATGCATAGAAGATGAAGAGCTCACTAAGTCATATGACTTTAAGCAATTTTCGCATCTTGTTGCTTCCCCTGCCAGATTGTATTATGAGCAGAGTTTAAAGTAAGAGCAACTGGATTTAAATTATCTGAAAGGTTTTGATGACTGCATGACAACCAACAACTCATTTTAATTCACCAGTCATAGATTTTTTTTAATATTTTTTCGGCTTTTTGAGTTTTAATTAACAATGACAATGAGGATTATTTTTACAGTTTTTCCACCTCTGTTTTGAGAGCACTCATTTTGAACTATCTCAGAGCAGTAAGGTACAGTGTACAACCTATGTTAGGAATACTAGCACAGACAAATTAATGGAAAATTAATCCAGTGAACATTTCCTATGAATACTCATCTAGGGAGAAAAATGCTCATTTATTCATTTATGTATATTTAAAACAGCTGCAGAAACTATATTAGCTCTCCATATATTAAATCTAATTCTTTCTGAAGGTTCTCATCTCCAAGTCAGATTGTGTTTTGCTATAGGTAAATCTGCGTTTCACTATGGAACTACTTTCCTGTTTTAATACTTCTGGGTTTTATTTGAATGGTTTTTGGCTGCCATGTGCTACATTTTATCTCCCCTATAGATAATTAAAAGTGGGTCAAAACTTTAACAGGAAAAAAAGAAGAGTAATTACTATGATATTTTAGTTTCTCATAAACTCCTGGGGTTTTTTTTTGTGTGTACCTGTTGGCTTGAAATGTATGGACAGTACAGAAAATAAATAAATATGTATATTATAAACCCCTGCTAACAACTTGCAAAATGCTGTCTGGTGATTTAAGATATTAAAAACACTTCAAGGATCAGCACAAATGCTGTGAGATGTTGAAAATAAATTCTTCTATAGTGATGAAGAGAATTTCTGCAACTGTTCAGTGCTCCTCTGAGATGCATTTAAATTTTTTTTTTTTTTGTGGTTGGATATAAATTTAATCCTTAAGTAAATTACACAAAATGTACCTTCTGATATTCTTGAACACAATGTTAAGAAATTTTCCTGGCAATAGTTGTTGAATTTTGCTGTTTTCTAAAACAACATTATTGAGTTTATTCTGAACAAATGAGACAAATTAATACCATATGGAGGGATGAAAAAAAATAAAGCTTTTATATTAGTTTAATATTGACCACTTCTTTGAATGATAAAATGAAGATCTGTGATGTGGACTAGTTCTGGGTCAAATGGAGCAGAATGACACATAAAAGCCTGTCCTAGTTAGAGCAGCTGGGACCAATTCATCACTGTGTGGGTGTAACCCAAACTGTGTATTCTATACCCTCTGTGTCATTTCCCGAAACCTGTTAACAATAGACCACTGGCAGCAGCTGCCCAGAGCACACCTGACCCCTCAGGCTATAAGCTGGGTGTTAAGAAGCCTATGAGATAGGAGGATGTTCCTGTCCTCACACCCACAAGTCACAATCACCCACTGTGGAACTCCCCGCCCTGGGGGAGGTGCTGGACATTCCCACCCGAGCCTGAGTGTGTATAATCTTGGGGTCGTGGGACTTCTGATAGTACTCGTGGGATCCAGAGGAGGACCAGAATCTTGGCTAGACTGTGACCATCACTTGCACCAACAGGTTTATTCTCTCCTTTTACTTTTGGGTTCAGGGAACCCACGTGGGTCTCAGCACAGGCGTCGACAAACACCGTTCTGTTTGTGCCCCAGGGTGCTGGCTTATACATCCAGGATTTTGTGGGTTAAAACCAACTGTTCGTTTGTATAATTGTATTTATTGTATTACTTTTATTAAATTGTAGTTATGGTTTATAATCTCTTTTGAGTTGGATTAATTTCTCCTGCCGGTTTACCTTTAAACCAGCGCAAAGGTCTAGGAGCAAAGTTCCTCGGTGCTAGGGAGTGTACATATTCCTCCAGCATAAGAACCAACAGCACTGTTTCCCAAAGGCATATTTATTTTGCTAACGTATACTTTCAGGTCACTGTAAGAAACATTGTGGAGGTAGGGGAGCATTACACGGCATTCTGTCTCCTTATTGCCATTCTTGCCAGAGGAAATGCTAAAAAGGCAGTGTCCACTATAAAAGGTGGGGGATTCGCCTCACCTAAATTTTTCTGAAATTCAAATTGGTTGTCTTGTTATTCAAATCAGTGGAGGCTTCGAGGGAAGGACTGTGGCATCTTCCAAAGTCTCAGCATCTGAATTGCCTGTACTGGTAGTGTGGTGGAGCACAGCATGGATCTAAACTTACCCGTGTACAAGGTTTCTTTATAATGAAAACTGGAGTATATTGGTTGAGGACAAACATCAGGGAAGGAGTTGTATGCCCTTGGGGGTCAGCCTAAATGAGAGTACAACCTAACACACACCCAGCCCTGTGAATCTGGAGATGTTTAGAGGTGCAATATCACAGACACAGCTTCTCATGCTTGCTTTAGGCTTATTTTAGGATCAGCATTGGGTAATGAGATTGTCTGTGCAGCAGAGGTTTCCACCTTCTCCAAAGCAATGCAATGTAATCTTAAACTGAAGCCAAGTTGTGTTGCTTTTATTTTTTTCCATGCAAAGTTCAACCTAATATAGCAACAGAATTTTCTGGATTTTAGTCCACAAAACTTTCTCCTAAAATTCACTTAGTATCATAAAAGTCACAAAGTCACATGATTTAAACTCCTTCTCATCTTGTGGTTCCTGTATTTTTACTAAGTGTGAAATTCGGACAGTCCTAAATTGCAATATGCATATCAAACAAACAAAACTTTTTGTTTGTTTTTGTGGGTTTTGTTTGTTGTAAATTTTTAAAATGTAGTTTAGTCTTGATTTGCAGCTCAGAATACTTCAGTTATGGGAAAAACAGGGAGACTATCTTTGATTTCTTGAATTGTATCTAACAATTACAAACTCACAAGAAGTTTTGTTTCAGATAATCACAGGACTGACTTCATTGATCTTTCTAATTAACTGGAAATTGAACTTCAGTGATGCTTTCTTCAAAAAGTTTAACTTAAAAATGAATATATATAAAATTCTCAGTGTAAGAGTCAAGGTAAATGCAAGCTGTTTTTTATGTCACTCTAGGTTGACTTTATTAATTAAACTTGTTATCTTATTAACACTTAAGACAGATTTTCCTGAAAGCATAATGAAAGTATTCTTGTTAAAGCTCACAGATGTTCTGTTAAAAGTGATGCATTCTTGCTCACTGTTAATGAAGTTCTCTGCAGTTATTACATTTGTGCAATTTGAATGAGATGGTAAAGTAACACTAATCATATCTGGTTATTAAAGTTTACCTAACTACAACAAGAGATTTATTTTGGTGACTAGGGAATACATTTAGTTTCTTCAGTGGTGAAAATATTTTTTTAACTTCTATATCAGCTCTCTGATGTAATCCATGACACACTCCAGATGGAATAATTTGTATAATTATATGTTATTTCATTACTTTTAATATATTTTTTCCTTTTTGCAAGCTTTCATTATTTAGTTACCAGATAGCTCATGCAGACAGACAGTTGTCTCATCACAGGAGGCAGAAAGGCAGTATTTTGTACAAATCATTATGCAGAGTTCCTTTACTAGAAAAGAAGCTGTATTCATGTCCTTGATAAATAATTAAATAATAATTAATTTTTCAGCCCACCGTCTGATACTCAGCAACAGCTGAAAAGCATATTTACTATTCAAGTGGAAGTGTCAGTTTGCCCATAACTTGTCATGTTTCAGCCTCAGCTACTGAGAAGACGATGCAAGTTCAGTGTCTTTTTCTTTCCATTACTTTGCATGTTGTGAAAGAAAAGCATGTCTGATGCCATGGAAGAAAACTTCCAGTCTAGAACTTGAAGGAAATATGTGCTTACTCTCATCTTCCTGCTCTGTACATGAACAGCCCAATCTCAGAGCCTGGCAGAATACACTCTACAATATTCTAGGCTACTGGGGGGCCTTGAAAGCTAGGACCTTTAAGGAACTAAGAGCTTATTATACAATAACTAAAATTATACCCATCAATCTGGTCAATGCTCTGGAATATCAGAGATCATCAATATAGGCTGATAATCTTGTACATGTGAGACAGGCAGTTTTGAGAACTTTACAAATGCCTGTGTCTATGTCTGTCAGCCCTAGTTACACAGTGATAGAGTTCATGCAGCTGAGATGAAGGTATAGTGAATTCTGGACCTGACTAAGGCTAGTTGCATATTTTTGCCAAGCTAATAATAAACATATTGTAAAAGACCATATTCTGCAATTTTATTATGTGTGTCTGGGAGGAAAATATGTTGACATTCAGGTGGTTGCTCTTACACATTAACTTTAAGCCTGAAGAGCATAATGAAAATGATAAGTAGTGAATTGTGCCCTGAATGTGCAAGCAAAAAAAAAATAAATTAGAAACTATATTAATATAATTAATTTGATATCTTCATCTATACCTATATTCATATGATGCACGATCTACATATCTCTTACTAGGAAAAACAATAAGATCCCCAACCATCTAATCATATAAGAAAGAAATAACATTTTATGTTTTGAGAGAAGTGGATCCTTTGAAATTGTCCTACAAATTAATGCATTAACCTGGTAAATTAACACTAGATAACAATATCTTCTGTGCAGAAGGTAACTAGCAAACTTGAAACTAACATCTTTGCCTGCATACCTGAATCTTAGAACTGATAGAAAAATACTGGAGTGATGGGAAAAGAGTAGCAATCTACTCTACTTTTGTTAATCTGGCTGTGAAGGAAAAAATATTTCCTGTTCCAGCTGTTCAATCTACTAGGAACTATAACTGGAAAACTACCCAGAACTCGTAGAAATCTGCAGTCCTTCACTAAATGTAAGGTGTATTAATCTGAGCATGAACACTGATCTGGAAGGGCTTTTTAGTCAGTTTAGTTTCAGGGGTGCTCTAAACTGTTAGCCATCAGAAGGCAATGGAGAGTAGCTAGAGCTGGTTGGAGCATCTGAGCATACATCTACCTTAAATGGAAGGCTGACCCTGATCTAGTAGTCATTATGCTTTGGATCAATCCCAGAGGGCTAAAGTGTGGATTTTATGCTAGTCTAAGTTAAATGAAAAATATGTGAAGAAGATACAATAAACAGGTTCAAATTACAATGTCACATTTTTTTATTATGCATTAATTGCAAACAAAAGGCAAATGAAATTCCTTTCCTATTCTTTCATAGCTCATGTATTTATGATAACCAATATTAATTTTTTTGTGTGAAAAAATCTTGGTTGGTGTGACATACCCTTTCCTGATTTGATTCACATATTGGAAGTGAACCAGTTTGGACATCTGAGTACTTGAACCAATCTTTATGGAAATGTAGATAGTACAACACCCAATTTGTTCCAGTGATACTTTGTAAATTTTATCAAACTACTTTGTTCTAAAGCCTTCAGCAATGTGAATCAATATTTGAGCAATGGAATATATGAAGATATATCAGTTAAAGATCTGCCCCCACTATTTCTTCTGACAAAGATAATCATATTGCTCTTCATTTACCATGTCCTTCCTGCCTCCACCTCCTTTGAGTTGGACTGCAGCTACGGAGTGAATAATAAGACATAAGCATATTGTTTATTTAAATAGATCTGTGTAGTTAAGTACATGACCTGTGATCTAGAGCTGAGAAAAAAAGAATTAAGCACTGATGTCTAAGTGCTCTGTGAGATAAATCAGCCATCACTCCAGGACTCTGCCAACAGATACTTCTATTTGTACTTATCACTTCAGTTTGTTTGAGTATTGTGTTAATAGTTTAGATTAGGTTCTGATGTCTGTGGACTGTTAGTATTTTCACAAAATGAGAAATGGTGAAGTTAGGCACTCTCTGTTATGTAGGTGCAGTTTTCACTTAAAGCAATGAGGTGCTTCTCACGGTAATGGATACACACTAAGGATCTGATTCTCCTGTCACTTATAACAGGTTTCACAGCAAGGTAAATTCCCTATCTTCAGGAGATTTCCTAATGTTACTGTTACAATTCAGTCCTTCTGGTGCTTCTAAACAAGTATGTTTACACAAAACACATTCTCACAGATCTCATCAGGGATCTTCATGTGTAAAGATACTTGAAAGCAAAAATCCTTTGCTGAATCAGTCTTTGAGAAGCAAATATTTTTTTTTTTTTTTTTTTTTTGCATTGAATGTGTTTATGGCAGTGGGGTCAGAAGCTGGAAATGTGCTATATACTTAATTGTAACAGATTTTGCTTTTTTTGTAGACAGGAAACTCACAGCTGCTTAGAGTCCTTCATGATTTTCAGTCTTCTATTGGTAACTGTAGAGTTTCTTAACTATTTGCCTTTTAGAGTATTTTCATGTGTGAATACAGATGTAAAAAGTAAGCTATGGTGTATTAAGAAACTGTATTTTATTATCTGTGTTCCACATATTGTCTTCTATCATTTCAATAAGGGAAATGTTGTGATACAAATTATCTAAGAAGACTATGTCAGCATGCTGCCATGTAAATTTAATAAATTGTAATAATTAAAAAATAAACGTGAAAAGTATTTTAGAAATAATAGAACAGGTTTGTTTTTGTTGGAAAACTTTCAAGTCAAAATATAGAAGTGGATTCCACCTTTTAAAATAGAGTGGCTTGTAGCACTTTGCAAGTATCTTACTAACTCAAAAACATAGTTGTAATTTTATTTTTATTATTAATTTAAGAGTGTGGTGGTTTGATTTGTTTTATCTGTTTTACATGGGTTTTTTGATTTGGGGATTTTTTTTTTGGTTTTGTGGGTTTTTTATTTTGGTTTTTTTGTTTATTTGTTTCAGTTTTGTGATTTTTTTTTTTTTTTTTTTGCTGTTTCTTTTGCTATCTGTAATTAGAAAAAAATATTTTCATATTATGTCAGTTCTGGAAATTTCCACTGTAATTGTGTAAAAAAAGTGTCTCTTTGTGATGATTTGTACAATGGAGCTACTCCTCATTTTGAACACCTTGCACCAGGAGATAAGGTAAAACTAACCACGTAATCTTGTTGATTTTACAGACTCTTGCTCTAAATTTAAAATATGTATTTGTGCATTTAACTCAGCAGTACCTATACAGTGGCATGTGCCTGACAGTAGTGCTTATTTATTGATGACAGTTTGGCTGTTCATAAACACTGTCTGAAGGCTTAAAGTTGGTAACCACCAAGCCTTTGATCCTTTCCAACCTAAGTAATGCTGAATCTGCAATGTACTCTCCTGGTCCTTGACCTCCTAGCTAGCTGAACAGTGCATGTGGTTTCACTCCCTCCTGAAAATATGTCTGACGCATCCAACCTAGCAGGTCTCTGACATACCATAGCCCATACTATGCCTGAGCACTGTGTGGAAGACTGTTGCTTTCCAGTGGCTAACACCTTGCCTAACCTTGTGCCAATGTGCGTGGATAGGTGCATGTCCAGGCCACTGCTACAGACTTGCCACTGCTGGTTTTTGGGGTTTTTTTTGGTACAGATGTAACCTCTGCTGCCGAGGCCATGTGATGACAGATAGAACAATGTGACGAATGGGAGACAACGCTGCATGTACAGTAAAAATCTGAAATACCAAATACATATGTGAAGAACAAGTAAATCCAGAAACACAGGAGAAACAACGGCACTGCAAAGTAGATAAAGAGATTAATCTAAAAGGAATTACAGCCAGCTTGGTGTAAGCGAGTGGACTCAATTAGTGCATAAATAGTGGACTGTAAACTATTAAGATCCTGATTAGGGGAAAAGAGTGGCATAGTTACCTAGTTTATCTTGACAGAGAGAACAGAACAGCTGTTCACTCATCCTTGGAAATGAAAAGAAAAATTATATATTTTTATAAAGATTCTCTATGGTATTTAACTGAAATTTCAAGTCTAGATTAATGGCATTAAAAATGGCTATCTAACTCTTAACAGGAACCAATAACATTGAAACAAACAAGTATAAACCCTTCCATATTGAACTTTCCTAAAAAAATTATTTTGCCATTTAATTTTTAAATCTAACATTGTCTCTCATACATGTGTACAGAATATAAAAACTTAAAAATATAAGAGTAAAGCCAACATTAAAATGTTGGAAGTATCTTTTTCTTCTTTTATTGAATACCAAAAAGAGTTCCTTAGGTAACTTTTATCCAGCAATCAGAGAGGGGCTTCTACCATCAAATTCTTTTAGAGCTTTACTTTGGCACATCACATTAATTTAATTTCTCAATTCCTAACTGACTGTCCACTACAAAATAAAGATAAATGTTCCTGAAAGAGAGTGTGGCAGAAAGAAATGGAAGAGACATGAATATCTGGACTTTCCTTTACCCAATTAATTCTCACTGGGTTCCTGTGACTGCATGAATTAAATCTGTGAAATTAGGTAAATATTTTCCTTCTTTTATGTTTTTTATGCTTATGCATAAACATAAAGAGAGATACATATAGATACACAGGTGCCTTTGAAGAAGAGAATTGGAAAACCTTAAAGACACTAATTTCTTTTACAGTTACATACCTACATTTGTTTCATTTCCACTTCTTGTCAGTAAACATGAAAGACATTCAGCTGCAGCACAATAACTGGAGAGAAAAACAGGTCTGACCTTTAAAGAGCAATGCATGAGTTCTTGATAATTACAATTAAATACAGGCAAACCCATGTTAATATTAACTGTCTAGCTGGGAGGTGACACCACTGATGGTCTGCAGAACCCTTGGTGTCATCCTGAGGAGGACTGGCTGCAATTGTGTGGTCTTGGACAGCTTCTGTAACACACTGCTAAACCATATCACCAAAATCAATGGATCATTTAAGGACTTGCCAAATGTTTGTCCTTATGCAGGCAGTTGCTGTAACTGCTATGGAGGTATCATGTGCTTATAACCAAAACTGAGCAGGGAATATTGTTGATAAGAAAAACTATTTATTTGTGCCAAGGATAAAGATTCAGCACGTATTAAGATGAAACTCTCTTACCTCATCCACAGTAGCACATATGTACACAAAATATCAGACATTGACAGGACTGATAAATCAGACTGGGTGTCTTGATTTTGGGGGTGATTATACAATCACTGGCACTCCTCCAAATATGTGTGCATAAAATAGATAAGTGGGTTGCACCTTCTCTGGTCATGATGTTTTTACATTTATATAATTTTTTATTATACTATACTTTTATACACATTAAAACTATGTTTAAATGCTACTATTTTCTTGTATAAGGTGCTGGATCATCTACGGATTGGGATTTTACAAAGGACAACTTCATCAAAAAACATCTAAATTTGCCATGAGATGGCTGTAAATTTGTCTAAACTCTCCTGTAACTGGCCACAATATAGTTGTAATTCATATTATAATCAGTGTCAGAGTATTTTCATAGACAACACTGAAATTATAGTCTGCGTGGTTCTTCTGTCTTGACTGATTAAATAGAACAAATAACATGAAAACAGATAAATGCAGCTAGTATACTTATTGTCTAGCAGTATTAGCATATTTCTATTAAATTTTCTCTTATAGGGTCTCAAAAATAATAATTAAAGTACTTGTAAGTTTTATGTGATTTTGTTTTACAACTCCCTATTTCCTTACTAGTATGAATCCTATTGAAACAGCCTGACATTTAGCAGAATCAGGTCATAGAAAGGTAAAGTTGGGAAAATTTCCAAATTTGACCTTCTTTTTCTGATCTATAAATCTATAGTAATAGATTCAATTTTTTAAGGCAAAAAACCCTTTGAAGTAATTACAGAGGCTATTTTGGAATGCCATAATTTTAATTCCAATACAGAGTGGAAGAATATTTCAGAGATATTATAAATCTCTATGGAAAATAAATTCAAGGATGTTTTGTACAGAGCTAGAGTACAAATGAAATAGTTTTCAAGTAATTTTACTCTCTACATATACGAAGCCTACTCATGCCATTAATGTATTTTTTTTAGATTTAGTTTTCTTTTTTTTTTACTGATTTCATTCTTCAATTGCTACTAATCTATTTCAAATATGAGAACCATCTCTCTGCATTTTGTTGCTCTTCCAACTCTGCAGGTTACTTTCTTTCAGTGAAGTAATTAGTAATGTTGAGTCTTTTTAAACCTACCTATGTATTAGATGTAGAAGTGAGATGAAGGCAAATGTTACTGCTTATGAACATCTTTCCAGGCCAGAAGTTTGAAACTTCAGCATTGTTCCAGTAGCCCTTACTTGTTTAAATAAACGAAGGATTATTTTCACTCAAAAGTAAGAGGTTGTTTAGAGGGTAAGATAGACAGAAAAAGTTGGAAGTCTAAGCTGAGCAGCACCACCTGATGCTGCACCTCCTGAAGAATGGGGTAACAATGTCATGAACATGGATCCTTTCTTAGTGGTATTCAAAAGCTGGTGTAGCAAAATGATTAACTGCCATAGTAGATGTGTGTGAGTAGGTGCACACACAAAGGTCTCTGTAGGAAAACGGATACAGAAGACTTGATCCCAGTGAACACTGAAGACACTTGTCTGTATTTCCAGATGTGTCTTATTTATTGTTCTCACTATGAAATAGCCTAGGATTCCATGGCCAGCATGTTAGTTTCTAAAATATACTTGCAAAGTTTCTGGCCAGTGTGATTTAAAATGGCTGTTAAGCTATATATGGTGCAGAAAATTGGATTCATAATGGAACCATATAGAGATTTGCTGCTTTTTGGAAATGCCAGACATGATTATATGTAATGAAGTGCAGGTGATGCTAAAATAATGGATTATTTAAGGTGAAAGGCAGCAGAAACTTCTCAAAAGCATAGACAAATGCTGACAGGACTTTAGGCTTCTCCTTAGTTACTTCATATTATTAGATCCATTCCTAATAAAAGGTATCATTCATATAACCTGAGGCCTGTGATTTCACAGTGGAGACCAAAAGGATATCACTTTCATAGTCTCCGACCATACCTCATGGTTAGTTAGTGGCAGCTAATTCTATTATTTCATTAGAGTATGTTTCCACTGGAATTCTTGAGATATTTTTCTGCATTCATGAAAATAGCATCACTTTGCTACCAATTAAAAAAAAAAGAAAACAATTTCTTCTTACATACACGCAGTCTTTTACACAAAACTCCTCTCAGACATAATTAAAATATTACATATCTAAAGGCTTCCTCTTCTTTGCCACCTCACCATCTTCCAATAATAATGGAACAAAGTTAGGTTGCGTAAAATGAAAATACTTGTTTTCTTGTTCCTGTTTTCCCTGAGACTCTTTTCTTTTTTTAATTAATTCTACATGTGTAACATTAGTGTTCACCTTTCCCTTAACTTCATATATAATGAACTATTCAATTTATGAGGATTTTTTCTTTCAGGAGAAGTTCTTCTATAGAAATTAAAGAAATAGCCAGTTTTAATCTTCCTTAGATGCAATCGTTATGCAAACTTATTTAAGAATTTATTTATTTTATGGTATTTATTAAAGAACATCTCAAAATGAAATAAAATGAAGTTAAACAAAGCACTCATCAAAACCTTTTGAAATAAGGGCTCACTCTGAAACATTGCCTGTCTGTGTCTTCTTTTATATAGTGAATTTTATCTGAATTTGAGTTTCTGATTTTAAAATACAGATATCACTTCTTGGACTCAGAACATTATTTTTAATTGACTTCTTTAGACATGACACACCCTGTGCAGTCGAACAAGCTGGTCTTCCAAAATGTTACATGGCTTTTTCGCTTTAATTCAAAAGTATTTTTTTTTAATTCAAGGTAAATTACTGTAATTCAAAAGGCAGTTTTAATAGGAAATCATCTGATGAAATCTACCAGAAAGATAATGGTGCTTTTTCAACTGATCATTTCATAAAACACTGATGCATAGTTTTGGGTTATTAAAGATCATACAAAAACCCGCAGCTATTAGGACTCATGCAAGAGACTGACTGGTCTTAGTGTCTGTGTTTGATGTGTCCACTGAAAACATTTAAAGAATTCAAACAGAGGGCAAATAGACATGTAAAATTCCATCTAGAAATACACAGTAAAGGTTTCCTGAGAGTAAGTATTGCATTCACAATGAATCACTTATGCATTTATACTTCTCTGTTGTCATCCAGAGTCTGAGAGTTCCACACTCATGAAAAAGGATATTGTTATGTGTGTAGTAAACAGTGTTTGAATATTTCATTTGGTTACCTTTTTGGTCTTTTGTTGTCAGATGTTGTGAGCAAATATTCTTTATTCAACCTCTTGAATATTTGATGATTTTATATTCTTCTTTTATATCCCATCTTTGATCATCCTTGTCACAATTCTTTCTACCTTTTTTCTAAGATACACTGTTAGAAAGGAGGTGATCAGAAGTACAACTGGTATCCAAGACAGAAGCTAAGTATAGCACAGATAACAGCAGTTTGCTGATATTTTTGTTTTATTTCTGGATTTTTTTCCTTTTCTAACCATTTCTACCATCTTTTTCTCCTTTTAACTGTTTTAAGCATTCTGCTAACATTTAGAAATTCCACAGTACTCCAGTACTTTTTTTCCTGAGAAGTGCTAAGTAATTTAGAGATCCCTAAGAATTTTCACAACTTAGTCTTGATTACAAATATTTGATTTAGGATTGCTTTTCATTCCTACATTTCCTCCAGACTAAGATGAGGAATGCACTGATATAACTTAAAGTTATAGAATCATAGAATTAACTGGGTTGGAAGAGACCTCCGAGATCATCAAGTCCAACCCTTGATCCAACCCCACTGTG
>JAYRBT010000001.1:80701190-80723886 GCA_036023395.1 Myiotriccus ornatus | reverse complement strand
GCTCCAGCACCTCAATGTCTTTCCTGAACTGAGGGACCCAGAACTGGACACAGCACTCCAGGTGTGGCCTCACCAGCACTGAGTGCAGGGGAAGAATCACTTCCCTCGTCCTGATGGCCACACTGGTCCTGATACATGCCAGGATGCCATTGGCCTTCTTGGTCACCTGGGCACACTGCTGGCTCATGTTCAGCTTCCTGTCAATCAGCACCCCCAGATCCCTTTATGCAGGATCCCAGAGGGTCACATCTCTTTGTTGGCTCAATCTATTTAGTAAATGTCTTCTGTTAAATTTTAATAACATTTTAATTGAATTTGTTTAACTTTTTATGGATTTTAAATCAGGCTATGTTTTGATAATAAACTATAATATTATTCATATTTGTATATTTTTTCATCCATATTTGCCTAAAATAATCTTCACACTCTGAGCTAAATTTACGGGCAGAGCAGCTGTGAGATATACTAAATACATACTAGTGCAAGGCCAAATCCTGTATTAGAATTTTAAAGTGAAAAATATATTTGTGTGCATACATATATGTATACATATATATACACATATGTCATAGATAAATTAAATGAATTGTGGTTGTGTTTCCACAGTTTGCAGTTATGTCTGTGTTAATTTCTGAGGATAAAGTTATCTATAAGCAAGAATAAGATGCATAGGAGAAATGGCAGGCTGACTAAACAGGTAGAATTTACTTCAGTTTGAATTATTTGTTAAAGTTCTAACATTTGATTCGTAGTAGTATACAACCAAATTGATTGCTTTTTATCAAAAACAGGGCCTGAAGGTCAGACTAGGAGCTTATAATAAAAAATCATATTCTGCTATGTCTGATACCTACAGTAGTGTCCACAGATGCCTTGAAATGATCACTGTGAGAGCTATTATTTAGCACAGCAAAAGGATCATACATTTGTTACTGACCAGTTCTATTTATTTTCTCAATATAATTTATAATAGACTAAATTCTAAATGAGTATGAAATGCAGAAAGCAATACATAAGAAGAGGATATGAGGTGTGCACAGAGGATATGAGGCATGTGCAGTCTGTTATTTGTGTTTCAGGTCAATAAATTATTGCATTACAATTTAAAAATTAAAGCAATATATAAAGACAGGATGTTTTCTAACTCCACATGTGACTATGTCAACAGATACTTTTAAAATTCAAAGATACACCACACAGTTTTAGCCAGCTACATGATCAAGTATTTGTCCTGGATATTAAGTCAGAGTCACACATCTGAAGACTGCGTTGTCTAAGGTGATATTTTTAACTGATGGAGAAAACCAGATTTTTTTATTCAAGTCCTTGGAAAGATTTATAATGATGATTGGATATACTTTAATAAAACAACTTGTGTTAAGATCCTGGAATGTTTAACAAAATCAGGTTGAAGTTACTATATGAAAATTATATTAAAAAAGGAAAATTGCCAATAAGTAATCTAGATGAAAGTAATAATTTATTTTCATTTTTAACTTCTTTTTAATATTTTTTCTATCAAGATACACTGTTTGAAGTCCAAAGCAGATGCCATATTTTAAGATTTTAAAATTACAAAGTTCAGTAGATCTCTAATAAAATTCCTCCAAGAATTGTTTTCACTGAAACTAAAATTTATTCTTAAATTCTTAGTTGGGGAGCTAAACTTTTAAGAAACGAAATTCTTTACTTAAAACTCGTACATCATAGCCTTTACTTAAATAAATGGCCCTCTATGGAAAGTATATGAGGTGTACAGAGGATAACAAGATAGATCATGACCATATTTTATTTGTCCCAGGAGGTAAATGGCGTGACATAGTCTGCAGTCATATGGTCAAAATGGCTTCAGAAGAGGCTGCCCTGAGTCATGTCTGGATATTTTCTAAGTATTACTGTGTTGTAGTCTAAAATTCTGCAAGGAATCCTGTTGACATTTTAAATATTATGTGTGGATGTGATGCTATTGATTAGTTCAATTCACCAGTGTAGGTATAGCTGCAACAGCTTCATGAGTTGTCAGTAAATCAGTGTTACAATTAAAAATATACATCTGACAAGAAAAGTAAGAAAATCATGTCTCACTGAAAGGTCCCGGAGTTTTGTTGTGGGCTTCACTTTTGTCAGAATTTGCCCTAACTGGAGATTAAGATATACTAATTTTATATATATTTTATGTCTGTATATATCTCTATATTTTGCATTTATATATAGATACAATGTATTTTCTCAAAAACATTTCATTTGGGGGAAACAGTAGAGGGGGGATTCATAACCTCTGATTAAAGTAAAGATGTGCACATTCTCATCTCCCCTTTTAGGGGAGCATGAGGTCTGGCCAGTTTACAAAATATAACTTTTGCAAACATCTGATCACAAGATGAGAGAAATTACAAGGCCACGCAAGAACAGAGACAGCCAGAACTGCACCTTGAATTTTGAGTGAAATGTGCCTTAAAATGCATGAATAAATGTGACTACAAAAGTATTAAACATTTAGGTATTTTCTTAAAAGGGATTATTCAGTTCTTATTTTTACTCAGGAAAGAAGAAAATAGCATTTGCTTATACTTAAGCAGGTGTTTAACTTAAGTGTATACCAAATGTTTATTAACACTAAGGTATCCATTATTCTGGGCAATAGGATTAATTTAGAAATATTCTTCAGCACCTTTCAATTTTAAAATATTTGATAAAAGCAAGGTGGGGTAACTTGAGTTGGTGCATTGATACTACGTTGAGTTTGAATTGCAGGAAAAAAATAATGAATTAGTTGAAAATTTCCTCTACTTGTCACCTTTGATGGCAGGTATGAGGGACTTGGTTTAAACTGAGATCACCTTGCAGCTCTTACATAGGATGCATTGTGTAGCTTCACAGCCAGACGACGCCAAAGCCACACACCCTGACATGCTGATAACAGCCTTTCAAATGGACACACGCACTGACAAACACACACACAAAGAGAGCTAAAAAGCCTCTCCCCCACCACTCTGACACAGACTCATTTTGCTAAAAACAGACCTTGACTGGCAGTCACTTTAGTCAACAATTTTAACATGAGGATGTAAAAATATAAAAAATATGTTAACAGGTGTATGACTTCCTCCTATGCAACAGTACAGAATTAACTACATATTGCACCTTCAACTGAGGTGTCTATTTCAGTTGGTCTACCTCCTACAAGGACACATTTTAACCAGTTTAGATTTTTCCCCTTTCCATTCACGATTCCTGATACTAAAGTGGAAGCTGGGTCATGTTAAAATTACTCTCATTGCTTAAGCCTTCCCATAATTGTAATGTTGCGAGTCCAGGTTTTCCAATTGCTTTCACAAACTGGTGAGGATTGCTGCCTGTAGGGCTTAATGTATTTTGGTTGTAACACAAAGGCAGGTATAATATTGCCAGAATCTCTGCAACACATCACTGAGAAAGAATTCAGGCTGAAAGGAAGAAGACTGAGATAAAAGGGAGGAATTTTGGTGACCTGCTCCACCAAAAACCTTCAATTTTTTTACTTGTTACCTATGGAGATGAAACACAGAACCAGAGAGGAAATCAGAAAGCCAACTTTTGCATATGATTCTACAAATGTTGATCTAAGAGTATATACAGCCACAGAATTATACAAAAGCCTTTCTTCAGTGACACGGTGGGGGGGGGTTGTAGCATGATCCAGCACAGTACAAGCCATTAACCCTGAGTGCAAGTGGGAGGTAATACAGAAACAGAAACGATTGCCACAAATCTGCTTCTGCCTTTTCTGTTTTGTTTTATGCCAGATGAGCTCTGCTGAGCCCTTTATCCACACAAGAATCATTAATTGATGGTACAAGATTGGACCAAATCCCAAATGTGGGATCAGATTGCATGCCTGTGGCAACTGCTAGTACCATTCCCTCCCCAGAAGTCTTTAAAACCCAGAAGTCTTTACTGTTTGCCTTTTCAGGTTGTCTTAGCCCTTCTGCAAACATTTTGAGACAAATTAGGCATAGCCATCTTATGGACTGGATTCAGACAGCACACTGCCAGTCAGACTTGGTGAAATCCTGCTTGCTTAGAGTAAAGGAAATATTAAATGAGTTACTGCTCCCAGTTTGAATATTTTCCATGCACCACTGAAATCAACATAGAATAGTAGGAAAAAATGCATTACTTGGTTTGGGGTGAGAGGAGTAAAAGTTCATTTTTCAAGCTTAATATTAACATACCCATGTATGCCTGGAACCTGAGGGACCACATTCAGAAAATGTCTAGACTATGCAGTCCAGCTACAGGATTCGCAGTAATGCACATATTTATCAGGGATAGTATTGCTGGAAAAATATTTAGTTGTTGTTTAGACATATAATAGGTAGAGATAAAAAATATATAATATGCATGTGTGTGATAATATATTTTTTTTATTACAAAAGGTTGTTATACTTCTGTATAATTTTCTCTCATTGCCTATAGTGAGACCAAGTTCCAGAAAACATCTGAACGATGTGTGCAAAAAAGTAATCTCTCACTGTGTTTCAGAAGAAATAAAAAACCAAGAAGTGATATTTAACAAGAAATGATATTTAAGATCATGAACCCCCTTTTGTCTCAACCATCTGGAATGCTGTTCACTTTCTTGGTAGCTGCAGGATTTACTATATTAACTGAAATTTTGTATTTTCTCATTTAAATTATTATATTGAACTATAGGATTCAACAAGAATCTAAAATGATAAACATTACTTTCGTAAATGTTTTTTCACATTTTACTTCTCAGGTTTGTGTCCTCATCATTTCTTTCTGCTCTCTACTCGACTGCAATATGCTGGCATGACTTTTCTTCCTGCTAAAAATGTTCCTTTAATTAGTGACATTATTTGATTCCAGAGTTGGCATTATCTAAGCAGTGGAGTATGGGAAGTGAGAATTTGATTCCTGTTGTGTATGCCTGCATTGAACTGTGCAGTTCTGTGGAGATACCTGAGCTGCTCTGACAGCACCCAAGCAATGTAACATTGTCAGCATGTTGCTGTGCCAAGGCTAATTAGCTTCACTGCTTGTAAGGATTAGGTACAACAGCTGTGTAGTGTATGCAATTTCTTTTAATACATGGAAATTGATGCCACCTTTTTTTGAGGCTACAACCTTATTCAAAATGTCATATTTCATGGTAATTTTTCAAGAGTGAATGTTTATAGAGTCATAGAATGATTTGTGTTTGAAGCGACCTTAAAGATCATCTAGTTCCAAGCCCCCTGTCACGGGTGGTGACACCTTCCACTAGGCTAAGAGTCTCAAAGCCCCATTCAATTGGTCTTGAACATATCCAGGCATGGGACATCCACAGCTTCTCTGGTCCATCTGTTCCAGTGCCTCACCAACCTCACAGTAAAGAATGTCTTCCTTATATCTAATCTAAAGGTACTCTATTTCATTTTGAAGCCATTTTCTCTTGTCCTATCACTACATGCCCTTGGGAAAAGTTCCTCTCCAGCCTTCTTGTAAGCCCCATTTAGGTGCTGGAAGGCTGCCCTAAGGTTTCCCTGGAACTCCCTCTTTTCCAGACTGAGCAGCTTCAACTCTCATCGGAGAGATATTCCTCTGGACTTCCTCCAGCAGGTCCGTATCTTTCTTAGATAGAAGCAATAATTCAGGTGAGGTCTCATGAGTACCCTCAGGAGTAGAGGGTAGTAATCAACTCTCTCAACCTTCTGGTCACTCTGCTTTTAATGCAGTTCAGAATATAGTTGTCCTTCTGGGCTCTGAGCACACATTGCTAGGTCATGTCACTCTTCTCATCAAATCACATTCTCAAGTTCCTCTTCTCAGGGCTTCTCTCAATCCATTCTCTGCCCACCCTGTATTTGTGCTTGGGCTTGCCCCAACCGAAATTCAGGACCTTGTACTTGGCCTTGTTAAACTTAATGTTTAACTTCACCTCTCTAACCTGTTAAGGACCCTCTGGATGGCATCCCTTCCCTCCTTTATGATGACCACACCACACAGCTTGGGGTCCTCGGCAAACTTGCTGAAGGTGCACTCAATCCCGCTGTCCATGTTGCATACAAAGATGATAAACAGTGCGAGTCCCAACACCAAATCCCTGAGGAAAACCACTTATCTCTTGTCTCCACTTGGACATCGAGCTGTTGGCCTCAACTCCTTGAGAGTGACCATCCAGTCAATTCCTTATCTACTGAGTTGTATATCCAATCAATACCTCTCCAGGTTAGAGACAAGGATGTTGTGCAGGAAAGTGCCAAATCTTTACACAAGTCCAAGTAGATTACATTATCGCTCTTCCCTCAACCAACAAGACTGTAAACCCATCATAGAAGGTCACCAAATTTGTTGGACACAATTTGCTATTAGTGAAGCCATGTTGGCTGTCACAAATCACCTCCTTATTTTCCATGTTTCTTAGTAGAAATTCCAGGAGGATTTTCTCCATGATCTTGCCTGCACCAACGTAAGACAGACTGATCTTTGGTTCCTCAGTGCTTTCTTTTTACCCTTATTAAATAATGGGGTTATGTTTCCCCTTTTCCATCAGAGGGAACTTCACCAGACTTCCACATCTCAAGTATGATAGACAGTGGCTTAGAAACTTCCATGATTCCCTCAAGACCAGCTCATCAGCTCTCAAGGACTTGCGTACCTTTGGGTTCCTTAGATGTTCTCAACCTTTATCTTCTCCTACACTTGGCAGTTCTTCATTCTTGCAGTCCCTGCCTTTGCTTTCTGCAACTTGAGTGGTGTGGCTGCTGCACTTTCCAGTGAAGACTGATGCAAAAAAAAAAAAAAAAATCATTAAGTACCTCATCCTTCTCCTTGTCCCAGCTAACTCTGTATCCCACTTTCTTCCAGAGAGTGTTCTGTCTAATTAAATATGGTGTTTATTTTTGTGACTCTTGTCTTACAAGATGAGGGACCAAGGAAAAAAATTAGCCAAGATAAAGTGATATTCAGTCTAAATCATCACATGACCCTGAATGATTCAGTACATCTATAACCAGCAACCTAGGACTAGCATGGGCATCACTAAAATAGAATGAGGTTTCACCACATAAACACCCCCCTGAAAGACTGTTAACACTGAAGAGGAGGAAATGAATGTGTCTTCCCAGAGTGAAGTAGCGAGTTCATGTTGCAGCTGGGAGAGAGCCTAGCACCTGAACTGACTTTCCAATTCTGTGTCTCAAATGAAATGTGCTACACATTTTCAAAACATTTAGAACCAAAATAAACAGCTGCAGAAAATTAATGATTATATTCTTTTTAACCAGATGGTTAAAGCACCCCCCTCTCTCTTCTGCTTGTGATACTCAGATTAAAGAGATATTTATTATGAAACAAAGTTTCATTCCTGAAAAAGCATTACAGAAGATGTACAATAGCATTTTGAATTATATATCACCAAGGGTGGTATGATTTTCCACTTATTAAAAGATACAGTATTTATTTTACTCTTTTTCCTTTAAGTATATTCATTTATTTACACTTCTAACTTTTTTTTTCCTTTGTGTCTCTTTGCTGTTTGAGAATAGAGGACTGATCATGCTTTCCTCAATACTGGAGTTTAGAATTCTAAATAATTTATAGTGTTTTACAGCTTATTTTACAGGACTGTCAGAATGAATCGTCATCAATTAGTGGGAAAAGCTACTTAGGAATAGGAATTTAATTTTAGAAGCATAAAGTATTCATATTTACTTCTCAATATCAAGCTGGGTGGAAAGACAACTTTGGATTGTCATGACCGTTAAATACCCCCAGAAAGAGTACAGTAATACTGCAGTCTAAAAGTAACTTTATCAGTTATTGATTTTGTGACCCTTGCACACATTTAATACTTTTCTTACTCAGCTATCATTCCTCCATAAATTTTATATATTTATGCCCTAACTGAACAGCACACCTGAATATTACAGTTTGGCTGCCCTTGGTCTGTGACCACTGATAGGACTGAAAGAAATATTATTTTCTTCAACTGTCTAATTTCACTTCAGAACAGTTGGGAAGTAAAGTAAATATAGAGAAGATAGGAATGTAGAGAAATTATCTATACTCTCTAAACACAGAGAAGGAGAAATGGAGAAAAGAAAAACAAAAGTAAATTTTTGTTTTAAATAAATAGTGTCCTGTGCTCACCAAAGCTGCACACCAGCTTTGATGCCTGACACATATGAGAGGAGACTAAGCCCTATTTTAACGACTTCAGAAGCTGATGAAATCTGATTAGTGTGTTTACTCACTCTCTCCATGTACTCACTCGTGCTCATGCATGAGTGTATGAGTGAGAGTAGCAGCCTTTTAATGATTATTTTTTTCTTCAGCACCTTCATTATCTACACAGAGAAATAAATTTCACTCTTCTTTCTCTCTATAGACAGCAGAAATAAAATGCACTGAGTCCTAATATTATATCAGTTTCTTCACCAAATCCCATGGTTTCTTTACTATTAGACAAGAAACTGGTCTATGGCAGCTCCTCATTGCACTTAGAAATTATTTTTTGCCATTTACATATGTATTATAAACTTGTGCAGAGGTCTATACAAGTGTGATACTAAATATACACCCTAACAAGTGTCTGTAGGAATTTTTGTGTGACTATGAGTCATACTTCTCCTTCCCACTACTTCCTTTAAAGAAAATGCCACGATAATTTTTCATTATATGCGTTATAGTTAATGACAGTTTATTATCAGGAACTAGTTACAGATGGAGAAATTTGTAACAAAGATTCAATCATTCATCCACATCTCTGTGTACCCCCAGACATTACCTACAAAATTAAAAATGTAAATATATAAAGTTAGAAAATATTAAATCACCTCAGTTGATATCAATAGATGCACCACAGAGATTAATATAGATATGTCATCCATAGAAGCTATCAGTTCACACCTCCTTTCCTAGTAGGTTTTTCAAGAAGACTGAGTAATTAAATTTAGGTTCTTTTTTTTTTGTAATGGGAAAGGCTATTTTATATGCTAAGTAGTTCCTATAAAAGGCTATTCAAACTACTCTTTACTGTCACTGTTTGTGCTTATAGGCATATTGACTTTGTTATTAGTGGGACGTGGACATAGCATATTAAGGATTTCTGACTTTACATGTTTTTCCCTGATACTAGGCCTTTGATTTTTTTCCTCTAATCTATTCATTTGGTTTTGAAAAGAAAAAAAATCCTCAGAGAGATAGCATATAGATCTGTAATTTCATTAATTTTAAATAAGGTAATGCACATATTTCTGTTTTTCAGGACTTGGATCTTAAAACAGTTTAACATGGGACTTTTTTCTATTCTTAGGGAAACAGCTTAGAAATGGAGAAGAGAGGTGAAAGCATTCCAAACAATTCAGAAGAATTAAATGGCTTGAGAGCTACAAGCAACTATTGTACCAACACCTTCACTACATGTTCTCAGATCTAGAGCTGTGTAGAGCATCAAATGTGAAAAAGACTGAGGAAGAAGGTAACTGTGTCACATTTGAAAGCATTCTAAGGTAGATATGTGATTCTGGAACTTCTCAAAGACAATTCAGGTGATCCACATTTTTTTCCTCATTGTGAAAAAAGAGGTTATGAACTTCATCAGGCACTAGTCTCACTTCTCTCCCTAATGTCTTCACTGATCCCAGCAGTGTTTAAAGGTAGACTGTATGAAGACCAACAGGATGGTACAGTAGGGCTACCCTTGTCATCAGTTAAGATGTTTAGAGGGCCTTGAGCAGAGACAGTAAGGATATTTGTCTATATTATCCCCAGTTTTCCAGAGAGGGCAGCAAGAAGAGTTGAAGCCTAGACTCCTCCAAATCTCAATGTGAGAGTCAAATACCAATGCGTGGTTGACAGCAAACCTTACATGTAAAGTTCATATGCCATCACTAATTTCCAAATGTGTTGGAAAGTCAGAAATAACCAGGACACAACTTCAGAGAAACTACAGATTCTACACAAAGTACCCTGTGTCACAAGACTAGAAAAAGCAGAAATTGCTGTGCCTTCAGAAGGAAGGTATCACTTGCTTTGAAAGAAGGACAGACCAAGCTCACACAAAAATGCAGAAGCAAAATTGTAAAGCAAAGTAATCATAAAACAAAACAATGAAAGAAACAACAAATAATAATTAAAAAAAATCATATGGATTTTCTCTAAATACATTCTGCAGACAGTTTATCAAAATGTTTTAAGTGCAATAAATGTCTACATCAACACACTTGGACAGGATGTATACTCTGGCCTTGAAGACAGGTGCCATAACACAGCCCACATCCATATGGCTATACCCTTTTTAATTCCACAGAAAGGAGGAATTATTCATACTGTTGTTAATAACAGCCTTGGCCCATGTGTGCCCCCTCTCTATCTGACTTTGCCTGAAAGAATGCTTCTTTCTATAGTAGAAGGTATGCATTAAGAGCCATTCAAGCAACTAAGTAGTCTGACATTTTGTATAAACCCCTCTCCAGACCTGCTTAGTTTATTAGTATAAATGTAGCCAAAAGAACCATTAGCATCTTTCAACTAATTATTACAAACAGTATTTTAACACTTCAACATCTTTCTCCAGAGATATGAAGCTTCCTTATTGAGGCTTCCATAACACAAAAGTAATCTAGATGTTTTATGAGGTATGAAGTAGAAAGAGAGCGTATCAATGTATCAAGTGTTTTGCTTCTATGGAAGATGCATAAGAGTCTGCAGAAGTCAATTACTGTTCAAACATTTTTGATATTGTGTTTGTCTGAAATAGAGCCAATTAGTGTGAGAAAAAAACTTTTTGAAGCCAGAATCTTCCTTCCGGTGAAAGAAAAAAAAAAAAAAAAAAGAACAGAAAAGTGGATTGAGATCACAATTACCATTCAAAAGCCTGTATCAGTAGCATAACAAAACAGGATTTTATTCTCTTTTCCAAAATGACTTCCAGTAGTTTTCTACATGCTGATAACAGCTAAAAAATTAATAACTTCAAAATGATAAAAAACCCCGTATCTTAAGGACTGGTCTGACTGGCTTAATGTTTGGGAAGAACAATTCAGTGACACCTGAGCAAGACAATGTAAAAAGAAATATGTAACAGAGGCATTCACCTCTTAACAACACTGTATCAGACACTGGATTCTAATTCCATGTTTTCTAAGAAATATGGTAACTTAAGTGAAGTTTATGTCATTCTACAAGAAAATGAAACAAACCAGAGGGGAAAAAAACCCACCAAAACCCTTTCCTTCAAAGCTCTGTAAAAAAAGGGAGGCTACTGAGTTCATGCTAGAAAATTTCAAATCTTCCAGAGTATTCTTATTTTTTAAGTATTCGATATCATCTTAGTGAGAATAATTTATGTATTTATGTGCTTATTAAATCTGTCTTTATTTTTGGTTATAACTCAGTGAAATAATACTGAAGTTCAACTATAACAGAAATAAAAATCTAAAAGAACAGCAATTTTTTTTTTTTTTGCAGTACAGAACAGTACAAATGTCTTCTACCATAATTATTTTATTTTTAAATAAATCCTTTTCATACATTGCTTAGGATTCTATTTCATAGTACTTACATCTGCAGACTGGAAAGAGAAGCTGTGTTTTTATTGGAAGAAAAAGCACAACTGAAAAGATAGGAAATTAATTTTGACTAATTGTTTTTTCAGTACTAGCCTAGCTACACAGGTCAGAGGACATCTGTAGTCTTTTTCAAAGATGAGGGAAAAAACTTCTATCTTGCGGAGTTTATGTAAGCCAGAACGTTGTTGACCTCGGCCACCTGGGCACACAGCCAGCTCCTGTTCAGCCTGCTCTCAATCAGCACCTCAATGTCCTTTTCCACCAGGCAGCTTTCCAGCCGCTCTGCCCCCAGCCTGCAGCACTGCACGAGGTTGTTGTGACCCAAGGGCAGAACCCAGCACTTTGCCTTGTTGAACATCATACCATTGGCCTTGGCCCATTGATCCAGCCTGTTCAGATCCCTCTGCAGAGCCTTCCTACCCTCCAGCAGATCAACTCCCTCCCTTGACTTAATGTCATCTGTGAACTGTTTCAGGGTTTGGCTTGGTTTTTTTTTTAAATCTATTTTTTATGAAATATAGATCACAAAATTATTCTGTGAGGTGTTTAAAAAGTGGAAAATTCTGCAGAGGAGGACCCCTCTCCTATAGCCAAATAATTCCCTCTAACTAAAAACCTGTTTTTTGGACTCATGCACAGTGACTCTCTTTCACCTGTACATAAATGAAATTATCCTATCCAATTCAACTCAATTTATGTCATCTCTTTTAATACTTCAAGCTGATTAATACTAACAGAGTGAAGGTTAATAATCTCTAAAAATGTGTACTTTTCCGCCTGCCCCCTCTGATACTACTTCTGGATGTGGGACAGAGTTTTTAAAATTGGAGATGGTTTCATGGTCTGTGTTTCTAGGAGTCTCCTAGAAAATCAATTCAGAAGGGAACTGCAGCCTGAAAGTAACACCTACTGGAACATCTTACAGATACCTCTTCTTGCAGGTGTTCATTTGATGTTTTCTTTTACTTACTACTGAAAACCAGCTTGGTATTGCAAATAAATTGTGATCAAAAGTTGATTCTGAAAAAGGATTTGAACTGACTGAAAGCATTCCCTGAATCTACCTTCATTAAAAAAAACAAACAAAAAAAATCATATTATTTCTAAAGGCAACTGATACTTTTCTTGCTACAAACAGTTTTGACATCTTATTTAAACACCTACTAAAATCTATGATTGTAATAACGTCATTCCCATTCACTGATACCTTGAAATCTCATTGAACATTTATGCTTTGTAACAATTTCGTCTTTTAAGCTTTTTGATAAAAAATTCTTAAGTACGGTTTCTCCAATTAAAAAAATAAAAAAGTTTTATAAGGAATTTTATAGATGAAAGATTATATGGAGTTTATCTTTGAGATTGTAATGCTTATGAATATTTGGAAAGTCACTGAAAGTATTGAAACAGACTCGAATCCTCAAAGTATCCTGTTATTTGAAGGAATTGCAATGCATATGTAATGTAGCATTTCTGATTTGTTATTTCTTGGGCATTAATAATTTTCTGTTTACAATCTTTTTCATCATTAAAGGGATAAGTTATACTTATTTGAACAATAATGATAAGTACAAGAAATATATAAGCATGATGAATCTTTTAAAGGTAACCCACAGAAAAAAATATTTTTCTCTATGATTTGATTTAAAATTTACAAAATTTTAATACATTCACTGAAGTCAAAATCAGCCTGTGAACACCATTCACATGAAAAAGGATGATGAATACAATGTTGAAATAGAAAATTCAATTTATCTAGACTATGGTGCGAACTCTTAATCAAAGAAGTACTTTTCAGTCTAGTTGTTCGTAGACATCTGCTAGAGTACACTGTCCAGTTAATGCAAGATTATGCTTTGTTTTACTTTTTCCAGTTTTAATGAAGTACAAATGTGATATAGGCCGTACCCCTGGGAGAATATTGCTGTTAAACCCGATATTTCCTGATATAACCTGCACCTCTTTTCTCCTTGTGTATTAAATAATTTTTCTTTCTTTCTAGTACTTAAAATCTTGGTGAATCAGGCAAAAAGAAAGGTTTAACATTTTTCTTTCTTTTGAATAATACTTAATTATATGAACTGAACAAATAAGACCTGGAATTCTGGAGAAAGGTTTAACAGAGCACTAGGCAAGCTGTAGACCACAACTTAGAATGAACGCGATTACTCTTCTTGGAAGATTTCCTCATTTTGGGGCAATAAACACAAAAGGATAATCCATTAAACTGTTTTGTTTGATTAAAATCTTAGCAGCACTTGAAACTTGGCAATCAAAAAGCATGAAGGCTCCATAAGCACACAGATAAACATACATGTGTATATTTAAGTCCAGATGATCTGTAGTTGGGGTAGATGAAGTAATATGTTTTAATGACTCGTAGACATGAACAAGGGAGTTAGTTTTGTGAATTAGAAAGCATACAAATTTAAAATGAAAGGAAGTATTTAGGACCTTGTGTCACTAACTTCCAAGAAGCCTGGAACTGTAGTTATGTAAATGGTGACTGGAACTTTTTGATATTAGCATGATGAACAAAAACACATTCTTCTTGTTAGTAATAATCAAGTTGATTTGGTGGAAATTAAATTTAATTTTAATGTCTAAGCATAACTGTAAACAAAGTTTTATGCAAGCAAAATGAAAGAATGAAGTGCTGAGGCAGCTATATTGTGTGTATTATGGCATATAATTTGAATAATGTTACTGTCCTGGGCCTATTTCCTTAGCACATGGCAACAATGAAGTTATACAGTTGGTATTTTATAACGTGTTAAGGATAATTTGAATTTGATATGGAGCAAAAATATGCACACAGCTACTGGACTCCTCAGAAATATAAAGCGGTAATTTGATTTATTTATTTAATGCAGAGTTATTGTAGATTATGAAAATGTTATTTAATAGTGGTAGCTTCACTGCAGCTGTTCCTTATCTACTCCAATAATTCTTTCTTCATCTGTCTCTAGAGATACATAAAGGTAATGGCTTCATTAAGGAGGTTTAAATTAACAAATTTATTTTACTTGATGATGACCCCTGAGGTAAGAATATTTTAACAGTTACAGGTTGGCAAATCTTGAGTATTAGCAGAAACAGAGTAGGAAATTCACTAACTATATGTAACTGAAACCTTCTATTTTTTCAGTCATTGATCACTGAAAATGGAAAATATGGATAAATAAACATATTTCATAAAATTCTTTAGCATATTCATTAAGTGTCTCCACAAATTCTACTCCTGAGTCTGTTATTGGTTTCTGCATGACATTCTTGTACTTGGTCTGCACTTTATGTCTGCATTCTTTTATAGTGTTCATATCCACCTGCTGTTACATTATAGTTCAGAAATGACCCCTGACAGGCATTTTTCTATTTTAAGAGTCATTTGAATATTAAATTCATAGTCATGAGTGGGAAAAAAATTAAGCTGAGCTGTGATTCAACTCCCTTACAGAAGAAGAGTCTTCCATGACTTCCAAGAAATCTGTTTCTGGCTCTGGTTTAATTATGAACAACTGTGAAGCTCAGTTGGTCTTTTAAATCAGCTGTCAAGATCATCTACAGGGTCCAGAATTTATCATCTATCATGCAAAAAATTTCTCGATCCTGCCTTAGCAGTTAGGTGTACGGGTATATTAAATACTCAGTGCATCAAACACTTGAGCCCCAAAGATTCCTCTGAAATAAGCACTGAAAATTTGCATTTTTAATTTCATAGGTATGCCTTACATATACCAGAAGTCTGACCTCTTAAAACCTAAGTTAAGTGAATGAATGAAAAATGAAAGTGCATTTTTGTTCACATGCCCATATGTTGAGGAAGATTGTATTCTCATTGTTATACATATTATCCTCTGAAGAGAAAGCTGACATTGTCAGGGGAAAGGTTTACTAAATAGGCAAGATATTATGCAAGGAGAAATGAGTATGTGGGTCTGAGTGAAAACACAAACAGTGAGGATGTCTCTTTCTGTTTTATGAAGCCATAATAACAACATTTGATGACCTATGATTTTTCAAATTTCCTAATTATTTTCTCTTATGAACTTCTTGTCAATTATTTCAAGACACATTTATAGTCCTGGGCATTAGAATAGCTTCATATGGAAGTACAGACAACTGTAAATGTAAAATACTGTCTGCAGAATGTAATGTAGGAGGAACAGGCTCTGCTTTATTATTACCTTTAAATAGTAGTCTACATGCCAATGTATAAGTAAACCTTAGGTAAACTGTAGAACACGCTCCCGGTCAAGATTTCCAGGGACCCTCTATATTTCTTCTGTCTGAAACAAAGGCTTTTTTTTCTGCTCAAAATGTAAACTTTATATTTCAGATTTTATTTGCATAACAATGAATCCTCATCCTTTCTGATCACCACAAATTGCTTTTTTGTTTATGACTTTCTCTTCAGTGGGAAGAGGTATCAATTCATTATTTGCAAAACAGTAAAGGCTCATTTAAAGAAAAAAAAAAAGAGAAAAGAAACTAAACTGTGTTGTGTCTTTAATTTAAAAACTGCTTGAGGGCCCTATGGGGTATATTAAATCTGTCTCATTGCCATATATCTTAGTGTACATTTTGCTTGAAACCAGGTGTTTTGTATATTGAACTTTTTAACACTGCGGGGAGGTAAGTATTCACAGCTGGAGTTTTATGCTTCACACATTTTCATGTTTCAGGACAAGGAGCAACCCCTAGGAAAAACTCCTCCAGCATGAAAAGAGGCAGAACAAAGCACTTCTGTATCTGGTGGCAGGACATGGATATGATGAAGTCACAGATCTGGGACTTGCATATAATATAGATGCTGGTATAACTGAGACAAAAAGTTGTAAGCCATCAAAGTGTGTAGATCTGCAGATCAATCACAATATATGAGGTTGTCACTGTGGAAAGGGGTGTAAAACAGGTTCAAAGAAGGATGAGCAGCTTTCATAACAGACAAAAGTACTTTTCTGAACATTTGAAGGCTGTCATGTTTACTGTTAGTCACCAGTTTTCACTATTACGTTTTGTGTGTGTATGCTATCGCTCCAGATAGGACTGATGGGTACAGAAAAAAATACAAATCAATCTTTCTACAACGAGAGTATTTTGAAAATTATTTTTGACTCATCAAGTATGACATGAGCAAGTTAATCTTTTGAAACTAGCAGTTTCAGAGATTAGCACTTTTCTTTCTCTCGTGCAGACAGGGAAGAAAATTGTGTCAGTCCTTCAAGTAATTGAGGTTTATTAAAAGAGAAAGAAAACTCCAACTTATGGGGTTTTCAGTTATTTCTGTGAAATCACTTTAGCAAAACAGAAGTAGACTCCCAGAAGAAAATAAGTTTTATTTGCAAACAACATGTAAGTTTGAAGCTCTTTATTTGATAAGCAAATTTTAGTTTTTAGTGAACCAGAGAATAATTTCAAAAGAAACAGAAACTGGCTTGTCAGTATAAGAAATGAGCAGGGTTTGGGACTTAGACAGAGAATGTATCTTCTATCCCACAAATTAAGACATTTCCACACCTGTATTTTTATCACTTAACAAGTTTGTAATCCTTTACCTCATCAGCAAAGACAATATTTAATTTCCTGCAAAGATTAAGGAGGAAAATATTTTTGCCTGTGTCCTTTGTAATAACAAAAGCTTCTGGCAACATAGAAATCAGCCTTGAGCCACAGGCTGGTATTACACTGGTTAACTCAAAGGTTGTCATCCCTGGAATGATAAAAAGAGATACACAAATGACATTGTGTGAATTCGTGGAACAGCTGAACAGCACTCACTAGGCTGAAGTGAAAACCGCCCAATCTGATAGAAAGTGTAATTAATTAATGGACCCTTTACAGATTTAATTTGTGTACAGATACACAAAATAATAAGTGCATATTGATTATTAAAACTATTGAAATAGTGATCTTGATCATTTAGCCTCTTGCTGAAGTCAGTAATGTTCATATTTTAGTGTAAAACTAGATTTTAAAGGGTTTTGTTGTTTTTTGTTTGGTTTTGTTGGTTTGTTTTTTGTTTGTTTTTTTTTCTTATGCTGTTCTTTCACCTTTCCTTCAGGCCTAAACCAAAGACTGCTGAAGCCCATAAGACATCAGGTCTTGTCTCTCAAGGTACACTAGTATTTGTAACACCATATCTGTGCCAGTTTCCCTGTGGAAATCCCTCTTGACAGTGATGCATGGCTTTTCTGCTCTCCTTGGGTGTCACAGGCACAGTAGGGAGTATATGCAGGGCAGGAAGAGAGCAAGCACAATGATAAACACAATGATAAATAGCTATGTGTGGTCAATATTATTACTATTGCTGCCATGAATGATTTATTACACGTAATATTTTATACAAATGAAACTCTTAAAAAGAGAAGGGGAAAGTGGACAATAAACAAAATTATATTCTTATACAACAATAAAAAGGCAAACAAGGTATAAAATGAATCTTGAGTTGTTGTTATACTAGAGATAAATTTTGGTCCAGACAGAAAAGCATTTCTGAAGTACCTTTCTGTGTGCTTAGAGTTCATAAAAACCAGTAAAGTGATGAATTAGATGACATCTTTGAATAACACTTTAAAAATAATAAAGATAAATGAAAGAACTTCCTCAGTGTTTTCACTGAAGTTTTTTTATAATGCATGTTTTATATAAGCTTTCCTTCCATTTTTGCTATGAGAGGGTTTTATACTGGGCTTGCAATAAATGTAAAATGTTGATAAAACTCATCTGCTAGATTTTATATTCTACTTAGAGAAAACCTCTGTCTTACAGGGGATCCTAAGGATTTGGACGCAAACATGGGGGTATGCATTATTGTAACTCATGGGTACAAATCTCACTACTATTTCTTTGCCTGCCTCTGGTTTCGAAAATGGTTATTTTGCTTTTTAGCCCCAGTGGTGCTCCTTGAACAAAGCTTACTTCCTTAGATTTTTTTACAGGACTCCATGCGTTTATACTCGTGTATGTGCATTTGTGTTGGTGTGTGTGCATTGGGGAGTGTCACAGGAAATGGATTTCACCTAGAATTAAACTATTTGTGCTATAATCATCCAGTACTTTAATTATCTATAATTCTTTCTCCAAGCACAAAGTTCTATACATTTACCTGAATATATGTTTGTCTGAACAAAGAGTGCATGAACAAACCCCGATTAATTTCTGGAGAGGACTGAACCACCGTGTGATTTCAAATATATAGATTTTAAACTAAAATAATCGCATTGGCTTCAGAAGGCTTATTCTTGATGGACTGCTGAAAGGTAGGGCAGCATTTAGTATAAAATTTTTTGACAGCAATTTATTATTTCAATGTGACTTATCTTAGAGTGATTGTCCTTTCAAAATATCTGTTATGAGATTCATCACCCTTTAAAAACTTTTCTTGGGATCTACAGTCCCAGTGTAGATTTCAGTCAATTGTGAGGAAGTATTAATAATGAGCTTAAATATATTTGAAACTGTGGTGGATTATATTTGACTGATTCTTGTAAACTAGCCTCTTGGAGCACAAAATAGACACTGATGGATACTTAAAAGAATTCATAGCAGTAAATAAAACTGCTCCTTTCTGACACAGGTTCAGCTCATTAAATCTCCAGTGGTCATGTTTCTGTGGTAGAAGTGATACTATATATAACAATTACCAATTACCTTGGTAAATATAGTGGATCTGTACAAGAGGACAGCCTCATCTACATAAGACAATGGAACATTTCCATGGCATCTGACCCAGAGTGCTCTACATGTGGTTTTCCAAACAAATAAATGGCTGAACTGTGTGAAAAGCACCATTTATTAGACATTGTACATTCCCCTTTCAAATCTTTGAACATAAGAGATGCTGTCAATCATCTTCCACTGAGTAAGATCTTACCAAGATAAAATGTCTAGAATGCTAAAATCTTTTTCTACTATTTTTGCACATGTAAAGATGACTCCAGATATGTCTGTATGAGTGTTGGATGGTTGCCACACTTATGTAGCTACTTTAACTGCCAACATTTAATTTTCTTTTAGCTTTATACAGAAAGAGAAAAAAGAGTGGGGCTCTGTGGAGAATGAGAGATCTGAATGTTTTAAAAAGATAAATATATTTAAAAATTCAAAGATGATGCTAATTATAAAGAATTATAATTATAATCCATTTTGGGTGCAGCATGCTTGTTCCTCTAACCATTTTCGTCACCTCAGTCAGAGATAAT
Source organism: Myiotriccus ornatus (assembly GCA_036023395.1). NCBI lineage: Eukaryota > Metazoa > Chordata > Aves > Passeriformes > Tyrannidae > Myiotriccus > Myiotriccus ornatus. The sequence goes on along the minus strand of JAYRBT010000001.1, from coordinate 80,704,124 downwards.
TTAAATTTTAGCTCCAGTTTCTTTGTTTAACTGGATTTTTTATGCCTACTTCAGTTTCTGGGGGGGAAAAAAAAAAAAGTGGCATGCATAGTTTAGAGGGAAAGCCTGACCCCTTTGTACCATTGTGTTCCTGGAATTTGGGATTTCCATTTCTGAATAAGCATATTTCACCCCTGGTGAAATCACTATAGCTGAATGACGTTGCCTGATAAAGGACAGAAAGACAGAATTTTAATAAGCACTGAACTGCAGCTCTAAAATAACTTAGTGTGAAGTTTTACATATGTTTGCAATGTTCATTACCCTACATACAAATTTCAAAACAAGACAGACTGTTTACAATGCATGTAATCAGCTTGGTGTCTTGTAGCTGGAGTACTCCAAGAAATGAAACAATGGAAGCACCCAACAGAAGGGCCCTTCAACTTAAGCTGTTAACTACAGTTTGTACCAGATCTTGGTAGGAATGGGAGGCCCCTGGCTAATCTTTTTACTTGGATAAGTGGTTCTAGGCACAGAGTTCACAATAAAATAATAAAAGCTCAAGGGGCCCTTCAAAACAGCATATGCAGTACTGAGTCTCCTTATTAAAGAGTGAAGCTCAACACTACATTGTAATGTTCTCCTGTTTGCATACAACAATTTCTTATTTTCATAAATTGGTCAGTGGGGCAGTAAAGGGACTATCTCACTTTTTTGTAATAATGACATTTATTAGATACATATTGATACTGTACCTTTAAATATTGTAGTGATATTTTACTCTAAAAACCCCTTCAGATTAGATTATTTTTGGAACTTCAGACATACAAAATGTCTTAATAAATTTAATTTTCTGCACTTTTTCTGCATGATCCTGATGCTATGTTTTTAATGTCATTTTATCTCATAATGGTTGGAAATCCAAAACGTGCTGAATTTTATCATAGATACTCTATTTGTTGCAAAATAATAAAAAAGCTAAAAATGTAATTTACTTCAAATGAGCTCTTTAGTTGTGTCAGACTTAATAACAAAGACAGATTTATAAACCCCACAGGAACACTACATATAAAACCTTTCACTATGGCTGGGTAATGTTATGCATATGTAGTAGTCACAGAGATTTTTAGTGCAACACTATTTGATAAAACTATTTAATCAATATTTTGGATTATCTTAGCTTTATTTGGAAAGCTTTAGTTTTTGAGGGCAAAATTTGAGGTTAAGTTGTCAGATATGGTCATAGGTCAACATGTGCTAAGTCAACAGATAAGGTATCTGGCTACAATATGTACTGAGAGGTCTGAAATCTCTATGTGTATCTTTCCAGCCTGAATAATAATAATAGTAATAATAGTAATAACAACAATAATAATAATAATAATAATAATAATAATAATAATAATAATAATAATAATAATAATAATAATAATAATAATAATAATAGTTTGGGGGTTTTAAGTAAGGTGAAAATGCCTTTCATATACCCCTCCTTTCTTACAAAATTACTTGCCAAAACCTCTGCTTGTGCAAATCAGCCTACATATACTGATATCAGTGGGACTATTTTATGCTGACTTGTGATCTGTGTCACAGATCACATATATAACCATAGTTACAGTATGCTCTCCTGTAGTCATAGCAGACAGTATTTGTTCAATTAAGCCAACATCTGGTGCAATGCAAGGCCTGGGAGTGGTAATTAAGTCTTTTTGCTTTTTCTTTTTAGTATCTATGTTAGACTGTGTTAGACTGTTTTGTGTCTTAAAGAGAGATGATATTGCTATAAATGCAACCTACTTATTTTTTACAGATTCTAGTCAAAACTATAACTGTTCTTCATATTTGCTCGCTTTCTCTTGCAAACACGAATTACAGTGCACCCTTGCATTAGACATGGAACCTTGATGTTTCTCAAGTGAGATTTCCTGGAAGCATGGCCTACAATACCATGTTAAGGTCGTTCTACTCAATAGGTTTAGGGTGAGTCAGCCCTGCCCAGAAAGTAACTCAAACACACTCCTGAGGGGAAACATTTACCTGCAAATAGGATCTATCTACCCATCCTCACACAGATAAGCAGAGAAGATACTTGGTGTGCCCAAAGTCAACTAAAATAGTCTTTCCGAGAGAAATGACACTCCACTTATTAAATCTTGATACGTGAAAAATGGGGGAAGAAGGGGAGTGTGTAGTTTTTCTCTGCTTTGGTAAAAGCGAATAAAGACCAGGAAAACAGTTAACTAAATTAAACACCAATAAAAATACCCAAAATCACAATGTTTCTGAAATAAGGGTTATGTAGATGTTCTTTGTCTCTCTCACAGCTATAAAGATCATTTTGTCATGAAACAGTTGGATTGTGCAGACCATAGTTTTAAGAAACATGAAGGGAACAGTAATGCAAAGTAATTTATTACTGGAAGGATTAATACTAACCTTAAAAAGCATTCAGTGTGGAATATAGATTAATATGTAGAATATGTTTGAATTACTTTATTATCAGACTTTCTAGAAAGTAAAAAAAAATAATAATTTATTTTTATGTTGGAACTAAATGAAAAAAGGGATTAAAGTGAATGATTCATAGACTGTCAATTTCTTTCACTTGCATGAAGAATAGTCAGCTTAAGAGTGATCTTCAAGAGTAAGAGAGTAGGAACAGGAAGAAAAAATTAATTTTCTTTCCAAACCCTCAGGTTTCAAGGTCTGCCAATATAGCAAGTGATTAGTTCAATAACACATGCTTCATGGTCATACTTTAGTAACTTATTTATATGTGGGAGCCCCTGGTGGTCTAGTGGTTAAGACGCGGCGCTGTCACCACCGAGACCTGGGTTCGATTCCTGGTCAGGGCCACTCCCCGGGCAGATGTAGCCCGTTAGCCCTATAAGGCAATCCATCTACGTCCTGAGGACCTCACTGCCACCGTCCAAGCTTGCTTGGCCCCGG
>JAYRBT010000001.1:80638215-80701090 GCA_036023395.1 Myiotriccus ornatus | reverse complement strand
CACCTAAAAAATCCAGTGCACAGGCTGGAAGGTGTAAAGACCTTCCCCGGTTCTTCGTTCGCGAAGTCTGGCCATTACTTACATTATTTATATGTAAAATGTAGCTAAAAAAAGCCAAGATTTGTTTTTCTGAGAGACAAAAAAATCTCACGGTATATGCAACAGGGGTGTCCACTTATTTTTCAGCAGTCTGTACTGTACATTATCAGATATTGCAGTAAAAATCAGAAGGTTTTCAGGTTTTCCATTTATTGCTTAATTACAAATCACGGCTTATGAATGTCTATTTAGTTGCAGAGGTTTGAGAAGTTGAGAAATTATCGTTCTCACAGAGTCATTGACATTGTTAATTGCAATGTGCATGAAATCATCTTTATTGGTTTGACTACTTTATTAAGAAAGCATTCAAGAGCCGCATTGTCTCACTAGGGCGTTTACTTGTCATTAAAGGACCTCAAAATGAAATAAACCTACAGTGCTTAGATATTTCTGTGTCTATGTCAAACTTACACTCTCTCAGATTTCCACCAAATTACATGTAGGGTCAGTGTTATCATTAGCATTGACATAGGCTGTAAAATGCGTGTAATGAAAACTGGTGGAATTTGAACAGTCCAAGAGATAAGTAGACAAGGTGGGGAATTTCAAGAGAACTTGGACAAAAATTGTACAGCATAGGACTGCATTGTCTTTTTCAGACCTCCTACACTTGCAGCTGTTCCACCAAAGATCTGATGTCAGTAAGACTTTCATTACCTTTCAAATACCCTGTATCTTTTTTACAGAATGGAAAACACTTCCCACTTTATTAGGGTATAGTTCACATTGTCTTAATGAAAAAGTGACTTAACCATAAACTGTAGCTGCCACATGCTTTTTCTTTCAGAATAGAGCAGAGAGAAGAAACACTAGTAAAGGAAAGATACCACAGTTTAAAATTTAGAGCACTTAGACATATTTAAAGGCTCTTAAAGGCCATTTTTTTTATTATTTGTCTTGAAAACAGAGTTGAAAGATAATTTTAAATAGTCCTTCTGAGCTTGTTACTGCCAAGAGAATGTGTAACTTTTAATTCCAAATATAGCTTTTTTCTGGATTAGACTATTTTCTTGTCTCACTTGGCATTTCTTCAATTGCATTTTGACATTCTATCTTTCTCAGTGCTTTTCCTCCTTTTCAGAGCTATTCCATGGTATTCCCTTCCTACTTCCTTTTTAACTTCACAGGAACTTGTGGTTCACTTGCTAAAATTTTAGCAGTGACATGTCCCTCTGGAATCCTTTGAGCTTTGAGGGATTATTGTTTTCCTCTAGTATTCCTCCTAATTAACATCAAATCATCCTGGCTGTTTCTTCCTTCTAACTGCACCCATGATGACATTTTTATAATCAGAGAAAAAATAGCAGAAGAAAGATATTGCTTTTATTTCTGGCATTTGGTGCAAAAAAGCTTCAGCAAAAGGGTCAGTCAACTGTACATCATCTAGTGTTGGTTGTAGCATTGTTCAGGAAATCAGAATATAACTAAAATATCTTGTTTTAAGGGATTTTTTTTTTTCTTGAAGAAGAGAATTTTTATTTACAAATAATAGCTATGTTCTTTACATTTCAGTATTGCTTTTTCTGTAACAAGAACTATGTAAACCTTTTAAATCTACACAGCATACACCACTGGTGAACGACTACACAAGTATATACTACAACAGGATAGAATATAAAATTTGAATCCCTAGACCATATAAAATAGAAATATAAAATGTATTAGTCCTATAAAATATATTAGACTAAAAGATTCACCAGGGAAGAGATATAGACTATCCCCATCTAGAAGAGAAATCTCTGTCTCTTATAGGTTTAGCTCCCGAAAGTTGTCAATTTATAAACAGAAAATTATGCAGGAAAATATTGACTACTATGTTTAATAGTTTTATGTTGTCATACCAAAAAGCAAGGCATACTTCAGCAAGGTCTGCCACGTTTTGCACCTCACTCAAGAGGTGAAGAGAAAACAAATTAAACCAATGCAATATAAAGAGTCTGGATATTTACTGTGTTTATGCAATATTTGATAACTCTTTTAAAGAATTAAAAAAGATCTGACTATATATCATGACCTAAAAGGTTGTTCAGCCTTTGGGTGTATAGAGATTGTGACTGTGAGTTAATAGGATGACATAATACACAAGGACACAGAGGCTTTATCCTCTATATTTCACTACTTTATTACAGATTACCACACTGTCACAAAAATCACCAGTAGCAAGTACAACTATGATTAATAAAATTAATATGAATGATTATAGATCAAACTATTACCATTTGCTATCAGCAAACCATAATGTATTATCAATCAATAATGTGGTATATCAATCAATAATCGCATCAATTGGTATTGTGTACAACCAATAACAGCAACAATAAAATAGCTGGAGGCTATTAAAAATTACTACAATTTATCATTAGTGAAGCAAACTTATCAACAATATAACATCAGATATATTTAATATAGATTAATTGTATGACTATATAAAAATACAAAAATGAAGTGAATTAGTTTTCAGAAGTAGCCAAACAATCCCAAAAATGAGGGACAAGCTGATCCCAGAGCAGGAAGGCCTAACTATCCCCAAAAGAAGTGATGATAGACGGAGTCTGGGGTCAGTCAGGCATCCCACCTGGCAATAATGGATTTTTCTAACGTGTCTTTTTGAAGGGGGCCTTACTTCCCATGGGTCTTGATCTCCTCCTTTTTGAGCTCTTCAAGGGTCCAGGTCTCTTGAATGCTTCTCTTTTTACAGAGAAACATACACTGACAAAATAAAATTGTGATTTTTTCTTGCATTTGTCACCTTTTTTTCACAAGAAAGGGTTCTACATTGAGTAAGCAATAGTTTACACCTCTCAGATACCAGGAATAACAGTATCTTATATCCACAGGCATCTTGGGGAGAAGATGTGAGGAAAGACTGAGAGAACTCTCATTCACAGAGATTAAGTCCTACAAAAAGTATTGTATCCGCCTTGGAAATGGCAGATGCTCAAGGAAAAAAAGGCCTTTTAATCAAAAATTCATACTTTCATACTTAAGCTCTAAAATATCATCAAAATTAGAGCTATTTTTTCTTTCACATAGGTTAATCCTCTATAAACCCCAGTGAACTTGGTGGTTCATCGTTCTGTACAACTACACTAAATAATATATAGTGTTTAATCTGGACTGAATAGACGGTAGGCTATAAACTATGGCTTAGGTTCATCATTTTTGCGGGTTGATCTACCTTCGGTTAGCTTTTCTCTGGCACCTTTTGATGTATTACAACTGAATAGGTCCAAGTTCAGGGCCCATATTTCCTCATTATCTGTGTACCTACAGAAGAAATAACTTTAAAATGAAAGCAGTTCTGTTTTCAGTGCAGATGAATAATTTTGTTAAGCAGTAAAGGTGGCTAAATAGTTGAGAAAAGCTGGTGTAGAAAGTATTCCACAAGAAATAGATCATTATATCTCTGAGAATTAACTGTAACAGAAACTGTAAATGAACATGATCTCTAAGGAATATCAAAAGGAGTCTTTACACAGAAGCAAACCCACATAAGCCTCTATGATAAGAGGCCTTGATGCAAGTGCTGTGTAAAAATGGGATTTGTGAGACTGATAGTGACACTGGTGATCCAGGGAAAACAGTACAGTTTCTCAGAATGTCTCCAGTACTATTGACATTCAATTATCTTTTAGGGATAATGTTTTTTATTTGTATGAATTCCATAGGTATCTATTCTGCTATTTACCTTTTCCTATGAGACAAAAGAGGGACAGAAAACAATTTCCAAAAGTTTGCTGAAATATTTTTACCTATATAAAGTGCTTTAGATTTTCATTTAGACTTGTTTGGCTGAAGGAACTACTGAAGGAAAGAAATTACATATTTAGGCCTTTAACTGATTATTGTTCATTTATGTAAATTATTAGTAAGGTTATATTTATGCACTAGTTATCACTAGAAATTAGACTGCATCTGACAGAACCATCATCTCACTTCTGAACTACTATGCATTCCAAGATCAAAATGCCATCAGGTCACCCAGTATAGGTCACATATTCAAGTTGCTTTACAATTGTATTTCCTTTAGATACCAAGACTAAAAACTATTTTCTGATTAACCATTAGTATCTTAAAAGACATAATTGACTACCAGTTTCCAAAGTGAACCTCACTGATCAGATCATGTTCTCTATAGTAAGTTTATATTTTTAAAAGCCATACTGTCAAAGTGTATGTGTGACATTAATTTATCTTAAGCATGATTTTACACTTAGAGTGGATAAAAGCAGAGCTTTCTTTTTCAAATAATATAATCTCAGAGTTACTTAATGACATTTGGGTAACAGTAATAGAAGTTTACAATCCAGGTCAGGGAGCAAAGAGCAGAAAGGGCAGCCAAAAACTAGTTCTAGGGAGTGGATTTCTGTATTTATTGTTGTGAGTCACTTCTCCCATTAAAATTCTTTTCATTAGTTTTTGTACTTAGAAACAATATTGATTGTTTACTTTTTATTCGTCTGCTGCCAAAAGTACATGTTTATTTGACCTTCTTGTTCATTATTTCAAGTAGTGAGGAAAGGATGATACATCCAAAAAGATATAACACAGCTGTTCCAGTTTGAATGAGAATTTTCAGGAAGAGTTATTGTTAGCTGTGCAACAATTTAGAAAATAGTATGGAAATATGCCTATAAAGATATAAGCCTTACTACACAGCATCTTTGAAAACTGACAATACCTTTGAAATGTTTTCACAGATATCAATACAGAATAATGAGAACCCAAGAATTTATTAATGTTAACAATACATAAAATTAGTTTCAAAAATATTTATCTCTTTGAAAAGTTTCCTTACAAAATATAGAATATGTCTATCTGAAGAAATTATTGAACAGTTCAGTGAGTTTAGAATTTAAAGTTACAAACTGATTGTTACAAACAGAAATCAGGATATCTAAAAATAACGGAGTATGCACATGCCTGTTTTTATTTCTGGATTTAAGAACCTATTCAAATGGCAACTCTGCTGAAGGCTTTTTCATCCCTTATATGTCTATTAATTTCAATGAAATTATTGGTAGGAAAAAGCATTCAGGATGCCTTAAGGTCATGGATGTGAAAAAAAAAATCCCTTTAGAAATGGAAAATGTTTGAAATAAATTTTTAAAATAATAAAACCAGGTACATTAAAATATTAATTTATTCGTAAATGAGTCAAGTAAGATACTCCTCAGGGCATAATTTGTGGTGTCATTTTAATTCCAAAATGTATGGTAGGGAAAAGCTTGAGAAATCATTCACAGTGTAGTAGCAAACAAAGAATTCATTCAAAGACCAGTTAATGTTATGGGATGAAATTCATTCCAGAAGAAAGGGTAAGGACCTTAATTGATCAGGGAATGCTCTCAATATGTTCCGATGTTCTGTATACAAATAAGAAGCTTTATGTATGCAATAAGAAGATTTATGCTAAAATTCCTGGGAAATACACCTAAAAAATGAAAAGTAAATGCAAATAAATTTCACGCATAAATCTTCTGTGCTTTAAAACAACCTTTAACCTTTTATTTTGTCTTTTTTTTTTTTATTTGCTTTCCTGAACATTTTAAGATCATTTTGTATGCAGTCACTGTTGCTTGCACAGTTTCATAACTTGTGCTCTTTGAGGACTCTCATATAAGAACTTTTTATGCCATTCACCTTCCTTTTCTCACATGGTGAATCTCTCTTCATGATATGAGTATTTGCCTAAAACTGGTATTTCTAATAAGAATAATTTAATGTAAAAAAGGTTAATTAGATTAACAGTGGACATCATGATCATTAGTCCTCTATCCCACTTACAGTTCTTGACTTTGGTAGTCTTTTCTGATCACAGTCTGTCTTCAATCATACCATCTCCTACATAGGTAATTTCCTGAATTTCGCAGAAAGTCCCTCATGTTTTATTGCCCCTCAGATTATTATGCAACCTCACTGTTTTCTCAAAAAAAAAACCAAACAAAAAAACCCAACAAAACCCCAAAAAAACCCCCACATTATAATATTAATCTGTTATGTCTTTTCTGAGCTTTCGTCTTCCTTTAAAGTCCTCCAGGTGGTAACTGAAAGACTTGTCTTGTCTACTGCTTCCCCTCATTAAAACTAAAATTACTTCCTGATTACAAATGCCCTCCTGTGGTTCCTTTTCCTTATGTATTCCTACACAGCCAAATTTGTTTCAAATTTATTTGAAGAACCCTTTCTTCACTGGAAATATTTTTTCTCCCCACATTATATATTCCTCCAAATTTTTGTTTCATTTCTTTATATTTTTTAATATATATATATATAAAATTCTTTTTTTTTTTTTTTTTTTTTTTACTTCTAAAGTATGAAGAATTACCCCTTAATTTTGTACTCAAGATAAAATTTTGCATCACATTTCTCATAAGATTCTGAGTGTTTCTGGGTGTTTCCAAGTGAAGCAAGTACATGTTATTTCTCAAACAAGTCTGGAAGGATTGTTAATACACTGAAAGAAATAAGACAGCTTCTTGCAACAGTCACATACATTGAATTGCTCAGCCACTAAGAAAAAAGGGTACTTATACTCCCCAGTGAAAATGTCTTGCTTAAAGATATTATTTAGTGTTTCATTTCTATTTAAATTTCAGTTAGAGTAGTCCATTTATGCATGGTGTAATATGACAGATTTTTTTTTTTTCTTAAAGTTTGTATCAATCTTTATTGACATATAGTACTTAATTTCAACTTAAATTGTTTTAAGAAATGTTATATGCCAGTGGCCATACAAGAAATCGTCGTGTAATTTTCCAAACCATCTATGGTTTCCAAACCATCTACCTGAATTATTAACCTCAAAATGAATGAAAAAGCTATTTTTATGATTCAGTGTTATTTTTTAAAAGTCTTTACTGATTTTTAAGATACTGTCTTCACTGAAAGGGTTGTCAAGAAACCAACAGGCTAGCCAGGGAAGAGGCTGGGTCACTGTCCCCAGAGGTATTTAAAAGATGTGTAGATAGGGCATTTAGTTACATAGTTTAGTGGTGGACTTGGTAGCATTAGGTTAACAATTGGACTTGATGATCTTAAAGGTCTTTTCCAACCTAAACATCTCTATGATTCTATGAATATGTACAGGCTACTACAAGAATGCAGTGTTTATTCTATTAAATGAAATTCTGAGAGATTTCTGCTTTGGGAAGCCTGAACATGACATCTTTGACTAACAAGTTGTGTATTTGCACATTTCAATTTGGTATTTCAAATGGGCTTTATTTAGTATTTAGTGTTTTCTGCGTTGCACTATATTCTGAAATCTACAGTAGCTGTTAGCTAGTGTAACTATGACAGAATATTTTATGGAAACATTTAAGGTTAAGTCCCATTTTCAAAGGAGGCTTAGCCAACTGGAAAAACAGTTTCTACAAAAGCAAAAGTAGCATTTGGAGTGTAAAAACTAGAAATTAATTATTTAAGTCACCAAACTGTCCATACAGTGAATGTTGCCTAGTAAGTGTTTAATGAGAGTATCCAAAGCAAACACCAAAAGCAGTAGTGGTCCACCTGGATTGCCTGGATGGAAAGAAAGACCTCTGCAACTTGTACAGAGTTTTTTCCAGGTGTTGAAAATAGAACACTGATCTGACTGTAACTGTTTCTAAAACACTGGTGTTTGTTTTTTTAATCGTGTCTTTTTTCCTTTTTGTAAATCACAAGAAAATTGTCTCCCTTATTTGCCCAGTACTTCATGCGCTTGGGATCCATGTCTACTACTGAATCTTCTACAAGGTAACAATAAACACAAATATAAAGAACCTTGAAGGAGGTAGAATTTACTACATATGGAAAGTTATCCAACATACAAATGATTTATATATTTCTTAATCCTATGACTTCTTCTGACAAAGGTGCTATTAACCATAGGATATTTCATTATTCAGGTGATATGAGCCATCAGAAAGGCAACCTGCTTAGAAGGGAAAATTACTGAAGAAAACGAAATGTCTGCTGAAATACTAATAGTGAAAACTGTTGTCTGTTCTAACGGCAAAAATAGTACGAGCCTGAAAAAGGCAGGAAAAAATTATCTGAGAGATCAGAAAATATTATTATCTGTTGGCTGTAACAAGTGAAAAATAGAAGGTAAGAGCATTTATTGGCTGCCTGAAGTAGTTACGTGCTATGCCTTTTTGTGCCTCTATAATATGATTTTATTTTTATCCATAACAGAGCTTTTCCCTCTGAGACATTCCTTATGCTGCATACTTTTTCCTGTCCTAAATAGGTCTGCACGAACATTCAACAAGATCTTGGATCATTACTAGGGACATCTGTCTGACTCCAAACTCCAAGATGTGGATTATCTTCAAAGTGAGATGGTGTGTTATTCTGTCACTTCCCTTCTGGGCCCACTTCTGGAGACAGTTCAATTTGTCCTCTCACTTCTGGAGTCTTTTTGGTCCCCTTCTCCGTTCCGTCTAATGTGCTTGGTGCAACACATATATGTAAGAAATCTATCAGAACAATCTTCTGCTTTATTACTAATGCCTGCTTTACTAGCAATAAATTTGTCATAACCTGAAATGTTACATATGTACTTGATTTCTGTTATTGTGTGTTTCTGTAATTTCTTATTGCTATGATATTTATTGTAAACAATAATTTCCAATAACTTGACTGATACATTTATAAATGCACTTTATTAATCAGAGGTATACTTGCTAGTGGTGATTTTAGTGGTGTTGGTGACAATATGTAATGAAGTAGTGAAATTTAGAGGATAAAGTCTCCATGTCCTGTTATATTACATAACCCTATGAACTCACAGTCACAAGATCTATATACCCATAAGACTGAATAACCCTTTAGGTCATTACAGTGGGCAGCATAAATTAAGTTTATTCTTAAGAGTGTAATAACTGCACATAAAAGAAGTAAAATGCTACAGATGACTGAAGAATGATGAATGAATTGAAATGAACCAAAATGCTCACACTATCTTGAAAATAGTTGAAGTATCGAAGGAAGAACAGTTTCACATGTACTACTTTAATGAAAGGTATTCTGCACACCTTTAAAGCATAAGTAGTTTGCAGTTCCAATCAAATTATTTTTCCTGATACTTTGCAACATTTATTATCAAGCCAGTGTTATTTCTTAGTTTAAATTGTTCTGGTCTTCTTTTGCTGTTTGTACTGTTGATGTGTTTACACACAAAATAATTTTCCACTTAATTTTCATTTCCCTAGGCTAAATAAATCATTTAGAGTATGTCTAAAGAAATAAATGCAAGTAAGTTGAAGAATGTCTTAGTATTGCGCAGAGTCACACAAGTAGGCTAAATAGCTTCAGATTAGAGCTAGGTCACTTGTCATTTTGTAGTAAATATAAACCTATCATTTGTGTCTTTCTGGGTAGATAACTTGACTCTCCCTTACTGTCCCAAGATCTTAGTAGGGCTTTATTATTTTGTTCTCATCTCATATAACCATTTTGGAACACCAGTGACTGACCTGCCCATAGAGCTCCAGTGAAGTCCAACTAGTGGCATTTAGTAAGCAATTTTTTTACCTATATCTCCGAAAAAAAAACAGTACAAAATTTGTCTTTCATATGAATTCATCATACTGTGGGGCACAGTCGTCTCATCATCACACTTTCTCTTCAAGTCACATGGTCTGTAAAGGTTCGCAAGAAACCACCTAATCCATCTGCTCCCTCAAACAAAGAACAGCTATTGTTAGATATTTTCCTTTTCTCTTCTTAAAAATTCCAAAACGATCTCTAGGCTATCAGTTCTAGTGCATCTCTACTCAAACCACTAGAAAATGTTTCACAGTTCAAGCCTGAAATTTCTGGGTTTTTTTTCAGTGCAGGTTCAACACCAAGTCTTATCTTTTGTAGGTTCAAAGGAAGAACTATTTATTTTTGCCTGTAAGAAACCTTTTCCTTGTTTGAAGTCTGTGTGTCATTTTATCTTAGTTTTCTATTTTTTTAGATTATCCAACTTTAGTTTTTGCTTTCATCTAGACAGACAATTGTAATACAGCACCTCAGCCCTTGATGTAATACAGCATGCAAACATCCAACTCCAGGTTTAACTGGACTAAGCTACAGCTTGCTCTTTATGATTATATAGAGTTTCCTAGGTTTTTTCACCTCATCTTAGTTTTATTTTTTCAAAAGACCTGCCCTATACATCCATCTTAGAATAAGATGAAGTCATCTGAAGATCCTTTATATCTTTGAATATCGTGGAACGCAGACAGATTACCTAAAGTTTGAATGTCTAAGTTTCAGACATGTAAATTAGACTACGTACATTTTATTTCATATGAAGATAGTTGCATTTTTTTCCACTAGTTATCTGCAATCGGAGGAATCTTGACAAAGGTAGCATAGCTCTCCATTGACAAATATTATTAATATCTCCTCAGTTTCCTTTTGAACTCACAACAGGTAGAGTTAAATCAGACAAGCTCTTAGATATGCAAATATTTCCTCAAACTTAGACAAAGTAACAACCTTCAATCTAAATACAATCTAAAACCATTTTGCTACATTTAACTTAGATAATTTTTTTTTTTTCACTGCTTGAGTGGACGTTTGACAACTGGTGATGTGACAGGTGGGTGAAAGGTTGAAAACTGTATCCTTGGCAGGGTGACAGAGAAAATTTTTAGCAAAAAGAAAGGTGATAAGACAACAGAAGTTAAGTATCTGATGGGGTGTTCAATTACCTTTACATTGCAAACCTTACTTAACAGGTGAATAGATTTTAGGAAGCAGATGGACCTGACCATATTCAAAGTCACCCAGCTCTTTCATTCCAGTCTCTGTTTGTGATTTATTTTGTTTTAATCTTCTTTCTCATATGTGTTGCCCCTGTCTTCCTGAATCTAGAAAGCTGTTTGCTCTGGTTCCACGTGATTTTATCCACTGGTATGTTTCACAGTTTTCGTCAGTTTAGGAAGAATGGAATGGTAATTATGCTTATTAAGATTATCATTAATAATGTTTTTTTCTATGAGAAAACTGTAATGAACCAAGTCTTCCATGTTGCCTTTGTTACAAAAATATTTATGACCAGACAGTAAAGATGGGAATCTAACACCAGGTACTTCTCTAAACTGATGTTGCTAAATGCTCCATTTTCCATTTCCTTTTCTGTCTTTATCATGTACTTTGACAATTGTTCTAAAAGCTTAAACAAAATTCATATCAGGTTAATGATTCTTCAGGTTCCTCAATCATATCTCCATAAAGTAAATATTGATATATCATTTTATATTACATTTTTATAAAGATAAGTTCATTAAAATATCTTATTTCTAGGTCTATAATTTCATATACCAGTTTTTTGCAGTTTTCATATGGTAAGTATCATATGATCCGTTTGACTTTGAGCTCTTGAAACTTTGCTTCTACCTAAGAAGTAATTATATTTTTTTTTCACATAATCATTCCCTGAATTAACTTTTTTCTCCATGTGTCATATCTCCAGTCTTACTGAAAAGTGAGCTAGATATTCTTTTATATTTTAGATACTACATAGATTATTTTTTATCTCTATTCTGGCCTCATTTTTATTGTGTACTTGTTCTCTTTCTATTTATACAGCAAAGAACTTTTATTATTTCTCATAATTTCCTATTCAGAGCTGAGCAATCTTGACTTTTTAACAATACTCATTTTATTCCTATGCTTCCTGATATCTAGGGATATAATTTTATTTTCTGGTTGATGCTGGGTTTTATTCCACACAGACTTTCTATTTGCTCTTAATACCCCATTTGAATAAGTGCTAGGTTGACTCTGGCTGGATTCCATGTGCCCACCAAAGATGACGTATCACTTCCCTCCTCAGCCAGATACAGGAGAGAAAATATAATGAAAGGCTTGTGGTTGAGATAAGGAAAGGGAGAAACATCACTCACCAGTTACTTTGCCCAGTCATGGGCAAAACAGACTTAACTTGGCAAAATTAGTCCAATTTATTACCAGTCAAAACAGAGTAGGGTAATAAGAAATAAAGCCCAAATCCTAAAAACACCTTTCCCCGTCCCTTCCTTCTTCCTGGGTTTAATTTCACTCGCCATTTCCTCTAACTCCATCACCCAGCTGTACAGGGATACAGGGAATGGGGGATGTAGTCAGTTCATCACATGTTCTTTCTGTCATTCCTTCTTCCTCAGGGGATGACTCCTCACAATCTTCCCATGCTCCAGTATGAGGTCCCTCCCATGGGAGACAGTCCTCCATGAACTGCTTAGGCATGGGTCCCTTCTCTGCAGTGCAGCCCCTCAGGAACAGACTGAATCCCCCACAAGGTCACAAGTCCTGCCAGGAGTTTTTCCAGTAGGGGATCCTTTCTCCATGGGTCCTCAGGTCCGGTCAGGACCCTGATCCAGTGCAGGCTTCCCAGTGGATGACAGCCTCCTTCAGGAATCCACCTGCTCCAGTGTGGGGTCCTCCACATACTCCAGGTGGATATTGGCTACACTGTGGACCTCCACGGGCTGCAGAGAGAAAGTCTGCCTCATCGTGGTCTTCACCACAGCCTGCAGGGGAATATGTACTCCGTCACCTGGAACCTCTCTTCCCTCTCCTTCCTCACAGAACTTTGTGTCTGCAAGGCTGTTTCTCTCATGTATTCTCACTCCTCACTCTGGCTACTGCTGCTGTTGCACAGTAACTTCCCCCTGCCTCCTCCCCCATCCTTCTTATAGCTGCTACCCCAGAGCCTCTGCCACCATCACTGACTGGCTCAGCCTTGGCCAGTGGCAGGTCCGTCTTGCAGCCAGATGGCATTGGCTTTGTTGGATGAAGGAAGAGTGTAACATCTCAGAGAAGCCATCCCTGTCACCACCCATCTATCAAAACTTTGCTAGGTAATCCCAATACTGAGTGGTTATTGTAACTGCCTTGGTTCTGCAACACTTTTAAACAATTTTAATTCTATGTACTTACTGTCATTTTCAGGTAAAAAGTTCAGTTAGGTATAGGCGTAAACACTGAGGATGTGGACACAATACTGAGGCAATGCAAATTTGGTGTAAAGTTCTAAATTCATAGTTTCTTGTATCTGTTTCATTCAATTATCAATTACAGGAGAAAAGTACTGAAATTTCTGTCTGTACACTGCTGTGTATCCTAGGCATCCTATTACTAACAACTTGCCTTGAACCTGTCACCTTATAAAAAGTAACTGGAATAAAACCAGCTCAGGAACAAGGTGTTCCTGTGGTATGTACTTGTTCCTTGAAAGTTATTATTCCATAGAGATGGAAAAATAAATATAGGCTATAGTCTATAGGGATGAAAAGTTCATTTTTCTCTTACTACTGAAATAGTTCTAACAAAATCAAACTGGTAAAGACCAAACACAGACTTAGGAAGGTCAGTGAGTTACGCTTTTTCTCCCAGAAGATGTAGCTTTTTCAGAATTGTATTATGAACATACCGGTTAGAAACTGAATGAAATATAGGCTTTACTATCTGCTGAATAAGACTGGTCTTTCATATGCTCATCAGCACATGATGCTTACAGGTGAAGACTGGAGCAGTAATTGCTATCTGAACATAATAGAATCTCCTATTTTTTTTTTTACATTCTAGGATAGGTGATCTATTGAAAATAGGGAAAAGAAACACAGCTTTCATTCAAATTATTGAAACTGAGTGTTCTTGTTTTCTGGGTTCGGTTGGGTATCTTAATTGCATCCTGATTTTCTATGCGTATGAAACTCGAAAAGTTTGTTAATGTATTACACACACTAAAAACACATTTATGTTTTCCAGTGCTTATATTTCCACTAAAGCATATTTAGGTGCACAGTAAGAGACAAAGCTCAGGTAACGTTCAGTCTTGATGAACAGGTGAAAAAGATCATGGAGTGGAACGTGTGCCTTTCCTCAGAGTTGAGACAAGGTCAAAACCCACAGATCTGCATGTTGGAACATACAGAAAAGTAAAACTTAATAATTTCACAATTGTGATTATGATTATTAAATTTTAGGTGCTTGATTCAGGATAATGAATAATTTTGAGTTCTTGGAGGAACAGATATTCTCTTATAAAATTTTTCCCTAAAAATTTTTATAATTTTACTCCAAAATTAGTATTCGCTTGATTTTTTTTTTTTTTTGGTGACAGCACACACACTGTGTTCATGCTAATAGCTTTTAAAAGTAATCATAAAGGCTTTAATAGAAAGTACTGAAAATAACCATAAAAGAGAGCTATATACTTTGCATTTAACTGATACTTTCTTTAAAAGGTTTTTTTATTTTTCAATATGCCCTCAATATCTCTATGTTCTAAAAAATGCAGAAGATGTTTCTTTAAAAACATATCAAATCATTAAATATTTGCAGTTTTGGGGGCATGTTTGTAAATTGACAAAAATTATTCTTAATTTGCACACTTCTGAATGCATAATTTAGCATGACTTTTTTGATTAAGTTCTTGGTAATGACAAAAAAATCCCTCTTCTAAAAAGTAGATAGCTTTATTTTTTCTTTATTTTTTTCTCATTTAAATCTAAGACAGTATTGTTCTTTCATTAATCTCTAGTAGCTAAAAGTTTAGATTTTTTTTTTCCTTTATTCATAAGGTAATAATACAGTTTGAAGGTACATTGAAATATAATATTGTTGCACCCCAGGGAAGATGATAAACAAAATGGAAGAGCTCAATTACTTTGTCTCAGCCGTTTTTCTTAAGGTGCTAATTTGACAAAGCATTTCTGAATTATTTCATATAATTTGAGTATTGTATTCTGGTATTGGATAAGCTTTTATGAAGAGCTTTAAAAATATCACTAGTAAATGTTTATTCAGTGTTTCGTGTTTGATCTTTTTTGTACAGTCCTTATACCAAAGCTGGAATTTATTTTCAATGACTACATATAAATGCAGCACACGCTCTGCGTCCTAACAGATGCCATCTGTAAAAGCATTTACTTTAAATTAGTGGAATAAGTAATCAAAAGGGCTTTGTACTTAATGCAAAACTTTTGGTGACTATTAAATACTCATTAGAGGGTGTTTTTGCTGTATGGCTGTCAAAATCAGCAGGACGTTTATGTTAGATTTCCTGAGTGGGTCAAGATTGAATATGATTTTACAACTTAAATAACGTAAATGAATGCAGGTTATTTCAGAATCTCCAGATGTTCCTTAAACTCCCTGCCCCTAAGCGAAACTTACAGCCAATTTAAATTTTGCAGCAATATTACAGTGCAGATTTTTGCTTCAAACATTTAACAACTCTCTTGTTACATTCCACTCATTTGTGCCTTAACCCTTACAAATTAAAAAGATGAACAGTATTGTATTGGAGGTCTCTTTCTTTAAAACGTGCATTACTAGATTGTTCAGATCAGTCTACAGTAGAAAGACTTCTGGTGGGATGAAACGCTTTCATAATTTCCTTATAAAATCTTTATAAATTTTCCTTACAAAATCAGGTTGTTTGTCCATATTTCAGATGTCCTGACTTTTCTGAACTGAACTTAATTTAAAACCTAGGTAACTGCTGAAAGCATGTTCTAAAGGTAAATAGAAGCTGAAAGTTAGCTGTACAAGTGCATGAGTTTTCAATACCTTAATAAAAACTTCTTTCTTACATAAATTTATGATACAATAATTTCTTTGTCAATAAGAGGTACACCTACTTGTATATTGATAGTCATTGGGGGTTTTTACATTGCACATACTTATGCTAATTCTAACCTTTGAAGATGGCAACATCTGTTAGGAAGAAGGCAATAAAGGTAGATCAAGAGCCAACTTAGAAAGTGCATTAAAAACTGCTTAAAAGCAGCCTTTAAGCGAGACATTTTTCTAGCTAAAGTGTCACTGGAAAACAATCATTCTGGAATTTTGTCATGATAAGATAAAATGGCCTGATAGAAATTATCTTTAAATATCCAAACTCCAGTACAGAAACTTTGAACTGTTAGAGCTTTTAATAGGCAATGGGTTTTCATGGTTTAACTCCAAGACAAGAAGAAGAATTCATGACAAAAAGAATATAAGTAAGAGAGACAATACCATAGACAATTAACGCCAACTCTTATGGCAGCTGCAGATGTTGGGTCACACATCAGGACCCATAGGAATAGCTTGTACAATCTTCATTATAGAATAACCATTTAAGATATGTAAGAAGTCTTAAAACTAGATATTCAAGAGATTCAGTCATCAGTTGAACTAGAGTTTCGTATAACTAGTGAATGCAAGGAACAATTCAAAGTCTATGGAAATGATAAAGACAACTCAGTTCACTTTTTCTGTCTACATATTTTAGTATAGCCAATGTCCACATTTCTATTCTTTTCATTAGAAGCACAGGATAATTCACTTTGTAACCAGCCTCCTGCTAACAGCACAGTCAGATCAGATCTTGGGGACTTTATCCAGTTTGGTTCTGAAAACATCTAAGGACAGAGTCAGTATGACCTCTCCAGGCAACGTGTTTCAGTGCTTGACTATCTGTTTGAGAAAAGATTCTCATATTCAGCCTGAACATCTTTGTTTCAATTTATGCCTGTTGTCCCTCATCCTGTGACAATGAACCAGTGTGTCCTCACAGTCACCTCCTCTCTTTAGAGGTTAGCTGTGAGGTGCCTCAGGGTCATGTCTGCACAAGGCTGTACAGACCACCCCCCCCTCAACCTCTCCTTAGGGGACAGCTACTCCAGTCTGATGATCTTGGTCATTTTCCACTACTGTGTGTTGATGTCTTTCTGGACTGGGGGTTCCAAACTGGATATAGCATGTGTGAGTGTTAGATAGAGGCAGATATAAATTTTCTTTGATCTCCTGGTGGTGGTCCGGCTGATGTAGCCCTAATACTGCTGGCCATTTTTCCTGCCAGGGCTTGCTGATGGTTCCTGCACAGCTCACTGACCCCAGTGCCCATTCCCCAGAACTGTTTTCCACTCAGTCTACCACCAACCTGATTCATTTTTAAAGCTCTGTGAGTTCTGATTTAAACAATCAAAAATATTCCAATCTCCCCCCCACCAAAACCCCAAACCAAATAGAACTAATGTTACAGACCCAATCATTGGCTATATAAGCCACTGTTGGAAAAGTTATTCTATCCTAGAAAAATCCATGATTGCTAACCAAGTTATCTAGCTGACTAGAAAGAGAACAAATAACAATCATTTTTAAGGCACTCAGACTGATCCCTACATTTATAAAAAGAGTCTTACAGGCACTAGATTATTTTTATTTCAATATCCACCTTGTATTTAAGATGACTGGGGTAGCAAACTAATGCTTTTGTTTTCAGGACAGTTATTAATAAAGGATGTAAACTTTATAGTCTTTCTGTTTAAAAGGTGATGCAGAAATTTATGAGAAATAAAATGAGAAGTTTATCCCCAGGGCATAAATAAACAACATTCAGTGTATGTCTCTAAAATTTCAACCACCCAAGACGTTTTAAAAATCCTACAGCTACTAGTATATGCATGTTTATTTCAATTTAAGAGCTATTTTATTGAAAGAGAATTTTATTTGAACTCCTGTAAAGAAAGGTCATATGACACTGAAATAAACAAATTTTTAAATAGAAGACACCTTTCTGTATAGATTTTAGCACTGAGTTACAATGATTATTTATTTGTGTGTAGATAATGCCTTTCAAATTGCATAATGCAAATATTTTACGCTAAATAAATATTGTTTCATTTGAGGCTGGAAGAAACATACAGGCAGCATAGAAAAACATCCTGGGTGGAAAAAATCAGGGACAACTGAAAGCTATCAATTTTTTTTGCATAGTTTTTCTCTGTATTGAGTCTATTAAACTGTTTCGGTTCAGAGAGCTAGCATGTAGCTAGTAAAAGTGGAAGTTTTGAGCTGTGTGTTAAAGTACATGTTATCTGAAAGAGAACTTTGAAATAAAAACAACTTTTACATTTCTAAATTGTCCACAAGTGGGTTGTTTTATTATTATTATTGGTTATTGTGGTGTCTTACTTTATTAGATAGGGTATTTATTAAATATAAATTACGATAATGTCCTAATTCATTTGTGCTGCTTCAGTAAGAGTAAGGCACTGCAAAACTGAGCCCTATTATTGTCTGAACATTTTGTCAAATATAGAGTACAGGTGGCCGGTCTGCATATATTTTCCAAAAATAGACCAGGTCAGTTCTGTGTAGGGCAAGTGTTTATAGAAAACATTTCCTTTTCCTGGAAGTGAGATTTAAAATCTAGTTGCTAAAAATATTATTGCCATATGAAAACTCACTTCAGTAACTTCCCTCCTTCATATTTTTTTTTTTGTTAAAATTTGTATTCCAGGATGACATTTGATGAGAAAGCATGTAGAAGTGCCATGCTTGGACAGTATAAATGGGAACCTATGTCTTTATGGCACGCGAGTTTTAATTCCGAGCCTTCATTGAGTCCATATAGAAGAGCAAGGAAATCTCCACATAAAAAAAATGTGAAGAGACTAAATTATTTAATACTTTTTTGTGGCTCCACAATATACATGATGATGATGATTGTATCTCCTGTTTCAAGAATGCTGTTGATCTTTGTTTTCAAGGCCTAGTAAGTACTGTGTACTCGGATGGCAAACACAATGAGGGCAGAAATTTCTCCTTATGTATTTAGCCCTTCTCCTCTGTCTACTTGTATCTACTTCAGTCTATTTCATTCTCAGATATTTCTTCAGAAAAAATTAATCTCAATTTTTTTGGTAATATTTTCATTAAATATTAAAGGACAGAAACGAAGCTTTCAAAAGATTATCCAGACTATTGTCTTTTATTTAAATAATACTGTCTCATACTTCAGTGACTTATACCCAGACTTCACTATCAGTTTGCAAAACATCCTTAATTTGTAGAATTGTCATAACAAAGACCCATTTAATCCAAAACCCTCATGGACAAAGCAATAGAAAAAGGTTAGGCGGGAGATATCAAGCCATAGACAAGTACTATAACACTATGATACAGGTCTGACCAAAGCTAAATAACATTATTTAAATGACTCAGTTTTAAAAATTGATTTATGAAAGTCTCTGAACAGGGTTCAGTAGCCTCCTGTATCAGTAAGCCACCTTGATTAAACAAGCACAGGTGCACACATACACATTTTTTTTTTCTGAGAGGAAAACAGTTTCCTGGGCTGTTTTTAGTCAGTTAAATCCAAGAAAACCTGTAAGTGAAATTCAAGAGAAATTTTTAATTTAGTGATATTAATTTATTACTTCATCTGTTAATTTTTTGAGAAGCCCCTTCATTTAAAGACAGTCTTTGTAAAGTTTAGTAGGTAAGTAGAAAAAGAAAAAGATATTAACTGTCCATTGCATCAGCTCTTGATTAGTGTATTTATGTTGGGTGTTATAGTCCTCTTGATTTTCTGTGTAATGTACAATAATTATGTCACACATATGTATGCATATCCTTAACAAAGTTAATCAATGAACTTTTATCAATAAAGGGTTGTTAATAAGTAAGATTTATTTAGTTCTTCTGATTTTATTTTTTTTCTTACTTTTTTTCCAAGGATGAGACAATACAGAGGTCAAAAGGAAATAAATTCTTGAATTGCATGATGAGAGAGAGAAAGGAACACCCTGGAGTCCTTCGTGTGTAACTGTCATAGAACCATGGAATCATTTAGTTGGGATAGATCTCCAAGGTCATCAAGTACAACCATTAACCTGACACTGCCAAGCCCACAACTAAACTGTATCCCCAAATGCCACATCTACAATTCCTCCAGGGACAGTGCCTCCACCTCTTTCCTGTGCAGTCTATTTAATGTTGTCAGTGTTTGACAACTCTTTTGGTAAATAAATTTTTCCTAATATCCGAGCTAAACTTTCCCTGGTGCTACTTGAGGTCGTTTCCCCTTGTCTTGTCAATTGTGACATGAGAGAAGAGACTGACTCCCACCTTACTACCTCCTGCTTTAAAGTAGTTGTAGAGAGCAATAAAGTTTCCCCTCAGCCTCCTTTTCTCCAGGCTAAACAACTCCAGTTCTTTCAGCTGCCCTAATAACACTTTTTGTTGGTCATTTAGGAAGACAGAAGCCGTAGCCCAAAAAGTCCCCTCTTCTTCCTTCTTCCCCTCTCCTTATATGCTGAACACCATATGGTATGAAATATCCCTGTGGTCAATTGGGATGAGCTGTCTCATCTGTGTCCCCTGCCAGGACCTTGTGCACCCCCAGCCTGTTCACTGGTGGGATGGGGTGAGAGGCACAAAAGGCCTTGATTCTATGCAAGCACCACTCAACAAAAGCTAAAATATCCTTATTTTAACAACACTGTTTTCATCACAAATCCAAAACATGGCACCATACCAGCTACTACGAAGAAAACTAACTCTACCCCAGCCCAAACCAGTACACTTGACCTTATACCATTTTGTTAGTTTCCAGGAAAAGAAATGCAACATATGCAACAGATATAGGTTACACTGTAAATACATAGATGATATTCAGAGATCTGTATGACATATTAGACTGTGTGAAAGTCTTTAGATTGTCTAGTATAGATTTCTCTACCCTGAATATAGCTGCACTGAATTAGTAAGTAATAGAGTATCCTTTTCAATCCTTTTTAATTAATATAACTTTGAATTTCCATAGTAGCTATTCACACATGATTGTTTTATATTTACTTTATAAAAGTCTTCTCTAATATTTTGCTAAAATTTAATACTTTTTCCCTACATTTATGTAAATTAATTGGTTCATTATACTTTTCCTGGAGAGTAAGAACAAATGTATATCAATAAAAAAGGCAATCAAATATTTTGTAATTAAGATTAAAATTAAAAAAGATTTTGTTCTGGAACTCATCTCACTGGATTCTAGTTTTTTTCTCCCTATGGCTCAGAAAATTTTGTAGTCCTAAATCAAAGAACAAGTAGTCTTGCCATGAAGACAAAAAAAGCGTTTAGATTTTCTGTATTTCCCTATGTTTTACTTAAAGATTATTTGCAGTCAAATGTTAATGGTGAGATGAAATTTTGTTCCTTAAAAAAATTCTCTCTGTGTACAACAACTGTTCACCTATAATTTTATTTTCTGCCTGATTATTTGCAGATTTAATCCAATGTCTGTTTTAAATCAGTTTTGCTTTAAAATATTACCAGATAACTGATATATGAAATCAATAGTAACTATTCAGTGCAACAATGACAGGTATCAGAGAAAAATAATATCAGTTTTATAACAACATTAATGTAAAATGAATGATGAAGGTATTGCATTTAAAACATCACATCCAAAATTAAAGACTATATAAAACAATTAACCTAATTGGCTAATCCTCAGTAGAGTGTTAGATGGCTGTAGTGTATATGAAATATCATTATAACTTCCAATTCTTTTGGTAGCAGAACAACATCCAGTCCTTCTCACAGTAAATGATACATTTGCAAAATAAGCCTATCAGAGGATCTATGAAACCATCTCTGATATGCTTCAACTGACATACCATTTTGTTTTCTTATTAAAAACTATTCCATTCAGGAAAGAATGGGTTATGACTTTTTTTTTTTTTCAGTCATGACTATAACATCAAATAATTTTTAATACAATAATAATTGATCTGTCATCAGAAGGATTAACCTTCTAAAGTTTATGGTGAAACAGATGCATAGAATCAGTAAAAACAAAACACAAGCTTTTTGTTTTTCCTAATAAACCATCTGAATGTGTTACTAGTGCCTAACCCAGGTGTAGGTTTTAAAATTCAGTGACAAAAAAGAAAGCAAACAACACTGGCTATCATATAAATCTGCATTATCTTATATTTATTTAGCTGTTGATTCCTTTCTTAAAGCGAAAAACTGACTATTGCCTTCCAGTTGACCAGGGAGCACGTTTAGGCTTCAAAGGCTATAGCTTCATTTAGAATTTCTTTCTAAACAAAGATTTCTAAATGTGTGTTTCAGCAGCTGTCTTGTCAGGTTTCTGAAAAAGAAAAATTAAAGCTCTACTATATTTATTCCATCTTTGCAGTGACTGTTCTACTATATGAGAGTTAATTTTATTTTCTGTTTGTCAGGAATAAGGCTTATCAAAAAGGTTGTATGTAAGTAATTATGAGAAACTATCACACAGATGGTGGATAATAACGTGTAGCTGGGGAGGATAATTTCTTCCTTTTGACAAGTAAAGAGAAATGGCATTTGACTTCTCTTCAGAAATGATAAGACTCAGTTCTTGACAGAGAATTGTCTGCTTCCATTTACCTAAAGAAAGGAGACCTGATGTTGGTAATCAACATTTCTTTCAGAGAGCTGTTCATTGCCCTTCTTCACTCTAATATTTTATTAGCTTTCAAATTCCTAAGCGGTTACTCTACCTTTGGGATGTCTAATTGTGGAGCTGAACTTTGCAGGGAGGAAAGGGTCACCACCCCCTGTTTCTATCGTTTGCATTGAGGAGAGTTAGAATGAATATAGCTAAATTTATCTTTCCTACTGTTCAGATGCCTTTCTTATATACATTCCATTCTGGAATCCCTGTTCAGTTTGTGGGTCTTTGGTCTGTTTAAGGAAGTTGTTATTTCCTGGACTTTACTGCTGCTGATTGAGAGAAAGTGACAATTGTAGTCAGCACATATGGTCACGTTTAAATTAATCTGTCTGATGAGGAGCTTGTGTCCAGTGACTCTGGAATCTCTCCTGTGGTGAAGGCTGAGACAAGCCTTTCAGGGACTCTATTCTACTCTCACTGACCCAAAGGTGCCTGCTCTTACCAAACCAAAAACAAGCTTACTGAAACTCAACGTACAGATTTTAAGCAGAACAGGAATTTTCTGTAAGTTTTGTAATGTGAATCAGAGAAGGCACTTCAGGGAACAGAGATTCAAGAACAGGTCTATTGGTAACTTGAACCTTTTATCTAAGATTTTTAACACTACTCCTGTTTCGGATCTATGCCTGACTTTGTCTTTCTAATGAGCAGGTGATGCTGTTTTTGAAATGTATCTGCAGCTTGTAGTGAAGAATTAATTTTCAGTGTTTGATTTCACTTAAGTAAAGCTATGTGGACTTTCCAAATATTTCCAGATTCAGCATGCCTCTGATACCAATGGATGATTTTGTAAACTCTTTATGATTCTTTTGCAGGATTCCAATCACTCTAAATGATTCTATAAAATCAATCACTAAGCTACCAGTATCTTTTTTTTTTCCCCAAAGTTTCTTTTTGAAATACAGACTTTAACATACATGTTGTCACTCTTCTGGTTAAAAAGAAAGTTGACCTATGAAGAAGATTGCAGGCATGGAGATAGTATAGGAAAGGAAGTGAAATCAGACACACTGGCCCTCCAGATCTAATAAAGCTCAAGGGCAATATAATAATACAAAACCTCAAAAAAATTTACGCTATTCCTTCTCTCTACTCAGTTAGTTGTATCAGAGATTCAGGACACTCACACTGGATTCCTGGGATGTCTTCAAGTATCTTTTTTGCTAAATTAATTTTCCTGAGGAAGTTCCATCCTCCCATTTCTAAAGTGTTTGGTGCTCAAAAGGAGAAGAGATCTGGGAGAGACAAAACAAGATGGATTGTTGCAAATCACTGAATTTGCCTTTATATTTTATTGTGTCATGGTCACTTTTGTCAAAATGGTTGAGAGAAAAATATTACAAAGAAAGAAATATAACATTTTCAAAACTTCTAAAGTTTGCATAAATCAGTCTTGGTCCTGTGGTGAATGATTTCTTCAGTCAAAGGCAGTAAATCAAATATAAGGGTGAGATTGAAAGTCAAAAAGTGTTTGGGGCAAGAGGGTTAATAAATCCCTCAGGTTTACTGCTAAAACATTAGATAAGGTGGCACCAGAGAGAAATAGAGAAGTAATTGTCTTACCAAGAAATTAGAAGGAAAACATTGAAGTCACAACATTTTAAAGAAAAGGAACAGGCAGCCCTTCTCCACAAACTTGTTTTTATTTGTGCTGCCTGTTTACTTTTTCTCAACAAGAAATCCATGTTTTTCTAAGGGACACCTCCAGTGGCCAGACACCAACTGGATTCAACACCATTCACCACCACTCTTTTAGCCTCGCCATCCAGCCAATTCCTAAACTAGTGAAGAGTGAACTTGTCCAAACCATGGGCTGCCAACTTTTCTAGCAGTATGCCATGGAAGATGGTGTCTAAAGCTTTGCTGAAGTCCAGGTAGACTACATCCATTGAGTCCAGCTTGTGGATCTTCACTGGACAGTCCCCAGAATCACACCATGTCTCTGAGAACATCGTCCAAATACTTTTTGAACTCAGACAGGCTTGGTGCCATGACCACCTCCCTGGAGAACCTGTTCCAGTGCCCAACCACCCTCTGGGTGAAGAACCATTTCCTGATATCCAGTCTAAGCCTCCCCGACACAGCTTTATGCTATTGCCTTGAGTCCTGTCGCTGGTCACTGGAGACGCAAGATCAGTGCCTGTTCCTCCGCTTCTCCTCACGAGGAAGTTCTAGACTGCTATAAGGTCTCCCCTCGGTCTCCTCTTCTGCAGGCTGAATAAGCCAAATGACCTCAGCTGCTCTTCATATGGCTTCGCCTTTAGACCCTTCACCATCTTCGTGACCCTTCTTTGGATGTTACAACAGCTTTAAATCCTTCTTATAGTGTGTCACGCAAAACTGCACACATTTCAGAGAGTCATTTTTGGAAATGTTTTAATGGCCATCTTTTGCCAAGCCACTCAGTTTAATGCAATTATCTTATTACCAATTATTAGCAAAAGAAAACACTTGAGGAAATTTGTCAGTAAAGGGAAGTGTTCACAAGGAATAAGAAGTAGTAGGAGTGGAACCTGGATTCCACATAAAGGCTAAGGAATTTTTCTTCTCTTTTCTTCCTAATAACAATATTTTGCAGTAAATGTGAAAAACAAGTACAGATGATGTTATAAAGACATATAACAAAACATGCAGAAAGCTTTGAAAGGTAAAACTCTGATAACACTGCAAGAGTTCCTAATAATATAAATACAGGAACTAAATCAATTACAGCCAAAAGATCAAGTTTAACATATCTCTCTACTAGACTTCCTCAGAAAAAAAGCCATGTGACTCCTTTGTATATACTGTTCTACAAGCAGAAACAGGACTGAAATTCAACTAGAAACACTGAGAACAGTTTTAAATAAAATGGATAAACTGCTGTCTACCAAGGGAAAAATTATTAATAAAATAAGTAAACTACCAGAGCAGAAATTATCAGCCTAACAATGAATTGTAGGAGCAACCCTTCATGGAAGTGAAACAGGAGTTTTGTTGGTTTTCTAACACAAATAAAACTGATGAACATGAGGATTGGTACTTGTTACATTCAGAGATGAATGAATAATTAAAAGGAAAAAAAAATGAATAATTTATTCAATGAATTTGGTTGTGGTTTGGGTTTTTTCCTACAGCCTAGTTATCACAACTTTCTTAAAAGTATTCATTATGCAAATTAATTCCACTAATATTCATTTACATTCTTAAGAGATTGGATTTCATTATTCAAAGGATGTGTTGCTTATAATATCTGCAACTGGTCAAAAGAAGTCAAACAGAATTGCTTATATCACCTGATTGAGTAAATAAATAACCAGTTAGTGAAACTCTACAACAGTATAATTATCATCATGTATAACCAATTACAAGCATTGAAATATACCTTTTAAACATTTATGTTGAAGTGTCAGCCCTCAGACATTTGCTTTCAAGAAAGAGAGACAAAGGGAACTAAGTCAAAACCTGAAACGAAATTTAGTTCTTTAGCTCTAACTCTGTTTCTGTGTACTTTCTTTAAGCTGGAAGAATTTTTCCAGGAAATGAACCTGGAATATTTACCCTGTCACTTTTTTAAGGAGCTGTTGCTGACCACTCTTAGAAACATAATTGTCAGGTAGAGGGACCATTGGTATGACCCAGGACAGCTCTTCTAGTGCTTTAGGTACTCAATAAAGTGAAATATGATCATTTAAACCTGTTGCCTGTAACAAAACAAAAAAAGGTCCATTACTATAGTTGTGCATGAAAAGGGCTAGAAATTGGAAATATTTCAAAACTTATCTGGCAATGGTTTGCCTTCAGAGATAACTTTGCTTATGTTTTCATCTAAGTGTATCTCTTAAGCACAGTCCAATATACTGCTATTCATGACTAGCAATAACTGGGTTAAGTAACTACTTTATAAAGGTCTACTAGACTCATTTGCTGAAATTTCCACTTTGTGCTTTAACAATAATGCCTCAGAAACGATTTTCTTGCTCACTTTTTGCTCACCTATTCCCATATATCTTTCTCCTTAACCACTTATTTAATTAATTAGAATGATTTTTCCTGGTGTGTACCATTCAACACTTAGTTAAGATGTCACATATATATATATATATATGCATAAACATGTAAGCATGTTTCTATGTGTATATACCTATATGTTTATTTTAAATTTTGAGCTAATTGCTAATTGCCTAATTGCCTGAACACTTTTAGCAAGGTGTCACCGAAGAATAGTGCTCAAAGAATAGCTTCTGTCACAGACAATGATAAAAATCTATATTTTTCTAATGTTGCAATCTCCAATGTCTTATAGTAAACACATGATTTAGAAGCCTAAGTTGTAGATCCTAAAAGAGGTTTTTCATTGAGTCTTACAGTTTCCTATGACAATTAACTCTTAATTTTGAAAAAGTATGTCAGGACATAAATATTCAAAATTGAATCCTAGATTTTTATCTCTAGATTTCATATTTCTTCCATGTAATTATTTGTTTGTGGTATTGTCATAAATGTTCTGAGACATATAACATTTTTAAAGCATATAGAAATACAACTTTTAAGTTTTTGAAAAAGCTAGTAATAGATCCTTTCATAATTCAAAACTCATAATAGTCTGCATCCAGATCTCAAAAACCAAGTGACAAGTTCATTAAAAATCCCCAATTAATAAAACTTCTGCCAGATGATGAGGCAAGAAGTAAGACATAACTGATTTCCTGTAATATAGAACATCAAGTTTTCTTGATTTTCAGTGATCTAGGGAATTTGGAATTAGCGCTGCATGTCATTTACAATTAAAAAAATGTTGTGAAGAAAGGCAAAGAATGCCACAGCTAAAAACTTGAGCTCATTTGAGCTGTTAAAATCTTCTTATTTAAAGGCAAAACTATTAAACAGAAGCAGAAACATTTTCTGCTTTTCTTAGATTTTTGCTTGATCTGTAAGGTCTTTTTTAGTCTGGGCTAAGAATTAGGTTATCTGGTTAGTAAGAAAACAGCCCATGTTGCTGTGATGTAGGTCTCATGTAGCTTTCTATAATGTTTTAAACTCTTTCATGGAGCTATCTACAGTGTTCTAAACTTTTCAGAAATTTTGATTCAAATTTCCTATACATTTCTAGAAAAGGACCTGGCAGCAACTTATCTACCCAGTATTGGTCATGTCTCAGAGATGCAATGGATGGTAAAACCCAGAGCATGAAACAGCAGACACATGGACCTGTCATTTACCCCTCTGAAGAACTTGTGTTAAGTCCCAAATTTTCTCCACTAGCGTGTACCATTGTTTAGCTTTCATACAATGCATGTGAGTTTGAAAAGACGTATATGTCACTTGTGTGGTCAATGTTCCCTTGGTCTCTGCCTAACATTAACTTTTGCAAGCTGATTTAAAGTCCTCTGTTAAATTTTTATCTATTTCACTATATAGCATGTACAAAATTGTGTACAAACTACTCATAACCAGAAGAAGACTGAGTTTTGACTAAATAGTGGCATCAGATTCCCAGAACAGGACCTAACACTGACCTTAGAAAGTCAATGAGCCAGGCAGACTTTGCATGCCTGTTTGCCACAGTCAGTACAAGATGAAACAAGTGAATTTAAAGTATATTAAAGTGCAAGGTTTTATGCTCTTTGGTTTTGATGCTATTTTTAAATGATGCAGAGCAATAGAGAAATCAATAACATATGGACTTACCTGATTGACTCCTTGGCAAACACTCCCTTGTTTTTAGAGACATTTTTATGGACATAAATGAGGATGTCTTACAAATGTGCAGTTTACTGTTTTAATACACAATTTATGAGATTTATTATTTCAGTTTCCAAAAGTAGTTTGTAGGACATAAGGCAGCATTACTTATTCAAAATGCATGCCATTACTCACAATAAATTCAATAAAAGTAATAAAATATGTAGTTTACTTTTTACACTTCAACAGCCTTTTCTAGTCTAAAAAACAAAAGGCTTAACAAGTGAGAAAGTATCCTTTTGACAACACCAGAGTAGTTCTGAAACAGGACAGTGGATGGGTGGTTCAGACTGTCTGCATTTATAGTAAAAAAGCATTAATTTCCGATAATGCAATGATGTAACCTTATACTTGTAGACTGTTTCATCCTAAGATATTATAGAGCCTTAGTAAGGATGCAATTCTGTTTGCTGAAAAAATGAACTCAACATCTAAGGGAAAACACTGTCATTCAATGAATAGGTCAGCAGTCTGGAAGCCAGGAAACTTCAGTTCTGTTGTAGGTTTTGACAACAACCTTCTGCATGTTTTTTAGCAAGTCATAGATCTCCTGTGGTTTTCCCCTGATTCTTTGCGTTTCTCATCTCCTTATAAGTTTCTTACTACAGAGACTGTATATTTTGATACTGTATACAGCAAGTAGTCAGAGATATGATTCACCTTACTCAGATCCCCCTTCCCCCAAAAAAGTGGTGTGAAAAGCAGAGTAAAGTACCTTTCATTGATTTTTCTTTTGTTGTTGTGCTTTCTTTCCAGAAAGTCCTCCCAGTTCTTGATTTAGCTAGAGTTTCTCCATGTTGCTACTGCTGTCAGACATGTTCTAAAAGAAAGTTTCTTATGTAAGAAATTTAAACCTAATAAAGATCTAAAACTACAAGATCTTATAGGTCATAAAAAATGTTCAACAGTTTATACTATTTCAGATAACAAAGTTTTTAATATTGTATTTCTTCATTACCAAGGAGGTCAAAAGTCATAAGATCACTGAGTACTGAGAGAAAAAATACCATTGGGATATCCAGGTGAAGGAAGTCTGCCAAGAGGGCTTTTTTCACTTTCAGGTATTCAAAACTAAGTGTAAGGTTGACACAAATGTTTTGGCATTTGGAATTTTGGCATTCAAGGCACTTTTAACCATGAATGCCTCCCAAGTTATAAGGCTTCCCAGGAGCCACAAATTTTCTCACTGAAGTTGTTACTACCTTGTGCTCTATGTATTAGACAATTTCTTAGCAGTTTAAGAGCTTCATTTGGCACATGATAAGAAAGGATAATGTATCTTTAGAGTAACACATATAATTTAGATTCAATATTACTATGTATTATGATCTCTTTAGGAACAATATTAAACGCCAAATAGGAACAGTCTGAAGTGGTTCTCCAGAAATGTCTTCAAACTTGAAAGATATAGATGGGATCAATCTATCTATCTTGGCTCTGCTTTCCCCCCAGAATTATGCTATATCATAGCAAAGGCTGTCTTGCTTCAAACGCATTATTGTTGCCAGGGCCTGAATATTTCATTCATTGGTTTGAATTGCTGGATGAAATGTAAAATGCTTCTGTAACTAGAGAGGAAAAACACCAGTGTAACTCCTAGTTCTTAGAAACCTATAGTAGATGGAAAGCCCAAATGAATATAAATCACAGAGTACACAGCATACAGAACAATAAAATGCTGCTGTTCCAGCTGGATTATTATCAAAGTAATTGGAGGAAAAAAAACCCAAAAGAACAAAAACCAAACCAAACAAAAAATCAAACCAAAAAAACCCTAAACAAAACCAAAAACAAACCCAGCAACAAATGGAAACAACTACTCAGTTGAAAAGAAGTAATTGGGTAGATGAAAGACAAAAAGGATAGGAAGACTTTTATTTAATAATCATATATTTGTTCAGTTTTGCCTTTACAGCTATTAATTTTAACTACAATACCATCTTTTGACAAGACTTAGGAATTATATTATCTTACTTAAAATTTCATTCCTATATTTGTATTAGAGTGATATATTTAATTAATGTAAATAATTTAATCAATGTATTTAATTACTTTTCTTATGATCTGTAGGCAATATGGTATTTTCAAACTGAATTGATATATATAGGGTGCTTGCATTATGCATAAGATCAGAGAAAAATGTGTTTTTTTCTGTGGAGAAATGTTTAATTATTGTGTTGCAGAGATCAGTATATAAAGTGTAATTACTAAATTAATTTAAACAAATTTAAACAAAATTTAAAGCAATTGAAGAGACACAGAAACTTGAGAAGTTGTAACAGGAATGTCTAGAGCTATGCCTAGAGATAAGTTACTAACCAGCTAAGATCAGAATTAATAGGTTAAACAAAGTGTGACAGTGTCATATATTTCTGAACATGAAGAATTTGATGACACTTTCTTCAGACAACTAGAAGAAGCTTCACATTTGCGTGTCTGGGTCCTTCTAGGGGACTGAAGCCACACCAACATTTGCAAGAGGGACAACACAGCAGGGTGTAAACATCCAGGAGGTTTCACAAATGATAGAAAAGCCAATGAGGAGAGATGTTCTTTTGGGCCTCACACTTATATAAATATAGTAAAATAGTGTGATGCTTTACATGATATTCTCTTTCCAGCTTTTCCCTGATGATAGGTTAAGCCAAAAATTTGCATTTCATGAGTAACACTTAACATCTGCACAGCACCTGCAAAATCTTGTTATGGATATATATATAGCAAAATTTCCCAGATACAGAGGCTTTTTCTGCAATAAATAAATTACCAAGTCATTTTCACATTTTCACTTACTGTTTTAAGTAATATGTGTTGTGTATTTAAACACAAATACTTTTTTAAATTTCTTACCAGATTTGAATTCTACACATAAATTTTTAGCAATTGGGATCGTAGGTTGCAAATGTCCCACCTTCAAGTAACTTTTGACAAAACATATAAAAAGGAAAAAAATGACCTTTATTTATTAACACAAACATTTATAAACAAAGCTATATGAATTAACTGATTTCTTAAAATTGGACCCTGTTAAGATACTGCACAAATAAATGTCTGGTTAGTTAAGCGATATACACAAGCTTGTTCAGGCTATATTTAAGTATTTAATTAGTTTTCTTGTTACACTTTCTATTCACTTTGGCAGCACTCTGTCATTTATTTTTTGTACACTGTAGTAGCTTCTACATCTCTCATACCCCCCACTTTAAACTGTCAGCTATAGCCATGACGGACAGTTTAGACTAGTGAATAGGACATGGGAATGTGCCTAAAACTTCTTGACTGGGTTTTTGGCAGCTTAATATGGTTCTATGGGTCTATGTGCAAAGGGGAGTGGAGAGATACATGCCCGAGGTATTTTCCAGAAGCTGATCAAGTTGACTTCATGGTGATTGCTAAACTTTTACAGCTACACAGCTGGAGTACCCCATGGGTATACCACATGGTAACTTTAACTATAATCAGAGTAATATAACAGGATTTACACAATCAGTGATAAGGTATCCCAAAATGGATCTAAGATGATTAAGTGTTGGCCAATGATGTCCATGGATGTGGTAGTCTGTACATTTCTTATCGAAAAAACTTTGACAGATGCCCCCTTCCCCCATGTGTGGATGTGGGTTATATTTATTAAAATTTTTATATATTTATATTTATAAAAACTGGCAAACATGAACAGGGCATGAGGGGAAGGTTGAATATTTCAAATTTCCCATTGAAACTAGAGAGTGAATAATCCCTTAGAAAATATTTTTGCTTATTAAAGATCTGTGATTTGAGACTGCAAATTTAATACTTATTTCTTTCAATTTCAGTATAAGCCTTGGAAAATTACTTCAGGAAATGAAAACTACTAATAAAGGAGAGCTAGAAAGGGCTTTATCCTGACTACAATCAAGGAGACACCACTATTCTTTCTTGCAGCCACCCATTCCACTTATCAGAGAAAGAAAACCTTGTAAAGGTCTCATAATGTCAGCTGAAGTTGCTACCACTACCCGCATGCTTTCTGCTGGCAAAATATTGTGTGAGTGCTTTGTAATTTGTTTTAGGTAAAATCAGACACATTGTATCAGGTCACAAGTTGAACTTGTCAAGTTGCTTCAGCAGACTGAATATCATTCAAACAACTCCCACATCAGTTTTCACCCCTTCATCCACTCCCTTTGCAGTATCACCCTCAGCCATTTAAGCAGGCTTATCAGAAAGCAAAGGATCTTTGATCTTTGGAATTATAATTTTTACCTCCCTTTTCTTCTTTCCTTTAGGTTGAACTACAGGAAGTGGCTTCTTTGGGACAGAAGCTTAATTCTCACATAACTTAATGCTGACACCCAGTGAACAGCTGACAACACCACTTAGTACCAGCTAACATCTTTGGAAATTCTGTGCTGTATTGAAATGAAATTACTGTATAATAATAGCTCTATTTGTAATATGCTAGTAATGACATATGATGTTGGAGCTACCCAGAACTATGAGGCAGATAGGCAGCCTGTGAGATTTCTTTTCAAAATGCCAACACAAATTGACAGCAGTGCTCCTGATTATATACTGCGTTCATAAGGATACCTGACCCAGACATTCCTCATCCATGTCATGTATGAAATAAAAGTAGTCTGACTGACTGGCTAATACAGTACTAGGAAAAGGTTAGAGACATATTTCAGGGAGTATTAAAGAACTCCAAAGATATTTGTCTCAATAGCAATTGTACTATCCTTAACAGTGATCTTCCTTTCCCTATGGACAACTATAATTTCTTTCCCTGACCACCATTTTCTTTCCATTGAAAAGTCAATGTCCTTTGTTTGGAGCAGCCAACTTGATGAGGCAGTTGAATACAGATTATAGATACTAAGCATTGCTATTATTATAAATTGTATTAAAGTGAATGCATATGTCTCTTTTATAAAATGCTTGCTTGAATGGAGTAGCTATAATCTGAAGTAGTAGATGGCTGTTGATACGCTGAGAATGAACAAGAGAGGAGTATTCAAACCAGATATAGACATAAGAAGATATCAGTGAATTGCACAATGGATTTCAGTTTTTGGTTGTGTGCCATTTTGGCAAACTAAATTGCATCAATTTACTTAACATTTACTGAATAAAATTTTTTGTTTGAAAAGAGCTGACTGCAAGTCAGGTTCATAAATTTAATAGAAGCACAATGTAGCTCTTCTGTAAGGATGAAAAGTGAAGTTTGAAGTGCTGTCTTGTTCTGACAATAATACAAGATCTCAGGGATTAAAGAACTGCACCGACCATATATACATTTTCAAGAAAACAAGGAAAATATTTTATTTCTATTAAAAATTGATATAACAATATTGTTGCTATTTCACGTAGTGGTGTTCTAAGAAATTCCTACTGCACAATAGGTTTAGGATGTGGTGATGTCAACCGAAGTGTCACCATTGTCATAATTAGAGATAACAAATTGCATGTGCAGTTCTAAACACATAAACAGATATGGTTCTTCTCTGAATGGAAAAAGAACAGAAATTTGAAATAAAGATAAATTTATAAACATTTATTTTCCCGTATCTGATAATTTATTTTATATTTGTATTCAAATACTTTGTAAAGCATTTAACTGTTTACAATCTTGAACATGACTACACAGAAGACATTCATAAATATGACTGCTATCTTAAATCATTATTAAACAGTAATAATTTTTACTGAAAACAACAGATTTTTGTCAGAGCACTGATGTTAAAAAAGAATCTTATTATTATTGTGCCATATTAACTATCAGAAAAGGAATTTCCTGAGATCAAAAGAAAATTTATTATTTTCTGCGTATAGTAAAATTTACCTGTTACCTTATCTTTAAGGTAGGGTATTTGAAAAAAAAATCTCTCATCTGGAACTTGAGTCTCTTTTTTTTTATTTTTTTTATTTGTCCTCTTCTGTTAGCATTTTTCCCCTAAAAATAAACCGCAAAGTAATGGATTCAGACATTCCAGACTATCTTTAAGTGGTTCATCTGGCTTTCAAACACTCTCTTACAGAAAACAAAAAAAAATATAAGAAAGTGACCAGGTAAATTTTTTCTTTATTTCAGCAGAGAAAATAATGCAGTGGTCTCTGAGTCTGCCCTATTCAGACCTTGTAGCAAAACCAAACAACTACCAAAAAAACCCCTCAAACAAAGCAATCTACCAACAACTAACTTTGGTCTATGCCTCTCTTTTCTCAACATCATGAGCACAAGTATGTTCTGGCTATATCTATAATCTGTGTAAGGTATAATCAGCTTTGAAGCATTTAAAACCAGACTGTGAAGTATTATTAATTTACTAATTAAATATTTATTTATTTTAGAAGAGTTTTTCAGCAATATCTAAAATTCAACAAAGTGGGATATGTCTCACTTATATTGTACTCACAGTGTGATTCTGTCAACATTCAGAAGTTACGCAGGTGTTCCTGGAGATTGAATTACTCACAGCTATTATTCACTATATCTAATTTTTGTGCTCTGATATAATGTAAATTCCTACCCAAATCCATTGAACTGATCTAAACCCCATGATTTTAGTCCTGTGATTCACCCATGCCCAAGACGGAAGTTTCAAGCCTTGAATTTATTTTAAGTTTGGATCCTTCATATTGTTATGAAGTTACTGTTGAAATTTGTTGTCAAAATCTTTCTATCTAAACCACATTCTTTTCCTCTTTTGCAATGGGCGTCTCTGACTTCACATAATAAAAACAGGGGACTTGGCAGTTAATTAATCTAATTTCCCTCACAACATGATCTGACTTCTTGGGGAAAGAGAGAGAGAAACAGAAGAAGGAGAGAGAGAGAGGAGACAGTGGAAGAGAGAGAACTTCATTGCAGGTTGGTGTCCAGTTCTCATCTAAACCCGATAGTCATGCAGCAGCAGGCACCTTTCTCTATAAACCTCTGAAGACCACTAACTCAGCAGGGGCATGGCCAGCACATCCAGAGTATACCAAGACAGTTCTGCTAACAGAATGCAGTGTTTACTGCTGTTCTTAGGAATTATTGGAAAGGATGAGACTATGGCTTGTCTTCATACACCGTATTTGTTATCAGAAGGTGGCCGACCCACAGTTTGTTCTCTCTTTGGCAAAAGGAAGTTAGATCCCAACTCTTCATAGAAACAATATTCTACAGAATTATAATTTCTGGTGATTGGTTCATTATTATGGGTCTTGTGGTACATATTTCCCACTCGCTGGATTACCTGTCTAACTTCTTTATTTGACACTGAGCATGTACCTTCATATCTGACAGTATTTGCACACTTTCAGTCATTGTCAGTTAAATCTTTAGTTTGTAATTTTATTAAAATGGTCTTTTTTTACATCAAACATGTCATACTATATATGCCCCTCTTCTCATTCCTTCCTTCCCTCCACTGCCCCCAAAAAACCCCTAAGGAAACAAAATAAACCTAAACCCTTCTCAGATTACCTACCACAACTTGATTAAATAAGCATTTAGTTGTTGATACAACTGACTGGTTGACAATTGACACTCTAAGTCTACCCTGTTAACAGTTTGTTATCAT
Source organism: Myiotriccus ornatus (assembly GCA_036023395.1). NCBI lineage: Eukaryota > Metazoa > Chordata > Aves > Passeriformes > Tyrannidae > Myiotriccus > Myiotriccus ornatus. The sequence continues at coordinate 80,665,453 of JAYRBT010000001.1, read as the reverse complement.
AGGCATTGTAACCAATTAGTGTCAAGCCTTGTTTGCCCAAGATTAATTTTCCAATATCTGGAGTTCAGAATCAGTTTTTCCTGAAATTAATAGGAACACTTTGAGTACTTTAAAAAGTATATAACTTTGATGCTAAAACTTCTGGCAAGTAAATTATGTTTGTGTTTTTCTTTTTTTTTTCCTTTTTTTTTTCTGATTTAAGTATACATTAAGAAATACCTGACAGTCTGTATGAGCTAAAAATTTGAAAAAATGTCTAAATGAAGCTAAGAAAATGTAAATAGAATTGATATAAAAGTAACTATTTAAATAAAATCATATACAAATATCACTATTTTAAATTTCAATTAAAAAGATATAGGAAAAAATTTTATTTTAAAATATAATTTTTTTCTACAGGTATTGACTAGTTTTCTAGAAAAGTTTTTCAAACAATTTTATTAATTTTCAACTTAAAGGGTAGAAGTGTTGTCGGCAGTTTGCAAACGTAAAGAAAATTATAGAAGTCAATAATGGTTATGTCCATCCTCATTATTCTAACTACATTGAAATGGGTGATTTTTTAATTAGTTTCAGATGAACAGTTTGTCTCATTATTAGACATTAATACTGAACGCTGAGTTCTTAAAGGCACAAAAATATATTGCAACAATAATGAATTTTTAAGAACACAGAGTTTTTTTGGTTGGTTGGTTGATTTTTAGTTGAAAAAGCTGATTGATTGAAACCAACAAATTCAGTTTCACAGAAGAAAAAGTAAATGTGTTTTTAGTGAAACTACATTTAGAATTTTCGGCGAGGGGGGGGCTGTTTCATCCATTTGAAAAGAGTTTGGAACAGCCTAGTTGAATAAAATTTTTCCATCATGTCCAAAATAGGCATTTGAATCTTATTTTCTTATTTATCTGACAAGAAAAGGCACCAGATGAGAAAAGAAAGTTAATTCTTATTACAGGATAAGGATGCACTTAACTATTTGTGACTATTTGGCTGTTTGGAATCTGGACTAGAAGATCTTGTTAAATAGTTAGGTGAAGTGGAATGTGTTTGTGTGTGTGTGCATACACATCATATGTATTTTTATATATATATTATATATATGCTTATGATGTATATGCATAGAAAATAAAATTAAGGACTTGGTTTGAATACAAAAAAAAAAAAAGCTAGATTTACATACACACACACACCACCTCCTCCCCCTGAAATGGAATATTAGCTTCTGAACAGACATTTTCATTAATGTCTAAATGGTCGTCACTGTATTATGCCTATGGCTGTTACTTATTGTAATACCTATGACTTTTTTTAAACATTATTTTTATGGTTATTAATATTATGAAATTAGCATAATGTATTATTATATGTCACATTATTTAGTTATAGCAATGGAACATCTTTTCAGTTTGGAGAATGCTTTTGAATTTTATATGCATAGTTCAGGTCTGGCCTCAGCCAATCTAAGCCAACAGAGAGTGTGAAGAATTTAAATAACAAACAGGAGAGACAACATTTTTTCTTGCTTGATATAAAATACAAGATGAGGAGAAAAATCGTTGAGGATCAAGGTGGATGCCTATGTGTGATTGCAGACGTGTCACACTGAGTATCACAAGCCTTTCTCACTGATGGACCAGAACCACTTTGAAAAAAAGGCCTGTTGTATATCAGCGCTCTTGAATACGTTTCATAGTACCACACCTCAGGCATTTGTCCCTTCTTTCTAGATAAAGAATAGATATGTAGGAGTCAGATAAGCACTGAATCAAAAGGAGTTTTACGGCATCTAGCCATCATGAGCTTTTTATATGTCTTCAGATATCATTTTTATCCTTATAATCCAGTCATCAAAGCATTTTAAATATTCAGAGTAGTATATTTGAAATGTGGCATATTTGAGAGTATTTACAGTAGCTATCAGATCACTGAGTATATAGGTAAGTCTCTGAAATACTGACATTATATTTACTCTCCATACAGTGACATTATCAAAATACTCCAATTAAAAATCAAATTATTAAAATAATTATAAAATTATCTCCTTACTGTTTAGGCATCACAGCAATACATATTGTCCATATAAAATATCTCATTTAAGAAATCAAGTACCTTTACTACATTCCAAATATTTTTTAAAAATAATTTTACATCCTGCATGTTAAACTCAGTTTAATTTCCTCTACTTAATATGTCTTAAATTGGTACTTAATTATCTAATTCTGTGTTAAAAACCTGAATGAAAAATAAATGAAAATACTGTAGTCTTCTAGAGTAAAGACAAGCAAAAAATTATTTCCACAACTTTTAAGAACGGTTAATTTCCACATCCCTGTTAGCATCATGCGGGATTAACATTTTATGGGTTTAAATTTCTTACATAAACATCTTGAATCAGATAATTTTTATCAGCAGCAGCAAGCAGCAGTGTAACTGACTGAAAAAAATGAAAAAAAACCCAAACCTAGAAAATGTGTCTCTTAAAATGCCGAATGATTTTAGGCTTTTTTGAGGGGTTTGGTTTTTAAGACTTCTCTCAGTGCTGGCACTGATCCAATTCTCAGTTGGAAATGTCATTGTTGTGATTAATTGATAGCCATAACCTATAGTAGGAGGCATATAATTTTAATTTGAAAAGTCTTAGATAGGGACCAATTAGTACCATGGTAAATGATGAGCAATTTCAATGTCAAATGTCATTCAGGGTCTTGTTATGTCGCGCCCTTTCTTTTTTTTTTCTTCTATGTGCTCCCCTGCCTGCTTTCCTCTACATCTTTTATTGTAAAAAATAGCATTATTTAAAAGATTTCTATACAATTTAAAACACACTAAAACCTTAATTCCTTTAAGTAAATGAAATAACATGAAAGATAAAGAGGAAGGAATCTTCTAATAGGTCAGCAAAGGCCTGCAAGGCTGGTTGTGAATACAAACACTAAAATGTGGGTGCAAACACACACAATACTCAGAAAGTGACAGCTGGGACCAGAGCCACAATTACTGTGTACTTATGTGCACAGAGGTGTCAGAAGGCAAAGAGTTTGTGTTCCACATGGATCCAGCCTTCACTATTTCAGTTTTCGTTATCAGGGTGTTGGATGCAGCATGATAGGTAATGAAGTTTGTGGAAGGTCTCAAACTCCCCAAGCAAAAAACAGGAGGTTTTTTCATTTGCTTGTTTCCTTTGGACTTTCGTGTGCTCTGCTGTGTGTTCCAGAGTGTCGCACTGGGGACACTGTGGTACCAGCATCCATCAGTGTGGTTCCTCTTCCAGGATCAGGGCCCTACTTTATAAATATAAATTGGTAATGCTTATTTACTTACAAATAGGCATTTAACTGACATTACAGCAAGCACTATGCAACTGGTTATTAAAAATCAATTAACTAGAATAGATTGTATGATGTATAAAATGGGTGATTTAATAAGTTACAGATTTCTGCTTTATTCAACATATATTACCTCTCCAAACACAGGCTTTGCTAGGATGGTGGAGGACAGATGAAGGATTATCAAGGTATTACCTTTTATGTATAGTTTGATTCTAGATCCTGCTCTTTTGAAACACACTATTCACAAGGCATTTTGGGACATATAGAAAATGTAACATACTTTTTAAACCTGGCTTCATAATGGTTTATATCACTGATATATTTTAAAGTATGTTCATAAGAAATGAGGAAATAGCTTATTACAAAAATTTTTTTCTCTTGTTATTCTTCTCTTTTTCTAAATGCTTAAGGCTAAAATGTGTATTGAAAGCATGAAAAAATATACAGTGGGCCAAAGTAAGCAGCACACTTAAAAGTGAAGTACAGGCAGAAAATAAAAACAAATCAATGCAAGAGTAAGTATACTTTGATTGTACTAAAATCTAATTGAGGCTTAAAGTCTGTCTTTAATTACATTTTCTTTAGCATTCACAGTCCTCTGAATCTTTTACAAACTGTCTTATATTTAAATATATTAGAACTTCAAGATATATCTTAAATTATTTCCCACCTGACAGAATAATTGGAGGATTTAGGCACAAAATTCTCCTTTGGATTATATCTCTTTAATACCTGTAGATTAGATGGGGAGGGGTTTTGAGGGATGAACGGCTGCATGAAATTACAAAACCATGATATCTTTTGGGTTTTTTATCTCAACTAAATATGGTTCATAAGATGAATATTGTTTGTATGGAAGTCTTTGACTTGGGATATTATATCAAGTGATTGCTAATTTAAGGTGGAAATCTTACATCACTGGAAACTCAGTATTAACACTCTCTAGCATTTTTAGGTTAGTCTCATCGCTCTCCACTTTCAACGGGAGGTCTTTCAGTGTGTGACCTGAACGTCAGGTCATATAGTCAGGAAAATGTTGAGTCTTCATTAATATTTCCTCAAAGGATGATTTTGTGAAGAATACCTCTAACATTAATATTCTAAAATTCTTTTCTTTTTATCTGTCAAAAGCATTTATGACTGCCATTTGGCCACTTCCCTCTTCATGGGCCCAAACCCAATATTTCTCAGGTCATTTGATCTTATAGACAGTCCGAATCAGATAAGGTCATTAACTGTCATGGCATGCAGGGTTATTTTGATCATAGATCAGTTTTTCTCCGTATAACATTTGTTTTCTGCACTGAGTGTTTATAAGTGTAGCATGAATTTGCCAGTGTTCCCTGGAAATAAAGTATACAAGGAAAACTCTTAAGCCTTCTCTCTCATGAAGTTATTTGAATATTCAGAGAACTCATTGATAAAATGCTTTACTTAAGCTCTTACAGGGTTTATTATCTTAGGATTCAGTTACTTCTCTTGCCTTCCTTATTTCTTCCTCCAAAACATACCTGTTTTTCATCTCCAAATACTACCTTCTGCCTTCATTCTGTTATTTCTCTTCAAGTTCAGTTACTTTTGTGTGGTTTGAGATGTTTCTTGTTTTGTTTTGATTTTGTTTGGTTTCCCCTAACTGTAGTCGTGAAGTTTGTACAAACTATAGCTATGAAGTTGTTTTATTTCAGTAAGGAAATTGGAGTGTATCAGAAAGTAAGCCCAAGATACTCATTTAAAGTTGAAAACAATTATTTTCTATAGGTCTCACTCTCATCAGGACGTGAGAAATGATTCATTATTCTGATCTGAAACAGGCAAAAAAAGCTGACATTTCAAAACCCTTCATTTGCTAATACAAAATAAGTTCTAAAAACAGTTACTGATGTATAAATAAAATGTATGGCCACGTTCTTTAGGATTAAGTGAAGGGTTTTTTTTAAACACTTAACTCATCGTTTCAGTATCTTGATAATGGATAACAAACACTTAGTCATATTCTACCACGGTATCCTAATTAGTCTTATGTTTATATTAATTTTCCAACAGTGAATGATAAAACATCTCAGAAGCACGTAAGTTGGCTGCAAGAAAGCATTGCATTTTCATGTATGGCTTTGTGTTTCTGGTGATGTAGCAATACATTTAAATTTATAGGCTCCATTTCAAATGAACAGCACACACTAACAAGCCATTTGTTACTTTTACCCACATATGGAACCTTTTCACTGGCGTTGGTTCATATGCCCTGTGTCCATCAGACTTTCATAAAATCGCAAGGTGTCAGAAAGGAATGTATATAAACTAATTTGCATTACTTGTGATTTGTGACTGTGCAAGAGAGAACTCATATCCATATTTAGTGCGTGTGGGGGCAGAATGGGGAAAACTGGGGGTAGGCGTTATTATTGGCTCAATTCCACACATACCAAATGTGAATACTTATGTTCTTCCCACAAAACATTAATTTCTTCACATACTGTAGACTTTATTCTTTTACCAGGTTCCAGATAGCAGACAGCTCTTGTTTTTCACTTATGTTTTCCTTTTAACAACAGTCATTAATTTACTGATATGCTGTCTATCAGAACCACATCATCTTGATTAGAGCTGTTATCCTAATCAAAAGGCTGATAATTAAGACTATCCATCTGTAGAGTTCCAAGTGCTAAGATGAGCTGAAGATCCTAATTAAGATTATTTAGGTGTTACTTAAATGCCATCATTTGATTCAGCTAATCATACCAGCAGGTACATTAGATTTGCATTAATGTTCTGCTGAAGCCAGCAGCTCTTTAAACAGATCAAAAAATGCAGATTACAGACACCATTTTCAAACATCTTTATACCAATACAACACTGAAACAGTGCTCTAAAGTAAGTGCGATATTGGAAGAAAGAGGCAATTTTTGTGTTTCTCAGACTGCTTTATGGTAATCAGTAGAGTATTTAAAATAGTTTATTTACTGAGTTCATCTGCCATAGCAGCTCCATGCTTAAGTTTTCACTTGTGCTTTGAACATATATTATATGGATGATTTTCAATTTAATGAGTATTTTTCTAGTCTAAATGAAATGGTACACTGTGTGGGAGTTTATTAGTTTATTATTCCCGCTGACAAATTATTAGATAGGTAGTTTGTGAGTAAGTTATTGGAGAAGTCATAATTCTCATCTAATAAGGAATCTTTTTGAGGCTGAAATTCTCACAGATTCATGATTTTGTGTTTAAAAGGGAGCTGTTTTAACATGGTTTTCTTTTCTCCTTTTTTTTTTTTTTTAAATTTCATCCGAAAGGTGAATTTATTTTCATCAGAATTTTATTACATTATGACTTTATAATCAAAACTATGAAGTTTCTATTTCAAAATTAACTTGCAGATTGTTCACTTTCTAGGAAAGAGATCAATTATTGTTAGTCATGTTAAGTAATGTTAAGTCAGTACAATCCAAGACCTTCGTGCAGGCCTGTACGTATCTTTTTTGAGAGATCTTACCTCAAAAAGCAAGGAACTGGTTTACACATATAGTGTGTTGGACATCAAAAGAGGCCATGAGCGTGCTTCAGAGAGAGGTGAGCACCCTAGAAGAAGGTTATGATAATGGTTTGAGATATATATATATATATACATACAGATGTAAATCTATTCAAAGACATGTTAAATTTAAGATTCTGTTCATCCAGAGTAGGACAGAGGAAGAGGATACCTTTCTTCTCCCTTTAACTACCTAATAGAAGGGTGTAGACAGAACCAGGCTCCCTCGGAGGTGCATTCTCCATGGAGGAAAGGCAATGGACACAAAGAAACTACTCACAAAGAATCAGCCAGACACTGCAAAAACACTCACTGTGAATTTTGCCAAACATTCTATCCTCGTCTGTATTCAGAATTTGACTGAACAAGGCCCTGGCCTGAGTTGGAGCCTCTTTGAGCAGAAATTCAATGATTCAGTCCATCAGGCACAGCTCTTAAGAACTAGAGGATGATTTAATTTCTGGAGGTGAATCATTAAGAGTAGAAAGTGTCTAGGCTTAGAGGTCTTTCTTCTAAATGACTGAAGTGAAAAGAATCACATAATTTTAGTCTCATTCTTTTTTCAGAGTCATACTACTCTGGCAGGATTTGTTATAGAGGATGAAAAGTTGGTGTACACATGAAGCACTCTCCAGTCCAACTAAGTCCTTAAGGATGGGGACAGCACAGTCACATTGCGGAATTTCCTTTAAAGGAATGCTTGCCTGAAGATAAACTGCACATCATTACATAGTCTCTGAGATTCCAGTGCTCTTTAAGACTAATGTCCTATGGGCTGTGTAAAATACCAATTCAAGAATACAGACATAGGTTTTAGGTATAAAGAACATCTAAAAACTGTAGTTTCTGGGACATATGCTTATCATTAATCTATAAAAATGAGCATTCAGTTAGTGGGTTTTAGACTTTTTCAGGTTCTTTCAGGAAAACTGGACTGAAGAATAACATGTCATGAAGACAGGAAGAAAGAGGAATGTGAGTGGGATGTCTAAGAAGAGAGGGTTAAGTTGATTTGGGACTCAACTATTAGTTTTCTTGATTTGAAATATTATTTTTTCCTCTAACACTGAAGTTGCTATCCCTATATTTTTCACAATTTTTGAATGTTTTTTCAAAGAATTTTGCTTGCAAGCTTCTGATGGTATCCTTAATTTTATGTTAACAGATTCTATTATCTAAAATACACCCAGCACCAACAGGAGATGGATGGAAATTTTCAAAGAAATTATAGCAATTACACCAAAAGAACAAAGATGTTACAGTGTATTTTAGTGGTTACATTTAAGAAGTGAATCATCTTAAAAAAAAAAATCTCTTTTTTGATAATCTGTTTTATTTGCATATAAACAGACGTATTCACACTGAATTTGCATAGAAATAGATGCATTCAAAACATCTTTACAGCAATCATGAAATCACAGAAGTTACAGATGTAACAGTGTTATTAGTTCTGATTATTTAAACTGGGCATCTATTTTTCTGAGAGTGATTTTTGGGACAGTTACTGGTTTTACACACCATTTCACACCTGCAGATCCAGACAATAGTTTTAAATATTTAATTTAAATTCTGCCCACACAACAGGAAATTGATGCCCAAGTTTTCCAGACTCTACTCAGGTTACAAGAGAATTTCTAGAGCATTCAAGTTAAATGATCTCCGTGTTTTAGAGTCTCTGAATATTGGGAACAATTGTCAATCAGCACTGATGGAAAGTATCCCTTACAGTTTTAAATCTTGCCTTGCATCCAAGAAGATGCGTTTCATATCAAGAGACAATTCCAAACTTTTTGCTTTAAATGTTCCAGCAGTAGTACTATCAGAAACACTACACTGCAGTTAAAAGGCTACCCATGCTGAGAGCTTAGACAATTACACCTTTCATACCAACACCTCATAGCATACAACTGCTTTCTACATTTTTAAGGTTTAGAGATGTTAATGATGTACTTATTTTAAAAGTATGTCATTGGTTGTCATTTGCTTTAAAGAAAATCTCTGTAGAGAAATAGGTAACATGAGGGCCATCTCCAGATAAAAGAAGAGTCATACATATTGAATCATCAGGTTTATAATATGACAAATTGTCTTTCTAATGTTATTTTCATGGGTGCATAGCAGGTACATTTGTTATTTTTCTTTGTACCTAGACTTAAAACATCATGCCTATTACTAGCTAGCTGAACATTTTACTCAGTCCTCTTTTCAACTAATATGAAGTTCAAGCCAATATCAAGGAAAAGATGATTTTATCCCGTAAGTTCTTAGTAACGTCTTTGCCAGTTAATGAGTTGTACAAATTGATGAAAAACTTTCCCTCTAAAGAAAGTCATGATTTTGTCCAAGGTCAAGGAAGAACAATCTTTCTAATTTATCCTTTAACAATATTATCTTTACTATCTTTTCTGGAGAGGATGTGCTCTGCTATAGAAATCGTGAACTGTCAAGTGTTTTATTTTGTGCTCTGAGGAAACAGCAGTTTCTCAAACCATTTGACCCAAAAGCAGAGCTTTCTTTAAATAGTGAGACTGAACCACAAGATTCTACTGACTGGTGCTAAAGGATCTTCTAAAAATACAATTTCTATTGACTATACCTGGGTACTTCCTAGCAAATGTCTAAAGTGCTTTTAATATTATATTTTAAGATTGCAGTTCTAAGCAATATTTCCCGTTCTGATATTTTATTCATGCTGTTAGTGCTAAGTTGATTAGCTGTCACTATAATTTCTTTTTGGAACATATTCCTTTAATTATCATTTTATCTTTCTGCAGTTTTTAACTGTCTGAAGCCATAAACCACTTATTGTTTTTACTATACTGGTGTGACAGTGGAAATTAGATAAACTGTCTGCAAAAGTATGTATTCATGGGAAAACTGCTGAACGAGTACCTTCAATCACAAATTTATGGAATACATCTGTGTAAGACTGAAGAAAATGGACTGTTGAACCTGATAGAAGTACATAAAAATAAGAATGTCAGAAATGTTCCTAATGTTGGACCACACAGTCCTTTTCTCAGTAAGGAATATAGTATGACTATACTAGGATATACCATTTAAAACTAGCATACAAGCCTGGCTACTACATTCCATTTCCCTTGTAAACTCTATTATCCAAAATCATTAAATTGAAGATGTTACAAGGTACATTCCTATGCATTCACTTTAGTATCTGTCTATGGACCTACTATCCATGAACTCTTCTAAACCACTTTAGAGCCTGTTGATACAGTCTTTACCCACAAAACACTGTAGCAATAAATTCCAGAATTGTATTGCCTCATGTTTTAAGTACTTTTGAAATGTTTATCTTGTTCTAGCTTCAGTGAGAGCTCCCTATGTCTAGTACTGTGGGATTTGGCAAATAATAGTTCTGTATCGTCTTATCTACTAGTAACTTCCTGTTGTTTTTATAAATCTTACTAATCATTCTCCTCCTTTTCAATTTGGTGTCCTAGTCTTTTCCAATTCTCATTAAAAAGTAGGTGTTCTGCTCCCTTATATGTTTGTTGCCCTTCTCTGCACCTTCTCTAACTCCACCAAGTTTTTCTTGATGGACAATCTTGATGGATAAGCTCTGAGTAAATGCTGATAAAAACATTTACATGTTTTGTAAAACAATAACTTAAAAGTTCCAAATAATATCAAATACATTCTTCAGGATTCATAGTTTATTCAATCAAATAATTCAACAACAGTGTGCTGGGATGGGGATTTGATGGCCATCTTATAATTTATGTGTTCTTTTAAGAAAATCAAACTCGAATCTGAAAAAGTCTGTGGGCTCAGATTTACAGGGTACTTGCTGAAGCCAATAACCTGAGAGGCAAGGCTGCAGCAGCTCCAGGCCCCTGGGCCTAACCACTAGCGAGACTGAGAAGGTATTCCTGATAGTCCCACTACAAACATTTGGACATAGCCAGACAAATTCACTGCCAACTGCCTGTCTTCATGCACTCTGTCCCTCTTAACCTTTATCTCTCTGTTTTACCACACCTGCCTTCCTAAACTAAAGATTTTCTTACACCACAAAAATGTAAAATATTAGATGCCAGAATATCTTTTGGAATCTCAGAGCCACTCACCACTTGTAATGAGTTGGAAATTCTGGAGTCAGCAGTGCTCAGATTTCATGATCTCTGTGCCAGTGATATGTTTGAATGTCATAAATAACTATATCTCAAAACCTTTGTAAGTGAAAAAAGAGTACTCTCATCACAATTTTTTAACAAATATTTTTCAATTAAGTTATAAACAGAGAAAAACTTTATTATGCACCTAAACAGCACAATTTGCTACTTCTAGCTACAATTCAGAAAAGTTTCGTCAATCAGAGCTAAAGCACGCCAAGTATTTGCTAACAGCTCATCATATCCTATGAGAATTCATTCAAACATAGAGGGAAAAGTGGCATAAATAAAGGTTTATACTTGGTTTGGGTTTTACATTTTTTAGAAAGTAATATAATATTGTCCTTATTTCTGCAGGCTTACTAGCATAAGACAAATATATTAAAGACACCTGAGACGTTAGTTTTCCTATTATTCAAATTTTTTTTTGTAAATATTCATGGTGTATTTTATTTGCAGAAAGTGGAAAATGTGTTGCAATCTCCACCAAGAAGATTCTGTTGGTCCTCCATCTGACTCTCAAAAGGATCACTTCCACTGAGAAAACCAAACAAACAAAAACAATCAAACCCCAAAACAAAATAACTTAGAAAGACTGAAGGTTTAGAGCAGTGAGGACATGTGAACTAAACAATGACATTATTGTACCCTAATATTTTTCAGTATTTGTGGTCTCTTTGTTCTTCATCAGACTGAAATAAAGAGGAATCTCAATAATTCAGTTCCCTAAATAGTTCATCATATCATTTTCCTAAGTAATATTTTTGTCTATATGTTTATTACTGAGCTATCATTTAATAGAATCTTTTTTACTGATACTTTTAGAATTTGAGACTTCACAGGCTTCTCCAACATAGTGCTACAATTACAAAACCCATTAGAGAGAATATAATTGCTGTTAGTGCACAATGTTTGTAATATATATTAGGCATCAGATTACTAAAAGGCATACATATTTAATGAAGTAACTCTGAATACAAGGTTACTAATGATTAATAGCCTGAAAGGATACAAAAAGCAACATGCATTTTTCCAAGCCATTATAAACTGCCAAACAGATTACAGAAATTATGGGTGAGAAAGTAATCTGCTGGGGCAGTGAAAGTCAAAGGAGAGAAACACGGTGTTCCATGAAATTGTATATTGATGCCGATATCCTGTGCAGTACAATGTCAACACTAGATAACCAAGAACCTTTGTGAATAGCAATGTAATGCTTTTAGTTATACTTATGATAATTGTCCATGTGATCTTAAAGACATTTTTCTTGCATGCTTCCTGCTGAGTTTTAAGTGCAGAGCAGCAAAAACTGTTTGGCTGCTCAGTGTGGGATACGCAAATGTCCTAGGGTCTGACTGCAATTTGCTTGTATTTTGAATGGAGAGAGAGTAAAAATCTGGGTTTATATCCCTTCCAAAAGCTACGCATTAGAGAAGGATTAGACTTGATGACTGCTGAGGGGGACAGTTAAATCATGTGCAGACTCTTACTCTCCTTAACAGAAATGGAACATACTTAAATAAGCCAAGATCCTGATAGCTTGGGCAGTTTGTAACAAGTGGTGGTAGCACATGTGAAACCCGTGGATGCCAGTGGCTCTCCATCCTTTCTGTTCTTTACTGCCATGATTGCAGGAGGTGGAGTGGGGAAGTAAAACTGAAAAATAGTAGTGAGAAATAGTTTGTTTCCTGGAAACTTTATTGAAAACAAGGACTAACTGGAGCTAAACAAAATGGCAAGATGACAAGAATATTTAGTGGTGTTTAAGAGCAGGATAGGAAGACACACTTGGGTTGTGTTTCACCTAAATCCCTGTGACACTGGATGAGACTATGAGTTTCTGACAGTGCCATTTCACTGTCACTTACCCATTTGTGATACTATTGATCAAGATTCAGAATGGAGTGTCTGGGAAAGGATATTAAATATGAATGACTAGAACAACCTCTTGAATGGAGCAATATTACATGTTTTTTTTAAGTATATGTACAGTTCCTGACTTGCAGTCACCCTGACAGAAGAAATCTATCATTTGCATACACCAGGTTATTTCACAAAATAAGATGACAGACATAAAAAATGATCTTGATAGCTCTGGAAAGTACATTATGTAGAACCACTCATAGAATATACTAGCAAAAAGAGTCATTAAAGGAGAGGTATAAACAGTTTCAGAAAGCCAATCTCTCATCTAAGAAGAAATGGGTCTAATATACTTGTTATGGAGCATGTATAAACAAAGAAGTCTGACCTTCAGTCTTATGTGCTATAGGATAACTAGAGTGAGGTGCAACAAAGATTACAAAGCAATTAATAACTGTGACTTGAGAAAACAGCAACTCAGCCTGGTTGCCGGAGTTATATATTTGTTCTCCATGCACAGGAAGGAGTTCTGTCAGGTGACTTGTTAATCAAAGTGGCAGGTCCTGCTTTCCTTCTTCTCACTGACATTAATGTTGATGCATTTCTTTTTTGATATTTCATGTGTTTCTGCATGCCACAGATAAGAATTTGCCCACAAATTCAGAGCTTTTTCTTACATGTCATCTGGGTGATAAGCATTTAAGTTTTCTTTGCAGAAAGAAAGTTGATTCTTGTTGATAATACGTAAGATAAATGAGGCAAAAAATAAGCATTAGTGAAAGGTTCTTTGTTTTTAAGCAGACATTCCACTGGCCATGTAACCAAATATAAATAAATAGCAAAAAAGGAAATTCTTTCCTTTCCCACCATGTTAATTTCAATGACAGAAGGATATTTAACATTTGCCTTTATATGCTATGGCCAGCAGTGGATGAATCATTGCTTTTTCAAGGCTCCTGTAACATTGCAAAATACAGCAATTATTAAATTTTGAAGGTTTGTATTTTACCCTTCCTTACATGTAGGTACACACGTATAACATACATAAACAACTATGATTCAGGATAAGATGCAATGTCAAAACCTGAACTACAGAGATTATTATAATATGGAATACTGAACTTATGTGAGAACAAAATAATGGACTATTAAGCATTATATAGCTTCAGGTAAAACCACTGAAATAAGGGATGATTTACTTTTATACAAAAGAGCACACTGTTGTGGTTTAACCTAGCTGGCAACCAGGCCCTATGCAACCGCTCACTCCGCTCATTTCTCCACCAGCAGGATCAGGCACAGAATTGGATGGGTAAAAGCCAGAAGACTGGTGGATTGAGATAAAGACTGTTTAACAGGGAAAGCAAAAGCCATGCACACCAGCAAAGGAAAACAAAGAATGAATTCACTGCTTCCCATAGGCAGGCAGGTGTTCAACCGTCTCCAGGACAGCAGGGCCCCATCAAGTGTAATGGCTACTTGGGAAGACAAATGTCATCATTCCAAATGTCCTCCCTTTCCTCCTTTTTCCTCCCACTTCATATACTGAGCATGACGTCATATAGTATGAAATATCTCTTTGGACAGTTTGGGTCACCTGTTCAGACTGTGTCTCCTCACAACCTCCCATGCACCCCCAACCTCCTTGACAGCGTGGTGGTACAAAAAGCAGAAAGGGCCTTGGCTCTGTGTAAGCCCTGCTCAGAAATAACAAAAACATCACTGCATTACCAGCTCTAACCCTAACACTGTGTTCAGCACAAATCCAAAATATAGCCACATACAGCCACTGTGAAGAAAAATAAGTCTACCCCAGCCAAAACCAGCACACATATATGCAAACATATAGAGAGCATGAAGGAACAATTAATACCACAGTGAAATGGCTTGACTGCAGTATATTTGATTATCACAGATTTGGAGAGGTTAGACATGGAAAAGATGTGCTAGATCTATGATTTTTTTTCTGTCAAACAAGGTTGCAGCTTATTAAACATTCTGCCAAAATTCACCACTGCATCTCATTGCTTGGAAGTTTCCAGGAAGTAGATTGAATTCCACAAAATAAATAATTTTCTAATGCATTTGAGAACCAGGAGAGTGAGTTTCTGCACTGACTTCATGTATCACAAGTGTGTCACTCCTTTCACCAACAACTCTTGAAATTCTTCACCTGGGATGGGGCAACCCTGGATGTTCATACAGACTGGATAATGAGATGCTAGAAAGCAGTGCCAAGGAAAGGGAGCTGGGGGTCCTGGTCAATGGCAAGTTGAATATGAGTCAGCAGTGCTATGGCAGCCAGGAGGGACAACCGTGTCCTGGGGGGCATCAGGCAAAGCATCACCAGCCGGTCGAATAAGGGGATTGTCCCGCTCTGTTCTGCACTGGTGTGGCCTCACCTTGAATATTGTGTGTGGTTTAGGGCACCACAATATAAGATGTTAAGCTCCTAGAGAGCATCCAAAGGAGGGCAATGAAGATGGTGAAGGGCTTTGAGGGGAAGCCATATGAGAAGCAGCTGAGGTCACTTGATCTGTTCAGCCTGGAGGAGACCTCATTGCAGTCTACAATTTCCTCGTGAGGGGAAGAGGAGTGGCAGACTCTGATCTCTTTGTGGTGACAAGTGATAGGACCCAAGGTAATGGCCTGAAGTTGTGTAAGGGGAGGTTTAGGTAGGATTTTAGGAAAAGGTTCTACACTCAGGCTGAAGAAAAAGTTTTTTCAGCCTTTTCTTGGGTACTGGAACAGGCTTCCCAGGGAAGTGGTCACAGCACCAAACCTGCCAGAGTTTGGAAGCGTTTGGACAATACTCTCAGGCATGTGGTGTGACTCCTGGGGATGATCTTGTGCGGGGCTAAGGGTTGGACTCGATGATCCTCTTGGGTCCCTTCCAACTCAGCATATTCTTTGATATGTGATAATAGTATAAAGACATCATTTAAGAAAATATATGAGGAAAAGAAAGAAAGAGAAAGGATAAGGGTAGAAAAATATCATCTGTGGATCCAGTGATAAGACCTGATTGTTGTAATTTAGTTTTTCGTTGGTTGAAGTGATGGTCACTTGATCCATTGGGTGTGGGGGAAGCCCACAAAACAGAGTTCAATTGGTTAACATATGTCTAGGCATAAATGGGAATGCCCAGGTATACCCCTGAGGGCGGGGGGGATGTAGGTTACGCAGTCTGTTGAAACACCATGGAACTGTTGCAACACTGTGAATCATGCCCAGTCCTCTGGTGAAAGGCCCCAAGAATAACTCTGGAGGCACTTTAGGGGTCTTTTATGGTTTATGACACTTTCTAAGACGTGACTCTCATGTCAGCATAGTTGAGCCAGTTATGCCCCATCAAAAGGGATGAATATCTTCAGGCTTATGTGTGAATGTCCCAATACCTCTCATGTGGGAGGAGTTTTACAACTGAGCCAGTTGTGTAAAAGAGCACATTAGCATGCTAAAAAGCACTATCCTCCTTCTGCAGGGTGTGCTTCTTGTTGGACTTCTCCCTTATTTGGCTCAAAACCCAGCTTGTAGCATCTGGTGGGTGGTGGGTGCACACACCCTCTGTCTTGGGTGGACCAGAGGTTTCGCCATTCTCCTCCTCCCCTTTGGTTCCGGGTTGGGAACCTGGCCTCAGCAAAGCACTCTGTTGCTTTTGCAAATGACCAATTGTTTGGGTCATTAACCATTACCATTTCAGTCTCTCGGGCTGAAAACCCCCCACTCTCTCAATCTGTCTTCATAGGAGAGGTGCTCTTCTTCATCAGAAACACCTTAGAGCAATGCTAAATGGCCACTATAACCAACTAGTTCTCCATTGATAATTTCTTAACATTTTGCTGATGAGAGTAATCCTGTGGATAACTATTGCAGTAAAATTAATAAAATCACTGAAATAGTTTAAAACTCTTTTATTCATCGTATCTATCCCTGTATCTGTCTATGTATTTATCTACTTAACTGTATCGGTTTAGGCATTTGTTGGTACAAATGAATAGATAAAAAGAGGAAAATAGAATAGCTTCTTCTAAGTACAAATTATTTATGAATGACCAACCACCCTAAAACATGGCTTATTCACCATTAAAAAGCACTGGTGAGACAATACCTTGAATTCTGTGTTCAGTTTTGGGCCTCTCACTACAAGACATTGAGGTGCTGAAGCAAGTCCAGAGAAGGGCAACTGAGCTGGTGAAGGGTCAGGGTCACAAGTCTTATGAAGAGTGACTGAGGGAACCGGGAATCTTTAGCCTGTAGAAAAAGGAGTCTGAGCGGAGACTTTATCACTCTTTACCACCTCCTGACAGGAGGCTGTAGCAAGAGGGAGTGTCAGTCACTTTTTCCAAGTAACAAGCAACAGGACAGGGGGAAATATTGTAGCAGGGAAGGTTTAGGTTTGATACCAGGAAAAATTTCTGAATGGAAAGGGTGGTTGCGCTTTAGAACAAGCTTCCCAGGGAAGTGGTAGAATTACTATTCCTGGATGTCTTTAAAAGACTTGTAGATGTGGCACTTAGGGACATGGTTTAGTGGCAGACTTGGCAGTGCTGGGTTAATTGTTGGACTTGATTTCAAAGATCTTTTCCAACCTAAACAATTCTATGATTCTATAGGGATAAAGAATTGTGACACGTCCCCCTTCACCCTAAGTTTCCAAAAAGAAAAAGTTGAATTTGTGTATTAACAACACTTTTAAATTACATTTTAGAATGGCATATACTTCTAGCACATGTGTAAGTAAGAAATATAATATTAGGCATAAATATGCATTATTTTTAGGTGTTTCTTGTGGCATGCGGATATTTCCTATTTTCTGCATCTAGAGTAAAGAATGGTTTACATGGATGTAGCTATACAAATGAACTGAGGAATTTAAACTGCTTGAGTGCAAACCTTAATTGACCCAAGGCAATGAAAAAGGCAGACAGAGGCTTACTAGAGGTTTTTTTTCTCCCTCTGAAATCAAAGCAAGAACATTTAATCAAAATATTATATTGAGTTGGGCAAAATTATTGGAAATTTCTCCTTTCAATTTCTTGAATTTTCATAAAATAATTTTCTTGAAATTGTAGAAAGAACAAAGATCTACTTTGAATTGTTACAATGAGAAGCTTGAAAGGTTGAAATCAGTTTTGATATTTCAATTTGTTACACAGGTATGCATTAATACAATCAAAATAAGTAAATAATTTTTAAGAAATACATTCATTACAGTTCGTATTTTGAACTGAAAAAGATAATTTAAACACTATCTTTTACCTAATCAGTTTTTTTAGACCTGTGGCCTATCAGCAAAATTATTCATACACTTATAAGAAGAGCTAGAACATTTTTTTTCAATAGGTTGGTTTTCCATTGTTTTCTGTTTTAAAGTTTATATTAACTGGTTTTTTATCCATCTTATTTGGCATACAGTTAGCATTGGGCCATTTCTAACTTACAGTTGTTTGAGTTCTCTCTCTTTCTGAAATCTGTTGCTGCATGTACAATATGTTTCTACTTCTGCAATAGATCATATATGAATGATTGAATTTAGTGCTTACCAGTGCAGTATCATGTGTTGGTTAGGAGCTTTCTATTGCCAGATAACGTTCAGCATGATACTGAATGGCAAGTGATATGCTTACGGTGATACCTGCCTCAGAAGGCACCCACAGTCATTCGGGATTCAGAACATTTTTCTTGGGGATAGTCCCTGGGGTGGAAATAGGGAGGAGGCTTCCTCCTCAGTCATAGCTGAATCTGTCATTATAGGCCAGGAAGTGCGACACAAAGTCTGCAGGGAAAAGGAGTGAAGTGACCACTTTGCTTTTTAGGGAGAATTCTTATATCTGGACTTCAGAATAATATGACAAAGCTGTGCAGACAGAATCATGAACTGAATTGGTGGATGAGTAATTAAACAAGAAAAAAATAAGCAAGCAGTACCCAGAACAGTCATATTAGGCATTAGCCTTTAGACAAAACATGTTCTCAGCATTGATTTATTTTTCCAGTCTGTGGCATCTCAGATTACTATCTGAGGTCAGTGTCTTCAAAACTTGGCATAAACAAAGTTGCTAGCTAATAATTTTTTTCTAGTAAATACCTGTAGAGTTTACATTTTCCAATAAATTAAAAATGTATTTTATGTCTATGACATGTACATGTACAGATTACATTTCATTGACACTTCAGTTGTTTACATATATAGAGTAAAAGAAACTATGCCTTTTATGCTTTGATGACAAACGTCCCTAAGATTACAAATCAACCCTGAGATTAGCTCAGTTTTTTAGAGCACAGTGCTATAATGCCAAGGTTGTGGATTTGATCCCTGCAGAGGCAACATACTTGTGAGTTGGACTCGATGATCCTTGTGGGTTCCTTCCTCAGAATATTCTGTGATTCTATGTCCTCTGCAAAATCCTTTCTGAAAATTATTCATATAGACTAAAACAACAAAAACCTACAGACTTTTATTACTGTGTGTCTTCTTTCTTCTTTTCTGTTTGTTTAGTTGTTTTCCTTCTTTTTTTTTTCTCCCCCGTTTCTTATTTGCATATAGTTGCTTGAGCTAGGTTGTTCACATACGTGTATAGGTAGAACAAAGGTACTGTTGCTATCTCTGCTTTGGCTTCCCGGCATATTTCAGTCTTGACTTGAAAAGTTCACCTCCACAGTTGGGAGGGATGTGCATTTTGCATGCCCACACAGCCCCTTCATTGCTGTTAAGACTGACAACAGCAGCATCAATTGTGACAGTGACTTTTTAATGTGGGCTAGTGTCCAATAAGCATGCAAAGGAGACCCTTATTTCACACAGGTCACTAAGCCATAAGATACTGACAAGCTTTGGTTGCTGTTGACCCAGGCTAAATTTGAAATAACGACCCAGAGGTGATCGGGTCCATATCCCATTACCATCACTGGAAATCACTCAGAACTTCATGACAATAAAGTCTTTGAAGACCTCTTAATTTGCTTAAGCATGAGTTTCCCCTCTTAAACCTGTGATGAATGGCCCTAATCAAATTATGTTTGTTCAGGCTATTGCTTCACTAATATCTTAAAATCCTCTGGAACTTTTCCCAGTGTTTTCTATTGCTCTCTTCCTCAACCAGCAGCCAATGTGGAAGTGAGTTATACATGATAGTTATTTTTGTGACCCTTTCAGTATTTGGCTTATGAGAATCAACCCTGCAATTAGATAATATACTAAAATACCAATCAATTACTAGCTTTTATTTAATTGTAATGTGTCTACTGCCTGGAATCTTGTTAAGGGTCCAAAATGAGACATCAAAATAAGGGAAATACACATTTCAGAGGCTGGATTGAACAAGTAGTAACTGATTTCAGTCTTCACTAGTATACATTTAATTAACCTTTTTTTTACCTGAAGTGTCATTTCATTATTTTGCTTATTTTTTATCCATGGTAACTTCTGAAAGCTGTTTCTGTTGCTGTAATGATAAATAGGAAAGCTTGTGATTCCTGCTACTTCCAATTGCACCTTTTCCTCTACATGGCCTGTAAAATGTCCACAAAATAATATTTCACATAAAAAAATATACTCACTTGAAACAACGTAATTCCTAGGATTTCAGAGAAACACTGAAAAACTGATTAGTATCCAAGAAACACCATGAATGGTAAAAGGAACCACTCACCATTACAGAGTATACCACAGGGTATAGCTGAGCATACCATTTCCCAAACATAACCCATGGACTGTTGAACATGTAATGACAAAGTCCCTATTAAAATCTGATGTAGTTTCATGAAGGCTACAGTGCTCATTTAAAGTTGGCTCTTCAGAGTATTAAAGAGGTTTCTATTACATGGAAGGTATCAGACTTGCTTGCTGATATACCAGACTGCTGTGAGGATACTCCTGTTATCTCTAGTTCAGTAGCTGATATATGTTGATAGTCCTTTTTATAGTAAAGACATTCTGGATGTCATCAGAAAAAGCCACCTCAGAGGAGCACATGGTTAAGATGCTAACACACAAGTCAGGATCTTGAGTGAGGCAGTTTCCAAACATGGACCGATCCTTTGATTCACCATGGGGTTATTTGCACTGCAGGTAAGCTTCAACTCTAGCCTCCTATATAGTTATGCAGAAATTCTAGGTTGAACATGCGAAAATTTATTTCATGATCACGAGATATTCCCTGTGTCTCCAAAGCCCTGTACCTTTCTGTGTTAAAAAATACTGTTATGTATTAATTCAAACGGTGAGTTTTTCTCTAGAAAATACTTTTTGAACCCTAACAAAAATAAAAGGTCTTTTCTGATAAGTCTACAGAACTAGTACGGATTTTGATCTTCAAAGAAAGTTGACTTCAAGAAAGAAATAGGTCCCATCATTTGTGTGGTCCATCAATCAACTTGGCCTGTTTGGGGGACTGGAAAAAGTGGAAAGATCTTTATATAAAGTTCTCTGCCAAGTCTCTCAGCACTTTTATTAATACTGTATCACCTAAGGAGTATATGATGTTTAAATAACTTTGGGAAAATATTAATTCCAGTGGGCTTCTCTTTCTTTCACTTTGTTTTAAAGCCATATGCGAATATTTTCATTCACTGTTATTGCTGAATGGCAAGACAAGAAAGACAAATTATTTTGAGGATGACAATTGCTTACACTGCCTGGATTTACTGAAAAGACCTTCCAAATTTTTAAAAGGTTCAAGGAAGATCCCTAATGAAGTCCAAATCATACATAGAGATTTTTCTCTTATCTTGATTCTGAACAGGCAAATAAAGTTATAAAAGATAACTTTGCCAATCTTTATAAGGCTTCTATTACATTTAAAACCTTCTGCCTTTGGCATTGAGCCTGACTGAGCTTTGCTTATTAATTTATTTGTAACTTAAACCTGACACAGGCATGAAATGAATCTGACATACCAACTCATTGATTTGCAACTATATTACAGGTGCACATCATTAGGAAATAAATACTGCACTGAAACAACTAGGGTTTATGTAATTCAAGGAACAGTAAAATACTTCCATCGACTTTTAGTATTTTTCTTTTTTTTTTTCTCCATACTTTACCCTCTTATTTTAAATACCCTATTTATGTCAATGATTTTCAAAATTTTTTTCCTGTGTTTCAGCTGCTGTGTGGTTTCATTGTTGAGTTGAAATTTGACTCTAAGCCTTCTGTTATAAATAAATTGTTGATATGTGGGATTGACTTAAAAAAATCCAGCATTTCAACTTTATAATTTTACTAACCAGTTCCTTGAAATTGTGATAGGCTGACTTTACTTACTCTTTTCTTTTAAGCAGTGACAAATTTAGTTTTACAGCCATTGAACTCTTAGCTACATTTTCTTAACAATAATAATGCCTTATTAATGAGTAAGGTGAGATTTTGGATTTGACACTTTTTGACTGAGAAGAAGTTCTATTTCTTTTTTTATTTTATTTTTTTTTTAATAAGACAGTGTTTATAAAAGACTGCATTCCTGCAGCACCAAAGTAGAAGGTACCTGCAGTATTGGCTCCTTGCTGCTGGGGAGAAATTTTAACAGTGAAGAAAATACAAAAAAGCAAAAAACAGAATAAATCCTAAAGAAATGGTGGGAGATAAGATTGTCTGTTAGTTGAGGGTGCTTCTTCCATACATGGATGGGTTTCTGCAGGGCTGAGAAATGATTGATTTCCCAGCCCTTTGCCTAAATTGTTTCTTTTATGCTGAGGAAGTTCTTCAGTATCATCATGTAAAACTCAAAGGAGTGAAGGTTAAGTCTTCAAAACTGCCACACAAATGTCACAACAGTTTCAGAAGTCTGAAAGTCTTTAAAATCTGACAAATATCAAAAATAAAAGCATAAAATCAATACTAATTATTTTGGTGGTCCGTGAATTCTATGAAACTGTCCATAAATAAGTACCCCATGTTCTGAAACCAGCGCCCTCCAGAGGTGCAGCTCAATCTGACAAATCACATCCTCAACCAGTGGCATCAGGTAAGGAGAGAAAAAGTATTCTCTGACCATGATGATGTGGATCAATATCAATTTAACTATGCAAAGATCTTTGGATAAAAATATAATTCAGTGCATGTTTAGTTGATTTCCTTACAAAATCAGTATCCTTGGTGGTGATACTGATCTATCCAATCAAGTTTTCCTTGAATATTTGCATATTTTTTCTGCTATAAATAGTTTGAACATCTGCAGCAGTAATTTATAGGCCTCATTTATACTATTATTTATAGTACTTTTTTATTAGTTTAACACTAGTTCTTTAAAAAAGGAATCCACTGAGATGCACTAGAGAGCTTCAAAAGTGAACAAGTGGTACCAAAAATATGCCTGATTGAAAGGAGAAATCACAAGGTAGTATGGAAAGCATGGACTATGAACTAGCTCAATAGATGCAATTGAGCTAAGACAGAAACATAGTATTTTAATCACAAAAATTCAATTGTCTTTCATTATTGTATTGAAATTATGACTTGAGGTTTGGATATTTTCCCTACATAGTTCCTCTCTTTTATTTCTAACTTTTGATAAAATTAGAAGGAATCTCTTTACCAGTGAAAGTCCTAAACTAAGTAAATTCATTCCATTCAAATTATTTGAAAAATACATGCGTCTGTGTTATTATAAATTAAAAAAAAATAAATCAATTTACTTGTCAAGATTGAACAAACTAAACTATTTCTGAAAATAATGCAATAACAGTTTACAGAATAAATCTTAAGGTAGCTTGTTATTCTAATACTGAAGGTAAAAGATTAGAGCATATTATATTCTCCAACTTGATGACTGCAGACAATTTCAACTTTCTTACTTGTTGTATAACGAGTAAGGAAGTAAAGTAAGGTTAGTATAAACTAGGAGGTCAAGCTTTGAACCATGGGCTGCCAAGCTTTTCAGGAGCTGAATTTAGTAGTTTCTGATAGGTTGCTTCTCCATCCATTCATGTTTGGTTATTAATATTGCTGGTTCATTCCTCTGCCCGCCTCTTTTCTAAACTCATAAGAGAAAAGAGAGATTTTTTAGGTCATGTCTACAAAATTAGCAAAATTCATTTTATTTGTTTTTGCTCTGTATTATGATCTATCATATGACAGGTAAAGGCAGTGTACACAGGAAAAAAAAAGTATTTTCTGTCATATTTAGAATAGAATTTAAAATTCTGTAGAGGTGTATGTATAAGTTTGATAAAAAATATTGGATAGCTTAAAAAAACACTAAGACTGCAGAAAGTTTTTGTCTCAGTTGTGCAAGAATTACTACTGGGAAAAACAGCATGGATGTGGCAACAATGTGCTTTGCTCTGCTCATTCACAGCTTTGGAATAATTTCCTCATAAATAAGAAAAAATCCAAAGAATACTACCAACTCTATTGCGGAAAATGTAAAGAATGGTTAGGAAAAACATGGCTTTTCAGCAAAGAAAATTAAAAAAATAAAATAGTATCTCTGTAATCTACTAGGTGCATTGTCTGGGAGAAAACCATTCCACTCTAGAAAAAAACCAAAAAACATCCATGTTTGTAAATATATTTTGCAATAATCTGTTTTAGAAAATCTATTTTGCAAGGGAATAGGAGTAGGAAAGGATAGGAAAAGCATTAAAAAAAAAAAAAAGTGCTTGTGAAGTGTTTTGGCTCCCAAATAGCATATTCAATCAAAAGCATCTGACAACGTCCAAATTGGAATCTTTTACTTGTCAGTGAGAATACTGTAAAAAAGAGAACAGTTAATATAATCAATTCAGACTTTCAGAAAGTCCTTCCTGATATTCATTTAAGGAAGTCTGGTGCAATCATTTTGTTCCAGAAGAAAAACCTATCAAAGATCACAAACTATGACTATGTGAAAGCTTGGAAATGGAAGACATGGAGACTTGGAATCCATTCAATGTCTTTAGGCGTTTGGTTTGGGTTGATTTTTTTCTTTTTTTTTTTTCTTTTTTTTTTTTCCTTAGTAAGGAAGGTAATGAATTCCATAGAATTGTGAAATGGCTTGGGTTGGAAGGGACCTTAAAGATCATCTTATTCCAAGCCCCATGGGCAGGGACACCTTCCACCACAACTTCCAGGTTTCTCAGAACTCCCTTCAAGCTGGCCTTGAAGACTTCCAGGGATGGGACATCCACAGCTTCTCTGGGCAACATGTTCCAGTGCCTCACCACCCTCACAGTAAAGAATTTCTTCCTAATGTCTGATTTAAACCTTCTCCCTTTCAGTTTGAAGCCATTTCCCTTTGTCCTAAGCTACATACTCTTGAACTGTCTCCAGCAGGTCGAAGTCCTTCCTGTGCTGGGAACCCCAGAGCCAGATGCAGTGCTCCAGGTGGGGTCTCACAAGAGCAGAGTAGAGGGACAGAATCACCTCCCTTGACCTCCTGGCCACTCTGCTTTTCACACAGCCCAGGATACAATTGGCTTTCTGGGCTGCAAGGGCACATTGCCAGGTCATGTCCAGCCTCTCATCCACCAGCATTTCTATATTCTTCTAGGCAGAGAGAAAAAAAAAAAAAAAAAAAGAAAGGAATCAGTATGATTAATTTCTATAAAGTTGTAATACTTCTCAGCTGAAATACTGAATTTCATTTAAGTCAGCCCAGTCCAAACATATTAGAATTTTGATTTTTTTTTTTCTGAATATTTTTAAAGAAAATTATTAGGGCAAGAGAAAACTTATTGTGAAAACACTGTCTTATTCATGCAGGAGTGGACAAAAATAATGAGGCGGCATATCTATTAATGAATGGTATTATATGTCAGTCCATAACTTCTGCTCCCTATTTAAGTGTAGTGTAAGATTTTAGAGACAGAAATTATACTGCAAAGTAAAACAACTAAACATTATGCCAAATATTATATCCTTTTAATTAACTTGTATTAATTATTACCACAAGTTACTTGAGGCTATGAAACTGAAAAGTAAAATTAATATTCATGTGATAAATACAAACATCTGTGACTACATTAAACAGGCTTACATATTCATACATGTATGCCTTCAAGCTCTAGGAAATAAATGACTGCAAAGTACATGTAGCAGAAAAAGTTTTCTATGTGGTGGTTGTATTCTAACAAGTTCTAACTGTATTCTAACTGTTCTAACAGACATATGGTGCTTGTTCTGGTCACACTGAGGGCAGAAAATACAAATATGAACCAATCAATGATTTAGTTTCATTGGGGTTTTATAAAACATTGGATGTTCAGAGCAGACCTATTAAGGACTTTAAAAAATAATATATATATGTTTATACATAGAGAAATAGATTAGATAGATAGATAGGTAGATAGATAGGGTGACTGGTAATGGATTCATAATAACTTTATTAATTGAACAGGCATTTGTCTGACTAAACTTACGTGTTTGTCTGACTAAACTTACACGTCTACAGCATAGACAAGCCAAGCTGGTAACTTCAAATTCCTTTTATAGTTGATAAACAAGTGCTTTAATGGCATTATGCATCTTTTCCTAAGACACTTAAAACAGGCCCAGTGGAGCTGTCAAGATCCTTATGTCCAGGGTCCTGAGGAAACTGACGGGTGCAGTTGCTAAGCTTCTCTCCATCGTATTTGAAAAGCCATGGTAGTCAAATGAACTTCCCAGTTACTGGAGAAAAAATTGTGTAAAAAAGGAAACCCTGGGAACTACTGACCTCAGTGCCCAGTAAGATGATGGAACAGAACTTCCTAGAAGATATGTCAGGGCATATGGGTGACAATGGGATGATTTGAGACAGCCAACACAGCTTCACAAAGGGCAAATTGTTCCTGACTAATCTGGTAGCCTTATATGATGGACCGACTGCATCGGTGGATGAGGGAAGATAACTGATGTCATCTTTCTTGACTTCTGCAGAGTTTTGGGACATGGTCCCACACAACACTTTTTTCTGATTTGGAGAGATGCAGATTAGATGGATGGACTCTTTGATGAGTAAGGACTTGGTTGGATTGCTGTGTCCAAATAATGGCAGCCCACAGCTCAGTGTCCAAATGGAGATCAGTAGCAGCAATTATCCTTCAGCAGTCCCTGTTGGGACTAATACTGTTCAATATATTTATTAGTGACATAGACTGAGTCTATCCCTCAGCAAGTCTGTTGATGCCACCAAACTGAGTGGTGCAGCAGGACGGGATCCCATCCAGAGGGACCTTGACAGGTTGAGAGAGGTGATTCTCTCACTCTGCTCTGCTCCTGTGAGACCTCACCTGGAATACAGCATCTGGCTCTGGGATCCTTTGTGGGGGAGCCCAGCTGGCTCTGGGCTCTCTGTAAGCTAGGATACTGAAGAGGGAACTTTACACCTGGCAGAGGGTTGACCACAGAGAGTAAGGACTGTGGCACAGGGTGGACTTCCTGCTAGCATGTCTAACCTATGGTACTCTGACATGTGGC
>JAYRBT010000001.1:80596511-80638115 GCA_036023395.1 Myiotriccus ornatus | reverse complement strand
CTGTGTGTCCAATCATGAGTTGTTATGTTTATGCTAAACCAATGGTGTGTGTACATGTGTACACCCAGAAGTGTATAAGTAGAAGCACTGTTGCAATAAAGGGGGGCTGGTATCCCTGAACACCGTGTCGTCCTCCCGCCTCTACCGATGACAATCCTTGGCACAAGAAAAATGTGGACTTATTGAGTAGGTCTAAAGGAGGGCAAAAAAATTATCAGAAGACTGAAAAAACACTTCTACTCTGAAAAAATGTTGAGAGAGTTGGGGTTGTCCTGTAGAAGAATATGCTCTGGGTATGCCTTGTTGTGGCCTTTCAATACTTAAAGAAGTCTAATGAGAAGGAGGGATATGTTTCTCCAGTGCCTGTAGCGTAGAACAAAGAGTAGCAGCTTTTAACTGAAATAAGATAGACTTAGATTAGATCTAGTGAAAAACATTTTTATGATGAGGATGGTGACCTTCTGGAACAGGTTGCCCAGAGAAGCTATGGATGCTCCTTCACAGGGAGTGTTCAAGGCCAAGCTGGATGGGGCTTTGAGTAACCTGGTCTGGTTGGCCCAGGTCAGGGAGATTGGACTTGGTAAGCTTTAAAGGCAACCCAAAGCATTCTATGATTCTATTTGATCAATCAAAAAAGTCCTAATAGAACAGTATAGTGCTTGTTTGGTTTTATATTATGAGACAAGAAATATTTCATTAATCAAAGACATAAATATAACAACTGCAAAACAGGAGAGGCCTGTTCAAGTCTTCTTTTTATTACTTGCATTCATTTTTATAGGAGAGGATTTTTAAGTATTTTACACAAATAAAATGAGTTATTTGAGTTCTTATACTTTCCAGTGCTTGCCTGATCCTTTTCTAAGATTTTCTTTTTTATTTTTGTTCTACTCTGTCTGCATTTGTATAATGGTAAATCTATGCATGAACTGTCATTTCCTATCCACACAGAATAGATTTGACCATTTTCAGACTGAGAACAAGTCTTCGGGAAAATTTGTTGTGTGAATTTTTTATTTTGCATTTTCAGAAATCAATTCTTTGTCATTTTCTTGGCAAGTTAATTGAAAGTTGACAACATGACAAGTACTAAAAACATCCTTTTGTTCTTCCCCAGAAAAACGGCTCATATTTTGTATCTGACTCTTTTAAATTATAATTTTTTATAATATAATTATTTATTGACCTTCAGGTAATATTTTAAGGCATAATGCACACTTCAGTACATATTTTTTCCATTTATTTTAGTCACCATATGTCATCTCTTAATTTTGAGGGCAAAAAGTAATCACTGTGCATGAGTTCAGCTGTGAAGAGTAATATTTTTTAGCTAAGCTGCTGTTCATATGTTTGGGTAAATATGTGTCTCAGTATTCAATAGTACATTGAATAGAATTCACATATTCAATTGTTGAAAAAAATTGCAAAAGAAATAAAAAGATCTAGACAACGTTTGCAATAAATGTTCCACATAATTGTAATATTTTCACTTGATTTTTATAATGGTTTCCATTTTATGGTTTAAGGTCCTCAGCTGTTATTTCAGGCTGGGATGTAGTTGGAACACTGCTCAACAAAGGAGCATATTCACTATAATGTCAAAGTACTTAATTTCCGTGACTCGTAACATTATTCTTTTCTATTATTAACAGATTTTATTTTAAAAATAGCTTCTTACAAATCAAGTCTTGCTGAATAACATAGTAGGAGGAGAACCTGGGCTGAGGAAAGAAGTCTTGTAGAAATAGCTATTGTTGATAATGATTAAAAATGGCATGACAAATTATTCTCTTACTATATACTCAGCACGAAAGTCTCTTTTTAATGTTGTCATATTGTTCTGATTGTTCTTTATTTTCTTTTCCCAGACATTTCTTAAACAGGCAGTTATTACAGAAGCACACACATGTGTCTTTATTCAAGAACTGTCTTGAGCAGTATGTGTTTATCAGTGAAAAGCAGGTGCTCTCCTTTTTGCTCATCACCATTTGGATTGCTTTCAACCAATAATGCCTTTAAAAAATGTGAAGAACACCTGCCATCTTTATATCAGAACTGGTATAGCTAGTCATATTTTTAGTTTTATTGCCAAGAATATCTTGTTTCTTGAAAGCTTCTATTGGACTCTCCTACCACTGATGTCAATCTGGATCAGTCCAGCTGTACAGTCAGCATTTCTTGGCAGTACTTTTTGAGAAGCTGGCTATACATGCTCTTTGTCTTTGAAACATTTAAACTACAACTTAGGAAAGAATTCATTTTGCTTTTCTTCCCTTTACCAGAATTTTTCTGTATTTTACTGTAATTCTTACCAGTGAAGTCTTATGTGATTGTTACTTATTACCTACAAAAAAGAAAACCAATTCTAGGAGTAAAGTATATTCTGTGTTTATATTGCTGAAGAGCTTATCCTGACATATGGATCAAATTCTTGATTCTGGTATTTTTGGGTAATATTCAGCTATGTACTGTGAACATCTAAATGTTGACTTCCATGTGTAAACTAAGTCACTGAATTCCTATTCCAGTTAGTGGAGACTGAGGCTCATTTTGGTTGCATGTATTCCCAGATGCATCTGGAGCCACCTGAGGGACCCTAGGATACCTAAGACCATGGTTCTCAGATATAAACCTCAGTACAATAGGGAGATTTGTACCATAATGATATTTGGAGGCAGGGAGAGGACTATACTCTGAATGAAGCTTCTATGTCTATTGATAGAAGTTTAAGATTCTGCTATGATCTGGAGAACACTAGGTTTGACTGAGTTGCATCACAGCAGTGTCTATTGCCATTTGAGATGCTCTAGAGTATCTTCTCTTGCATTCAGCTGGCAGCATAAGTCTGCTCTCCTGGGATATCTACCAGTCCTACAAAGAAAACTGATAAACTCAAGTATCTTAAATGATGTGAGGAACCTCAGTGTGATCAACTCAATGGTATCTTTATTGTCTGTGCTGTACAATTGAATTATATATGTTAAGAAAAAATACATGTAATTACATATTTTATTTTTATTCTAAAGAGTGTAAGTAATCCTACTGTTACTCACTGGAATGTTAGAATAAGATTTAAGAGAGGTAATTAACACAAAATCTCCCAGTTTTGAAAAATTACTTCCAGACTGGATCACATTTCATAGAACTATAGAATTAATTTCCCAACGTCTTTCATGCAATGGGAATTAATTATTACTGTAACTATAGTTTAGAAGTAGACTTAACTGTAATTAACATTTATTAAATACTTGAAAAAGCTATATCAACTCTCCTTTTCTTCATCGGTGTATCAATCAAGCTTAGGCAAAACAAGACTATATTTCTTTGAAAATTACTGCTTGCCTTTTTGGGATTAAAATCCAAATCAGGATTTTAGACTCTTTAAAAAATCAAATTATAGTTCAAAGCATTTTGAGACATATTCTATTATTTGGTGTATACAACCTATGTGAAGATTTTGACAACCCAGTTCAAGCCAGTAGGCTACACCTATATTTTACAATAACTATCTGTTATATAAATCATATGGACAAAATCAGTGGCTGTATTGATATATTTCTTAAAATGAAACTTTTAGAGCTAAAAGTTGCCCAGAGCCAAGCATTGGTTTTCAGTGATCAACAGACTTTGCTCCTTGGTGCATAGAAGTTTTTAAACATATTTCAGTAGAATACTTACTAACATAATGGAGTATATAAAAGAAATGTCATAGCTGGTTCTTTTCTATTTTCATTTTCCAGAAAGTTCAGAATTCTAAAGGACACTGATGAGGAAGAAATGTAGTGATGTGTGAATTAAATCTGTTGAAACGTCTTGGCAAAGTCCATGCACAATGAAACTGATGGGCAAATTAAGGTTAATGAGACTTGGATGCATTAAAATTTCAAACTTTCTTAAAAAGATTTCTCCATCTGGATTCTGCTCTCATGCAGTGTGGTTCCCTAAGAACTAACTCTTTCCCATGACCCCCAAAATGCCTCTGTCTGCCTCATATTTGAGCTCTTGATTTTTCTCCCAGGTTAAACAGCTTAGTTTAATTTGGCAGGCAGCTGGCCAACATCAATTAGTTGTGCTTCCTACAGCCACGGGCTGCTCTACCACAGCCTTACTATTCATCTACTTCCCCTTACCACCACCTATGACAATGTGATGCTGAGCCTGATGTTCATGCTTTAATCTAGCCCACATCCCTTGAACCTGTTACCCAAGATCATGCAGAAAGATAAGCATCAGCAAAAAACAAGGCATAGAAACCTTTCAGGAATCAAAACTGAGTTACAGGTTTTTGGTTGTGTTGCAAGGTTGCTTTATATCTATTCTGTTAAACGAAAAATTAAACTGCTATCCACAGTAGGAATCTATGTGGCACAGTATGATCAGTAAAGTATATTTTCTCTGATTATCACCAATTTGCAAGCATACATGTTCCAGAGAGAATCATTCTGTTGGGTAACTAGCACCAAGAAAATGTCCTGCTATACACAGTCTAATGCCTGAAACGGAAAGTTAAAATTTATCTGTATTTGCATAGGTGGTTTTTTGTTTGTTTGTTTTGTTTTGTTTTTATATCAGGTTTAAAAGAAGTAATAGGAAATCTTAGTGGTTTTGCATCAATATGCACAACTCAAAAGAGACTTCGCAAATAGCTGCCTTTTTCAGGTTAACTGGGTGAGTTGAAAATGCCGCCACTTAACACATTATTATAGCCCCCATTTAACACGTTATTATAGCTCCCTGCAAGGATTATATAGTCAATGCTTAAACTACAGCACTCTTGAATAAACCTTATGTGGCTAGACTCAGTTTGACACCTGGAAAACCTGTGAGTCATGCTGTAAGGTTAGTTTCTAGAACACTCAAAATAAAAGCATCCCATTGACAGTTTCACGTATCAGTCACATCATTAGCAATTAGAAATTTTGTTTGAAGTAACAGTGAAGGCTACAGGGGAAATATTGTCAAAGCTGGAGATTTTATCAAACAAACACAGCCACCAATCAAAAGAGTGTTTTTCAAAAAACAATAGTACATTAGACACCTGTTACTTTAGATACTCTTATTAGCTATATATACATATACATTTTGGTTTTATTTGCTCTTTTTTAAGGAGTATTAATAATGTAGTTGTCTCAGTGTGAGACAATTTGGAGAGATTGAAACCTCAGACAGAAGTATCCTCCCTCAGGTTCAAAACCCCTAGTTTCTCCAATACGGAGAGATAGTCCAAATACTCCCAGATGTAAGTGGAAAAAAAACCCACTCTTAACCAAGAAGAATGCTGATAACAACACTGATAAGACTGAGTTAAACCCACCAGTGAGGAGAAACTTCCCAAGCCCTGTCCACAGGGCCAAATCAGGATGGGAGCTAGCCTCCCCCACTTGGAAAAAACATCCGTGGTCACAGGACAGGGATGAGATGGCCATTGTTCCATGTGGTTTGCCTCCTCCACAGCTGGAAAACATGGCAGGAATGTTTGGAGAGTCAGTACTGAAGTGAGGCTGTGGTGCTGGTACAGGCAGTCAGAGAAGGGCTACAGTATCCCGGGCAACTTGAAGGCCCTGCAAGACACCCACTGGATCCAGCAACTTGGTTGTTGCAATTTCAGTGTTCGTTGGTTGAAGTGGTGGTCGCCATCCAGATTGAGGCAGTGGTAGAAAGCCTGGATGTTAAAGAATATCCTGTGTGGTCTACAAAGAAAATCCACTGTTGAGTGAAGTCCATGTTTGTTCTTTTATTGGCCTTTGGCTGGGTGGGAACGCCCTCGGTAAAACCCCTGGGGTGGGCAGTTCTACACTGGATGATGTAATGCTGGATCACAGACATTTCAGGAGTCTGACACTTTCTAAAATGTTACAGCTGCCTGTTACATCAGCAGAGGTGGATCCATTATGGTCCATAAGTACCTTCAGGCCTATGTATGCTTTCCCAGAGGGGAGTTATCAAGGCCGAGTGGTGCAAGAACAAGGAAGCAACACCCAGCTTGTAGCCCGAGGTGACAGGTGTGCATGCCCACAGCACCCCAGTAATCTGGGTGGTTACTTTGCAAATCATCACCTTGCACCTCGATTGACTGTATCATCAGCATTTAAGTGGATACATTCTTCTCCTAGCTTCATTGTACCACCCTTATTTTATCTCAAGTTCACTTCAGGGTCCAACTTAGTAGGCATGTTTGGGGAAAAAAGAAAAAAAAAAGGTGCATACTAAGATTTTTGTGTAATCCAGGACAGTTCTATTTATCTTAAAATATTACTTTTTGTGCAGCATAGTAAATAATTTGAAGTTTTGTGATCTTTCAGGATTTCCCAATGGATAATTACTAACCTGTTGTGACAGGTGTTGATATTTTTAGCACTAAAAAAATTAATATAGTTTTTAAAAGTTCAAGTGAAGAGAGAGATTTTAAAAATTCCAGAAGAATACATTGGACCCAGAACTGAAACTAGATGTTAAAAAACCCCAAACAAACCACAAAACCCCAACCAAACCATAAAAGGAAACCTACAAAAACACACAGAAAAAAAAATCCACAAGCAAAATGTAACCAAACTTAGAAAACCAGCTGAGGTAAGTTAATAAATTGCTAAAGAGTTTTTAAATTGCTCATTATTTTGGAAGGCTCAAAGCATGCTTCTGCCTTTGCCCTTTCTTTGAGATGGTTTGACTTGGGAACAGAGAGGTAAATGGAGAAAAGAAATTATTCCAACATTTTTGACACACAAAAGTAATTTTCAAAATACTTTATTTTTTATGGAAAATATATATTTTGTTTTGTTGCATTTCATAGATTAAACCCACTTCTCTTTCTGATCAATTTGCTAACAATTTCAATCAACTTAAATCATCAATCAGTTTTCAAGGGACAGATGCATTTAGAAACATACCAATTTACAGGATGTGGTTTAGAGAATATTTACCCAAAGTCTTATCTTTAGTATTGACATGTAAACTTAAATCTACTAGAATTTTTTGAGAGCTTTTTAACTAGGATTTTAAGAATTTAATTAGGTTTTAATCCAGCTTTACACCTATGTAATTGGGAAAAGCATTTAACTTATGTTTTTTTCTAAAACAAATGTGTCCTTTGGGGTAACATCTCCTTTCCTAACACTGACAGAAATCAGGAGGGTTGTAACCATGAATTTGCCTGAAAGGATAATGCTTTGGTAATGCTAACAGCATTCCCTTGAAGCTGCTTCTAGAAGCAGAAATAAATGTAGCCATACTCTGGAAATGTCCAGAGGATAAAAACTTCCAGTCACAAGAGCAGAAACTGCCATGACCTATTCTTCCTTTTCTTCCAGCCACATAATATCCCACCTCAAGGACTGAAGGTGAATGGCTAAATGATGACAGAGAATGAGCTTACTCATATTACTCACGTATTACAAGCTTCAGATCAGTCTGTATGAGCTGCAGTTTCTCATATTTATATTGGAAGGTTTTACAACTACTTCAGTAGTTACTCAGAAATGGGTAATTCAGGTGATACAGGATACTCTGTAACTAACTCAAAGGGAACTGTATACCTTAATTAAAGGATATAAAGTTACATACACCAATGTATTCTAGTAATAATCAATAAAAATACTGAGCAACGACTGAATATGCAACAAATTGAGTTACTTTGATGCCAGGTGAATCAATACAAGCATTTACACAATTGCATCTTTAATCTGCCTGCTTAAATTCCACTTCTACTGTATTTCTCTGCCTTTATTTTATTCATCTGGTGCACATATTGTTTTATTTTCAATTGTTTTAAGAAAGGTTTTAAATCCTTGTTGTCCAATGCAGAACACTAGTTATAAAAGAGAACTAATAAGTATTTTATCTCCTTCAATAATTTTAATATTCCTAAATGAATTTGGAAAACATAATGTTACATAAATATTCATAGGTTATACTTAAAGAGGAAATGTGTAGGAGGAGGGTATACCTTGTTTCAGTAATTACAACCTGTCCTATATATGAAAATTGCATTTGAAAGAGTTCTAAACACACGTACGTGTACTCAACTCTCCCTCTAGCTCAAGCACATCTATGTCAAACACTTCACCTCAGCGTTTAAGGAAGCCTGTAGGTAGATTGCTGTAACAGAAACTTTCATCCAATTTCAGTTTCTTAGTTTCTCTTTTCCAAAAATCCCTTGGTTTTTCATTGCCACCTTAGCTTTAGGTTACACAAAACAAGTCTATTCTTTTATTTTAAGACTTTTTCTTAATGCGCTGCCTGTGGCAAATGCAGGATTCTCACCTACTACATATTAAAAGAGTTTCTCTAGTAGTTTTATTCAGTAGAGTAAATACCCAAACTTTCATACTTGGGCAGGCAAGGCAATTCTCAAAACCAGATGACCTGGTTTTATATTTCATTTTCAGAAATGTTTTTACAAACATAATTGTAAATTTAGCATAGCTTACTTGACACTTAGAGACCTTTGCGTTGCTATCAAACAACAACAACAACAAAAATTGGATATTGCTTAATCAGACTGCAAGAGATACAGATAAGAAACTGCAATTTGAAAGTTCCAACTATTTACTCCAAATCACTTAACTATATTTGAAATTTCTATCAAATGTTATATGTCAAGTTATATTGGAAGCTGCCAGTATATAGAAAATGGTAATGATAAGTCTCTATGCCAGTATATTTCAGTGTCAAGACTTCTATTAGTCTTTATGGGCTGTACTGATTATAACTCAGTGCTAGATCAATATTTGTCAACTAGAAAGTCGCTAAGACTAAAACATTTAGTTCAGAAATACTGGAAATTTAAAGAAATGTATTCCCCTGATGGTATTTGTGTGTTTTGTGTGACAAATGTGAAATGGAACATTAAGTTAGAAGTTAAAGAAAGAAAAGACACTGTGACAGAACAATGAAATATAGCATAGTCATACCACTGTATGTAGTTTTTATGTAAAGTGGGCAGGAAGAAATGAATAGAAAATTGTCTTCAGAGATAGAAATTTCTTGTATTTATTCTCCATTCACTTATCTATTTTAAAGCTTCATTTACAGTATTTCAACAGTCCATAATTTTTTCTGAAGGCACATTTATTTGTCGACAAACCCTCACCCCACGCACACATTTTAACCAGAAAAGTTCAGCGTCTTAGAGAAGTGTAATAATTAAAGTATTTACAGAAAAATTGGGTGTGAAGTTTTAAAAAATTACTTTATTATAAAAATATCTTACTATGCCTAGGGAATTTATCTGCATATATTTATTTATGTAATTAAGCTGCACAGGAAGTACTCAAAAGATTGGAAATTATAAAATTAAATGAAGTGGCTCTACGTTCATGGTTCATTTCTCGCTGGACTATGATATAGTTCTTATATATATGTCCATGTTC
This sequence comes from Myiotriccus ornatus, assembly GCA_036023395.1. Lineage (NCBI taxonomy): Eukaryota > Metazoa > Chordata > Aves > Passeriformes > Tyrannidae > Myiotriccus > Myiotriccus ornatus. Next base: position 80,628,747 of record JAYRBT010000001.1, on the reverse strand, counting down.
TTATCTTCTATTCACTGGAACTAATAATCTTTGTTATATGCAGAGAATTGAGAGTGCCTTCCAAATTGCTTAAGGTGTGAGCCTGACTATCATTTCTACTGCACTTAATTGTCCCCTGAATATTTCAAGATATATATATATCTATTGTATATTGTTGTGTTTAACTCCAGCCAGCAACCAAGTCCCACACAGCCACTCACTCACTCTCCCACCAGAATGATCAGGGAGAGAACCAGAAGGGTTCACATAAAGACTGTTTAATAGGGAGAGCAAAAGCTGCACATACAAGGAGAGAAAAACAAGGAATTAATTCACTACTTCCCATGAGCAGGCAGGTGTTCAGCCACCTCCAGGACAGGAAGGCTCCATCAAGGGTAATGGCTACTTGGGAAGACAAATGTCATCATTCTAAATATCTTCCTCTTCCCCCCCCCCACTTTATACACTGAGCATGATGTCACATGGTCTGGAATATCTCTACGGTCAGTTTGGGTACTGACTGTGTTTCTCCACAACTTCCCATGTAAACCCAACCTCCCTGAGAGTGTGGCAGCACAAAAAGCAAGAAAGGCCTTGGTTCTTTGTAAGCCCTACTCAGCAATAACAAAAACATCTCTGTATTATCAACCCCATGTTCAGCACAAATCCAAAACACAGCCCCATATCAGCCACTGTGAAGAAAATTAAGTCTACCCCAGTAAAAACCAGAACATATGTATCTATATAATTCAAGGCCAGGTTGGATGGAGCTCTGAGCAACCTGATATAGTGGAAGGTGCCCCTGCCCATGGCAGATGATCATTAAGGTTCCTTCCAATCCAGACCATTCTATGATCCTATGGTATGAAGCTATATATTTTTAGTTTAGGATTTCCTGTGATTTTGTTTTTTGTTGAGTTGTTTGTTGTTTTTTTTCTAAAGCCAAAATCCTCAACAATCTCGTGTTTGATAGTGTGGAACTTAATACTGGGTGTCTCTTTTGGAAAGTGAAATTTAAAAAACATGAATTATGAACCTGAATCCCTTGTGCAATGAAGATGCCATTCATCATATCTAATTACACTTATCTAAGAGATAACAATCTTGGCTTTCCTAAATAAATGTAGTAGCAAGGATTTATTTCCCCTGCCTTGTACACCTATTAGAAGCTGGGCTATATACACATATGAAGGCACTTATCTCTCACTTTCATATGTAGCAACATCTGTGTATTTGATCCATAAAAGACATCATCCATAGCAGAGAAGACATACCTAACAGATGACACAAAAAGTCCAAAGGAAGAGTATTTTATACTTTATAATATTTATTCTTTATAATATTTTATAGTTTATACTTTATAATTTTATAAATTCTACCTCTCCCTTGAATTTAGGCAGTTATCTTAGGCTATAATGTATCTTTTTTAATAGATATCTGTAATTTTTTATTTAATTTTAAAATGAGAGCAGCCTGTAACTCTTGTGTTGTTACTCCTGCCTACATTTTGTAACACAACAAGTTACACTACTTGTTCAACAAATTAGATTTGTGTTAAGTGCCCTCTTTCGCCTGAGGAACTTCATACTCATCTGCTGAACTATAACTTAGGCCTCTTCTGCAAAATCTAGTGCATCCTCTAGTTGAGTATACAAAAGTCATGAACCTTTGGAAAAACAGTAGTAAGGAATATGACCCTTGCATGCTGATTAGGGTATTCTCCTTATTTTTCTCTCATCAGTCTTGAATTTAAAGTCAGCCTTGAATGAAAAATACTGAAGTACTCTAGAGCAAGGACAGAAATTGGGCTTTTTTTTCCCCAAATAACCTCCCAGCAAGGGTACCTTTACTGTTAAACTGCATATTCAAGTTATTTATTTACATTTCCACATAATTATTTTTATAGACACAGAGAGGATTTGGGTGATTGAGAGCCTGCCAAGGTTACTTTATAACGGCATAGTGGATGCCAGTTCAAATTCGTGCTCTTAGTGTGGACAACCGATACTGGTGTCTGAGTGAACCTTGATGATTAAGAAAATCAGAATTACTAATAGTAAGCAACTACACTGGATGTATGGAGTTTATGATTTTCTTTGTTTCTTACTTCTAGAGAAAACAGGGCAGGCATAGATGCCTTTTTGTCTTTTTTTTCCTATGTAGACTGTGTCAGAGAAGAGTCAAAACCTAATTCTGTTATGAAAATTTAGGCTTTCTGCTTGTGTTCTCCTTCATCTAAAAAAACCAATTGCAGACAGATATGGGAAAACAAGGCATGTCTCATATAGTCAGATGAAATATAGTTACACTGGATTGAACTTTTTTCACTATTATATATTGTGTTTCATACAGTGAAAAACAACACCCTCCTCACATAGCACTTTCGTTAGGAGCAATTGTTGAGGAGCAGGGAATTTTTTTGAGTAAAGCATGTTTAATTACCATTGAAACAGAGGTAAAATAACATGTGGATTTTTTTGATTTAGCACTTCCTTTGGTTCTCTGCCTATGGCCGTGATACCTTAGTCATGTCACACAACCTTGAGAGATCAGTAATAGGAATATTACACATAGTTACTATGTCTATATGTGTAATGGGATAGTCTTTTCCAGTGACGTATTTGTAACTTATGACTGAGACAATAGCACAAAATAAAACAAAATAAAATATTAAATATCAGACAAACATTCAGAACCCATATGTCAATCCAAGAACTGTCTTTCTAATTCTGAAAAAAATTCCACAAGATCACACCAACCTCCATACTCTTGGCTAGACACTTGGAAGAGGAAAACATTCATCTGAGATTTCAGAAACACTAGCAACGCTATTAGTGTGACAAGCATCACATATGAGGAAAAGTATTATCCATTTTCTCCTGCTAAATATTAGCTAAACATGTTGAAATATCCTTAAAAGACAACTATGTATGTATTTTAATACTTTGGAAAGAGAGTGAAATTAGATGCGGTCCAAAGATTTATCTGTTTAAGCTGTCTAGTCTTGGCTAACTGTACTGTTCTACAGGTTAAGAAAAGGACATTACTTAGCATGTCAGTTGAAAAAAAAAAGACAAAGCCTGGTATGCAGAAAATTACACAGCTAAAGAAAAAAGTAAGGTCATATTAGTAAAGATCTACAGCTTTTAAATAACCATTTTTACTACTATAAATCTTAAACATGTACAAACTAGGGGAATCAAGTCAAGACACTCAGATACAATACTTTTTATTTTTTTCACTAAGGAACTGATAGATTGGTATTGTTAAGTTATGTTAATGTTTTAATATTATGCTGTATTATGCATAATTTATAACTTTAGTGCCAAAATGCATGAGTGCAGTTCTCCTGATCAGATATTTTAAGAGCTGAGAAATCTGCAAACTCTCTGGCTGACATTATTTTATTTAGCAAATCTGCTAATGGAATGTTGTTTTAGCATATTCACGAGTAGATTTTAGAAGAATGATGGATGTATCAATAAGTTTTGTCGTGAGGAGTGTACGTAGATAATCCATGACAGCATTACTTCAATGTATTAACAAAAATAAATTAGGAATAGATTATCATAGACTACTACACCTGATTAAGATGTCTCATACTTTTTTCTGTAGAATATGTAAAACTCTCTGTTCTATGCATTTAAAGATAACAACATAACTCTGTTAAAATTAACAGAATAAAGTGTGAAGTGTCACTTGATTCTGAATTTTAATGCTGAAACAGTGCTATTTTTTATTCATTCAAGTCCTTCATAAGCATTTCAAGTAGTGACAATTTTTTAGGAATTTTGAATCTCATTGGCAGGTGAAATAACCTACTTTAATGCTGCAGAAGCAATTGAGGAGGTTTGGCAGTAAAGATGACATCAAAAGACTGTTTTAAAAACCTAGGCTTTTCTAAATTTAGGTCATACTTCAGGCTAGATAGCTACGGTTTGAAGAAAACTCCTGGCTTATTAAATCCAAATGCTTTCATCAATAATTATGTTATATATATCTTTATGTACATAAATCAAAATCCATCTCATAGCAATATAGTGGTTTTGACTCCTCCATTACTGCTGAAAACCCATGTCTGAATCTCATGATTCCAACAACAGGAAATATCTAGCCTAAACCTATTCATAATTATACATATCCATCTGTTTCCAAAACACCAATTTTCTTTGTTTGAAGATCTGTTCTCAGTTGTTTGTCTCTCTGACCATTCTTCTACTTAGGATAACCAAACTATGCTCTTTTTTCTGTCCATTTTTGGTGTCTTCATTCATTAATATTCATCTTTCAGCTCTCTGAATGTAAGTGATCAAAACCATGTAAAATTCCAGAGGAAATATCAACAATGCCTTATGAACACAAAGTAATACTTCCTCTGTCTCCCGAGAGAACTTTTTCTGAAAGACCAAATCTGCCTTTTCATTACCCTGTGATCAATATTAATCACCTTGTCATGACTCTTCTGATACCATCACTTTATGATAATTTCTGAGATTACAGCAACTGTTTGTCAGTCCATTAATTTCTACACATGAGACTTGGTATTTTGAACTTTCAGGTGGTACTCAATTCTTATTAATCCAGGTCAATGTTCTTCCTGCTCTCTTTCTTGTTTTATACCATCTGAAATCCATTTTCTCCTCAACAAAACAGGTAGGAAAAAAAACCACAGAGCTACAATTAATGGAAAACTAAAAGATCAAGGGGCACGTAGGCAGAATAATCCATGCAGTCTGCATTACATTCGAAAATTGTGCTGTAAATGGCAAATATAATGAAACTGGCCCAAATTCTGAAGCTATCAATAAATTAATTTAGAAATGAACATTGAATTATTTTTTCCCATAGAGAATAACAACTTAAAATTTTTATTGTTTATACTTGTATGCATTTTTTCTTATTTTGCGGTACTCCTCTTGCACACATAATTTATTTTCACAATTATAAGTGTTTATTAAATAAGTCATATTTTCAGCAGTTCTGTCATTTAAAACATCAGGTAGTACTTAAATATATATTCTATACATATTCACCTATTTAAATAGATTATCTATGCTACATATATTATATATTTATACACCTCTCTCTATATATATAATACCTATATATATATATACACAAAGTATTTAAAGGACTGGAAACTGAAAAATTGTTTCACTAAATTTTTCATTGGCTTTGGGTATGATCTCTAACAGAACACATAAAGGAATATGGTTTGAAGAGACAAGGAAGATCTGATTTGATATTTGGTGAGACTGTGTTTGTGAAAAAATTGTATCTAAAGAGAAACTATATAATTCATATAGATACAAACTGCTTTAAGAAACTTGAGTATATAACCATCTCAAAGACACACTATTCTATGAGCTATGATACCTGATAGTTTCAGTTGTCAAGAAAACTGAGAGGTTTTTACATCCTTCTTAGATTTTCTCTTTACTGAGAAAGTCACATTGGATTAATTCTTAGAACAGCATTCATCATTATGATTTTCTGGAGTCCATTTCCTTCACTGAGGCAGTGAGACTACACGTGCCAATTTGTTTTTAAAAGGAAGTGAGAGAGATAATTTACTAATACATGTTGATAATTAAAGAGAAAACATGATCATTAAGTATAATGAAAAATGTATAGAGAAAAGAATCTATAATAACTATCATATATATGTAAGAGAAAGTGATGAAATTTGGGTTCTTGCCCAAAGTTCAAGGGGAAAAAAAGAGTGGATATAGATTTTCCATTTGGACTATTAAGAGGGAACTATCCTTTTTTAGCTATCCTGTTACACAGATGATCCTCACTGTCTTCAGTGGTGAGGAAAGAGAACCATCTTCATCTTTTCTACTAATCATCATGGGAAGTATGAAAAACTACAATAAAAGTATGAAAAACTGCAGTAAAATTCTATCAGTTACCTTGGTTGGTTTTGTTTTTTTTCTTTTTTTTTTCCCCCCTGCAGTTTGATTTCTTATGCTCAGGAATTACAGAGAGGAAGCATGTAATGAAAAAAAAAAAATCTTGAATTTTCCTGGAGGAAATCACTTTGTATTGAGGTTAATTAAGAGATATTGCACAAGATATGGTTTCCAATTGAGGCAAGGTGAAGAGGCAAGAAATAAAAGCTCATCAAATTCATTTACTTTTTTGAATTGGGATAAGATTCCTTTTATTTAATCTTGGAAATAGTAAAATAGAGGAAAGAAAACTTTTTTTTTTTTTACTTATGTCAGCTAGTGGTTTTTCTTATTAGTCAGAGGGAAGAAAGTTGAATGATGACCAAAAAATATACAAATTATTTGAATACATGCATGAGCATACACAGTTCTTCTTTCCCCAAATTTGAGACATGCTGATTAGTGAAAATAAAATATGAATAATATTTTTACTGGATCATAAAATAGAATCATAAAATACTTGAGGGTCCAAGCCTAATCACTAACCCAAATGCTCCATCTTTTCAACACCTCCAGACGTGGTCATTTCACCACTTCCTTTGGCAGCTTTGCCAGTAGCTGAAAACTCTTTCGATGAAGAAATCTTTCCTAATATCTGATCTAAACTTCCAGTGGAGTAAGTTGAGGCCATTTCCTCTTGTCCTCTTGTTTGTTACCTGGGAAAAGAGACTGATATGCACCTTTTTATAAACTTCTCTCAGGTAGTTAAAGAGAGCAAGGAGGGTTCTCTCTGAACCTCCTTTCCTCCAGGCCAAACTCTAACTCCCTCAGCTGCTACTCATAAGTCTTGTGCTCCAGATTCTTCACCAGCACCTGGGCTTGGCCAACCAACTAGTTTTTACTCAGCAAACAGTGCACCCACCCAAGCCATGAGAAGACAGTTTCTCCAGGAGAATGTTATAGGAAACAGTGTCAAAGGCTTTACTAAAGTCCAAGCAGACAACATCTACAGCCTTTCTCTCATCCAGTAAGAGAGTCACCTTGACATATCAGATAAGACTGGTCAAGTCAAGTAGGACCTCTCTTTCATAAACCCATGCTGGCTGCACCTGAGCCCCTGGTTGTCCTGCACGTGCTGCATGATGGAAATGAGGATGATCTGGTCCATGACCTTTCCCAGCACCAAGGTCAGGCTGACAGGCCTGTAGTTCCCTGGATCCTCCTTCCAGTTCTTCTTGTAGATGGGCATCACACTGGCTAACCTGCAGTCAACTGTGACCTTCCTGGTTTAGTCAGGGCTGATGATGAATGATAAAAAGTATTTAATTTTGCTTTTGTGGTCTAGTTTATGTATGTCCAAGACAACAAGACATGCTACAGAATATAATCTCTCCCAATCTCTTTTTGAATGAAGCATCATGCAGAGAGATCAACATTAATTTCATTGCAATAATTTGTCATCTAATATAGTCAACAGAAGAAAAAAGTGACCAACATGCACTGGCAATTTCACCTTCCAAAATTTTTCATTCCTGATGGCAAGTAATATTTAAAGCAGATAAAATGAGAACAGAGAATTTAAGAAAAGAAATGTTAAAAAAATCCCCTGACTTTTTTATATAGAAGACAAAGCTTCTATATATTAATATAATGAAAGTTGCTGCTTCAGGAAGATAATTTTTATCAGATGTATGTACTCAAAATACTTGCATAAGAACTGCTGATGTGCTTAGAAAAAAACAACAAAACCCCCCCCAACTATTATACTTCTTAACATCAGGGCCAGAACTGTCATATTAGCCAATAATAAGAATAAAACACCAAGGGAAATAAGACAGAAACATTTTTAAATACAGTAGAAAAAAAAACAACCCTTAAAAATAGGCTTGAACCACTTTTGCCTATATTGTTCAGTATTTTTTCCACACAATGCATTAGGAAAAAAAAAGGCTTCAGTAAATTATTTTAAGATTTCAAAACTAAAAGAAAAATCGATAGTGAAAGAACATTGTTACCCACAACATTGATTTAGGAAATAAACAACAAAACAAAACAAAGAACAACTCCCAGGAAAAAAAAAAAGAAGAGTACCCAAACTCCATAAGTTTTCTATTGAACCATTTACTTTTCTTATTATTTATTGTAAATGGATTTGTAAAATAGGCTGCATTATCTCCCCCTGGAACAGATACAGCTGATTTCATACCAGGAAGTTCAACTGAGAAGTAATAATAATCTGACTTGATAAAGTAAGTCAAATAGTGGTGTAAATCCCATTAGAAATAATGCATGCTTTGAGACATAATCTTAATCTTTTCTTTCACTCAATTACTTTGTCTGTTGAATTAAACTAATTTGGAAATTTTTTTTACAAAAAATTACAAAAAGAAAACCCCAAGTCCTAAACCAGTAATGAGTGACTAGTAGTAAAGGGTTCATAATTTCAATCATGTTTGGAATAGGTGAATAAATACAATATGATACTGCATTGTGCAAAATACTAATTAATTTTATATATTTATATATATATATATTTATATATATGTTCTGGTCAAAACAGTTAATTGTTTAGATATTCACAATGCTTTTATAAATTGCTAATGAAGAATATTTTCCCTGTATATTTATCATGTAGAATGAAAGGTATACTTGTAAATACATCAGTATTAGCTGTCTAAAGAACTACTGAAGTTAATCTACTCAGAATAAGCATAAATCACTCTCTTTTGTTAAACAATGGAATGTATTATGTCTTCTTTTTTTTTTTTTTAACAGCATATTTTTATGGTCAAAAATAATCACTCTACCTCCAACACTTCAAGATTAGTTGGAGAAAGTGCAGAGTAAACTATACATACTGGAAAACTTTATAATGATAAAATGTGTAATGATGCATCAGAGAGTAAGATATGCAGAATGAATCTGGTCTCAAGTTTCAGCTCACTCAAGCTAGTTAATTGTATATGCTGACCTTTGCTCATCTCTGCCTTTCACCAGTTGCATCAGCTCTGTGCTTTTACATGAGTGAATTTATTTTTCAAACTAACACCACTTTTGAACTTAACTGTGATTATTTCTTCTAGTATGCTAACTGCGTGTCTTGTCAGTGATCACTTAAAAATCCTCCAGTGCTCTCTTTGAAGGGCCTATCCCAGTCACTCAGCTTCCATGTTGAACTCTGCGTGGGCTGCTTGCAGCTACTGCTATAGCTGCTCTCATTCATCCCAACCAAATTTTATCCACGACCCAGAGGACCTTCTCCAGATCAACTCTTCCATCTTTAAGGGTCTTAAATTTATTAAAATGGTATGGACTGAGGCATTCCTCAGTCTCTATCCTCCTTTCCTTTAGGAGGCATCTGATTTGCAAAATATGTGTTGACTATAAAGACATGAAAAGAAATTTGTAAGGAAGGAGGTATCTCACAAGGAAAGAATCACTATTAGAAATATTTTAATTTTCAGACAGTAAATCACTAGAGACTGAAAGACCAAAGAACTCACAGGAAGAAGATTTTTCTTGGCATAATTATAATTCAGTGTGTATTTTTTTGGGGCACCAGAGACTTGCCAAAGAAATCCATGACTTTCCTTGACACATTTTCCTCAGCAGGGTTTTGTGGACATCCATATACTGTTCAACTGACATCCAGTGGAGTCTGTGTAAAGATGATCCATCTTTTGTTGTAATACAAAGCCAGGTGAATGTCTTGGACAATAACAAGGCCACAGGTCTCATGGAATATGTTCCTGCCTGTGGCAGAGGAGTTGGAACTAGATAACCTTGAAGTCTTTTCCAAGACAAAGCATTGTATTATTCTATCATAGTCAAATACATCTTACTTGTCAATGATGTTGTTTAAAACTTCAGGCCTCTTCAGCTAGGACCAGAACAGAGTCAACTGCCTCGTTTAGAGATGAGATTTAGTGACTTTTTTTCCTTCAGTTGCTTTTTCTAGTGTTTCTACTCAAGCAACTCTACCTGCACTAGCTTTAATATCAGTTCTTGCAGAATAACAGTAAGAAATACATTCAGATTGCAGGTCAGATTTAATTTTTTTTAACTAGTCCTAAATCCAGGTAGTTAGCTCTGTCAGGGTGACAGGGGCTCCTTTCATCAAAACAAGGATAAGCAGAGTAAAACACTTATCATGTGAAGTCATATAGGCCTGGTTCTGATTTTGAGAGAGAGAGGCAATTTGCAAAACAAAATATACCACTCCCCTTTTAAAGCACATGAGTATTTCTGTTTCCATATTTTCTGAAATAATTTTATTTCTCCATCCCCAGATGTCAGCATTCCTCTTCTACAGTCATTATCCTCAGCTTTCTCACTTTTACTGCTTTTTCAATTGTTGAAATCTCATTGGACTTCCTCCTCATCTTTTGCATTCAGTCAGGCTGATCTGTCTCATAAATCTTGGCACGATCCCCCTCCTACTGTATTCTCTGGGTTTATGGTTTCCAGAGCTAAAGGCTTGCTAGTGTGACGCAAGTGGTTAAAAAGCATGTCACTTACTTTACAACAGTAAGACATGAATGAAGCTAGGGAAGAACAGCTCTTCCTTTGTAATATCCAAAAAGTTTCAGTGATAGATGTCACAATTCCACAAAATACAAAACACTCTACAAGACACACCGGAATTGTGGAGTTTAACTCACTAAGTATGACCAGTTTATCCTAGGCTAAAAATGGGTTAATTAAGAGAAAAATTGGGCCAAATTTAATCTTCAAAAAGAAACTTTACTAAAGTAAGTGATTAAAAATTCACTTCAAGCTATGATCAATTCTTTCACAATATTAACCATCAACACATATGAAAAGCTGGTCATGTTTAACAATCATACTCTAAAATACCATAGAGTTAATGCTGTACGCTTAGCACTGATGGAGGACAGTCTTTGTTGTCCTTTGCACCAAGGCTGAAGTGATAAAGCTTAAGACCCTGCTGGCAAGAGAAATTGGAACTGATCTCATCTTTCTTCCTTGTCTTTTCTCCAGAAAGAAATGGGAGATTGATGTGTTTCCTCTGTTCCTAATACTGCTTATTTAATTTTGTCTTTTGAGTTTAGGAGAATGTCCTGCCTTTTTGAGTATGTTGCTATCCTGTCCTTGGTCTGGAAATTTTTGTTACTTGGATGCCTCTTACATCCAGTTTATCCTGATTTCAGCTGAGTTAGTTTTCTTCTAGTAGCTAGTACAGTGCAGTGTTTTAGATTTAGGATGAGATTAATGCTGATAACACAGGGATATTTTTGTTATTGCTGAACAGTTCTTGCACAGAGCCAAGCCCTTTTCTGCCTCTCACCCCACCAGTGAGGAGGCTGGGGGTGCACAAGGAGCTGGGAGGCAACACAGCCAGGACAGCTGACCCCAACTGATCAAAGGGATATCCCATACCATATGGCCTCATGCTCAGCATATAAATCTGGGGGAAAGCTCTCCAAGAGCCTGCTGTTAAGAAGCAGGGTGGACACTGGTGATTTGGTGGTGAATACTGGTTTTTCGTTCACATTACTAGTTTAATAAATTATCATGAATAAATAATGATAATAATAATTGTTATTGTTGGTGGTGGTGGTATTATTATTGACATTAATGACATGTTCTTATATCAACCCATGAGTTTTCTTACTTTTACTCTTCTGATTCTTCCCCCCATCCCACCATGGGTGAGGGTATGAGAAGCTGTGCAGATCTTAGTTGAAAACTGAGGTTAAACCACAATGCAAATATATCCTTATTTCTTTGCTTCTCTGAGGATGATATTGTTCACATGCACATGTAATACTGTATCTGACTATGCTATCAGAATGTTGCAAAATACTTAACATACTGTTAGCTTCACTATTACAGTTAAGTACAAGGTAAGATCATTTTAATCATATATCTTCATTAGCACTCATATTTTTCACATTACAGGTCTCTGCTTTGGCTAAAAGTAACTGGAAAGATAGTGCCTTCCTGGGTCACAGAATAAGCATAGCTAGAAAGGGAACCTGAAGAAATGAAAAGACCAGAATACAGCTGATAACACAGATTCTTAATGTTAGAAACGTATGGAGAGATGTTACAAATAACTTTGGAATTAAGTTCCGAGTAAGAAAGGGCAGGCTCACAAACTTCTTCAGTCTCCAACATATTTTTCTTTCATTTGCCTACAGGAGGAAAATAAAATGTAGCTTATAAATAAAAGCACTTTAAAGTGATTGATTGAAGTTGCTGGAGAAAATTTGATTTTAAAAGCACATTTCCACTTTAAAATTAAATTCTCTCTGGCGACTTCAACTTTAACTCATGGCGAATCAGAAGGGTGAACTAATCCTTGTTACATACCTCAAGCCACACTCTCTTGCTGGTTTAAATCACTAGAAATAAATCAGTAACTACATTTCCACAATAAAATGTCCAAAACATTTCCAAAACAAGCAGCGAATTCTGTCAACCCAGGAAGCAACCCTTCTTTGATCTGGATAGTAAGTTTGTTTGCAGAGGATTTACCAGTAAGGGTCTATGAATGAGATTTAGCCCAATCTCCTCTATCCACAGAAAACATCAGTGAAATTGCTGTCACTGCTGTATTTTGAACTTTGCAAACACGACTGCCATGGCTTGATCACTATTCCTCCTTTGTTTTCTTCTTCCAAAATCTCAATCGTTCAAAAAGGAGACATTAAGAACAACCACTAAGCAAGAAATGGGACTAAAAAAATCCTCAGTCTATATTCAGTCACCTAAATAAACAAACATTTCAGTCTTGGAATGTGTTGGGTTCCTGTGTGTTCCATTGCTGAAACAACAGCATTTTCAAAGGCAAATATTCAGTATTATTCTGAAAGAATGGAATAAATTCTTGCTCTCTGATTTTATTATATTGCTTTTTACTTTTTTTTCTAATATTAACCATTAAAATTTTGTATGTTATTTGTGCCAATACATTTAATGAAGAACCTGTAGCATGGATGTGGTGGTTTAATCTAATAAGAAGTGACTCATTGCTCTTTTCTCTCTATGGGGGAAAAAAAAACAGAAAACAAAACTAAACTAAACTAAACAAACAAAATAAGCCCCATACCTGATATGATTTGAATTAATTGATATAATCTAAGTCAGCCAACTCACGAGCAAGGAGCATTAACTTCTCTAAGGGAATGTGATATTTTAACTGAAAAAATCAGTTGTGTTAGATAGATCTTTATGCTATGAATTATACATAGTTATAGTAGATATGGATATTCATTTCCTTTTTCATTTCAGGAACTGAACACATCAGTTATTAATATCTATAAACTACATCTATAAACTATAAAATATCTATCAAGTATAATCCCACTAAAATATGGAAACTTAAAATAACACCTGAAAATAGGTCACTTAATTTCAGATACACATAAGAGTCCTAATTTTGTATTTTGAACTCTTTAGGAAGAATTAAAATATGAAGATGAACATGCAAAATATCTTTTTAACACTAGGAGCATCTGACAGCATATTTGTCTCTATCTCTACCTATAGTAAGTATACACAAAAATTAATAGATCCAAAAAGAGGAAATAATTTTTTCATTGACCCCGAATTACTTTTCTCAACTCACATCAACATATTCTGTCCCTAAACAGAGAATGAATTATACAGTACTTAAAAGACCATCCATTAAAATATTACTTCATATGTTTCACTTCTCCATAACATAATCTGTTATAATTTATCTTCATCTATGAGACAGTCAGCCAGGAATTACCTTTATTGTTGATTGTGGGTAGGATCATAAACTGCTGACATCATTTTTATTATTCCTGATATGTCAGGTTAATACCCAATATGTAACATTTTGTTACAATTTCTCAAAGAATATCTCAGTTTCTGTTTGTTTCCATCGAGCTGGACTTCAAACCAGTTAACTCAGGAAATATCTCTATTCTGTTCTGAAAATGATTGCATTTTTCAGTACATTATTAGGAGATAGGAAGCCATGTAAGATGGCATATCAAGTGGAAAGAGTGGAGAAACTGTGGAACGGTTACAAGATCTATGGCCAGGAAAACTTTTAATTTCTTCATTTTTTCTGGAATAATCTGCCTTCTTTGCTCAAGTAATGCTGCTGGTTATCAAGTGGATGGATGAAGTCAAAGCATTTTTAGGAGTGCTAGAGAGTGAGAAGCATTTATCGAGTTAGTAATTTAAGACTAGGGTTTTCTACTTCATTTTTTCAGAGCATGAAATAGCTCACTCACTTGAACATTTGAAACACTTGTGTAAGAACAGTTTCTTGTTAGTCCTTAATCCACTTATTGCACATGACTAAAAATTCAATATTAGCTTCTTTTCAGTGTATTTTTTTTTCCTAAGGCATATACAAAAATTTTTCTGTATCAGTTTTATGTTCTTGTAAGTACTGATGAATCAATTCATTAATTAATCTTGACAAGTCCAGTCCTTGTGACTGATGGGAAATATTTTTTCACACTATCATTTATTACTCCATATCTCTAAAACCACTTTTGTCTACAAAATGGGTAAATTCAAAAAATGTGCTACATGAGGAACTAGTATCAAGGTAGTTTGATTCTCTGGATTTTACTGAAAATACTTCCTTGCAGCTATATTTTAAGAATTATTTCAATTTTTGTATGTTTTGAAAAAGGCAAAAAGGAATCAAGAATGTGTAGCACTCTATATGTACAAGTTGTTTATGTTAAGTAACTTGCACACTATTTAACATTTACAGAATCACAGAAACAAGTCTGTAACAAAAATAGTTCTGCTCCCATTTTCATAGTTGGAATGGCATGCCAAGGCCTAGGTCTTAGAAGAGTTCCTTTTAAAAATCCTTACTGTAATTCAAATGATTTAGCAGGGGAGCTGAAGATATTATAATTAATCTGTGACCTCAAGGCTGATAATAATCTAGAGGCTTAAAAAAAGAATATGTTGCATCTGTTTCAACAAGCTTTAATGATTTGAAAAGCATCATTCATAAGATTGCTGCAGTTTCCTGTTTCTACTAGCTTCATCTCCTTGTCGGAATAAGTCATACCTTAAAATAGCAAAATGACAGAAAACAACTTTTTGAAAGTTACATCATTCGAAAACTGGTGCATGCATTAATAATTCCAGCTCACCATACAGACACAGAAAATTAAAAATTAATATTTTTACCACTGGCAACATCACTTCCTACTCACTTTTAAATGTTTTCACAAACATTTTAAAATTCATTTGCAGCTGGAAGAAAAATAGGAGACATTGAAGTATCTAAAAAGGCAGCAGGCAGTCAAGTTAGGAAATTAAACCCCAGTATTTTAATCCAAAATTATTTGTTTATTGGAAAAAAACAAATCAAACCAAAAGGAGACATTGAATGTAAGATTTTTGCCTTAGCTTAGCTGAAGAAAAGCTGAAAAGAATTTTTCACCTATTTATGTTGAAATTGCTACTTCATTGTCTTTCATCCCTCAGACATCAAAAATTCATACACACATTCAGGTAAACAAAGGCACACAGACACACTCACTCTTTTCCAAAATGTCTTAAACATCTAATTTAAATACAGACAACTTGTATACTTCAGATAGGGAGGAAATCCACATACTATTGATTAATGAATGACACTCTCCTGGATTTAGAATCTTAGCATATTACTTTTCTCATACTCACTACTATATCCATGCTTCCATATTTAAATACAAAGTTGACTTTGACATTTCTCAAGGAGGAAAAGTGAAATAAAATAATAAGTAGGACAGGATTATAGGCTCTCATAAATGACGAACACATCTGTGGGAATGGGTGCTGCACACTGAGTCACAACACAGCTCAGTGCAAAACCAGAATGCATTACAGTGAGAAAAAACTGTTTGAAATTATACCTTCCAGAGATGGTTTCATAAAAATTTTCAGAAAAAATGGCTAATGAGCATGTGGAACAAACAATTAGGACTCGTAAACAAGAAATCAAGAGGTATGTTTTCCTCTGAGATCTAAAGTAAGAGTCTTTGAAAGAAAGCAGGTCAAACAGTGCTTAATGTGTAAGTACCCCACATTATACCACGAAAAAAATGAATATGTTGGTGAAGGCAAAAAAAAAAGACAAACAGATAAACCTTCTGAAGCATCAGATGGCAGGTGGGGGATCCCTAACCTGGACAAGTAACTGATGAAAAGATGGAAAGTGGTATGAGAGACAAGAAGCTTCTAATTATTTTGTGATTTGCTTTAATTTAAATCAGATTTTAATTTGTCGTCACAACAGACTAACAGTGGCTGCACAAACAAATGTAATGAATTCAGGGTGTTTCAGAGCCAAAGGCTAAACCTGGATTTATTGTTGGCATGTGCTTTATTCATCTCTCTGGCCTGGGTAGGACTTGTTTCTTCTTTCTTTCCTTTTTTTTTCATTTCCAGAGAGGTCAGTGATTTAAAACAAACTAATGAGAAATTAAAAAAAAAGAAGCAAGCTTCAACTTAACTTGAGGATTTGTATTTGTGTGGGTATTTCAAAGTAATGCCATAAGCAGCTGTGCCTTATTCAATTTAATTTATTTTTTTTTCTGATTGAGCAAAGAGAAAAACTGTTCTCCACCATAACACTGATTTGGTCCTAATCTGGAATAGCCTTTTTATTAATATTGTACTAAACCCCAGGAAATGATGCCATAGGCCACATATTAGTGCCAAAATACATATGAAGTCAGTTGATTCTATTTATTAAGACCATACAAGGCCTTTGACCTCCTTACAGTGCACAAACATTAGGCCAGCTGGCTTACAGACATTCTTTTATACTAAATCTGCACACTCATATCTGTTAGCAACTTTTCATTTCAACACGTCACAAGGAGTACCAGAACCGTAGCACGAGTTTATATGGTTATATTTAGACTGTATGACTGGCCAGTAGAAGTACATACTGTGTCATTTTCGTGCTTTCATTAGTGGTGGCTGATAACAACCATAATACTACTTTCAGGTAGATAAATCATACTGAACTGGGAACCTGGAAATGATCACATCAGGAATTAGCTCTGAACACCTATTTCACTTTAAAGGAGAGAAATATTTAATTTGGCAGGAATTTATCACTAGGAAAAAATCATCTGTGTGCAAAAGCATTTATGAATGCAGTTTCAAAAGCTTGAATAGGCACAAATCCCTTTTTGAGGTGCAAGCATAGGCTGGAGGTGTTATTGATTTTCAAAGAGATTACTTGAGTATGTAATGAAAAGGCGCAAAGTGAGTTTGTTTGGTAGACATAACCCACATTTTCTGAGCCCATCATGCTCTGCAAGCTGCAAACAAATGCAATCTGTTTATTTCATGAATAGCCTGTCTGTTCACAAGGTCTCAACAGAGACCAAATTCAAAACATTTTGTCACCATTCATGTTCCTTCACTAATTCACCAAGCCTATGTGGTAAGGCATCACATTCCATTCTGGGGATGGGTATATAGTCCATCATTATAATTATGTTTTGTCTTATATTGGGCATAAATAGCAGAGTTTTGGTAGCAGGATGCTGTCAGGGTGAACCGTGTGGGAGAAGGCAGTAAACCACCTTGTTCTAGTCCTACCTGGTTCCATAAGCCTGTGAAACAGGCCAAAAAAGATCACTGAATGTCAGAGCTTCAACCATGGGGAGGAGCTCATGGTTCCTCTACTCAAACATATCTAAGAGCAGCAGCTGTGAGTGTTAGGAGGCACAGCTGGAGCAACCACCTTGGAAAGAGATTCTCAATAATGGAGTAGATACCTCTGAGGGAACTGTGGCCATGGGTAACACACACCAGGGCAGTGACATCCCAAGGGACTGAAGCCAGTGGAGGATCCATGCTGAAGCAGGGACACCATCAGGAGGGCAAGAGCAGGTGAACCATACCGGGGCAGGGGAGTATTTTAAGGAGTAAGAAGCAGTGGAGGAAAATAAATAAGAAGCAAGAAGCAGCAGAAAGAAACCACAAAGTGCAAACCCCAACCTCCTATACTGCCTGTCATCTTACAAAAGAGATTGAAAGGGACTGAGTGTAACATGTGGCAAAATAAAGGGAAATTGAGACTCTGAATTGGAGATGTGATTGACTGAAGCAGAGCATGGCCAGAGAGGTAGGAAAGGAATTTCCCTAATTTTTTCTTTAACTGTTTATATCTTATTTTTTCTCAATAGTTGAATCAGTAATATAAGGTTTATGCTAATTGGCAGGAATTAAATTGAAATGCCCTAGACTGAGGCAGTTTAGCCTACCACACTTCTGAGGGTAAGCCTTCCTTCACTAGATGCAGAAACTCTTTAACTGTGATTGATTTTTCTAGTTCTCACTCTGCCTCAGATGTGGCCAGCTGAGGAAAACAACAAGCCTTTAAAATTCTCTGTAGCTCTTGAAGAACACGGTCAATGAAAATGTACATCTTGGAAGTTATATGGTAGAAAAATTGGACACTCAAGATGGACACTCTCCTATTCCTAAGCAATTTGATGTTCCTCATATTGCTGTGTTAATGTGCCTTGAATTAGGGGTGTTTTCATCCAGTGATATTGAAAAATGCTAGGTTTATCTCAGATAAGTGGGCTCTGGCTCTCTGGGAAAAAAATAGTTGTGATCATTATATTTGTAGATGTTATACTACAAGGAAATTTGTCATGAGAGAATCTTGACAACATAATATGGCACATAAAATGACAGTGAAGGACGATGTCTACAAATCTTCATTTAAAAACCCTTAAAGTTATATTGGGAGAAATAAATGAATAATAGAAATATTCACATAAGAACTAGTTAGTTTTCCTAAGACTGCCTTTGTTAAACTTGTGCCTAAGTGAGAAGCAGTCAGAAACCCCTCTCAACTTTGTTTGCATAACTGGAACATTAATGGTTATTTCTTCCTTTGGGAAACTTCTGCTATCCTCACTGATATTATTATAATATTGTTTTGCATAGTATTGTTCTTCAGAAACAGAGAAAGAGGTTTTATGATTTATTCAATCCAAAACTATCAATATGTAACAATCAGTTATGTCCTCTAGGAATAAGTAAAACAACCACAAAACAATTAATGTGAAATGATCCAGAAAATTACTACAGTTTTATCATGCTTCTCCCAAATTTAGTTCTTTAGTAAAATTGTTCCTATTGATCCCTTTCCATTCTGCTTCTCTCTCAGAACAATCCCATTTAACCCATTATTATCTTGTCCAGCTCCTTTCCTTGTGTTTCCCATCCTCCATGTCTGTCTCTGCTGGTTCCTCAATAGAGGGGTGTTTATGTGAGTTTTGTGAATCCACTCAGTCCTTGCGATTTTTATGCCTGAAGTTTCCCCCAAATTGGATTTCAGATTTATTCAGAGCTGGCAGCTTGTAGTTTGATTATCAGATAATTGTAGTAAATTGAAACAAAAGTGAGATGTATATTTTATGAGAGAGTGGTGGAGATGTGTGTGTATATGTATGCATGTATGTTTGTGTGTACGACTTAGAAACTCCATTCAGAATCCCTGTCTTAAATTATCTGAAAAATTTTAGCACATACAGACCCTAGTATTCCCACAGTCAGTTATTTATGAATAAGCTTAGGCATTCCAGTGAATTGTTAAAAAGAGCAACATGCAATTCTTCTGAAACAGTGGCCCTCCCTTTATAGAATGAAAGTAAAAATATGAGGCAGTCAACAAAAATAAAAATGGATTATAATAACTGGATGATAATAGGATGGTAAATCTCTGTGCTATGATAAACTGTTGTCATGTAAAGGACTGAGTTCACCAATTCACAGAAGGGAGGGGATTAGATTATGTACTTTGTTGTTTACATATTCTAAGATTTTGGGGTCCCTAAAGGAATTCACAACCTCCATTTAAATCTTCTTTAAATCTTTGCCACTGTGACCCACTTTAATCTCTTCTCGTTAGGAGAATGTTAAAACAGGGAACATCAAGGCAATTTTCAACTTCTGTGCAGAAAATAAAGGCACTCAGCAGTTTTCAAAATCAGGTACAGTACAGCTCTTGTTCCTAAAAGTGCCTGATAGTTTAAATTTTAAATGTGCATTCTGAATTAATAGTTTACATAAGGCAGCACATGTTTATCAAGTTTTGCTTTAAGATTGGCTTAATCTTTAAAATGGATCTGTACTACTAGGAAGTTTTATTCTTGAATTAAACAATTTGGATTTTTTTTTCCTTCTTCTTAATGCTGTTCTAGATGGGGAGATGAAAAAATGCCTCATTTTTATGGTAATAAACATGATAATAAAACATTATAGGATTTAAATTAGTTTATATTAGTGGAAATCCATAGAAATGAATGCAGTCACTTCTGATTTACTACAGTACAAAAGGAAGAGAACTGAGCCTTTGTTTGACAGTGTCCTAGCTCTGACCAAGACTTTCTGTTGCAGAGTTACTCCCATGAGTTTCCTTATGAACTGATAACAATGAAAATTTCTGCATGTCAAAACAAAAAAAAAGTCTAAGTAAGTCTTAAGTACCAGGAATCAGTAAAAAGATTCAATGCTGGAAAATGTTTTTTCTTTCCATTTCTAAATATCAGCAACTTTCATCTGAGTTAGTAATTGTTTAAACTGAGTTTCTTCCAGTAGGACTGAGACTTCTAAATTAGTGTTGTCTTCCTCAACCACCCTTCTCCAACAACAGAAACAAAATTAAAGATTATGAGACCTTTGAAGCCTGTAGGAAAAACTCACACAAGCACCCCTCTATTGAGGAACGAGGAGAGATAGAACTAGGTTTGACAGGAAGGATGTGAGGATATGAACTGTATTTCAGGAACATTGAGAAACAGTGTAGAAGAAAAGAGAAAACCAAATAAAACTTTAAAGAAGGCTGTTCTGTAAATCTAAGACCACCTCTTTGATATTTTCTCTTTCTAATTATAAAAATCATTTGCATAGAATGATGTCTTAGATGGTTTCTCTACAGGTATTCATATCATATCTCCCCATTTACTTGTTTATGTATTCACTTTCTGAGGAACAGCATGTGAGAGAAATGGCTTCCTGAATGAAGTTATTTTAAGATAAAATATCATAGATTTGTACTTATTTCTATTCACATTTATTATTATTTCATATTTACTCTCTATTGCATAAATTAATTGCTTGATTTGCAGTTGCTTTTTGTATTAAGACTTTTAAAAATCTGTAAAAGGGTAAATATTTCAAGCATTCTCTGCTATGTGAGGTTGAAAAATTAGTCTGAATCTGGCATTTCCCTTATTGCTTATTTTTATAGAGTTAGAAGTAAGTCCATTTTAGATGCAGCATAGCCTTCATATCAAAATGTTAAAAAATCTGAGGAATTTCTTTCAACACTAAACGATGAATTAATTAAAATAAGAAAAATGGTACTGGCCTTACAATTGTTCTTTGTTTATAGAAGTGTGAAAAAAGAAGTTTTTTTCAAACATGCTCCCTTCAACAGAGCTATAGAAGCTCTGAATAGAATTTCACATGATGTAAATCCAGTAAGATATGGTATTCAGTGCAACACAGCTGTCTAAAAATTTAGCTGCCCTGTTTTTGAGGACAATTTTTTAACTAATAGGTGAAATGAGTAGTAATGACCACTAACAACCTGCAGTGTTAAATAAATGAAGAGGTGCAGAACTGAAGTGTGACTGGAAAAAAGGACAGGAATCCCCTGAGCTGGCTATTCCTATGAAGAGTGTGTTGTGACATGCACCTAAATGTAAGCATTTCCTCTATAGTCAATAGGGAGAATTAAATTTCTCCAGCAATTAAACTCATTCTTTCCACGTATGATCAGGCTCCTAACTTTCATGCATTTGAAGTCTCTGGCAATAGGAATCCAGGCTCAGGTCAGTGAAATTTATTTTCCTTTATCTTTCACGCAGACTACCATTTGTGAGGACACGATGCAGACCTACAGCCTTTTCTGGGGTTCTTGCTTGTGTCTTCATTAAGCTATCAGACAGAGCCTGTTGTTCTTGTGAAAGCAAGTTACCTTACTGAGATAAAAACATCAATAAAAACTCTTTTTTTTCCTGACCTTCTAAAGACAGTAGTATTTATTACTTACATTGCTATCCATGGTTTTTTAGAGTTTACCCTAAGCAACTGTACTGCCTAGCAATTTTATTAAAAACCTGAATAATATATGAGTGTTTGTATACAACCTACAAGCTCAGTAGGTTGTATTATATTAACATATGCACTGCAAATATTTCCAGTTCTAAAGGTGTTTGATTACGAAATCACAAGGCTGGTAGAATATACATGTAATCAGACTGAGTTATAGTCCTCTACATTTAGGGTAATGATAATATTTTCCACTTTGAGATTAACTACCATCTGTGGACCTCAAACGTTTCACATCTATTAACAATTAAATCCTCACACCTCTACACTGAGAACAATCCATGCCATTTTTTTCTGTCTGTAAGTTGTCACACACAACCACACCTTGAATACTGTGTGCAGTTTTGGGCACCACAATATAAGAAACAAGAACACCCAAAGGAGGGCAACAAAGATGGTGAAGGGCCTCGAGGGGAAGCTGTATGAGGAGCAGCTGAGGTCACTTGATCTGTTCAGCCTAGAGAAGAGGAGACTGAGGGGAGACCTCATTGCAGTCTACAGAGTTCTCACAAGGGGAAGTAGAGGGGCAGGGACTGATCTCCTCTGTAGTGACCAGTGACAGGACCCTGAAGTTGTGTCAGGGAAGGTTTAGGTTGGATATTAGAAAAAGGTTCTTCACCCAGAGGGTGATTCAGCACTAGAACAGGCTCCCCAGGGAAGTGGTCACAGCACCAAGCCTGTCTGAGTTCAAAAAGCTTTTAGACAATGCTCTCAGGCACATGGTGTGATTCTTGGGCTGTCCTGTGCAGGGCCAGGAGTCAAACTTTGATGGTTCTTGTGGGTCCCCTCCAATTCAGGATACGCTGTGGTCCTATGATTTGTATACATAGTGCAATACATTAACAACTCACTTCTTATATGTAGAACACAGATGGACCATATTATCATAACTTGGATTATTTGGTAGTTTATCTCATCAGCAGATAATATAGCTACAATGATCTTGTTTATCAAATCATTTCAGTGCAAGACAGTCTCATTCATGACTAATTCTACGGATTTGTAACCTCAGGTCTAAATATTGTAACTAAGCCCCAGTCAAACAGAGCTCATATATTCCTTCCATTATGAGAATGCTAATCATGGCTCTTATAGAACCGGACATCAGATCTTTGGAGAAAATAATATAACATGACCTGACATGGTAGAGCTCTTTTCAAAAGACGTGTGTTTGTTGTTGTGTTTTTTTTTTTTCTTTTCCATGTAAATATATGATAAAGCAGCATGATTTTGGATTTTTTATTTTGATGGTGTTATTAACTGAACAATGTATTTGAGCTGATGTTCTAGATATCCAGGAAAAAAATCAACATTTAAAAAAAACCCCATGTTAAAAACCCAGCTGCGTAGCATATAAAAATGGGAATTGCACACATTTAACATCTGAAATTACTCCAGTTTGATATAAATAATTGCATTGTCCAGGGGCATCAACAGGACAAGAACTTTATAAGAACTGCTTTGTTGACAGCAGTAATATAAACAAGATTAGGTGTGATGATGCACAAATGTATGCAGAGAGACAGAGCTAAATAGATTGTAAATTGATCTCATAATACATTAAGTAAACATGGAGTAATTCAGGATGGTGATGTAGAAAAGGCATCTTCAAAGGCTCATTGTTTGTCAGAGGAAATGAAGAGTCAACAAATTACAGGAAAAAAAGTTTTCTCTGATTTTGAGATATTTTAACTTGTTCTCATGTCTAGCAAAGTACATGTTAAGGTACCAGTACATTAATCGCCTCAGCAACAAAAGCTGCAAAAAAATTTACATTATTCTATATTGTGCAGATAACTAAACAGTAAGTATGAACAGAAGATTGCTACGAATGTTCATTTGGATTTTATAAAATTCATACATTTTTAAATTCCACACTATGTATTAGCTAAAAATCAAAGCTTTTTGAGAAAAAAGTAAACACAAGAAACTGGTTTATCTTAAAAATAATTACTTCCAGTATCACTGAAATCATTATCAATACATTTTTCTTTACTTTTTTTATATCAACTTTGTTTCTGGGAAGAAAATTATCTCTAAAAAACCATAAAAAAATAAAAATTCCATTAGAATTAAACAGCATATGAGAATTCATGGATTACTGGGCCAGATATATACTTCTTGTTTGAAATAAAAACCGTGATTAAAACACCTACATGGTTATTGAAGAAAATAAAATGCAATGTTGAATTCATACAAATTAATGTTTAATTCCACTTCATCCATCACACATTTGCTTCTGTATCTGCCATAGGTTGATGAAAGGAATGCTGAGTCATGTCATAGACCTCTCAGTTTGTGACTGTGCATATCTTAAATTCATTAAACCTACTTCATTTATGCTGTGTAAAAGTAATGCCAAAGATCCTTAGAGCACACACAGCATATCATGCACTTGAAATATAAGGAAAAAGCCCAGCTTTGGCTTCCACAGTCTTCTGTGCCCAGTAGCAATAATTCTAAATAAAATTCCACATTAAATCACATGGCAGAATTCTTAAAGATCTCCTGAAGAGACAAGTTTGAAAATTAGACTAAATTTGTCCCTATTATGAGATGACGAAGCATTTAGTGGAAAACTAAAAGTTCAGCAAATCTGTTTGCCAGAGATTTCAGCTGTGCTTCAGAGCTGTCAGCCTCTAACTCTCTACTCTCTACACTATTTGCAAAATTCACCTGGGAGAGCAGTGAAGTTACAACAGTAAAAGACTCTACAAATTCTTGGCATTTGTTCTGTACCCTTAGCGTCGATTGACAGTTATACACACTTTAGAGGATTTTCAGATGAAGTATTTCTCTGTTCTCTAGGGGAGAATGAGAAGTGGAATGATGCTTTGCAGAGAAGTAAAAGGAGACAGAGAAGAATCCCTGTCTACCATTGGATTGTATAAATCAAGACCAGTATTTAGAATAGTGAAAATGTCAGGGGTTTTTAAGCTGGAGAAGAGAAGACAGATGAATACCAGTTTTACAGGCTTAACCTTGCTAGTGGCAAAATCTCAATTATTAGTAGTCAGATCATTAAATAAAGGCTTTTGCACACATAGGAGGGCTTTTCTTCAAGGCTTCTTTGACCAGACAGATTTTTCCTTTTTTTCTAATATGTCTTAATTAAACTCCTTCAAAAAACTTGTCCAAGCACTCTGGAGCACTGAAGTGAGCTTTCTGAGTGTATAAATAGATTTCTTCAAGAGCTTTGATGTAATTTGTAAGCTTTCAAAGGTAATATTTATGGCACTATAATCTTCTTCAAGGCAAAGTGACATCAGAGTTACCTTGTTCATGTAAAGTTATAAGGTATTATGGTAACAGAGACATGAACATAAGGCACAAAGTAGAAAAATGTTTTAATATAATCAGAAACATATTTAAAAGCTCATAAAAAATAAAAACTAGAAATAAAATTAATAGACATAAACAGCTGAAATAGAATATTAACACCAATTAAAATGTTACTAGAACTAATAATAATGCAAAGATTTTCTGTAAGCTGTTACATAATGAAAAATGCTATTTTTGATACTTCTTCTATAATCCCAAGTATTAATAACACTAGGAACCCTTTTGTATAGACACAAAGACATACAGAATCAGTGAATCATAAAATCATAGCACTGTTTGGGCTGGAAAACCTGTTCAAAGTTCCCTGAATCCAACCTCTTTGCCCTAGGCACTGGCATCTTTCACCAGATGATGTTGCTCAAAACCATCATTCCAGTGATGGTGTATCCACAACAACACTTCCAGTGATGGGTCCCTGGGCAACCTGTTCCACTGCCTCATCACTCAAATAATAAAAAATTTCCTCATTATCTCCAATCTAAATCTACCCTCTTTCAGTTTAAAAACAGTGCCCCTTTTTACCTGTCACTTCAGGCCCTGGTGAAAAGTCTGCATCTGTCTTTCTCAAAAGACCACTTTATATATAGATAAACTACAATAAGGCCTCTCTTGTGCTTCTCTTCTTCAGTCTGAACAACTCCAACTGCCTCAGCCTTTCCTTACAGGAGAGGCATTCAGCCCTCTGGTCATTTTCATGGTCCTCCTCCAGATCAACTGCAATAGGTTCATGTGCTGGGCCTGCCCTCGGGATCCCAGCACTGGACACAGCTGGACACACCCTCCAGATGGGATCTCATGAGAGTAGAGTGGAGGAGAAAAATCACTAAACTTGACCTGTAATTCGCAGAGGCGAAGAGAGGAATTGTTGTGGTTTTGCCCACCAGCCAGCCCCTGGGGCTGAGGATGGTTTTGTCCAGGTGGATTTCCAGAGAAAAAGCCAATCAAAAGTTTCAGTAACGCCTCTGCCAATGACATCTTTAAGAAAATGGAAGAGAAGCCCCTGGTGCAGATGAAATTGGTAGCAGTGGCCATGTAGGAGAGGTGGCAGGCCCCAGGTGGGGTCAGGGCCCCTTCTTCCCCTGGCCCTGGACCAGGGGTAGGTGTGGCACCGAAGCCCCCCTTCTCTCCTGTAGGAGAGTAGAGAAAAAAACCCAAACTTTAGAGAAGAACCTGGACAAGACGTGCTGCAAAAAGAATTCCGGCAGAGAGAGATAGCACAGACCTCCAAGGCCAAAGCTGGCAGCTGCAGGAGAGAGAAGTTGCGAAGCAGGGGGAACTCCTCTCCCCCTCTCGCTCTCTCTCTCCTTTCAGCAGGGAAGAGACTGAAAACTAAAATCCCTGCCACCTGTGGAAGATTATTGGGGTGAGGAGACCCATGCAGCTTGTAGAGGAGCTTACATTGAAGTAAGTAAGCTCGGATGCACAAGGAAGCTGAGACTTCATGAGAAGGCTTGAAACAAAACAGAGTCCTACTGGAGGCTTGTAGGCCATGGGCAGAGACTTATGTGGAGCAGAATGGCTCGAGTAAGATGTTGGGATCCAAGTGAGGGATCCGTGCTGCTGTTGGAGATTTGTGACCCTGAGTTGGGATCCGAGTGAAGGATCCATGCTGGTGCAGCTAAATTTGTGACCCTGAGAAACAGCAGAGAATGGAAAACCTGTTGTCCGAGAGATGGACTCATGTCGGAGAAGCCTATTAAGGACTGTTCTCCCATGGGAAGGAAGAACAGGGAAACAGGAGTAGACTCAAAAGCCATTATCCCCTGTGACTCTGTGGTGAGGATCCATGGTTGGCAAGTGTCCCAGTGCAGTCCATGAAAGACCCTGCAGGGCCTGGGTAAACCCCCAGCCTCTGGTCTTAGCCTAGGAGGGGGATAGGCCCAGCCCTGAGGCCGACATAGAAGAGAGAGAGAAAGGAAAAACAGTTCCAGCTGTGACGAATCAGAGTTGTCATCCTAGAAAGACTTTTGAGTGCTGCAAAGTTATTTTAAAGACCTAGAGCTCTGGAGATGGAGAATGAGACTGCTTCTCTTCCTTGAACTGATACAAAGCGGGGAGTGGCATTTCTGTAAATACATAGTACTTTTACCTAATTAGAATTATTGTAGATGTAGTTCTTTAGTTTTCAACTTGCTAGTAATAAATCCTAATATTATTCTCCCCAGTCAGGTCTCTTTTATGTGCATAAACCTTCTCTCAACTTATAGTAATTGTGTGGGAGGAGTGAGAAAAATTGACCCAGAGCAAACCCACCGCAGCTGGCCATATTTTCATTTTTGCAGCTTGGAATATGATTGGATGTAAGTTGGCATTGCTGGCTCATATCTAACTTTTCATCTGCTGATATCTCCAAGTCTCTGCAGGTCTACTCTCAATACATTCACCACCCTGTATTGATACTGAAAATTGTCCCAACCCAGGTGCAAGACCTTGCACTTTCCCAGGCTTCCCCCTCCTCTCCTTTCACAGAATATTCTGAGTTGGAAGAGACCCACAAGAATCATCAAGTCCAGCTCTCAAGTGAATGGCCCATATGGGGATGAAACCCACAACCTTGGTGTTAGTAGCACTGTGCTTTAACAAACTGAGCTAATTGTTGAACTTCTTGAAGTTCATATTGTCTTTGACTTCAAGTCTGTGAAGGTCCTCCTGGATGGCATATCTTCCCTCTAGTGCATCCGTTGCACCACTCAGTGTCATGTACAAACTTGCTGAGGGTGCACTCAGTTCCACTGTCTATGTGATTAATAAAGATATTGAACAGTAGTAGTTCCAATAGGGACTGCCAAGGGTCACCAGTTGTTACTGATCTCCATTTGGACATTGAGCTGTGGACTGCTATTCTTTGCATGCAGCCATTGCAGTTGCAGAGAACTGATGGAACCTCCTGAATAAAACGGAAAGAAATCCTGCAAAACCATTAACCTGAGATTAGAAACAGTCTAATGTCCTCTAATGAGGACAGTCCATATTGATACTTTTTCTACGTAATTCTGATTATAGATCTATATGGCTGAATACCGAGAGGGGTAGTACGAACAGATAGTACACATTAATCAAGGAAAATGAAAATTTGGCCATAAAAGTTCATAGAACAAGTTAACACAACAAGAAAACAAGTTTAAATGTTTGAAATTTAGTGTCCACAGTTTCTTAATGTCTTAAAAAAGTATTGACTCTTCCTTTTTGTCTTTGTTTTTGTTGTTGTTTTAGTTTTGGTTTTTGTTTGTTTTGTTTTTGTGGGGTTTTTAAATTTTGTTTTGTTTTGTTTTTTTTTCTTATTACAAGGAGATATAGAAAAGAAACAGACTAAAAACAGTATAGAGACAGTTCATAATTAGATATATATCTATTTTTTCCATATTTTTTTGAATGTGACAATTAAATCCTTTAAAGTTTTTTCTTTTCAGTTTTGCTCAGAAAGTCTGCCATTAAAAAGTTATATACAAAATGAAAATGAAACATCTCTTTTTTTTTTTTTTTACCACAAAGTTTCTGACCAGGTTCCTTTTAACTACTGTTCCTCAGAAACTTTGATCCAAATAGTTGATTGCACTTATGGGTTTTTATATGGGGGCTGTTAGTCTCTGAAGTATAAAAAATTGTTTGTGCATATGTTTGCACACATGGGTTTCTTTATATAGTTACATATATGTATATGTGTATATAATTATATAAGTATATATGTGGTTTTCTATATTTACATACATGCAAACATCTATCAGAGACATATTAAGTTAATATCACTGATCTATATGGTAATGCCAGCCCCAGATAAGTTATAAACCTAAATCTGGAAAAGGCTTGTGAAATGCTTGCTTGCCAACTCTCAGATGTACTAAGTTTTTGTAATTTATTACTGACCTTGGTTAGCAGGTGTGAAACGCATCAGGGAAGATGATGTGAATCATCATGATGTTGTTTTCAATTATTGTGTTTGCTGTCTGCAACTGAAATATGAATGAAACTTTGTATTTTATGTAGCTTTTTCAATGGCAGTGGAAGAAAATACATACAAGGCAAAGCGTTTCATTATGCTTTCTT
The DNA here is from genome assembly GCA_036023395.1 of Myiotriccus ornatus. Taxonomy (NCBI): domain Eukaryota; kingdom Metazoa; phylum Chordata; class Aves; order Passeriformes; family Tyrannidae; genus Myiotriccus; species Myiotriccus ornatus. Next base: position 80,599,381 of record JAYRBT010000001.1, on the reverse strand, counting down.
TGTATTTTTAAAATTTCTGCTATGAAATAATGCCTATGAAAGTTTTTAGACACACTGTGCTGCCAAGTTGTATGTACTTTTTCTGTGGCTAAGCAAAAGAAAGAATATGAATACCTCAGTGGTAAGAATGTTCATTATCTGCCCTGTATCACATTAATTTCCCAAAATTCTTGCCAGAGGCTCACATCAAATGCAAAATACTCAGCTAGATATAAACTTGACAATTGCTCCAAACCATATAGATTGTTTAGCTTCTTTGGCATCTCCAAACACAGTAAGATATATCATTACTTAAATAATAATAACTAGAAGGATTCCACCCTACAAGGTATAAAGACTACATTGTAGCTTTTCTGTTACAGGATGAGTTCTGAAAAATGGATTCTGACTCTGAGTCACAACTGACCAAAGTTTTGCCTAGTTACGCAGAATTCTGTGACATCCCTTTACTAGTAATTTCTTCCCTTCCTCTAAATCTAATGATTTAGACCTTACTCAGTGACACAAGTATGTAAGATGAAGCTAAACTCTTAATTGCAGGTATTTTCCACTGTTCAGGAGAATAACAGCTGCACAAAGCAGACAGCACCCCTGCTTTCAATGTCTACACCTGTATACTTGTAGTGCTACACCTAATATCCAATTCAGGTAAATGCACAGTAACAGAATATCTTCAAGAAGTTGGAAAGCCCTGCAGATGTTCAGATCTGCTCATACTCTGGTTTAAAATTAATAATATAATTTGAAAAATAGCTACCTGTTGAAATTAATTTATTTAAAGAATGATCTAAGAAATTGATGTTGCAGTAGTTTACTTCACACAGACACAGTATCTTTGGTAATTTTCTTCTAATTCAGTCTAACGTACTGTTTGTAAAATTATGCACCAAACATATCTATTGCACATTCCAAAAAACTTTGATACTGTTGTCTCAAAATATAAATGCATTCCACATTTCTGCTTTGATCTGTGTAGACATGTAGAAGTTTTTAGATACAGAAACCACAAACACAACACACATCCATCTGCATATGTTTATATGCATAGTCATTTCATACAAGAAAAAAAAAAAATCATCCTTGGATAACTAGCTAAAGACTTACAGGAATGATGGATTTAATCTGAATTTTTACTTTCTTAAAAAGAAAAATAAAAAGACTCGCATACACCTTTAGTGATTGGCTTTACTCAGCTTTAATATGAGATACAAAGTACTCTGACATAAACTGGGAGAGAAGAAAGACACAAAAATACAAGCCAAAAGTGTAAGTTTACAATTAAAGCTACATTGGCTTATGAGATAGTTATCTCATTGTACTCCATCAAATGAGACTACCCACATAAGACTTGCACTTCAGGCAAAAATATAATAATTTTAATGTAAATGTAATTGCTTAGAATATCAAAATATATACAAAATTTTAGGAAAGTTAAACATTGATTTTGGTAAGAAACTAATATTTAATTCACTGAGTTATTGATACTTGCTAAAATCTGAATATTTGGGATATTTTATTGGGATATATTTTTATTATTCAGAATATTTGGGAATATTTCACTTTAGTGCAGTCATATAAATACCAGTGCTTTAGTTGGTACTTCAAGGCAGAACTTCTGGCATTCGTACACTTGCAGTCAAAAATTATTTTCATTCTATTCTTAGCTCCAGAACAACAAACTTCAAAAGGTTTAGAAAAGAAGTAATCTGCTTCTCTAGTAGGAGTATGACACAGTAACCATATATCTTCTGTGTGTAGGGACTAGTTAACAAATTTGCCTTTTTCTTTTTTTTTTTTCATTCTCTATATAATTCTTTGAATTCAAACTTAAAAAAAACCCCAAACCTGTTGATGAGATTCAGCTTCAGAGGAACAGTTTTTGCCTCATAATATTTCAAAAAACACATTTCTGGAAACTTTGCCATATTAAATCTTATTAATATAGGGGTCTGGCACAGTCATTATTGAGTTGTCATCATAGTCTACAGGATATAAATTTAAAAAAAATGCCTCCTGTATAAAGAGAATTCTTTATTAAAACCACCTTTCTTTAAAACTATATTACAACAATATGTGATTTTTGTGTGAGCAGGGGTTCCTTTTATGTCACCATGGTTGGTCAACTGCCTGCTTGTCTTGCCTCAGTAGTAGAGCTATTAGAGAATGTAGAAGGCTGCTTTAGCAGTTGACCTTTTAAAGAAGAGCTTGTCAAACCAGTGATCCCAGGAAGATCTTCATTAAAGTGAATGAAGTTCTACCTATTTTTTTTTTTTTTAAACTTGAGAATTGAAATATCCTAGTGTGATTTAGTTTCCTTTTAATTGATAGCTCCTTATTTTATAGTCCAAATTTTGATTCTCTATGTATCCCTAGCAGATAAGGCTAAGAAGCAGTAGAAAATTGTTATTTTTATGTCTGGTCATCATCTAATTGTGTGATGTTCTTTTGGTAAAATTTTCTACAACATATAAAGTTCTGCTGCTGGTAGCTCGACAGTGTATAATGACAGAGACATCAGTTTTATCAGGGCTCTCTGCTTAATAGGCATGGCTATACAGAATATTCCTGTAAACAAATATAGCAGAAATTAGTCAGCAATACCAAATACATAAGATCATATTGTTCAAAAAGTGAATTTTAGCAGGTTAAAGGTGACTATAGGGGCACCCAATATGTATAGCAAGTCACCAGTTAATATGCTTCTATTGATGCTGAGTACATTAATATAGAGTACGCTAATTAATGGCCAGTCTTCGCGAACGAAGAACTGGGGAAGGTCTTTACACCTTCCAACCTGTGCATTGGATTTTTTAGGTGAGTTACAGTGTGCGCGGAACTGAGCCCACCCTTTAATCCTAAGGTTCATCTGC
>JAYRBT010000001.1:80524371-80578099 GCA_036023395.1 Myiotriccus ornatus | reverse complement strand
GATCCCTTGTCCATCCTGTAGGTGCTGTGTGATTGCACTCAGGATGATCTGCTCCATAACCTTGCCAGGCACTGAGGCCAGGCTGACAGGGATGTAGTTTCCCAGGTCCTCCTTCCAGCCCTTTTTGTGGATTGGTGTGACATTCGCCAACTTCCAATCGTCTGGGACCTCCCCAGAGAGCCAGGACTGCTGGTAAATGATGGAGAGTGGCTTGGCAAGCTCTTCCGTCAGCTCCCTCATCACCCTTGGATGGATCCCATCCAGTTCCATAGACTTGTGAGGATCCAAGTGGCTCAGCAGATCACTAACTGTTTCCTCCTTGATTACAGGGGGGCTATTCAACTTCTCTGTCTACAAACTCCAGAAGCCAGCCGTCCTCAGGACAACCTGTCTTACTGTTGAAGACTGAGAAACTTTAGATGTGAAACTTCATAAGAGATTATACTCTTCAGCTCGTCATTCTAGAGAGGAATTAGTTCCACACAGTTCCTGAATAAAGAGAAGTTTTGATCCTGTGTACTTTTGTTTGGATTAATTCTTACCATTTTCCAGTCCCAAAATCCTTTCAATGCCAAATTGACACAAATTAAGAACTGACATATTATTTTTGTGATTTACTATTATAAAACGTTCACTCCCAATAGCTGTTTGAATTAACCCTTTGCCTACAAAAAGATATATACAACTTGAAAACATTTTTATTCATTTATTTTAGTATCTATTTACATTCTCTAAAGATTATATGCTTAATTTGCTCTTCAGTCCTGTGTGAGTGTAAATTCACTTCTAGCTCCCCTTTGGTGTGGGCCAACTACCTTCTTCAAAACAAAGCCTACATGTAATTCTCCAGATTATTCTTCCTATGAAGTTGTACTGAAAGGCTTTAGGGGAAAAAAATTGAATGAAATTTGTATGTTTGCTATCCTGTGACTTTTCCAACATTTTCCCAGAAGAACCTGTATTCCTAAATACTCCAGAATGTTTCCCAGCTTTATAATATATAGAATAATTTCATTCAATAGGGTCTTCATTCTAAGGTTTATTCAGCCATCTGGTCTGAACAGACTTTGCCTACTATCAGACATTTTGAACTGAAAAAAAATCACATATATAGCTTGTGAGGGTCATAGAAACATAACATAGTGCTGAAAATATCCCAGTTCTCCATGTTATCTCTTGTAGAAAAAAATTGCTCCCTGTTGGAGAAATGAATTGTTCTGGACCATTTAGCTTTTGTGACTGCATGCAGCTGTGAAGTGCCAAAGAGTAAATTCTCCATGTGGCCTAGTATCTGTTCATTATGTAGTTCCATCACACTTTTTTTTATGTGTTGTACCTTGGTTTATGGACTTGAGTAGAGAGAGTTTTTTGTTACTTCTATGAAAGGTGATGAAGAGAACATTTCTCCTGTTTTGATTTTCCTGTTTGGTTTTTGGTATTGGTTTTGGTTCTGACAGAATCGAAAAAAATATTTTTGTTTCTATTGTTTTTACATTACTGTTATTCCTATTTCCACCTCCCTTTTTTGTGTGTTTTTTATTTCTACACTTTACTTGCTTCAGTTGATGTAACTTTGTATTGATTTTCATTGTGCTGAGAATATCAATTTCTTTGTATTTTAATACTTTGCTTTACTGGCTTTCAGTCATTTATTTTTTTGCTTGCTCCTACTTCTCTTTTGGCCAAAAACTAATTTTTCCAGATGCAAATTTTTTGGCAAATACATACTTCATTAAAAAGTGTGTGAGCAGAGACATGTCAGATTAAGAGACTACTATCAGTAGCTTTCTGTTCATTTAAACCAGACATTTCTACACAGAGGAATAGTAGTACCCTCTTCCAAACTGATATTGTATGAGTAAATGAATTAATATGAATAAGTGGCTTTATATACTGTCATGGAAAGATATATATTGTCATGGTAACAGAAGAGACTTATTCATTATAATATAATATAATAGCTGTAGAACTTACTGTGCATTTAAGTGCGATAAGTACCAAGTAATACAGAAAATAAAGATTTATTTTTCTTTATATGAAGTTGTGTGATTCCAATTTGAATTTTCTAGAATTTTAGCGCAACTTGGATATAATTGCTGAGAAATTCCAATTTGTTTTAACAGTGGGCTTTGAATAGACATACAATTAGCTTACCACAGGCTTTCAGAATTGTCTTGTGTTTCAGAATCCCTTAACTGACAAGACAGTTAGTGCACCTGTGTCTTATTTTTCTCCTTTCTCTTTTGATTACATATGTTTCAGTTTCCCTTCCAAGGCTTGGGACAAAATATCTTCTTGATGCAGGACCAAGTATGGTCTATTTTACAAAGGCAAATCAGAAGTTCGGTAACAAAGAGGAGATAATGTGTGTGAATATACACATATGAAAAAAACCCACATCAACCTTTTGTCTTGTTAGGTTCTACCATGGTTGGATTTTGCACAGCCAGGGGTAGAAACAGATCTGATATTTAAGTAGAGAGGAAGTGCTAAAAAAACATGGCCAAAAGCAAGCAATAGTGGCAGACAGTAGGCTGTGTACTGCTTCAGATCTGAACAGGGTTGGCTTACACAGGCTGTAATAATCAATGTGTCCATTTCGTTGACATTTCTAGGGAAGGCGGGGAGGGGCTGGTGGCGGGTGTGTGTGTTCTACTGCACACTTTTTGCAACAGCACAGATGACAGCTAGAAATAAACAGTGTTTTCATGGTTGAAATGTCTGCCAGGCATGATCATATGCAGGCTCTGCTTGAGGTAGCACTATACTGAGCAAAGGTTGGGGTAGTAAAACAACTTGATGAGAGGTAGCTGTAGCCCCATATGCTCTTTACACATTCAACCCATGTTGCTAATTCAAGGGGCAGATGAGCATTGTTACCAGTAGAGCTCGTTCTGAATTCAACCTTAACTCTTTATGCACCCCTTACTAAGACCTTAGCCACTTATCCTTTTGTCAATAATTGTAATGTTTATGTGAAATCAATAAAAAACTGTGTTTAAAAAAAACAACAACCCTGAAGTCCTGACCTTACTACAGAGCTGAGAATTCAACATTCAGCTGAGGATGATAGCACCCACTGTGCAGAGCAACTGGCCAGCTGGTGAGAAATTCTGGCTGTCATCGCAGTGCAGGGAGTCAACATATTTATCAGATACTTGAGATGAAAAAGTGGTAGTTCATGGGGACTTTTTTCCCCTAAGCCATCTGGTCCTGAGGTGCCTATTACATCTATTATTGAATCATTAAAGTCAATGAGGTGAATAACACGATTAAACTTGTTTACTTGTCATGTAACAGTCGGTTAACAGTGAAATGTAACTTCTACTTTCCGGTTTACTCTGCATTTAAAATACATCTCAGCTCCCCTGAGTGATACCTAAGATTAATGCCAGATAAATATCTTTTAATTTGCAGTCTAATTTAAAAGTACATTAATTCTTTTAACTCTGTTCTACATAGGAATATTGTATTGCCACCACTGCAAAAACTGTTCCTTATAATTAAAACAATAAAACATAAATAATTGGCAATAAGTACAGATATGTATACTCATCATTTCACTCTACTAATCAGGTATGTGGACATTTATGGAGATCCTGCACAAAATGCAGTTTGTTCATGCAGAATTGCAGGAAAGGCAAAAAGCTGTAAATCTGATCAATATATTAAAGTCCTATTTGGATAAAATGGTTTAAAACATTTCATTAGATACACTCATAAAAGTGTGAATAAGCAGTTATTGTATTACCATAAATGGATTATACTTCTTTGTACTAAACTGAAATTTAATAGTAATATGGATTATACTGTTTGAATTAATTATTAAAGCCAGGAAATCTCACAGTAGTGACAGTGGAATTTAGTGTAAAGGTTTCAACAGCAATAATTAATGCTAGCCTAGAAATTAGGAACTAAAGATGCCCTTTTATAATTATGTTAAGACCTCCTGTTGTGATCTAAAAATTTTTAAAAGTGCAAATATTCTTAGTCTTAATAAGTCAAGGGAACCATATTCCTAAACTTCAGCAGGCTTTAAATCAGAGAATTAGTGAATAACATTATATAACAATGTGGATAATTACTCACACCAAGAAAAATAGTATTAAATAAAGAAACTGGAAAAACATAAGAAACTGTATTTATAGACATTGATTTACTTCAGTCACATCTACGTGGTCAGCTTCATGTGATCTCATTGCCATTTAGCAACCTCACCCTCCATGCATCCAACCATCACACATTACAGTATGGTTTAAGAAAGAAGTATAGTTTAAAACATTACACTGAAGGGAATAGATCTTCCTTTGATATCTTTTCCTGCTAGCTGATCTCCAGCTACTAGTTTATCAAGCAGGTGTAATATTTCAAACAATACCTCATTTTCAAAAAAAGTAAAATAAACTAAATAACATTTTTGAGAGCTGTTTAATTTATTTGACTTTACCCAGAAGTATACTGGGAACATTCACAATATCATAGAATACGCTGAGTTGTAAGGAATTTAGCAAGATGGTAAAGTCCATTTCCCGGTCTTCCTCAGGATACTGCAAGAGAGATGTCCCACATACTCTCCAAGAAGTTGGGGCTAAAATGCATTTCTCATTATTTTTCAGGGATTTTAAACCTGTGTTAAAATGGGCCAAAGACATATTATTAACAGTTTAAGTACTTTGCTAAATGAAGCTATTGTGGATTATCTTATCCACAATATCCATGTCATTAACTCCAAGATTTATTTCAATAATAGTGCTAGTCTACTGCAATGTCATCATCACAGAAGGAGGTTTATGAATGTTTGTGGCTTTCTATCTAATCACAATATGCTTTCATTAATAACAGTCTTATTGCTTTACGTTTCAAACTTCTTACTATGCTTCTTACCCTTTTTTTTGTGTGATGTTTTTGTCATTGTTAGTTTGGGGTTTTTGTTGTTTTCTCTTTTTTTAATCTTCTTTTCTGAGTATGTTATAAAGAAGGATTACAGGTGAGAGGGTTTGTACCTCAGGATGTATAACAGGATTTCATAAAAGACCGTTATCCTAGACTCAGATGAAAGCCCACTGCATAGGATTTCATTCTTATATTCAAGACACTAAATGTAATATTATTATTAAATGTATTATAATATCAACTATTCTTTTTACTGCCTGTTTCAGCTCTCCATCTAGGAACCTGAGAATGGATTTTTTTATTACATTGTGTTGTTTAATCTTGTTTTGTGGTTTATTTTGCTTATTTTCTTGATATTATTTGAATAAATGTATGATTTTTTTATGTAGTACCACAGTGAAATATTAGATCAAAAAGATAATTAACATATTACATTCCATTTATCTATGTGTTCTACATCTTCCACTTTGTTGATTACTCAGTAAAAATTACACCGCAGTTAAAAGATTATTTTTTTAAATGAAAATAAAACTAGAATATTAGTGGAATCAATTCAGAATTTTAACACAGATGTAGATAAGTGATGTAGGGAGTTAATTAGAATTCCAAAGGGGATGGTAACTTTTATGCATGTCCCCATGAAATATCCCCCACTCTTTGCTAAGATTGTAGAATGACTGGAATGTTGCACAAATAAAGCGGGCACAGAAGTACCATTATGACAATCTTTTCCAGTTTTCCATTTTGAGGCAGGATAGGAAAGCAATATAAATGAGTTTGAACTGATATCTGTGTAATATAATGACTGAGAATTAGCTGGAGGAAGACGACATACCAGAAATGGCCATTCATAATTTAAAAACATTAAGAAAAAACCCAAACAAAACCACTTTAAGTATCAGGAACCGTAATATCTGTTCCACTACCATGACAGGATATTTACTAGATTTTAATTTTTTCATACACACTTTCTGAAAGGAGAAAAAGGTGTTCAACTTCTATTTATTTATTTTTAAATCAAGAAAGTTCCACTTCAATTTTAGAGTTCCCCTGGCTAAAAAAAAAATCAGTAAGAAACAGTTGACACAATTTGGCTTGTAGCCTTTTAACACCCGCATTTCTCCATCTCTTCCACCTGGCAGCTTGGGAAAGCTGCCCAGGTTATACCAGAATGCTTTGGAACAAAACCAGTGCTTTAGCATACTAGGTGTTGACAGGCCAACCTGGTTAACACATGGTTCTGCCAGGAAAAAAAATAAAATTATGCTCTCTGGATAAACTGAATCATATTAGCTTTGAACACGTCAGATGATCACTTGAAGAATGTAGCTACATTCATAATGTGATCCCATCCATACTAGAAAAAAAATCTGAGTGACGGAAAAAAATAGCAGTCATCACTTTATCATCAGGTTCTTAAGGTTTTTTTGGGAAGAACTAAGGAAACAGGTGTTTTATGTAGTATCTATACTTTTATCTCTATGATAACTCTAGTAGGTGGATGCATCATGCCCTGGAACACTTTATTCATGTCTATTGATTATGAAAGGAACCTATAATGGAAAGCTTTGGGGTAGCAGTCTACATTGCTGATGTCTACAACTGGTCAGACAAGGCTTATCCTTGCAGACACATACATACAACAAATTACAGAATAATACATTGTTCTATCTAGGTAGCATCCAGTCTGCTCTGAGTTCCAATTACAAAGGAAAATATAATATCACAATATTCATGTCTGTATAAATGATTATGTGAACAACAGAAATTATTCAAATGGTTCTTTGGGGTTAGGGTTGGGGAGTTTTCCCATTATTTTTATTGTTATTGAGCTGGAATCTTATGATTTCATTCTCAACTGTCTGGAATGATGCAGACTGGAATTTCAAGCTGCTCTTTAGAGGTTTAGTAAAACCTTCAGCTTTTCAGTAAGAAAGTTTATCTTACTAATGAGACTAAGAAGGTCTGTCTCCTTATTTGTGACTTATTCTGTGATTTTTGCATCCAAGAAAATATAAGGATGCTGTCCTTTATCAGACCAGCATTCTGTACCTCTGTGATTTATAGCTGTCCAGAAAAAGCACTAAACTTTTAAAGACAATCAGCACCATCAACATCAAACTGAATATTTGTACTTAGTATTATACAAGAGGGATGAACAATCAGCAATAAAATTAATTTATCTTCAGTTGGAAAATAACATATATCTATATAAGTATTTTAAGACTGCACACAGTAGTATTTCTAAAACTTTCTTTTACTCAGCTATATTTGGGAAATGTCTAACCAAATTTATAAAAATTCTTTACATTCTCCCACATTCCTAATAAAATAGTATATAGAATGTATAGAATATATTGAGACAGACTTAGTCTCACACCATGAGACTGACAATTCTTCCTGCATTGCCAGGTTGTTATGTTATCTAATGGGTGTTTAAAATTTTTTCCAGGTAGCCTCATGCTAAGACATTTTTGGCCCAAAGATACAAAGATTATATTTTCTTATAATAGATGTCTATTTTTTCTCATGTATTTATTACCTTGTTCCCACAATAATAATTTTTATGATAATTTTTATAATAATTCTTATTTTTCAGTGAATATTTCTACCTTTTAAGAAATAATCCAAATATTTTTCTCAAATCCTTGCTTTAATAAATAAATGCAACAAAGCTGAAAAAAAGTATAAATTGTCAAGGCATTAGTTTCTTTCTTTTTCAAAAAGGACTTGAAACAATAACAGACACAAGGACTACCCTGTTCTTTGCTGTGTTAACTAAACAAATATCATGCTTTATTTGGCTGGAAGAAAGATCAGAGGTTGAAAATTGTAATATCATAGCCACAGTTCGCTTCTCCCTGTACGGAGAAATTATGTTACTGTTTACTTGGGAGTAAAAATTTCCTAGAACTCGCAATATCTCATACCAAAGAAATCCCTTAGGCAATTTATTTAATCTGCCTGTATCCCAGATCTCCTTACAAGTTAAGATTTAAAAGTTTAGACTAACAGCTACCATTAGATGCTGAACATGTTTTAGTATTTTTAGTGTATTGTTTGGGTGTTGCCACTGTGAGGCAATGTGGGCAATCCAGCAAAACTCTTTTTCAGGCTTTGTTGTAAAAATGGGACAGAGATGACACACAGTCTCTGAATCTAATGCTTTTGTGTAACACCCTAACTGGTGTTTAAGAGAAGGTAGAAAAGCCCAGAAAATTATAAAAGCAGCTCACACTAACACCATGCCACTTATTTAACTGCCTATGTGTAACTTAATGAATCCATCTTTAGGGCCATTCTTTAGGAAATCACTGATTGTGACAGCATTTTGGTTGGTTGGTTTGATTGTTTGTTGTGGTAGTTTTTTGTGTTGGCTTGCTATGGGTTTGGGTTTGTTTTGGTTTTGGGTTTTTTTACTGTGTTAACATCATGTATCATGTATAGATCATATATAGTTTATTTAACCCCTTGTTTAATCCTGTATTTGCTAAACAACTTCTCCCAAAAAAAGGGTAAAGAGACAATTGTTATGAAACAGAAAAGGTAGTTTCTGAGGAAAAAATGCAGAAGTTCTCTAAGAGCACAAGAATATAGTTAGCACCACGTACTTATTTTTAAAAGGATACTTATTCAAAGAAAGAGAGTGAACTTTACTGGTGTAGTGAAATGAAAGTGTGACTTTGTACTTTGGGATTTATAGGATTCACATCAGCTTTCTTTTAAGAAGATACTCATCCTTGAGCACCAGATCTCATAAAGGGCTATGTAGAAAGCAGCAGGTTTTGTACGCTCCGCCTAGCAAGGCCCCTCTCAGCACAGAAAGCAAGCCTCTCTAGCACATATACCAGAGTAGTCATGAGTACAGGAGCCCATTCTTCACTCTCTGTTCCTAAAAAGAACAGCACATGAGTCATCAGAGGACCACCCAATCACCTGGATCCAGAAAAGGGCAGCATAAAATTTGTGTTGTCTAACAAAATATGTGTCCCTTAGACAACAGGACCAGATACATTTCCACAGACTTGAACTTAAGTTAGAAGCCAAATTGACTTAAGTTCCTTCTGTGGAAAATGTATACATTTGCATCTCTTGGAGGGTGGGCTGAATGAACCCCTGCAGATGATTCTTCCCTACAAAGAGATTGGAATAACTCCACTCCTCATCCAGGTGTTTCAGTTAAGAGCCTACATCAAGGTAATAGAAATAGAGGCCATAGGAGATGGCAAAAAGCAGTCACATTTATTAAAGGAGGCTTTGACTAAGCTCTCCTTGAGGATCGAAATAAATTTCTCAGTGAAGACATAAAGTTTTGTGAGAAAATATTGTCAAAAATAAGATTTTCCTCTGGTAAGGAACTGTAATAATTGACGGATGTCTGAGAAAAAAGAAATGGCTTCAAAGGTAATTGGGAGTCCTCAGCATATTCTTCAATTACTGTGGGATCAAGGTAAATTAATGTGTGTGCCTTGTCTACACAAGAAAATGCTTTCATTAGACTAAATTGATTTAGAAGTGGATGTAGGGATACTATGGGGAAAAAAAAGTGTTGATTGAAGGTGGCTCTTTGTGGTCTTCACTTTTACGTCTTTTTTTTTAGAAAAAAAAAGGTACAGTCTAAAAGTTCCCAGATGCTATTATTTCCTGATATTGCTCAACCTTTTTTTTTTTTTTTTTAATAATTCTCCCAACATTTCTTTCCATATTTCTTCAATAATTTGCCACCTTTCTTGATGTAGGGTGGAGAACACAGACTCACAGAATCAATTAGGTTGGAAAAGACCTCTGAGACTGTCTGGTCCAATCTATTACCAAACACCATGTCAACCAGACCACTGCAGTAAGTCCCACAACCAACTTTCCTTAAATACCGCCAGGAATGGTGATTCCACCATCTCCCTGGGCGGTCTATTCCAATGTCTCATCATCCTTTCTGTGAAGAAATACTTCCTAATGTCCAACTGAAACCTCCCCTGGCACAGCTTAAAACTATGTCATCTAAAGATGTTTATATTTCTGCCACTTAGTCTATATAAGTAGCGAAGTTTTTCAGTTCCAAAACATCTAAATCTAATTTTACTAGACACAATATGCTGGAACAATTTTTTTTTTTACATTTTAGAAGGTATAATTCTTTGAGAGAAATAGTAGTAGTGTGGGTGGTTGTGGTGGTGGGTGGTGTTAATTAGTTTGTGAGTCCTTTCCAAATATTTTCTCCACTATATTAGCATTTTTAAATAGTTTGGTAAAATACAGAGCTTTTGAACATAAAAAAAAATTAATTTTTCCTAATTATAAAACCACTTATGAAGCTATTTCTGTCAGAGTTTGTTACCAGTTTTCCACAAAAAGATGTAGAATAGCAATAGAAGGGAACTTTCCTTTTCTTATCCTCTTCTTGTAATTATATTTTAAATTAACAGTGTCAATTAACTTACCCTTAAAGGATTTTTTTCATGTTTGAAGAAAATCTTTGACATTTCTTCGGAAATTCTTAACACCTGTTGCACTGAAATTGCATTCCAAAATTTTTGCTATACTTTTATATATCTAATATTTAGATAAACTAAATAATTCAATTGTAACAGTGATGTATACATTCTCTTCTGTATTTACAAAAAGTTAATTTATTTTCCTCCTCCTCTCACTAAAGCAAATTTTACTGCTTCCTTTTACTATTCCATTTTTTCCCTCCTGTTTTCCCAGTGTTATCATCAACATTCATTCCTTTACTAGCTTTTGTCTTTGTGATACTCTTCCAACTCTTTTTCTTTCTCCTATGTATTCTCATTCCTTGTGTATCTAGTGACTTTCCCACTTCCCCTAATTTCCATATCACAAAATATTCTACCAATTTTTCACATAGCTACTGTTCCTTCCACTCCTGTCCATGTATGAGAAATGTCAGTTTTCTATTATCTTATTTCCAAATCAGTATTCCAATGCTGTTCTCTTCAATTGCCCATCTGAACCTATCAGTCATAAACTTGCAGTTTCTCACAAGCATTCACCTTCCAATAGCTTCCACTAATGACTACTAGACATCCAGCTTGATCACTTCTTCCTACCTTATCTGAATTTTCTGTAAAGAATTATTACAGCAGCAGTAAGACAGAATGATGTGACTCTATAGTACTTTGAAGAGTTTCATATCTAATATACTGTACACTGTTATCAAACATTTTTTCCTCTTTAGACCTCTCCTCTTCACAGATTGCATACAAAGCTAGGTGTTTCAAATAAACCCACACACGTTACTACAATATAGACTCCCCGTTTAAGGCAAAGTCTGCAGTTTGAGTTCCTATAGGAATTTTTCCCCTCTAAAATATTTGTTCAGTCCACAGCCATTCTCTCACAGCTATCTCAAAGGCATTCAATCAAATACTTTGAGTTCCAGTAGGAAATGATTTCTACTTTCTAACACCAGATGAATCATTAATGGGAACACTCTCAGATTTTCTTGTACCTTGCAGTAACAAGTGGCAGATAAAAATGTAAGTTGAATGTATTTCCAAAGTCCTTGTTGGAACTAGAACACAAGGTAAATCTTTTCTTTCAGAAATGGCTAGCTAATTGCAATTCAGATAAGTGCTGAACTTTCCCATTGATTAAGCACTATTGTAACCGTTAGGAATCATTTAATCCATTTTAAAACCTGTAATACAGTAATCCAATACATAAAAAAAAAGAAGACTGATCCAGCACACTTCATTTGCATTAAGGGGCTTTGAAAACACTCAATTTTTACTCAAAAGAAGCCTGAAAAAGTAACATATTATTTATATGAAATACTAGGCCTCAGTCTGAAAGAAAACTACTGTCCAGAGATTACAGACTTTCTGTAGGGAAAAAAAAACCCTATACTTCATCCCAATCTTCAAGGGAAAGTTAAAAAAAAGATCTAGAAAATATTTAGTGTTAATTTTCTATAGTAACAACAATAGTTCAGTCTTCAGACTTTTCAAGAGTAACATTTCTCTTCAGACCAGTAATTTGATGTTGAAATAGTGATAAAGTTATTAGTCTTTGTTTTATAAATGGATACAGCCTACAAGTCTAGTCATAAAACCATATTGTCAGAGTTCTGCATCAGAAAATATCATGCTATCTCCTGAAAAAATTTGTTGAATAATTTATATAAAACCTTTTTTTTTTCTGATCACCATACACATATATATGATAATGGAGAAGCCTAATCTGATATAAACTGCTCACATCCAAAGCTTTCTAAAAGGCAAGGATTACATTTCAAGGTTTTTTGGTTTTGTGTTCTTTTTTTTCATCCACAGATTTGGTTTGCAACCAAATTGAACAAAATTAATTAGGTTATCTATTTTCTTAGAGTGCCTTATTGTAATAAAAGAAAATCATTTATGCTTGTGTTTCTTTTCTGGGTTTCATATATCTTTTGTCAGCTAGCCAGCATTTGAAGATTTTTTTTAAGGCATGTAATTCTCCCTGAATGGTTATGAAGACTGAAGAGCAAAGTGGAACGTTTAATACTTAAAAAGAAAATATCATAGTGTCTTTAGGGAAATATATATACATGTATTTTATCTATTTCTATGTAGTAACAAGAATCTTACATACCCCATCCACAGTACTAAAGCTTAAACATAACTTTTTCTGTAGTTTTCTAGGTTTTGTGGCCATCATCTGTTTAAAAATGGGAAAAACTGTAGAGGCAAAGTCTTTAATTTTGGTTGAAAGGCGTATATTACCTGCTTACTGATTTACTTAGCAGCACGTAAATACAAGATAATATTTAAGCCTGTTTCTATTTTTCTGGGGGCTGAGGGGAGCTTTTTTTTTTTTTTTTTAAAGTTATATGAGTATGCATTCCTATGTTTCGCACACAGAAGGAGATAAATCTAGCTGACCGTGTAGTAATGTCCTGCTTCGGGAATTTCTTGACAGAGTTGGTGGTCAATTACGCAGAGAAAGAATACTGCGGCACTGCTTGCCAGCAGGATGTGGGGCATGTATGCTACTTTGTAAATAAATCTAATGGGTTCGTGGATGTAGAGCATTTTCTACCCTGGATGTGCACCGTCTGCCTATTCCTAATTCCTAATTCCTGTAGACCTCCTTGGCTGGGTGGATGCAGGGATCCAGACTTCACACAGAAGCAGACCTATCCCTTGCATATATGAAGAAAGTTGGTTTCCAAATAGAATCATTTCACAGAATCACAGAATATTCTGAGCTGGAAGGGACCCCCAAGGATCGCTGAGTCCAACTGTTAAATGATTGGACCATACAGGGATCAAAACCACAACCTTGGTGTCAGCAACACGTTCTAACCCACTAAGCCAAGCTCAGGATCATAAACTTTCCTTCTCACCAAGGATGGGATTCAAACCTACTGTATGCAGTTCATGAGGGATTCAGCAGACCACTGCCTTGGGCCATGAAATGCATTGGTAAGAAATGCCAATACTTTAAAAGCAATTCTTTCCTCTTCTTTCTTGTTGCCATATTCTGAAAATGCTAGTTTTTACAAAAGAATGACTTCACATGTGATTGGTTCTTGATTGTTCAAAACTAGTAAAAACATACAGTTATGTATCTCAGCTGAGAGCTGAGTTGTAAAATCATAGTGTTTTATCTTTAATCATCTTCAAAATATTGACTTAGTGTCTGTGAATGTTCGTCATAACTACAGAATAAACCAGAACGACTGTCTTAGTGAAGCTTGATCAGCAACTGTGGATGCATGTGTTCAAAGAGCCCGCCCTAATATGAGTCAATATGTTCAGTCTTATTGCCAGAATGTTTATTAGACTAAAAGAGTCAGCTCTTCTGTCACATGCTTTCATTAAGTATTTTGGGGAGTTCACTTCGTAAGTGACTTAATGCATTTAATTAAATATTAGGAAAGATGACTACATATTGGGGAATTTGTTCTAGTCTGAGCAAAATTGGTCAGAATGACCAAGTGAGATGCACTAGATTTTCACAGCTGCTGTGAAAGGTAAGTACATGTCATCATTCTCTTAATTAAAATTTTTCTAAATCTCACAGAATAAATAGTGTGAAAACACTGGGACATCAAAATAAATATGTATTATCTCATTTTTCCTTTGTTTTTTCCATACTACAGTGTTTCCTATGTTACATATATGCTTACCCAGTTCACTCAAAAAGTTGTTTTATCTAGGTCACCTCAGTTCCTGATCCTTTTCTGGTAGCTGTCTTTTGTGCTATTGATAATACTTTTCAACTCAGTTGCCTACATTTCCCCCCAGCTTCTCCTTGAAAGGAAAATATTGCAGCTGTTTCATCAAATTAGAACAGAAAGTAATTTTAAGCTTCAACCTAATTAGTTCCATAAAGGTTAAACCATATGACAATATAGAGAAAGTTTGATAATTACGCACTTAATTTAGGAAAAGAAATGCTCATAGTGGTGAAATTGCTAAGACTTTTCTATTCTTCTTCCTTGATATTATTCCTATTTCATTCAAACTGAATATATCATCAGCTGGAGAAATATGGAAAAATAGCCTCCATAGGCTGATGTAATTAGCTATCTAGAGCCATGTGGAGTGCTCAAAGGAATAAAAACCACCAATCCTCCAAAACCAGGGAAGGGTCCTGTGACAATATCTCTACCATAGCAGCTGCTATACTCACACATAAAAACAGACCAAACAGAGCAAAACCAAACATTTTTTCTTGACTGATTTTATGTCAGTTAGATAAATCTAGTACAAATAAAATGATTTCCATAGAAATATTTCTGATTTAAGAAGGTATGAGTGAATCAAGATTAAGACCCGAGAAGCAGCATTTTATGGTGCTCTGTTGCAAAGTGTCTTAAAACCAACCTGTTCCTATGGTTCTGGAGAAGCAGTAAAATAAAACAGAATAAGAAACACAAATAATTTGAGTTGCTTTGTTTTTACATCATTTCAGTAAATGCCAAATTCCAATTACCTGTACTAATTAAATAGCTTCTGCACTAAGAGATTCTAATCTTCAGTAAGAGAATCTTTCTATGACTTCCAGCAAAGGGCAACTTTCTACTGACCAGCTATCAATTAGGCTTTCTGTGTTCTTGCAATGTGAGATTGCTAACAATGAAGTGATTTATGGGATTGTTAATATATCTTTGCTGCTCAGAAATGAAAAAAAGCAATGGAAATGCATTTTTATATCTTTATAATAGTAGGATTTTAGATATTAATTCAGATATCATTTTTCTAAGACCTAATGTAAATTTTACTGGTACAAAACCCATTCGTGACCCCTTTTCTCCTTTTAAACAAATCTTAATTTCTTTTCAGCTGAAAATAATGGCATTCAGATATGTTCAAAATGCAAGACAACTCTGAATATTAATATTAAGTGTAAGAATAGACCAAAACTAAGTTATTCATTCCTCTGGAAAAAAAAACACAACCAAACCAAAAAAACCCAACCTCCCCCCCAATACAAAACCAAAACCAAACTAACAAACAAACCAAACAAAACCAAAGACACAGAAGCTCTCAATCTTTTTTGAAGAAATGGGAAAATTTTTGGTCAGGGCCAAAGAACTTTTATCTACAATTATAAAAGCCTAAATATTATAAAAGTATTTTGGTTAATATTAGAAACTGGTTTTATTTTTGTTGTGCAGTAATATTATAATGTATGTATGATACCATTCTCAATAACTTCCTTTCTCACTATCTCAAAGTTTCTTAATGCTCCTCATCTAAGAGTGCTTAATTTGACCATACCCTTATGGGCGCATAATACTTTGCATAAAGCACTCTGATTCTTTACCTTCTAATTCTATGTCTGTCAATAAATAATGAAGTTGAAAATAATTCTTTCTTCTCAAATAGTTATCTGACACAACAAAATAATCACTATAATGTAGGAACAGTATTAGTTTATAACAAGTACTGCTTTAAAATTACTCCCATTATAGACATTCAGTTCTGCAATCAGCAGGTGATAATCATTCAGTTCTGAGCCTGACATACTGCAACTGTCACCAAAAGACACTTTTAATGATTATGTGACTGAACTTTTAATTAGGTAGCTGCATAATTACCTTTTGAATACACACACACAATTAAATTCAAAATCTCAAAGAGAAACTTTATAGAGTACCAGGTGAACTTAGAGAAATAGGTACCAGCACTAAATGAGTTCAGAAACCTAACCTCTCAGCTTGATTATTTTTAATCTGGCCTAAGTATAGATTCTATTAGCCTTACATGTGATAAATGGTATCTTTCCTCTGTGAAAACACATTTTAGTGAGAAAATCATTAAATGGTATTTGAATAGCAAAACTTAATCCATAGTAAATGGAAACAGTTCATTGCTTTAAAAAAATTAAAAAGTCATTTAACTACGCAGATTGAGCATTATTCTCTACTTGACAAAAGAGTATCACAGTGTTTATCTTTTCTAACTAGAAGTGAGGGCCCACTGTTAATTCTTCCATCCAACAGCTGCTGATTGAAAGATTTGTCTCTGGTATAATCTCTGTTTCCTCTGGAAATCACAGTATACTTAACCGGAGCGCTACTATCTCTGCTGGGGAGGGGAAACTGGTTTTGAGTCAGTCAACAAGTTTTGTAAGGGTTTTTCTACCATAATGACTGTTGTGATTTAAGCCCAGCTGGCAACGAAGCACCAAACAGCTGCTCTCTCACCCCCCTCACTCTGGTGGAATGGGGAGAAGAATCAAAAGTTAAACTTGTAAGCTGAGATAAAAAAACAGTTTAATAACTGAAACAAAAATAAAATATAATAATGATAGTAAATAATAACAATGCTAATAAAAGAAAAAAAAAACAAGGAGAATCAAGTGAGGCATTTTGCTCACCACCCACTGACCAATGCCAGACCCCGTCCCAAAACCCTGATTGGACCCCTCTTCCAGGTAACTCCCCCACTTTATGTGCTGCATATGATGTTCTGTGGTGCTGAATACCCCTTGGGTCAATTCGAGCAACCCATCCTGGCTTCCTCACAGCTTTTTGTGTATCTCCTCACTGATAGATCATGAGACACAAAAAAAGGCTTTGACTTAGGATAAATGCTATTTAGTACCCACCAAACATCAGTGTGTTATTGACATTATTCTCATACTGAATCCAAAACACAGCACTGTACCAGCTACTGAGAAGAAATTAAGACTATACCAGATGAAACCAGCATAATTGTCATTTCCTATGGATAGTTGTGGATAATTTCTTCTATGTAGAAGATCACTCAGTACCTTAAATTATATGTTCAGGTGTTATTCATTAAACATTAAATTAGGGAAAATTATATACTTATCACAAAATACCTAGAAGGAGGACAAAGAATGTTTCTGCATGAATTAGAACACTTCTCAAAATTTCTTGATAACTTGAGAAGTCTTAAAATGAAGAGGTAAATACTAGAAGAAAAGTGCTCTCATGTGGAAGAATGAATTATCTCTGACATCTGCTTATTGTTCTTTTTTTTTTTCCCCTAACTGGGCTAATATACTCCTCCCATTTTGCATCACATAGATCCTTTTCAACTTAGAAGTTGCTTCTAGGAGAATAAACCATTTTCAAAATATTGGTGGAAATAATTAAGGCAGTCCAGAAGCCCCTTTTTTCCCCTTAGTTTTTTTCTTTTTTTTTCCTGAGATACTTGGGAATTGTTTGTATTCTTAAACCTATCGTCATAAGACTCCTGTATCCTGATTCCACGATTGTCTACATCAGACAAATTTTAGTGCATTTCCTATGGCTTTTAGAGTAAGACAACTCATTCCTTTGAAATTAATCTGAGGTAAAGTTCTGGGAAACAGCAGTTTTAGAGATCTCTCTTAATAGGCAGCATGAATTACACTGCGCTGGATTTATCTCCCCTCCTGCTTAACATTACACTAAAGTTGTCCCACTTAGTTTATTACATTATGCATTGCCACATACTACTTTTGCTGTAAAAACATCCCCTCCAGTATGTTTCAGTACAGACCTCTCATTACTACAGACACTTTAAATGACCTTTGGTGAGCTGATCATACCTGCAATTATGATATGGCATTGTCTGAAAGGTTTTACTGTGCTAAGTAGATGGCTCTATATCAACTAAGTTGGATGTGTTTAGCTGTCTTTTTGGGGCTAAAATTTAATTATTTTGACAATCAAGGCCTTTTTTATGATACATTTATGTAAAAACTAGGTATCTGTAAATATACACATCTCTCCATATATTTATGTGTGCCTATTCACAAGTATATACGTTACCAAATATTTGCTACAGTAAAGCTTCTGCTCTAAATTATTGTTGTTAAATGAATGTTGTGCTGTTTTAAATAAAACTAAATTGAAGGTTTTATTGATTTGCTGTTGCAGATGTTTGGGTCACTACAGATGTTTGTTCTTGTTGGCTATTTACTAGCTGTGTGGAAAAACACTTTGAGAAAATCAGTAATGAAGAAGGCTTTATTACATCAATGGCAATTTCATGAGATTTCTACACACTTAAAACTGATTAAGAAAGTTTCAGAAGTGTTAACATTGCACTGCAATTCTCAAAAATCCATCTGAGCATGGGTTTTATCCGTCTTATGAGAAAAGTTATCCCCTTGAGATTTAGATCCGGAAAAAGGCAAGAAAGCCATAACTGTGGATGCCTGTCATGCACGCTACGTGTGCTTCGAAGAATACTTTAATATCTAAAAACTCTATGTTTACTGAGAACATAAATAACCACAGGATATTCATTGTGGGAAGCTCTCATTATTCAGTCCTATTAAATGTCAAAGTGTCTGAGAAAATTAAATAAAAAGGTCTACTGATATGAACAGATAAACTGCAAGCCTTGTAAAATATATGAAATGGAATTCAGGGCAGAACTAAATGAAGAATTATAATATAATATAAAGCTCATTGTCATAAATCTTTTCAAGTTACTTACATTATAAAGAATTTACTTACTTCTGGCTACTTGTTGCTCACTTTTGAATATTTCTTCATCTTCCCAATTCTAAGAAGTAGTATTGAGAATCAATAGACAATGAACCACGAAGACTCTTCCACCCAGGGGGGATGATATGAGTAAAAGAACACCAAAGAAGTAACAGCAGTGATATAATAACAAGAGAACTCCTTGCCTTCTGCTATAGATTTATATATTTCATGCTGTTTTATTCACTGAGAACATAGAATAGTCTCATTTTAGTTCTTAGTTTAATAAATTGATCACTTACTTTCTCTTCCTATTGATGCACCAAACATACCCAGCAATGTTATAAATTTTAGGCATAATCAATTCCAGACATTCTGGAACACAGAGCAGAGAAAATGAGACCACTTATTTCCAAGCCACTGTTTAATAATAAATGGAAGCTGTCTTACATGTATATAAATAAATAACTGAGGGTGGGGGTTTTTTTGTGCTTTTTTTTTTTTTTTTTTTTGTGAAGCACATGTAATTTTCATATTACTTACAAACTGAAATCAACTTCCATGGCCTTGAATTATCAGCAGTTGGATTTCCTAATAAATTGTCACACTTATCATCTATTTCTTTAGCCCTAGGAGCATTTTTATTAACTGATAAAGCAAGCATTCTCACTTTTATCTTTGTGTCTTAGATTTAAAAAGTATTGTGTGACAATTTGATCAACATTGTCAGATCTGATCAGCTTAAACCAGCAGAAGTAGTGTCATCTATTCAAACCAGTAACTGGCATATCCAGTCATTCAAGAATAGTTTGCAGTACAGGATATATGCAAATTTTCTGGGTTTGTTTCTCTGATACATGATTAGACAGATGGACTCTACATTCAATGATTCACTTAGTTTTTATAAGTACCACAATGCTGAGATGCTAAGCGCAAAATTTGGGGTTTCATAGGAAGTATGAAGGACTCAAAAGGATTTAAACAATAACACTTATTTTATATTTAACATATATTTTTTCTGAAAAATATTGAAATCTATAATCTGCATTGCAGATATCCCAGCAAATCATTTGAGACAGTCAGCTCCGGAGCAGGCCTATTCCACAGCGGAGATGGGGATCCTGTTTCCTGAGCTGGGGAAACCCCTGGGGAGTGCCAAGGCTCCCACAAAGGCTGCCATAGGGAGTGCTGCACACAGAATGGGCAAACAGAGCGTGTTGTGGCAGCCAGGGCATGATGCAGCTGTTTGCAGTTTGTCGAACTTTAGAAGGTTTGCACTAGCTCACTGCCTTATCCTGCTGAGGTTCCCCTGAACGACATCTTCTGTGAAGTGAATCAACCTTACCACACAGTTGGGTCTTGCCAGAAAACTTGCTGAGGGTGCACTCAATCCTGTTGTCCATGTCATAGACGAATATATTAAACAGTGTTAGTTCCCATACAAACTCCTGAGAGACACTGTTTTTTACTGGTTTCCACTTGGACATTGAGCCTTTGACTGTAACTCTTTGGACATGGCCATGGAGCCAATTTTCTGTCCATCTAGCAGTCCCTCCCTGAAACCTATATCTGTCCAAGTTAGCAGCAAGAATGTTGTAGGAGACTATAGTTATTCTTTCTATGTAGTTAGGGTAACAGTAAGTTGGTTTTGCTTCCTCACTGTCACTTTCTTATTTGCAAAAAAAAAAATAAAAATTTTCGTAAGGCCTATAGAACTCCTTCCATCACAATTTTGTACTGAGTAGTATTAACCTGAATTACTGACCCTTTTTATTCAGCTAGATGTCCCACCCCCTTTGATACAGGATTGTGTATCAGGAGTACACTAATATTTTTAAAATAGTTGATAATTTTTTCAAAAGTCTCTTATCCCATTTTCTCCTTCATAGAAATGAAGATGAAAAGTAATGTGAAAAATATGAAAAACACATAATATTTGTCATTATTTTATTCTTGGGGTGCTTCATTAAAAAATGACAATATTTCCTTTGTCCTGTTTGCATATAAATAATAATAAGAAAAATTAATATGATTCAACTCTATTAAGCACTCCGTTATGTTCCAGTTTTCATCCTCAAACAAATGCAAGATGATATAAAGCAATGGAAACACATTATTTGCATGTTTTTTCAATCAACTGTAAGACAATACTATACCTAAGTAGGTAATGACTCTATGGAATTACAGATGGTTGGTTCCTCTGATAGTGAAAGACTTCAAAAGACTATAAATTCAGATATTTTTAATTCCTTAGTGGCTGATTTGGCTATCCAAGGAAAATGTAAGCATTTTTGCTAGTGTTGATGTTTTGGGAAGTGGAACTACACTACACAAGTCCTCTTTTGTTTTATGACGTGATCCAGTTTGAAAACGTTCGCCATAATAAAGAAGTCTGGCAAAACAGAGATGCTTTGTTCTGAAAATAACTCAGCCAAGTTTGAAGGATGGAGAGAAACATTCTTGTGAGAGGTGAAAGTTACAGAAAGAGAAAAAGAGAATATTAAATGTTTGATTATTTTCAGTGGGTTTTAATCTGATTTATGTTTGTTACTGCTTCCAGTAATTGTAGATCTGTGTTTTAATGACTATAATTAATAACTGAGCTCATTTTTTCCAAACATGCATGAACTAATTTTTGGTCAGTATCACACTAATTTACTATATGACCTCTGTCTGCAGAAAGATTTATAATATTTCATTACACCTATGGAGAAAATGCTGATTAAGTCTTCCCAAAGGGGACAAGTTTCACTTACAAAGAATTATGTGATATATAACAAAGGAATGAAATAGCTATTCTAAACAAAGCCCAAGATTGCATGGGGAACAGGAGGTCACTACCCCAATAGGTATGAAGAGAAAGAAATAAGAATGAATATCAGAAAAATTTCTCTATTGAATGATAACCTCGTGTGCCCCTCCACTCCTTCTAAACATTCCCACAGATTTGTTCTGAAATGCCTAAAAACACACTTCATAGAAGAAAAATTAAATTAAATGTTGAAGAAGAACTATTTTGGTGTTATTAGTATAAGACAAGAATAAAGGAGTAAATGAGTTGTAGAGAAAGTCATCCAGGAAAAAAGACTGACCTTGACTTGAATAAAACATCACCCAAAAAAATTAGTTGCATTATTAAGGAGATTAATTAATAAATACATTAGGAATTATGAGTAGAGGAAAAAAAAACAAATTTGCAGAGCAATGAAACAAAAAGTAGTGTTAGAGGTCAGGTACGAAAAAATGGATACTGATGTTTTAGAAAGAAATTTTCAAAATAGTCCCCACAACATGTAGTTATATAACATTGTACACCAGTAAGATAGAATGTATGAGTTCATGGAGATGGAAGGCATAAAAGAACCCTGAAAAGATTATTATGAAGATATAATAAAGATAGTGAGGGATAGCATGCATCTTAGGAGTAAAATGGAGAAGATGATAAGAGGATTAAGCTTTCCTCCTTGCAAATATACCTCTTTCATTTTCAAATAATAATCTGAATTCCTATGCCTTCCCAATAAGATTAAAAAGGAAAACAAAACAAAACAAAAACAACTAGTTCTGTTAATTAATTTCAGAAAACTAGAAAGTATATACTGTTGTAATGTTACAGGAAGACGGTATGTATATAATGCTAGAAAACAAGAATATGTATTTTCCCAGTGACTTCTTCCATTGCCCCAAACCAGCTATTCAGGATAATTAGTGCACAGAGTAATTGAAGACTATAAATGTTTATAGCCAGGGAGGTAAACAAGTAATTAGTGACAACACAGGTGTGAAAGGAAGTTAAGTGAACTTATAGGGGAGCTATGATGGAAGTATATAAGGTCTATGTTTGCCTTAAAATATGACAGCACATTTAAGGAGATCCAGAAGTAAAGCCAAACATGTATGCACAAAAAAACAAAAGCAAAAACAAAACAAAAAAAACAATAAACACTCCCAAAACCTACCCACAAAACCAACCAAACAAAAAACCCACAACAGAACCAAACAAGCAAATAAGGAAGGAATTTACCAATACCATTCTGGAAGAAAGTTTCTGGGCTCTTGAGTTGGGTTTAAGATTGTCTATATGAGGCAGTGCCCTTCAGGAAACTCACTTAGGTCTGACACAAAGCAATATAAATAAAATCAGGGGTGAAGGCTGTCACAGAAACATAGTCTTGGTTATGCTGATATTTCAGATGCACAAAGACATCAACCACTAATGAAAGTTAACATATCGAGACCCTTCCTTCCTAAAAGAAATGCGGTGTACTTTCACGGAGGTAGTTACTGCTCTAAAACAAGAGCCAGGAATGAATTTTGTTCTCTTCCTTCTTTCTGTCAATAAAACAGGAGCTGGCCTAAGAGCTACGGTCTCTCTGCAGGGAAGAAAATGTCTTTTCAAAACCAACAAAATAACTATATTTTTAATGCCCTGCAGGAATGAATGGATTAGATCTGGATGGCATTCACAAGTAGGCAGAGCTTCCTAGAGATCTAGTTGGTCCAGCTCCCTATTGTGTGGAAGGAACAGAGAACATCCCTCTATGTCCACAGGATTTGTAATCTTTATGTTTAATATTATTACAGAAAAATATCTGTAAAACAGAGCCTTTGTATGTATCAAGAGTCTCATAGATACATGCTGGAGAAATTGCTAAATGAGCTATCTTGGTACTAAGCTAGACATAATAAGAGTATTTTTTAATTTATAAAGCTAATTCTTGACTTTTAATTAAATTCTTCTAAAATTTCATTAATTTAGTATATATAAAACACAGAAGAAAACAAAACAAAAAAAGGCCTGCACAGAGCTGTACAGTTTTCTCTGGCACAAAGGCCATTACAGCTCATTCTTTACAGAGGAGACAAAAGTGATTTTCTTCCTATTTTTTCCTCTGAGAGAAGAGATTCAGGCTACCACTTTGTGGGGGAAAAAGAAGGAAGGAAGGAAGGCTTCTTTCTAAATAATTAACATTTATTTATTCAAGGCATTATTCAGATGAACAGTGTTCTCCTATTAAATGTATACAGCCATTTCATACAAAAGAAAATATTCTTTTGGACATTACTATTTTCAAATGCATCTGTTTTGTTTTGCAAAGATTCTGCATATATACAGAAATATTCAACTGAATCAGTACCTTCAGTATGCAGCTTCAATCAATCATGGGACAGTGAATTAAAAGCAATTTTCTATATTAACTTTAAAATTTGGTTCTCTAACTTTTTATTGCAAGAGAAAACTGAGAAATTTATCTGGGTTTTAATACTATAATGAAATTCTCATTAAGTATTTTCTGTAACTATTTATTAAACTGTTAGAAGAAAAAATATATTAGACATAATTTTATGCCTTCAGGCTAATCATATTCCAATTAAAATTAAGCCTTTAGTAGACATTTAATCTCTACAACTGCTTTATGAGCAGCTTATGTTGCAATATATGCTTCACCATGATGGTCCTGGCAGAATCACATTACTTCAAATGCCCCAGAGATAGCCTGAGGCAAAACCTCTTGCTTATCCTTCTACTGTTGCAGTCCTTTTCCTATATATGACTTACTATGTGCTACTGAAGTGTATCTGGCTCCTGGTATTCCAGTTGCTTGTTCACACATCTTTTAGCAATACTGCTGTATTGTCAAGTCCAGTTAAATGAAGCTTTATATGGGGAAGATTCATTAGTCTTCTTTATTTTATTAGGTAAATGATTGACTGCATTAAGAGACTAGAATGAAACTTTATAGCTTGCAATACTTGAATAAATGAAAAGTGGAACAGCTGTTATAAACAACCACGCCAGATTTAGTGCAATGTAATAAAAATCTAGACAGGGGGTGGGGAGGGGTGGGAGGGAAGGGGGTGTGGTGGTGGAAAAAAGGTCACTTTCCTCTTTAATACAACATACACTATGTAGTAAATAACCTGTTTAACTGAATGTGGAATTAGGGAAATCAGAAGCTAGAAGCTGTGAAATTTCTACCTTGACTTTCTAAAGTAATAACCGTAACCAAAGAAACTGAGAAGAAAGCATAGGAATGAAACAGCAGACCTCTTCCTAGAATATTAAGATGTGGAAAAGGAATTAACTTGAAAGTAATTAGAACAATTATGACAGAACATATTTAAATCTGATGTTATGTGGAAGAAGTGTAAAAAAACCCGTATCATTATTGTTATACTTAAAGAAAATCAGTATCAATGTTCACATTTAGAATATGTAAAAGAATATGGTATAAAATTTCATTTAAATAAATTGCTTTTCATTCTTTTTACCTCCTTCATCAGCTGTGACCCAATATTGACACAAAAGTAAACTTACAATCAATAAATAATAACAATATATTTGCAATTTTATTGTATTTTTTCCAACTAAATAAAATTCTCTGAAAGTGCCAAATATTTAGTTGTTACTTTTTTCTTATATGAAGTTATCATGATCAGAAATTCTAATGAAACTGGGTTAGAAAGCCCCTTCAGTGCTTTCACTGTTTCTGTCTAACATTTTATCATTTATCAATTAAATAATTTTTAATATCTTCTCCAGCTTTTCTCAAACACTTCCAAGAGTGAACATTCAGCAATCTAAGTGACCTCTTTTTGTGACCCTAAAATCCTTCCACTACCTTTGTTCTTCCTAATATCTAATCTAAACCTCCCTTACTATGCCCATTATTTCTTGCCCTAACTTCATTGGCCCTGAAGAAAACATTTTCTCTCCATTTGACACAAAGATTTAGAAATTTATAAGTTAGAATTCTTCTTAAACAGATAGAATTAACCTAGCTCTTTCAGTCTTTCCTCACCATCTAGTTATTGAAATCTCAGATCATTTTTTCTTCTCTGGATTTTATCATTGCAGTCATCAGAAACATTACCATGTGCTGGATAAAACAAGCTGGAATTAGAAACAAAGTGTTCTTGATGAGAAGGAGGTTTCCTTCATAGTAGATCAGCTGTATCCATGATCTAATGATTTTACAAAAGCCGGAGTCCTAATTAGCAAATTTAACTCAGCTTGAACTGTTCTGTAGCGCTGAGACCAGATATGGAAGAGTCTGTGATAGCAATATCAAGCCTTTTTATGTGCAAACCAGTTTGGTTACATGCAAAATTACTTTTGGAAATGGTCAGCCTGTGTTAGATGCAGAAATATGTACAGAAATGCTTTAGAAGAGTAATAGTTAGCAATG
Source organism: Myiotriccus ornatus (assembly GCA_036023395.1). Classification (NCBI taxonomy): domain Eukaryota; kingdom Metazoa; phylum Chordata; class Aves; order Passeriformes; family Tyrannidae; genus Myiotriccus; species Myiotriccus ornatus. The sequence goes on along the minus strand of JAYRBT010000001.1, from coordinate 80,552,116 downwards.
ACTGCAAACATGCCACAGTAGCTCCGACACTTTAATAGTTAAGATGATCATGTCCCTGTAACCATGAACATTCCCTGTTATTGTTTAATTTACTAGTATAAGCTCAGAGTATCTTTAAGATAAAAAAGTATGAAGATATACCATTACTGTCATACGTATACTATAAGTATATATATAAAATTATGTTTACATATAAATATATCTACTAGTGTATGTATAATTATGTATAACATAACATTACACCAAGAAAACAAACCAGCAAAACTTTAAGCTATATGAAAGTGTGGTCTTAAAAAGACAGCTATGCTAACTACTTCTTGAAATCCCTAAGAAACTGCAGATATCCTTTTGGCTTGTGTTTAGTTAATGATCCAAGAACAAGAATCTGCTTGGTCCAAGAGTTTTTTTTCCTTGGGTTGGAGAATTTTTTTGGTCTTCCTTTGGAGCATCTGCAGTTAGAAAGGAAATGTTGATTGCTGTGCTGTGACAGAGTGATACTGAAAATAACCTCAGATGTCTTATTCTCATATTCTCAGGGCTAGAGATTCATTTGATTTTATAAAGGTAACAAATTTTTCCTTATTTATATTCGTAGGATCTGTTTTTCCTTTTGCTAAGGAGATCTAGAGCTTCTAAATTCCTTGAGATTTCAGAGGCTAAAACCATTGCTTCCTGATCTAATCTTCAGCATTACTAGGTTTTTCCTAGATTTTTGTCGTTCATGTGTTAAAGATCCTAAGGTCTATGGGGATATAATTTTGTTAATGTCTGTACGGCAAACAGAGCAAGAACATGTGAATATATGGACTCTTCTGAAGTTCCATCTCATAGACGGGACTGACTTTAATTGTCTTGGTTATCCCCTCTAGGTCTGTGTTTCTACATATGCTGCTTCTTCATGAAGCTTGATAAGACTTCATAAATATCTATTGGGATATCTTATCTCTGTCTCACAAGAACAGGATTTTATGCCTTTCTTTTTCAAAAAATAAAAGAGCTCCAGAGCTCAGACATGTTGTCCAAATACATAGGGATAATGAATTTTCTGGATCAAATCTCTAAAATGTCAAGAATGTACTTGTTCTTTTGATGTAGGAAAATATTCACCTTCCTCAGTTACGTTTGCTCATCTCAAGCTAAAAGGCCTATACCTAAAGCAAATAAAAAACCTCAGCAGCACCATAAATTTAAACAGAACATGCTGAAACATTTTAAAGAAAAATAATTTTAACATGGGACTTCTATAAAGTCTTACTCTGGCAGTAGAATAATGGTGTCAAAAATAAACACATGGGTTGCTTTAAATCCCCCTTTTATCACTTGTAATATGTGACCAACTACATTTTAAAATTTCCACCACAGATTCTGTTCCTAAATCTCTCTCTCTAATCTTTTTTTAAACACAAGACAGATATTAGGGGCACTGATAAAATAGAGGGAGTAGAAATTATTAAATTAGACCTTTCTAAAAGAGGCAGCTGATGTTTTCCACAGCTTCTTTTATAGGCAATTTTTAATAAGTAAGTTGCAATGTCAGAGAGTTTGTTTCTAGTCTATTTTAATAACTACAGTCACCTGTCACTTATCTCAATTGAATGTTATCTGGTTTCAATAGGTCAGCTAATTATCCTGATCATTAACCTTTAAGAGTACAGAGGCTATGGTAATCAATGCCACCCTTGGTGTGTGCCACATCATCTAATGAGTCTGTGTCAGAAAATGAACTCTTTGACCTCCCAATGGTGCAGTTTTCATCATTAACTTTCTTTGTCATTTGGTTTCTTAAAAGAAGATGAGAAAAAGTATCATCTGGCATGAATTAGCTTATTAAAAGGAATGCATAAAACTGGTTACTGAAGATGGAATAAAGAAGGCAATAATTTCAAAAAGTTGTATGAATCATGGTACAATTTGAAGGCATTGGGAAGTTTCAGTAGTCAGAAAAGTGGAGAAAGTAGTGATAAGTTAAATACGAGAAAAAAAACTGTTGTATCAAAATAGTTTAAATACCAGTTTGTAGTCAAATGGAAGACACTATCATAAACAGACTGCTGAGTAGGGATTAGGAAATTTGATTAATTCACTATGACAAATTTTAAATACACTTTTTGCTTAAGTTCCATGTAAAGCATAAGAAGATAATATTCTCCTTCACCTGAATAATGTGTAATACAGGAATGTGTAAAGTGATGAAGGGTATGAGTTGTATCAAGGCGTGCATATGAATCTCACTTATTAAATGGCTAGAATTAACTATGTAGTATCAGGTCATTATCTAGTTATCAAAAGGGTGATAAAGAAAGGCTTATCCAGGAAGCTGTTTGTCCTATGTGTTTTACAGTTGGCGGAATCACTCTCTGGAAGTAACTATTTATTTCAAGCCTCTCTTGATTTTACTCAACTCAGTGTCACTGCCTGGTTTTGCTAGCTTTAATATAACTGCTTCAAAAATTGCTTTGTTACAGTGCATTATACTACTTTATGCTATATTATACTCTACTAGTAGATTTTTAGCATTTGTATTGTGTAGTACATAATTCTGATCAAGATCTTTTGTCTGATCACTTGTAATAATAAAATATTAATTTTATACAAATATTCTCATTTTGCCTATCATTAAAACCTGTGAGACAAAAGTGGTTCAATCACACTTCTATAATTCCTTAAATTTAAACTATTGACATAATCCGAGGCTAAGACTGGATGCAGCCATACTAAGACTCCTCTCTGAAAAGGGGTTTACAAGGCAAGGCAGTCCTTTCTGCACCTCGTGACTCAACAGCAGAGCTTTTTAATAAAATTTGTCTAAGCCTTCCACTCTCGCCCATGACACCTATGCATAAATCTGTTTTTAAAGATTGGATCATATATTAACAAACTGAGCAAACAAAACCAAGCTGTGAAATACTTGGATTTTAGAGAAGAAAAAAGCCCCACCAAACAAACAAAAAATATGGACTTCTGCCAAACTCCAAACAGTTATGAAATTTTATTTAACTATATTTTAGGAGATTAACATGACAAAGGATAGTGTGCAGCTTACGAAAAGACGTAAAAAGGATCAGCATAGAAACTTGTTTGTGAAAATCAGGATATCTTTTGAAACTCTGGAACAAATTTGTGTAATTCCGGTTGTGTGAATGCAGATCTTTCATAGAGAAACACTGAAAACTTCATTAGTATGGGAAACAAAAGGAGATAATTTTAAAAAATAAAATGAAGCTTTGCAGAAAATAATCTGGACTCTAAGATAAGTACCCATCTGTTATTTAAGATAAGACAAACACTCCCACTATCTATTCAGTGATGCAACTGTTAAGGAAAAAAAAGCTATTTTTTGTGATCAGTGAGAAGCAAAATACTTAAAAGGATCCTTTTACAATCCTTAGGTGTGTACTAAAGAAACAGAATGGTGTTTCATTTTCCAGTTATTAGTCCATGTCTGTCAGAGCTGAAACATTTTGATGAATTCAGTGATGTAGTTTTAGCAGTGACTTCAGCTAAAAAGACATTTAAACTTTTTAGACACAAAGCAGAATGTTAGTGTTGGAGTTCTCTTTCAAAATATGGTGGTTTTTTTACTCTGTTTTATTTAAATTATAGTTGCTCAATTCCCTCCCTTCATATGAATGCTGAAATGACATGCGTCTTGCAAGAAAGGCTGTCAGAACCTGTAAGATTTGTATCCTGACTCTCTGTCTCTGGTAATTGTATAAAAAGTGAAGCCAAGGATAAAAAAAATACTAAAAACAAATAGTCACTTCCTGTAAGCTTATTGGCAAATTCTGGGGGAATGTGACTTTTCCTAAGAGAGAAAGTATAGAACTGTCAATAATCACAAGGCTAAGATAGTCCTTTTTCACATCTGCCTCAAATTAAATTAGCTTCTTTCAAAGTGAATTTCCTTTTGGAAATTATTTCTTCTGAAAATCCTTGGGGTTTTACTTTCTTATACCTATAGGTAAAATTATAAGAATAATATTTAAAAAAAGATAGCCCAATTTTATTCTTCTTCATTAATTCATTGTTATACCACTTGCTTAAGTATTAACAGGAGTGACAGTTTTACTTCGGATACATTTCATATTATTGCCTCAAGTGTCTTGCTTTCTACTTATTGATTAGACATTCATGACATGTTTCATTCTCTCAAAACTACTCCTTAAACTTCAGCTTCTCCTTCTGCTTCAATCCAAATTATATTTACTATATTTACACAGCACCTACAGTCTAATTTACAGTCTAGGAAATGCATCTGTGTCTTATTCCTGACAAGAGCCATATTTTTTGACTAACTCATCTGCCTCTTGAACCAAAACAAACCAATGTATACAGTTTTGCAAAAATGGGTGAGGCTTTCATGCTTATTTACCTGCTTGAAAGTCTAGGGATTTGCATTAATTACCCCCAGCTTTGATAATACAGCCTTTCCCTGAATTTATGCATCCATAATGTTGTGCATCTCAGTGTTATGGTCTTTGAAGTTTTCATGCTTCCAGAGACTTTCATTTGTCACAAGTGGAAATGAGCCTGTACTGATGGGGCCAGTTGCAGTGACACTGCTTTATCAACGGAAAATTTACTCCTTGATATTTGAAATATTAGCAACAATTATCTGTCATATAGATTTAATCACAGTATATTGTAACTAATAAACTACAGGAGAAGCATGAATAGCTCAAAGGGACTTAAAAAGTGGAGAAAGCAAGAATTCTTGTATGATCCCTATTGTTTATTATGTTTTGTCTGGAGAATAAATGTAGACAATCATTCAAAAAAAAAAAGATTTATTTTCAGAGCAAAACAGGTTTTTTGCAAGTGTTTTATGTATTACTACAGCTTATACCAACACGTTTGAGAGTATAGTTCGTGAATGACTAGTAGATAAGAAGGCAGTTCAAACATATAATATAGCTCATGAATAATGCAATGCAGGAATGTCACAGTTTAAAAGCCTTGTGAAGCTAGGATCCTGCTGGCCAACTCAATCTGTCTGGTACTCAGTGAGTTCTAAAGACACTCTTAAGAAATTCAGATATGAAATCTCTGAATATGTTATGCATCATATTCATAGAATCATCAAAGACTCAATTATGAATCCTTGAATTTCAGATATGAATCTCCAAATTGATACAGATCTCAGATATGAATCTCCAATCAGAATTAGTATATTAAATCAATATATGGTTCAAATCATCCTTGGTATCAAAGAAAGGGAAGGTGACTTTTATGACATGCTTTTAAAGATAACTTTGTAGCCAGTTGTCATGTCTTGGTGCAAACAGTAAAAACAAATAGTGTGTACATGAATAGAGTAGAGGAAATTCAGGGTTAACATCTACGTAGTATGAGAAACAAGGATGAACAATGACATTGAACAGGGCACAGATTTCATTTGGAAATCTCGGGGAAAAAAAGCCTGATAGAGAGTGGTATGAGAATTCTGTGCAAAAAGATCAGAGGAGAAACTGAATACCAAATTATTACGTATCTGTTATAATTACAGCAACAACAAAAGTGGATGGCTGAAATTACCAAGAAATAAATTTATAGCAAGCAAAATTGGTTAACTAGTGTATGATGTATAATTACACTGTGGAACTCATGAATGCCAAATGTTGCAGACAATAGAATTGTAAAGAGATTTTTGAAAGGACTAGGAAATTCAGAGAAAGGGACTCATTTATTTAAAAACATGCTAAGGTATAATCTTTATTTCAAGAAGTGTTTTACACACTGATTGTTGTAGCTGGGAGACTTTATCTGTCAAAAAACGTGTGATTGCATCAGTTACTGAGAATGTCTGTGAACTATAACTGTATTTGCTGGGGTTGTTAGTATCTTTTACTTTAATTTCTCCTTCAGATTGTTAAAAAAAATAATTAACTAGATTAAGTGAATCTTTATCGTGAGCCAGGAGAGCAGTTGTTGTGTTTTTAGAGAACGAAAGAATGCAAGGAAAATAGTGAAGCACAACAATTCTTGTTGACAATATTAGAAAGCATCAATTTGACATCCCTTTTAGTGAAGAAATTTTTCCTAATGTCTAATCTAAACCTCCTTTAGCAGAACTTGAGACCTTTTCCTCGTCCTGTTGCTTTTAACCTGTGAGAAGAGACTGACCTTCACTTCGCTACATCCTCCTTTCAAGTAATTGTAGAGAGCGATAAGGTCCTCCTGACCCTCCTTTTCTCCAAACTAAATAATCCCAGGTCTCTTAGCTGCTCATAAGACTTGTGCTCCACATCCTTTATCATCTCTATTGCCCTGCTCTGGACATGCTCCAGCACCTCAATGTCTTTCCTGTAGTAAGGGACGTAAAACTGAACACATGATTTGAGGTGTAGCCTCACAAGTGCCAAGTACATAGGGACTATCACTGTCCTGGTCCTGTTGACCAAACTACTTTTGATACAGGCCAGGATGCCATTGGCGTTCTTGGCTGGCTGGGCACACTGTTGCCTCATGTTCAGTGACTGTCCACCAGCATCATCGAGTTCTTTTCCTCCAGGCAGCTTTCCAGCCACTCTTCCCCAATCATGTAGCAGGGGGCTGTTGTGCCCCAAGTGTAGGGTCTGACACTTGCCCTTGTTGAACCTCATACCATTGGCTTCAGCCAATCAATCCAGCCTGTCCAGATCCCTCTGCAGAGCCTTTTTATCCTCTGGCAGATCAACACTCCCATCTAACTTGTTGCCTTTCATTCCCTTTTGATGACAAATTGACATGTGTAGCCTCAATGTCCCAGTGAAAGAAATGCACTCCAGAAACACTCTTGCTGATGATATACTCTGTCTTGGTCCTCTGAAGCTGATCCTTTCAGATCACTATTATATGTTTGGAAATACTCTGATGAAGCTTTGGATAGCAGACTCATTCCTCAAGAGCAGTGTGGAGAAATATGCATGATTCTTCCACTTACAATTTAAACAGACTGAAAACAAATTTATTTTGATTCTTGAATATATTTAAATGTATCATTTTACTGAAATTGATGAAATCATCTACATATGTTAGCTGGGTAGAAATGTAACTGAAGAACACACTAATTAAAAAGTACCATGATATCTGCCTTGTTGGCCTTGCTTCTGACTCTTACCCATAAACACTCAACCCTCTTCACCATCATCAACCCCTGGACAGTCAAAACACTAACACATAGGGCTAACCACCACCTCTCCTGCCTTGCCTATCCCTTCTGAAGAGTTTACAGATAGTTCTAGAACCCCCTCTTCACATTATAAATTAGCAATTGTCCATCTAATGAGTCGTATCCAGATTTAAGATATTGTCTATCAGGTAATTATTTCAGATTTATATTTAGTTATTTAAGAATATAAAGTTAGATCAAATTGTGTGTTGTCTTTAGAGACTAGACCCACGACGAGACTAGACCTACGACAAGACCAGACAGAAAATAAAGGATAGAACAATCTGAGCAAGAGAAAGGGACAAGTATAAGAGTTACATTACCACAAGTGTAAGAGGAAAAATATTTTACATGAGATGTCTAATCTTTGTTAATAAAAATCCATTTTAGTAAAAATGAATAGATTATACTTAATAGTTTGTGTGTAGCAGTATGAAAGGGTAAAGACTTTTACAGACTAATATTTTTTTCTTTTTTTTTTCCTCTGTTACTTATTGAAGAGCTTAGATAACACATTATTCAATATATAGGACCATTATAACTAAATCAGAGTCCAAATATATGCACAAATTTCCCAGTCTTTTAGAATGTTTTGGTACCCTGCAGGAGATCAAAAGTTTGGCAATTGAAGATGCTGCCAGACATATGGTCACTGTTATTGATGGGTAGTTCAACTGTATTCAGAACAAAGAGGTATCACTATGTTGCTTAAATTGAAAGTCAGAGGATAAATCATGTGTCAAAAAATCCTGAATCCAGGGAAAAATTAAATTGTACTTTGGTTTACACTGGACAGATCACGCAAAATATCACCACACACAGCACTAAGCTGAGAACAGCATACACACCTGACTCTTAAACACGGCTCTGAATTTGGACCACACAATTATTCCTTTCAGTTTCATTAGCATTAACTTTGAAATTTCACTGAGTTGAATTCTATAACCTTCTAATCTGTTTTATTCTCTTTATGAGATCTAGATAACTGATACAAGCAATACTGGCAGAGCGGAACTATTGATATTCAGGGACAGTGTTTAACTAATAACAGTTCTTGTGATAATGACTTTGTGGTACTACTTCACAAAATCAGGAGGACCAGCCAAATTATTCTTACCTTCAAGTCCATTTATCCAGGCCATAGCTCACCAATGTAGGTGTAAGGATTCTGTGCAAAATCACATCAAGGACCCTAATAAAACCAACATCCACTCTTCTTCCTTTCAGAGGACACCCAGGAATCTCATCACAAAAGGCAAACAAATTGGTCAGACATTATGTGCTCTTGGTAATTCACCTTTGTCTTTACTTGTCTTTTTTCCCAATTACAATCTTGTTCTTCATATGTCTGGACATGGGTTCCAGGTGGAGCTTATCCATAGCTTTTTCAGGTGCCTTCTTTAAGGCTTTAGGCTAACGAGCTTGTGGCTCTCCAAATAGTCCTTCTTGTTGTTCTCAGAAATGGTTGTAGTGTTGTCTTTTTGCAGAAATTGGGAGAATCTTCTGATTGCCAGGACCTGTCAAAGAGAGTAGAGACACAATGACATCACCTAACTTCCTCAGCAACTTCGTATATATATTATTTGATCGCATGGACTTGCAAATTGCTCAAGGTGCTGAAGCTGCCTAGATATATACAACTATAAAAGTATAAAAATATATCTCAAAATATTTATTTATTTACACACATTGGATAACATTCACACACTCTCTCTTATAGCACTGTGAGAGTTAGTAAATACAAATTATTTTAATTCCTTTTGAACAGAACATGAGGCTGGCTCAGGGAAGCCGGTTTTATTAAAGGCATTGAAGAACAGTTTGGGGAAAGCATAACTATGAACAATTCTAGATTTTTCCTAATGGAAAAACTGAGAACAAACTAATGCCTATTCCCCTGTTTATCCACATGTCTACAGATATGGGTTAAACTAGGTCAAAGAAAATTTATTTCTGTCTCAGCAACATTCTTCCTGTTGCTACTTCCGTATGTTGTCCAGAATTAATTCATCAGTTATTGCTCATCTGAATCATCTCTGAATGTTTTTAGGTATTGTGCTGTCAGATATTAGCTGTCAAATACCCTACCTTCAAGAACAACAGCTTCCTAGAGATATATCAATTTAATATTTTCTCAAAGTTTCAAGAGGTCAGTTTATATAATAAGAGACATTACTGTCATTTTGTAAGAAACATAAAACTAAAACAAAAATTCTTATTTTAATACTTTCAAAATAAACGGTTTATAATATGCAAAATATTATTTATGTAGGAATTATATATTTTTATTTTGCTTTTAAGTCCCTAACTAATTATTGAAGAATTGAAGGTGGTGGAGAGATAAATACAATTATAAATATATTGAAAAAAAACCAACAACCCTGTGTTAATATGTTTCTTCTTGTCATTTGAATGAACTTAGTAATGATGTTTGAAAGACTAGACTAATAGGGATTTTGGAAGAAAGCATTTTTGAATTAAATAATTGCTAAGATCATGAAAGCTTGAAATAATCCTGAAATTCTCAGTAGAAATGTGGATGTAGTTAAACACAGAAAAATTACTATCCTCTTCTGTGTACAAGTACCAACAGAAGAAAGCACCAGGCAACACCCATTATGTCAGGTTGCCAGTTTGCTGAGCAGAGAACAATAAAAGCATCAGAATTCAAAACAACCTATTTTCAAAGCAGCTATTTGTTGGTAAATTTCCTGACTTTTGCTCTCAATATGTGTCAGCTTCACTTTGATATAAACATCAGAGCCTAGCCTCAAGGCCAAGTTCTTCCTCTTGGACTAACCTTAGGGGGTTGCCAGTCTGTAGGCTAACACATACAGTAAACCCCCTCATGTGTGGAAAATACAGACATCTGAAACTTGAAATGCACTATAGTACAAGAGTGACAGATATCCCATGGAGTCTACTGTGCACAATGAGACTTTCAGTGTTCCCGGAACAAAAAGCCCATATCCGTGGGAATTCAGGAATTGTTTTGTGAAAGGATCAAGCATCTGTGCTATAACGCCAGGTCTCTTTAAACTAATTCCTGTTCTCAACAAAAGTAGCGGTATCAATTAGATGATACCATAGAAAATGTTTTCCACATCTTGAAATTAAGCTTCTTGAGGTTAAAGTATTACACACTTTCTTCTAGAGAAAGTGTAATGTTGTTTTCACATAATGGGTCAGGTTGGACAGGATCACAGTGGGTCATCTGGTCCAACCTCCCTGCTCAGGCAAGGTCTTCCCAGAGCACATGGCACAGGATTGCATTCAATCAGTTCTTGATTACATCCAGTGCAGAAGACTCCACAACCTCTCTGGGCAATCTGTTCCAGCCCACGGTCAAATGCACAGTAAAGTTCCTCCTCATATTCAGGTGGAACTTCCTGTCCCTCAGTTTCTGCCCATTACCTCTTGTCCTATCCTTCAGCACCACCGAGCAGAGCCTCTCTGGAAGCCCTCTGGATGCCCTCCGTAAATCTTGTCTTGCACACAGGTAACCACAGGACCAAACCGCAGCTAAGGTATTAAGGAAAATTTATTTCCAAGCTGAAAACCCTAAGACACACGGCAAAAGAAATCACAGAGGGTGGAAAAATCCCAGCCCAGCCTATGCCCTAGGTGCTTTCATATCAAAAACTTTCACATGCGCATGACTATAAAGCTGTGTTCTCCCAGCAAGGGCCTCACAGGCAGGTCGAGGAGGAGGTGTTATCTCTGCTCTGGAATTCTACTCCTCAGGACAGGAAGAGAATAAATGGAATTTTGCCACACTGACCTCTTCTTTGGCCTTTCCAGCTGCAGAGATCTCTTGAGCAAAGACAACCCTAAAGAACAACTCCCTTCTCCTTGCCAAATCTTCCAGTCTCAGTGCCCTTCCTCAGATACTTATACACACTGATGAGGTCCCCTATCAGTTTTATCTTCTCGAGGCTGAACAGACCCAGCTCCCTCAGCCTTTCCTTGCAAAGAGATGCCTCAGTCCCTTAATCATCTTTGTGGTCCTCCACTAGACCTGGTCCAAGAGCTCCACGTCTCTCTTTTACTGAGGGCCCCAGAACTGAACACAGTGCTCCACATGAAGCCTCACCAGGGCTGACTAGAGGGGCAGGATTACTTCCCTCAACCTGTTGGCAAATGCTCTTCCTAATACACCCCAGGATACCACTGGTCTTCATGGCCACAGGGGTACACTGGCTCATGGTCAGCTTGTTGTCCACCAGGACCTCCAGGTGCTGCTCAGGTCAACCCCCAGCCTGGACAGGTGCCTGGAGTTATTCTTGACCAGGTGCAGGACCCTGTGTTTGCCTTTGTTGAATTTCAGACAGTTCTTCTCTGCCCATCTTTCCAACTTGTAGAGGTCCTTCTGCACAGCCCCCTGAGGTATTGGCCACTCCGCCCAGCTTTGTGTTGTCAGCAAACTCACTGAGGAGGCTTCTGCCACTTCATCCAAATCATTGACGAATAAATGAAACAATACTGGGCCCAGTACTGAACCTGTAGAATAGAAGTTTTCCTTGTGGATAGAACTCTTGGTAGCGAGGGTAAGAAAGCTGCAGATAAGTAAATATCTGTAAATTAAACTTTTTTTAATTTGTTAAAGTTAATAATTTTTATATATTTCAGACCTTACATAACAATTAAATTTTCTGAATAAATTGTTTCCTTCATAACGTTTTTTTTTCCCCCAACGGGTACTCTGGTCTTTGATTGTTGTTATTTTTTTAACAACTTTAGATGACTAAAAACCTGAATGTAGATTTTGGAGAAGTGAATTAAATTGTGCCACTGATTTTCCTCTATTTTACCAATTTAAATCAATTATAAGATCTCTTGTCAATTTGAATTTTTGTCTTTTTTTGCTAAAGAACCTGAGTGTGACTTTTTACATTTCAAGGGTTCACAAAACACTAAATGTTTTCTTTTCTACTTAAAAAAACCTCCAGATTATTACTACTGATCAGGTGTATTTAGGGACTTACAACTATTTTATTTATTGACACTGATATTTAGTATTGAACAGGGAGTGTGTAGATCAGGTGCTAAGAGAGCTAAAGCATACAGCGCCCTACAAAAAGAGAAATTGATATTTGATTTTCTTCAGTTCAAGCTATTAATTTGGCTTATTAATGAGTGAGTGAGAGAAGTAAAGGGTAATGACTGAGTTCTCTTTATCACTGATTGCTAATTGTCTGTGAGATGAGACCTGAAATCTCAGAAACCAGAATTAGTAGCCTGATTTAAAGAATCAGGAAGATTCAAGGGCTGCATAGTAAATGCAAAGCATAACACACCTTAGAGAATCATCAGCCTAAACAGGCACTCTTGTACTCTCTGCTCTAAAAACTTGGCACATGCTTAAATTCTGTGGTGACTTGAGACCTCACTGAGTTAAAGCAAATTGTATATCAGAGCTGAAATAAAATGAGAAAATGAAATCAGAATCAGTACCAGTTAATAAATTAAGAAAAACAGCATGAATTTATTCATTGTTAGTAGTTTTCTTGGCACTGTATAGAATGAATGTGTTGTGTATATGCTGTTCTACATTGCAGATTTTCAAGGGCACTTCTGAATTCAGTCACGTCATTATAGCTTGGAAAGCAAGCGGGAAACATTTCCCATTCAACAAATTAATTCACAAAACAAATTGTTTCCTCACCATTACAAGGATTCTCAAAGAGCTTGTTGTAAATGTTCTGTAAGCAACAATGGCAGCTAATAAAACATCATATATTTAACTCATTCTATTCTGCCTATTGTATATGTGAGACAATATACTGAGATAGAAACAAACCTCTGATTTATCAACACCCTAACAAAGCAGATTATCTTTTTGTGTCTGAAAACACAGAATCAGCAATTGTACCACTGTGTATGGGGCTTGGCTTTGGAACTTGGAAAGATCATTATTTATACCTTTAAAAAATTAGTAGCATTTTTACAAGCAGAAAATACAAATTCAAGCCTTCGAAAAATAATAGAAAAAAATATTTTAGCTAATCAAATCACAGAAGCAGGCCAGCATTCTAATATGAATGTGACTCTTAAATTCTAGGCTAACTTCCATAAAACCTATTATTCAGGCTGATAGAAATTGAATAAAAATTTAATAAAAGAAACATAATTAAACAGTATCACTTATTAAGGGTTAATGTGAAGAACCAAAATTTTGTAGATTATGCTAAGTTACATCAAATTTTACTTTGTATGGCTTATACAGGTTATGCTTCCCTTAATCAAGCTTGTGTGCAAGTGTATACAATATGCATAGATATGCACAACATTTTCAGAGGGAAGATGTGTGGTATTAAATTTTCTTTCCCTAAGAACATGTAAAGTAGTAGCTGTGCAAGTAAACTAGTTCTGTGAAAGCTAACACAAATCAGTCTATACAGAGATCCTCAATTTATATGATGGCAATGTATAAAGTGCCTGCATAGGGCACTAAGTAGGCACCCCATGTGTAATTCTCCCGTTCAGATGCATTTCTAAAAGACAATTGGTATCCCACATATTATCCTGTGGTTTAGCTGGCAGCCTTTCACAGTTCTTTCTTAGAGCATTTATAATAGCTCTTAAAATCAATATTTGGTTATCTGAAACACTTTTTGAAGTGTCATGCAAAAGTGACAAACACTGTGAGGATCTGCGAGGATAATAACTTCAGGACTGCACAGGAGGCTGGGTTTGATGTTTGGAGGAAGAAAATGGAGATTTGGATGAAAAGCATAGGAAAATTGTAGAGTGCTAGAGGAGGGTAACAAAATGGGCTGCTCATCCTGTGTGGTTGTCAGTAGTAGATGCTCTGTGGCTCTAAAAACTGCTACCCATCAAGAGAAGTAGTGTAGAAGTACAGAGGTAAGTATATTACTGCTTACCAGCCTAGAAAAACATATATAACCTTCAAATAAAGTTTCTTCTAAAAAAAACGTTGTTTCTTTAATGTATAGATTGCTCTGCTACAGAGATTTTGGCATTGCGGGCTGGAATACTTTAGAATGGAGTTGGCAGGGAAATTCTTAGTACCAAATTTAGTACCTTGATTTCCTATGCTATGCATGGGACAATACTCACATCTGAAAATCTGGTTTATAAAAACAGGGTTAGTATGAGTTTTTTTCACTGATGCAGGCAGATAAGAGGTTATTCTTCTTTCAGCAACAGATCAGGATAACAACACAATTCTTGAAGTTATAACAAATATCTTCTGATGTTGCCTACTGAAACGAATGCAGAATCTTGAAAATCACTGTTAAAGCCCAGAACAATGAGCGAACTGCTACATAAAGTAGATGTGACTCAGGCATAACTTTTTGGGGAATAAAATATAGTTTTAATGTAGTGAAATTGACAAAAAAAGCTGGGGACCTTGAGGGTAGGGGTGAGGAAGTAAAATTTTCCTTCCATAGCAGGAAATTTATTTCAATGAAAAAAAAGATGATCTTCCCAGACTTGTTGTGCATATAAAGTGTTGAAGAGTCTAGCAGAGTCTGTAAGTTTTTATGAACTTCTGTCCTTTCCTTTTGGGACTAAGCAACTTAAGACAGACTCCTGAAAGCTTAAGAGGCAATTAGCAAGAGTTTGGATTGGACTTTCTTTTGTTTGGGGGGTTCACCCCAGATAGAAGAGTGGAATCATTATATAATTGTAAAAGAGAGAACATAGACCAAGCCTTCTCTTGCAAATAGAAAAAGACACAATCAGGTTTTCCTGGGAAGCAAAGAAAAAAAAAAAAAGCAAACAAAACACAGCAAAAAACCACAAAGATAAAACCAGAAAGAAAGAAAATAGAAAAGCAAATGACAAAACAACTTGGATTTGGTTACTTTGAGAACCAAAGAAATCAAAATTTTGGCCATATTAATATGTTGCAGAATCTAAAAATCAGATTACATGACAGAAAAAAATAAAGGCTGTTTTAACTCTCAAAAGATATAAAAATAAACCAAACAGTACTATTAAAATATGTATAGGATTTATATATTATTCTTTCCTTTTCAGATGTGACCATTTTCCCTTGTGAAATTAAAGCACAATAAAGCAGAAGCCAATATATCATTTTACAGGTTTTGTTACTACTTTCTAAATTAAGATTATTTGTAGGAATTTTGTGCCCTGACATTGGAATTAGGAAGTTCTCGCACTCATAAATGACGATAACATTTGATCTTCCACCTCATCTGTCGTATTGACACATAAATAGTAGCTTTTTTATGCCAAGCAGACCTGGAGAGAATTTTCGTACAGGCAGAGGTTGTAAAGCAAACAGCAAAGACAGATCTGTAGAAAGAAAAGAGGAATCTCATGATCAAGAAGGACAAAAAACAGTCACTTGAACAGATGTTATTTTATAT
Source organism: Myiotriccus ornatus (assembly GCA_036023395.1). Taxonomy (NCBI): domain Eukaryota; kingdom Metazoa; phylum Chordata; class Aves; order Passeriformes; family Tyrannidae; genus Myiotriccus; species Myiotriccus ornatus. The sequence continues at coordinate 80,536,606 of JAYRBT010000001.1, read as the reverse complement.
AAAATATATATCAGTGTTATTGGAGAGCAGCAAGACAGTAGAAGGTAAGGGAGACAAAGTGAGGCAATGTGAGGCAACGCAAGGTAAGGCAAAACAGAATTTAAAATAACTGTAAGAGATCTGAGTACCAACAAGGATATAAAATATTTCATAGTATCAGGGCTATAAGTCAAGTGTCTCTCATCTGCCTTTATCTATAGGTTTTTTATTTTGAATTCTTCTTCTTGTAGTTTATTAAAAAGTGCAATTTTATGAAGATACTGTCAGTCATGAGAGCTTTTTCCTTTCACTCTGCCATTTCAGTTGTCTCTCTCTGACAAATGTCATGAAGAAATACAGGATAAAACAAGACACACTGTTTTTTTATTTTCATATTTTTCCTCATCATATCTATGCTTCATTTTGCTTATTATTTCTACTTATCTTCACATGTTTTTTTCTTGGCATAAAATGGTAGTACTGGGATTAAGAAGCTGCAAATAAAAGTCTTGTGAAGCAGTAGTGCTCTTGATTCCCTGCAGCGTTCAAGGTCAGCAACAGATGTGGCCTGAAGTTCTGCTCCTTGAATCTTGACCTTCACTGAGTGATTCTCTAACAACTTGGGAGGGACATCATAATTAGATAAAAATTCTTGCCCATCTTTATTAAAGGGCACCAGATTAAACTCTCTGCATGTTTGATGAGAAGTTAAGTGATTGTTTTCCCCACTTCAAATGCTTCAGCATGTCTTTTCATTAACGGTGTATGACTTGCGTACTACATTCTGATGCTTTTGAGAGTTTCTAAGAAAAAGGAATAAAAAAACACCCTCTTTACAAAACTGTAAAAATTCTCTTGATGGAAATTCTTTCAAAGATAGTCTTATTTTACTTATATATACACTTTGTACATCCATTTGAAAAAGGTAGCAGTTTACCTGAGAAAAGTAATTAAAAAATCAGTATTTTAAGTAAATCTCAGTCGCAAATTAACTCAAGCTTTCAACACAATAGGTCATGTAATATAATCAAAGTTAAAGTGAATTAAATGTTTTTACTCTTTAAATTGTTCTATAAAACTCATTGAGTTACAGATGAGCTTTTGAAGAACGGATAATAAAATATTTATTCTGTTGCAGCTGAAATGACAAACATCCTGCTGCTCATTTTATTTTAGTAAAAACATTTACAAAAGAAATTTAGCTCCAGAACACTTTGCTGCAGGCACTCATCAGGCAGATCTTTTGCACAGCATGTTATCAGTAGAGCAAGAGGTGAGATGTTAAGTAAAAAGCAGAAAAATGCCAGTGGCATTATCAAATTGGGGAAGAGAGTGCAATTGTTTAGAGGGTGAAATTTGGTAGAAATTCCAGTCATAGTAGACTCTCAGTAGTGAAAATTAGTCACTTTAAGTCACTTTCAGTCACTTTCAATTTATGTGCCTCCTGATTTGTATTCCCTGTATTCCCTTAAACTTGTTTTTCTGTGTCTGATTAGTTCACCGGTGGGGCAAAACTGGCAAGATTCCCTTTGGAACCTATTCATGATCAATCGTGTATCATATAGAGCTTATTGTGCCCTTTTTACTCCTGCATCTTGAAAACGCTGGGATGTGTTATAAATGCCAAAACCTTTAGAAGTCAAGACATTTCAGGTTTATCCATCTGTCCATTAGGTTACTAAAAACCAGGAAAAGCTTCAAGTATTAACTGAAGATGGCTTCAGAGGATGGTTATCCATAAAATACATAAAGCAAAAGAGACAGTCCAACAGTCACATTTCATTGTGATTACATATATTCTATTCCCATAAGGTCTGTAGGAGACCAAAAGACAGACTACCTTGGGCCTGTTGCTTTACTGCTCTGTCCCACAGGGAACCTGGATCACTTTGTGTCACAATTTATAGCTCTCCTGTCTATGTCTACATCTGTGTCTTATGTCTTTGCTTAAAAGAAAGCAGCCTACTCAAAGAACACAGCAAAACCTGTTTCCAGGTTCCAGCTCTTCAAAGGAAGATGTTTGTGTGGTGTGCATGCATTGCTTCTTGTACTTTCTAGTCATAGCTGGAATTGGCACACTTTGGAATTTCTTCTGCCTCCTTTTCTGAAGAAAAGCCTGTAAGTGTACACTGCCTTCCAGCCTTCAGCATTCTTTTAACTCATTTGCTTCATTAAAGTCTATTGACATTAACAGAGATGTTATATTTGCTCACCAGTTAATTTTTACTTCACTTCCGGCAAAATTTGGCTTTCTTATTAACCACTGATCTGTGTTACTTCTCCCAGTTAACCTTGATCTATATGTTCGTTCATCATATTTCCAGTTGTCCTGTTTAGCCACAGTCTTTCTCTTTGCCTTTAATATGAGACTATATAATTTAGTAATATGACTCTTGTCTATTTCTCTCACTAAGATCCATAAAGGCTTTGAGTGAAGGCTTCTGAAACTCTGCTAATAAAAGGTCCCAGTTCTTCAAGAGGACCAAGCATCTCCAAGTCATTTGAAAGACATATTCTGCAAAAACACAATGAAGTGAATTCAAATAAATTTGGCCTTTTTGAGATCAGTTTCTACCTTATGATCCTCATTTATGACATCTTGATTGCTGTATTTAGCCATGAAGCCTGCGGAGAGTTACCTCAGTTACAAATCAATAAAGTTAACTCAGTTACAAATCAATAAACCCCACATTCCAACTGAAAAAAATAAAATTCAAAGGTATATATGTTAAAGATTTTCAGACATCAGTGATAGAGTAGTAGGAATTTCAGTCACTCCAAAAGAGAATCAGGTAACAAAACAATACATATTTGCTATTCAAACTTCTGTCTATTTTTACTGTGGTTTTTGTGTCCTTAATAATAATTAAAGAAAGAAAACAAATTGCCCAACATTTCCTACAATTATCTCACAGTTTCTTTTCCAAGACATCCAATACTAAAAATACTCTGTCATACTTAAAAATGCTTTACATAACCAAAAACTGGGAGGGTGACTGTAAAAGTGTATTTAACAAAAGTGAGTTGCAGAAATCTCAATTTTTTATAGTCCACCAGAGTAAACAAGTTTATTCAAGCTCCATTTTTGTTCATTTGCTGTGTGTGTCATACATAGATATATTAATGTTACTGATCAATGATAAACAAGCTAAAGGTTATGAAACATAATACCATTACTCTGCAATATTGAACCAAGACTGCCTGGAGAAAAGAGATAGAGTATTTTTACATCAAGCTTAAATAAAGAAGTGTGGAGCTCCTTCAGGTTTTCTGTGGCTGCAGCTTTTTCACCTTCACAATGTCACTGTAAACACATGCTCTCACTCTAATCTTTAATGACTAAAATAAGAATGGAAGTACAGTAAGCATTCTTGATGTAGGATTTCACCTAGCTTGAAAGTTGCTGCATGTTAAATGTCATAGAATAAGATACAGCTATTTTGTAATTGGTGATTTGAAAAGAATTACACTGTTGAGATGGCAATAATTCCAAAAACCCTGTTTTCCAAGAGCATTACGGTAAATTTCCTACAGCACTTTCTCTTTACAGCTGCATTGAGGTGGTAAGCTTAAATTTAAATCCTGCAAACTCTATTTTATGATACTGGAAATTATTTGATTAATCTTTAAAGCTTTTAACAGAGCTTATTTTTCATTATGTGGTTCTTGAACTTGGTACCATTTCCTATTAATAAATCCAAAATACTGAGAAGATATTTCTATGTATATATTAGCAAAGAACAACAAAGAACACCAGCAAAGAACACCAGAGAATCTGGTTAGTTAATTAAAAAAACTCAAAGCAAACAAAAAACAACACAAAGACTAAGAAACCTCACAAAACAAAACAAAAAAACCACAGACACAGACAAAAAAAACCAAGCAAACAAACAACTTCAATGTCAATTGTTCTATTAATAGTCAGCAGTATTTTATAAGAAAAAAAAATGTAATTTTCACTTTAGTCCAGGTCAAGTATTGCAGCACTAAACAAATGTGCCTTTTAAAGGGAATCTTCATTCATTAGTGTCATGTCTTATCTGTTTAATAACAAAAACCCTCCACCACATCATTTAACTTCCAGTCCAGATATCAAACCCTCACACTTACTGTATTAGTTTCAGATTAGTTGAATATCAAAGAATCACAGAATCACTTGGGTTGGAAAAGACCTCCAAGATCATCAAGTGCAACCTTTGACTCATCACCACCTTGTCAACTAGACCAGAGCACTGAATGCCATGTTCATTCATTTCTTGTACACCTCCAGGGATGGTGACACCACCACCTCCCCGGCAGCCCCTTCCAATGCTTGACAACCCTTTCAGTGAAAAAATTCTACCTGAACCTACCCTGGCACATCTTGAGTCTGTGTCCTGTCATCCTGTCACTTGCCTGGGAGAAGATGTCAACCCCTCTGCCAGGGACAGGGACACCTTTGACTAGACCAGATCACTAAAAGACCCTGGCCTTGAACACTTCTAGGAACAGGGTAGACACAGCTTCTCTGGGTGACTTTTGCCAATGCCTCCCCGCTGATCAACAACAGATCATTAGCTCAGCTGCCAGGGTCTCTCCGGTTCCCAACTTCAGTGTTGTGAAGGCAGGGGAGTGATGAGCGATGCCGGTCACCAGAGAGTTGGTACTTGTAGAGCAGCATCTAAATGAAGATAACCAGCCTCCTCTCCCATGGCTTACTGCCTAATTCCATTGACTGGAAGCAAAGTGATTCCCTTGAGGCCGTGTAGATAGTGCTGGGAAATGACCCAGACCTGTTGAGACCTTTATCCCAATCCAGGACTATTTTCCCTCTGAAGTCAGTTATGAGAAATGTTACGTAGTTAGATTATTTATAATACTGTTACTGAAATTACTTTTTTTTAACAAAAGTGCCAAAAGTATTGTGTTTTCTCCTGCTAAGACTGAAGAGAATTATGCAATAATACCATTGAGACATTAATGTAAATTCCCTGTGTTGCATAATTGTGATTCCTATATCCCAGTACATATTTTATATTGTCTTTTGAAACTTAATAATGTCAAAGTGTTTCAGGAATCTCTTTATTGTAACAGTTAAATTTCATTCACTCTAAACTGACTTTTGTCTCTATGAAATGTTTGCAATCTTCTGTCTCAATTTTTTTTACAAGATAATTCTTTTATATAGTCCAAGAAGAAGAAAAAACCACCAGGAAACTAAACACTCTAAAGTACCTTTCATTTTTTTCAGCCTTACCTGGATATTTCTTTAAAAAAAAAAAAAAAAAAAAAGGCAAAAGTCATACTGGACTTTAAGATTTCAGATTTCCCAAAACTTTATAAATTGTTTAATTGAATTAATACATACAAGACCAATCTGCTAAAGATGTTATATGCACATTTCTGTTGTCCTTCTCAATGAAATGACTTAGCTGTGCTAAATATAGTATCTTTATTTAGACCACTTCTAAACCATGCAAGGCCATGGAGGTGAATAATTGACTGGTCAATAGGAAGAAAATAAAGCCACTAGCAATTTTATGAAGTTTCTAAAATTACCTAAGTAAATTGGATAACCATACAGGAAATGACTGCAGGTTCATGAACACAAGCCTTAGAATGTGCTTGCATAAGTATCTCAAAAGGAACATGATAAATAGCTTTGCAGTGCAGTTCTCTATCCTCTGCTCTATATAGTTTGGCTCTTCTTGTTGACTTGTCAGGCAATGCTAAAAGTAGAGCTGATGTCCCACATCCAGGTGAATGAATTGCACTGAGAGGAAATTCTAGTAGAATTTAACATGCAGAAGTATATGGTATACTAATATACAGTATACAGAAATACCAATTTCTTTATGTCTTTAAGATATCAGGGGGATTTTTCACTTCAATTAAGTGGATAATCTTGGAAGCATTAGTGTAGGCAGCCATTTCCTCATTCATATTAGTTGTCCATTAGCTGTGATCCTTTTAGGCCTTTTAGGTGTCTTTCTAAATGTTTTTTGTACACAACTCTGTTAGTTCAAAGCTTTGTATAAGAAATAAGAATATAATTTAAATAATAATTTAAAGGAAATAAAGTTCATAACTCTTAAAGAAAAGAAATTCCATGAGGAAGAAATGGTATTTTAGAATGTTAATTCATAAATGTGATACCACTGAAACCCCAGCAGTTTTCTACTTTGGTTCAGACTCTGAATTTTATTTGATAGTAACCCAGAGAAGTTTAACAGCAGACAGACATTTTTACTCTGTCAAATCAAAAATGTACAGCTGTGATTCACAATCCACAGCTCAGAGATGTCCAAACTAGTGCTGAATCCACATACCAATCTTCCCAACCTGCTGATAAGTAGACCTCTAACATCAGATAGCTCTCTGTGATGTGTTCAACTCTGATGAAAAGCTCTAATTAAAGTAGGATGAAAAATTTGAAATTGAAAAGTTATCTACTGAGTTTTTTATAACAGAAATATTAATACTGATAAATAGGAAGTTATTTCATTGTCTGAGTGTCATGGTTTAAGCACAGGCAGCAACTAAGTACCATTGAGCTGCTATCTCACTCCCTCCCCTGCTCCACTGGTGGGATGGGAAGGTAAACAAACTAAAATAAAAGGTAAAAACTCATGAGCTAAGAACAGTTTAGTAATTGAAATGAAGCAAAATATACTACTACTACTTACTACTGCTACTCCTAATTTTAATTAAAAGGAAGAAGAGAGAGTAATAAAACCAAGAGAAACAAGTGACGCAAAATACAGTTGCTCACCACCTGCTGACTGATGTCCAGCCTGTCTCTGACCAGCATCAGCCCCATCCGGCCAACTCCTCCCACTTTATATACTGAGCATGATGTTCTGTGGTACAGAATATTCCTTTGGCCAACTCAGGTCAGCTGTTCCAGCTATGCTCCCTCCCATCTTCCTGTGCACCTACCCACTGGCACAGTGTGGGAAACTGAAAAGTTCTTGACTAGAGTAAGCATTGCTAAGGAGGAACTAAAATATCGCCGTGTAATCAGGATTATTCTCATACTAAATTCAAAACACAGTTGTTTACCAGCTACTAGGAAGAAAATTAACTTTATTCCTGTTGAAACCAGGACACTGGATTTTGGTACTTCTTTCCAGTTTAGGAAGAACATAAGTGATCTACACAGGATCTTGTTTTATTTCCTAGGGAATTTTGAAGACATGCAAATTACCTCTCTAACAAAATGATCCACTTGCACAAATATTACCTTCAGTTTGCTTTTCTGTCTACGCATCCTCAGGATTTTTTTTATCATTGTTTCTAGAGTTTCAAGATTCCCCTGAAGAGAATTTATCACTTCTTTCCTCAGAAGGTAACTTTTTTCAGAGTTCAGCTCCAGTGTTAATAGGTTATCCAAGTTATCCAAAACTATTTGATTGTGTATCTTTTTAAAACTTATTTTCTCCTTTGCTCCTTTCTGCTAAGAAATATGTGTTGCCTCCTTGTACACAAGCAATTAAATTTGGCTTGTTACAGATCTTGGCAAATGCAGTCTTTAAGACAAAGTAATTAATTTTTCAGTATTTTTGGTTGTCCTATAGCTGTACCTTGACTTAGGATGTGACATACGACATAACTTATCAGCAAATGTTTGCTTAAATTCACAGCATGGGTTAGAATTGCACACAGAGTTTATAAAATTCATATATGCCTATGTGCTAGGCATAGATTTTTTCCAAACTATTCCAGCCAAGTAGCCAGAGAAGAACACAGAAAACAACTTACACTAACAGTTTTATTTTTATTGCTCTGTGGGTTTTGCTGTTGCTGTTGTTATTTATTTATTACTTTGTTAACACTGGTGAAGCAGCAGAAGTGATACACTTGATTTATAACTGAGCAGCAACACTCTACAAATACCACAAGTGTGGATGATTAAATATATTCTTTTTATTAAACTGATTTCCCAAAAGACTATGCACAAGCTTGAGTGCAATACCCCCGTGCATGTATATATAGTATTTAGAGAGAAATTTTCCACCTTACCCAGTTATCATTAGATATTGAACACACAAAAAAGTGTGATATGTTGATCAATAAGGTATGGCAAAAGTTCACATATAAAATGTTATAGATATAGTAGACTGTCTGCAAAACAATTTTGTATAATTGATTCATCAGCTTTTTTTTCTTTTTTTTCTTTTTCTTTGTTTTCTGACAAGCAATGCTAAGCCTGCAGACAAGCAAAAAACAGATGTTTGAGCTTGCAGTCTAAAAAATCTAATGGTCCAGGTTAATAACTTGGTCTGTGTTTGTGAAAGAAAATTGAAACCATTCTTTCACTGGGTTTTGATACAGACTGCAAGAAGGAAGATATTATAAACAATGAACAATCCAGTCCCCCAGTGCATTGCAATTTCAACTCAGAATTTCAGCTGACCTTAAATAAAGACCACTATTCACTCGTTGTAGAAAACTGTAATGATGCTGGTAAGAAGACATCAAAGACAGTTAAGCCTGCTTTGGTAATAATGAAAGGGAAGTATTGATACAACTTTTCAAAAGCTGCATTCTTCAACAGACCTGGCTAAGAACTGACAGCAGCTGGAATTTAATCTGTTTCTCCTTTAGTGAAACAATACTTACAGGATGGGAAGTGTCAAGTGGAAGGGGAGAGCTCTCATTTTCTGAGAACTGCAAAGCTGGCTTTGGCAATTCTTGAAATCCCCATTCCCCTTTTGCACAGCATCAATCATTCTATCTTATTGGAGGTGACACTGTTTCCCAGATACTAGCAGCTTAAACTCTTCTGCCTCCTGAAAATAGATTTACCCTTACAATTTGTCATTCTTTTAATTGACTCCTCACTAAGTGAATCTGTCTAGTTGAATATAGAGGCCAAACTTCATTTTAAGTAAAATGTGTGTGTGTGTGTGTGTGTATACACATGCATATAAAGGTCCACTCAGCTTTTAATGAGGCACACAACTAAACAATCAAAAATCCATTATCAACAAATCTCTGTAAAGCACAATATATAAGAATTGCTTTGGCTCTGAAGTGGTATAATTATAAGTTTTTCTTACATTCGGGGTATTTTGACTTTGAAATGGCAAGTTGAGCTAAAACTAGCATGATTTAAACCCACTTTTCACTTAAGCCTAAATGAAACTGTGGCCATTGTAAACAATTACTTCCGTCTTACTTTAGTGAATCTAAATGCATCTCTACTGGTGTTTGACATGGATGTTTATTCTGCTCTGGTTTGAAATATGTTAAGATAGAGTTGGCACACAGATGTTTATGTTTCCATTAGTGTTAATGAGAGCACTTTGTGTAAATTTCCATAAACATACATGAAATATTCTTCTGTATGTTCCTTCTGCAGAAAAGGAGAGACCCTAAATGTTTCATAGACCTTTAGCCTTCCCAAAGGAAATTCTAGTTTCTTAAAGGGGAAAAAAAAAAAAAAAAAAAAAAAAAGAAACAGCGGAATAGCCCTATAAAATATTTGTTACATTGTTTTCTTTAGATTTATAACTACAAAGTGTTCTACCCCTGAGCTCTAGACACATTTTTGTGTAGCTTAAAAGGCACAGTTTTGTTTCTTCTTTGTTTACTGTTTTTATAAGACAACAAGCCTAAAGCAAAAGAGAAAATTGCTGTACACAAAGATTTTCTAACTTGTTACCTTAATATCAGTCCTCATATCTGTTTAACATGAGCTAATGTTCTGTAACTATGACTAATTTCACTGAATCACAGAACGGGTAAGTGTGGGCTGATGGATAGAGTTAAACCTAAAGGAGATTCAGAATTTTAAGGTAAAAACAAGTTGAAACTTCCTGGGCAGATTGAGGTCAGCATGCTCCCCAGCACAACAATAATCATCTGCTCAGAGAAACAGAACAGTGTGGAACAAAGTGGAGACTACGTGGCACCCCTCCATTCTAATCCCAGCAGAATGGGAGAACACTGTGATACTGAGACTGTATAGTACCTGTCTGACAAGGAAGAATCAAAATGTTCTGCTGCTAAAGCCAACAACCATGTTGAACCCCCTCCTCAAGTGCTGAACCACAACCACCCGCCCCCTCTACCATTAGGTACACCGATCAGAAATAAAATGTATTTATGAGTGGAGTCACTCAAACTCGACCCAAACATAAAGAAAATAGTATAAAAGTAAGCTAGGGATAGGGGGGGAGTGGAAGAATACTTCCAGAAAAACTGCTGGGATCAGTCGACGGGCTAAGAAGTCCATCTTCTCCCCCCACCCCTCCCCCCAGAGGGAAGCCTTGGGTAAGAAATATATTTAAGCACATTAAATGCTGCTTTTAGGACTAGAGCTTTTGATTGTGCTTACCCCATAGCATATTAGGTTGCTTCATATTAGAACTTGCACTTGCTTAATATATGTATCAGTAGATTGCTTTAAAACAATTTTTGCAGGAGACACTATCACCGATAACCTTCCAAGCTTTTAAATCTGTCACAATTTGTATTAATAAAGAGTGTTATTCCGTAAACTGTAAAGTGAGTCCTTGCAATTCCCAGCAGTGGATAACACCTTGGCAGGACCGACTGAGGGGTCTTGGCTCTGTTGACTTCCCCCTAACAAGGGAGATCAAAGTACCCTCTGATCTTGTGAATCTGTTGGTTAAGGGTCTCCTTAAAAGATGTTGACAGACTGTCAGACACCAGGATCTCAACTTTCCTGAGGGACCCACAATCAAAAATCCAAACTCCTACCTTTCACATGACAATAAGGTTGGATGGGACAGCAGTGGGTCATCTGGTGCAACCTCCCTGCAGAGACAGGGTCATCCCAGACCACATGGCACAGAATTGCATCCAGACAATTCTTGAGTATTTCCAGTGAGGAAGACTCCCCAGCCTCTCTGGAAAATCTGTTCCAGTACTTAGTCACCTGCACAGTAAAGAAGTTCTTCCTCATATGGAGATGAAATTTCCTCTTCCTCCGTTTCCACCCATTGCATCTTGCCCTGTTGCTTGGCTCCACCAAGAAGAACCTGGCTCAATCCTCTTAGCACAGTCCCTTCAGATACTCAGGAACACTGAACTTCCCTCTCAACCATCTCTTCTCAAGGCTGAAGAGATGACCTTAGACCAGCCTTGTGAGAGAGGACTGTTTCTTCCTACCTTTTTCAGTTAACCATATTGTTTCTTTATCCACATCCTCCTACACTTGTACCATTTTTGCTTCTGTTTTCCTGTCTATCCATTATCTCATTATCTACTGTGTATTAGATATCTGATTATCTTAATAGTTAAAATAATATTCTTTCATTCTTCCTTCCTTCCCCTTTCTTACTACATCTTGTGATAATTTGACCAAAAATTTTTTTTTTTTTTTTTTACTAAAGAGAGTCCTGTTGCCAACAGGATTGGTGAAATAAAAAGTGGGGATGGGAGAAGGAGGGAATGACAATCCTCTGTTTTGGGCATGGATGGCAGGGGTTTAAAGGGCAGCGTGCTCCAAGAGTGACCTGTGTGGAGAAAGTAAAGAAATTCCCTGTCCTGGTAGCAGATGTTCCCAGCCCAGTCAGACACCCATGTAAGTAGTCCGCAGATTGGCACAGCCTCAGCCCTACATAAACTCCCTTGGGCTTCAGACATGTTTAAGAAAGAGAAGCAGCCATGAGGGATGGGGCACACATGAGGAGTTACAAGAGGAGTCATGGGAAAAGGAAGAAGAGATACATGTAAGGGGGCATTATTGTGGACACAGACAGACAAACACTCTTGGAAGGAGACCCTCCAGGCCAGAAGGGGAGCAATGAACACCCACAGCAGGGCAAGGACACCCTTGAGGACTGTGCCTCATGGTTGACCCATGCTACGTTGGAGAATAAGGTTGACCGTGAGGGACACGTATGAAAGGTGTTTCCCTGTTTTTCTTTAACTGCTTATACTTTCTTTTCTCTATACCTGAATCACTAATTAAATATTTACATTGGTTGGAAGTAATTTAAATAATGTCATGGTTGTTGCACCTCCATCAACAAAAGTTAGAACAGAGAACAAACGTGACATGAAAGCGAAATGCACTACTCTGAATTTTTCACCTTTCTGTTTATCTTTTCATCACCGAAGATAAGTCAGAAAAGGGCTGCCCAGAATGGCCTTTCAGCTGTTGCTGCTGCTGGAAAAAGCTTCAGCCGTACTTGCCAAAAAGGGCAGCCCGTGCATGCAAACCTGCGTTAGGTCAGGAACTGCAGTCCTCACTTTTGATCACATCCCCCACTGTGCTGCTGCTGTACTCAGCTCTAGGAGTCTG
>JAYRBT010000001.1:80478755-80491226 GCA_036023395.1 Myiotriccus ornatus | reverse complement strand
GCATAAACCTTCTCTCAACTAATAGTAATTGTGTGGGGGGTGTGTAAGCAAATTGACCCAGGGCAAAACCACGACAATAGGTGTGGGATTTTATCTTGTAGACAGAAAAGAATGTTAGCTATAGTTAGGGACAGCTAGGAAATCTTTGAATCTTGGCTGTGGGAACGTGCCTTTATCTGAAGGGTCTAAATGTTATTAGTAAGAATTCTATTTGTTATTTCTGCCACCATTCAGAAGGGCATTACAGTTCTTCAAAAGCCAGACACGGCATTGCCTCACCCAAGATGCTTTCAGGCTAGCTAACCTGGAGGTGATGAAACGAGAGGGAAACTAAAAAGTTGTATGGGAGCTGTAGAAGGAAAAATGGCAGTAACATCAATAAGATTATGCCACATGATGTAGTAAAGAAGAGGGTGTTTTTATGACTAAATGTGTGTGTGACTTACATGTTTTATAACTCCTAATTACTCAATAAATTACCATATGCTTTATTTATACAGAGAGGAAGCAGAAGAAAAAATAGTTGGAGATCCAAAGCCAAGCAGTCAAGATTACATAAAAAACACATTCAGGATTTTGACTATAGTCTGGCCAGAAAATGTCAGGACATGGAAATATTTGGGAATAATGATATAGTATAAAAATCAAAGTATCATATTTTTTTAGGCAGTCCTAAATTAGGTGAGGTTTCAATTAAAGATCTATTTGTACACTTGTGGGCTAGCAAGATCCAGGCATATTTTTTAAACTTGAATTTGACCTCAGTGAAATTATTATCTTTTTCAAATTATTATACTGACACTGGCTAGTGTTGAAATTAAAGGTCTGTCAACTTTGCCATTATAAATGCTGATATTTAGGGGTTTATAACTCAGCTGTAAAAATTTCCTTCAGGCTCAAAGTTGGCAGCAAAGGCTATAAGCCAGTGCTGATTTTTCCTTCCACAAAAACCATTAAAGAGTATGTTTGGACTAAATCTGAGGATATTTTAGCAAACAAAATACAGGCTCAAAATACTTTTTTGATCCTTTTTATGTCTTGCATAACATTCAAGAACACCTTTTATCACTTTGTTGTATTTACTGGGTTTTTTTTCCTTTCTCTTTAACTGAGTTTAATGCTCATAAGAGATGTCAAATTGACCTACCTGAAAGGTGAAATCTTTCATTTACTTGCAAATGAAAGCAATTCTTTTATAGGCAATTACAATTTGAATATCTCTACAAATGTGTCTTTATCTTTCAGTAGCCTCAGGGATCATGAATTTTTAGTGATACAGAAGCAGACTAACACCAGATTATTTGTAGCAGCAGTAATAACAATAATAATAATGCAGATTACATCAAATTAAGGTAGCAAAATAGCCCCTGATTTGAAATATTTACAAGACTGTAATGCACAGCTAGAATATTTTTACTCCTCTCATACTTTAGGCATTACATCATCTCATACCTTTCACAATCATACTGATTTTTTCTTTTAAAAGGTGTTAATTTTGTTTGTTTGGTTGCTTTTTTATTTCTGTCTGCACTTCTTGGAAGATAATTTCAAAAAGCTGTCATGGTATGAAAACTTTTTACTTATTTTCAGCTTTTCATGTTCATAGTTCATATTCATTTTTTATGTAGCAGATTTATATTTAGCATTAAAACCTCTAGTACAGTTGTAGAGATTGATCATACTTCTTTCAGACTGAAGTTTGAATGCGCTAATAATGGCAGGATCTTTACTCTGTCCTAGTTTCATATTTTTACTTGCCTATGATCATCGTTGCAGAAAAGAATAAATAAAAACTCTTTAAATTAGGGAGTAAATAAGTGGATTCTTCGGTATCATTGCTGTGTGTTGAAGGTACATGTTGTCCATTCAAAAGGAAGGGGAAAATAAATTAAATACCAACAAGGCAAGTTTAAAATGAGTAAAAGGAGTTCCTGTAGTTGTGAAAGCTACTGCTAGAGGAGACTTCATAGTTAAAATGTACAAGAAATGAAAAAGCAACAGGAAGATTATTAAAAATAATTCTCTAAGTCTTCTTGCATAAAAAATATGCTATTTTGACCCAGGAAATTCCTAAACTGCAAATTGTGAAAGGCTGAGAGAGAATTTATGGTAAATGTTACTACATAGCTGGCTATTTTGTATACTCTTATACTCTGTCCTAGAAAACCTAAAAATGGTAGAAATGTGTGTGTGTGGGAACGAGAGAGAAGATAGGGAACTGAGTCATAAGTTATGTGTAGAGGTCCACAGTGTTCAGCAATGTTCCTACCGCTTGAAACAAAACTTTTCCATTGTTATTTCTATATCTAGGATAGTTCAGCTTGTATTTCATGTTGCACTGAAGTGATTTTCTGCATATTTACTTTGTTTCAAAAGAAAGCTTATTTACAAAAAACCCCACATTTCTCTCAAATTTACAGCATTAAATGTTTGTGTCAGAAAATCATACCTTCATGATTCCTCACATACTGATAATAGTCCACAGGGCATTTAAAGAGCTTAAACATTATTATTTACTATCCAGAGAAAAAGTATATATAAGTTTTGTATTTCAATTTAATGTGCTTTCTATTTAAACAATTAAATAAAATAAAAATAGATATTGAAATGATACAATATGAACTTGAATATTAACACAGATGTAAGAATCCAAATATTAATGCTAGAAATGTACACATATTTCACCTCATTATATTAAGATCTTATCTCTTCCATTCACAAGATATAATGGGACAAGTCAAAAAAAATCCCTATGTACTACTTTTGAATTTGATTTCTTAATTCCAAACAAAAATTTGTTCAAATGGCTTTCGGGAAGCTTAATTTTTTTATAGGTCAGTTCATTTTCTCTATAAATGGGAGAAAGAAAGAAAGATACTTCCAAAACTTTGGAATAACTTTTTAGTTATATTGAATCACAGAATCATAGCATATTCCAAGTTGGAATGGGACCCTAAAAGATGACCTGATCCAACTTTGCATGAGAAAGGAAGTCTAGATGAGATTGTCATTCTGTCCAATCACATCTTTAAAACTCCCAGTGATAGAGACTCCACCATGTCCTTGGGGAGGTTGCTGTAGTGAATGATTAGTATTGCTGTACAAATGTTCTCCCCTATGTCAAAATAAAACCTCTTCTGTTGCAACCTGTATTCATTGTTCCTTGTCTTCAGTATGTGACTTCTTGTGAAAAGAGAGTCTCTGTACTCTTTGTAGGCACCTTTTAAGTACTGGAACACTGTAATGAGATCCCCACCTGAGTCTTCTCCAGGGAGAAGAGATCTAAGTCCTTCAGTCTTTCCTCATCAGGCAGGCTCTCCAGCCCTTTGACTGTATTTTTGGCCCTCCTTTCATCCTCTACACTCTGTCCACAACTTTCTTGAATTGTGGGCACCAGAACTGGGTACAGTACCCAAAGTACAGCCTAACAAGCCCTGACTAGAGTGAGATGATCTCATCTCTATATCTGATGATAATACCCCAGGATCCAAATTGCCTTTTTTGCACCAGTACATTGCTGACTTTTGTTCAGTTTGTCCACTGGAACCCCCAGGTTCCTTTAAAAAAAGGCTGCTCCCCAGCCACAGGAATGCTAGTCTGTACTGGGCTATTTGGTTATTCTGTTTGAAGTGCAAGATTGCAGCTTTATTAAACTTCATACTGTTCTTATTAGTCCACTTTTCAGCCTTTCAGGTCTCTCTGTAAGATGGCTTTTCCTTCTGATGTGTCCACCTCAACAACCCAGCTGGGTGTCATTAGCTAATTCAGTGAGGGTGCTTTCAATCCCATCACCCATGTAATTTAGGAATAAATTGAACAATATGGGGCTCAGTATTGATTCCTGGGGGATACCACTTGTGACAGGCTGCCAGAATGAGTAAAAACCATTAAATACCATTATCTAAGTTGGACTTGTTAGTCAGTATCCTGACCACATCACAGATGACCATCCGATCTGCATCTTGCCAGTTTGTCCTTGAGAAAGTGGTGGGAAACAATACTGAATGCATTACTGAAAACGAGATAAACAACATTCACTGCTCTCTCCATGTCAACAGAAGATCATATTTTGTTGTCTTCAGTTGTAAAATCAGATTAGTTTGGCATAATTTGCCCTTGGTAAATCCATGCTGTTTTTTTCTGGTGCTGCCCATGTTTCCCTTCTCACAGCAGCAGGCTCTGAACTATATGATCTTTAAGGCCCCTTCCAGGTTTAACCATTCTATGATTCAATCACTTGCTTAACTCATTAGTAATAGTTTTTAAGTTTCTAGAAGTACTAATTCCATTAGTTTCCCAGGAACTGAAGTAAATAGTCATGAATTAGTATTGCCAAATTATAAGACTAGCTCATGAATAATTAGTGGTGGGGGAAAGGTTATCAAACACATATTCTTATAAGCATTTAAATTTCATTTCCTAAAATACATATTTGAAATAGTAAACAAAATTAGGTGTAACTTAATGATAGGCTGATCTGTTATCTTAAAACACTCGAAATTCAAAAGAGAAATAAACAAGACTAAACCATCATCTTATTTGTAGAGAATTTATTTTAAGAAAAGTATTTGAGGTGAAGTTTTTAGAAAAGGTTGGTTTATATTTTGCAAGTTAACAAGAGAAATCTTTACAATCTAATGGAAACAGAATTCAGATCTTGATTTCTGAAGGCAATAATGCAAGACTGCAAAGTTATAATGTCAGGGCAGGATTATTTTATAAATAATTCCCATTGTGTCTTGAGATAGGATTATTGATTGTTGCTCATTAAAGCATCTGGACAAACGTAGTGAGATGATATCTGAGGAAACAGTCAAGCATTTTGTTGAAGAGGTGGAATAGACTCCTACCTTGCGTATTTTAGTGGTTTACACTATAGTACAGACATGTGCTTTGTAAATTACAGTCATATTATGATCTGAATTTGAAAGTAAATTACACTAAATGGGGTTTTTTTGTTGCTCTTGCAAAGTAAAACTGTAACTTAGAGGTATTTAATGTCTTCAGGTCTTCAGTGCAGATATATGTGTAAGATGAAATGCTTCTGCTTTGATTTTATTTGCATAAAAATCTGTTTTCAATAAAGTGATAAATGTTAGTTTCTGGAACTTTCAAATAGAGCTGACTACTTTAGGATCTCTGACAGCCTATGTGCTTGTCTAATAGGCTTCTAGCTAGGCTCAAAATGTGTTTTTAAAGTGAATCACCCAGTCATCTCTTTGATTCACAGTGATCTTTTGTTCACATGATAGAGATATCTTGCAGTGCAGGAACTAACTTTCTTACGAATAGAGCAAAGCCAGAAAATACATTCCATGAGCACATCTAATCACACCAAACCTTATTAAGGATTCAGCCCACAGTATCAGACTAGAAGTAATATCATCCCACAATGACGTGGGATCCTTACCAGCAAGTGTTTCACTGCACAAATCTTTTCTCTTGGCACTAATTAAGGATACAAAGTTGGTTGGAGAGAAAGCCCCATGTAAGCCCCATGTAAGACTCAATATTGTGGTTCGTCGCCTGCCTTTAATTTGCTTGAAAACTGCTGTTCAGCCACAGAGGTTAGGGTTGTTGAGAAGGAAGCATTCCACTCTTATGATGCTTAATGTTTTGGAGATATATCAAGAAGTTTAAACACCCTCACATTCTCCTTAGGACTTCCAGGACTGACTCTCTTCTGCTGGAGCAGCAGCTTCACAATCCTTAGTACAGTGAACTTGTCCAAGACCTTCAAAGTATCAAGGTCTCCAATGAAACAACAAAAAGGCTTGAGTTCAGTTGTATTCTGGAGGTGTCACAAGTTTCAGAATAGTCAGGCTAGTGGGAAAATCTGCAGATTTCCAAAGTTTCTGCTGGAAGATGTAAGAAACATCAGTATCTAGCATGCCACTCAAGTACCCTCCAGTTTCAACCAGTTATTATCTTAATAGAAAGCTGTTTTCACCTTGCTAATAATTTTTTGTTGCATGAGAGCTGTGAATGGAACTAACAGAAAGTCAACAGCTTCCATGGTTTTGACATTTGTTTTTGTTCTTTTTTTGTAATGAAGAAAAAACCTTTTACAGGAATTTGTAAAACAAAAAGGTGTTGAAAGATCATTCTTTCCCACTTGTAACAGAAAACAATTCCTTACAGTCTTACCTACCCTATCTGTTTTTCTTATTCTCTTCTTCTGGTATGTCTGATTAGGTCTGCTGGAGACTTATCTGTATTTTCTCAGGACTAAGAAACCATTGTATTGCAACAGTCATCAGAATCAACACTGAAAATGTTCCAAATTTGTCAAAGCATTATTCTTTGAAATACATTGTGTTTAAGTTTCCAGCCAACTGTAATAGTGAACATCAACCTCATAGGAGAGATTTTGTGTTAGCACTTTACATGAGGGGTTATACAGCTATAACTTAAGTATTATATGATGGAATTTAATTAGGTCAGATATGAAGTGATAATATTAGAATAGTAAGTTGTACTCATCATGGAGAAAAGTTTCTTGCCTTATAGCTGAAAAATTTATGGGTGCTCTTGAAAATTTTAATGTTGGCAAGCATTTCCTAAAGAACACTCTATAATTCAAACTATGTAAAAGAAGAACTTATATACATTGGCTGTGAATTTCAGTTGACTCATCTCAGGAAAAAAAATCAACAAAACTTAGAAGAAATCTGATACATTGGGTGTTAAAGAACAAAAGTTGATTTAGAGGTTGATTTTAAAAGAAATACCATGATTTTCAGTGCAATCTGTTACAAAATACAGTAAGTATATGAGAACATTCTTTCATTCTCAAAAGACTTCACAACATCTGAATCATCTGAATCTCTTGAGTTACTTTTACCTATCTGAAAGTTACTTTATCCCTTTGCTTAATGTGAACTTTAAGATTTTGAAGAATGTTGGGTTATTATAAAGTTGTTTCAGTCAGTGGTTACCAGGCAATATCTTTCTTGCCTTTTCTATGAAGTAGCAACTGGTCAAGTACAAACAGTTGATAAAAATTCTGAAATCGATCAAGAGGGACCTGAAATTTTCTATCCATTTATGTATTCTGTGAAGTCACTATATGGAAGTGTTAGTGAAAATGTTTTCTGTTTTTCCAAAAGTTTGTAATTCTCATATCCATTTACAGTTACCAAAATTACTGCTTGGTCAAAAGATTTTTAGTCAAAATCTTTTGCAAAATTGTAAATTTCTGTTTTTACTTTCATTGTGCTGATTTCTTTGTCCCAGTGTTTTATGTATTTGTGACACATTAAAAATAATTAATTTATCCAGACTTAAAAAGAAAGGCTACATCATCTTCCTTTAAAAGAAAAAATCTAAAACTTGGACTACCTATTCCAATTTCAAAGTACTTAATTTTAATAATATACATAATTTGTAACATAGTTTCACTCATGCAAAATTCAGATTTTTTTCATCCTTAGTTACACTTCAGTAGTAACAATGAACTGATTTTTTTTTATTACTGACAACTAAAATTAGATTTTGAAAACTGAACACTGAAACATCTTCAATTGTTCCATTGTACAGGAGACATATCCTTTCCTTCTAATGCAATATGCCCTTTCCTCTCAAGAAATAGTGAAGTAGTTCTTCCACTCATTAAATCACCCCAAAAAGCACCTACAGCCTAACAGAGATCTCACAGGTAGTATCAGAAGCACTGTGTAGTGCTTGCACTAGTAGGATAAGTATGGAGTATCTCTATTAAAAAGTTGACTTGAAATTCCTGAGTACCTTTTCAGTGACTTTGGTTTAATATTCCCAAGAAGGCTGAAGGCAGATTCCACAGACAGTGTGACCCTAAGATATCTGGGGTACCGTCCTCAGTGAATTTACTGTACCCTGCAATGAAAAGCTGGGTTCCACAGTGCTGCTCTTCAGTTGGTCTGTTCCTCTAGACTTGACACGAGGATATGCCTACACCTACTCAGGCAGAAGAGTCACATATTACCAGGGAGGGCAAAGCTAAAAATACAAATAAAGGAACAAAGTCAGCCTTGAGCTCCTTCTGTCTCCTTACTTTTTGTCCTGGGTACCTTGTCATCTGCCTTGCCTTTCCCTTTGAGGATAAAAAGTGAACGGAGAAAGAAATTACTACCTGTGTCATTCACCTGGAAATCTGCTTAGATCTGCTCACTGAACAAGCTATAAATATAGCCACAGCTGTTTCTCTGGGACCTCTCTTTTCCACTTAAAGCACTGAATTTGCTATTTACCATTACTATGCTGCTCTAGGCTGCTGATTTCTTCTTCCGTTGTTGCTGTTGTTATTGTCGTCATCTGTTTTCCAAGTGTTAAGGCTGTTTTCCAAGTGTTAAGACGTGACTTTAAAAGCATCATGTAATTTCTTTATCTCTTTTACCCTGTGATTTGTGCAAAATCTATCAGAATATTGCTTCTGAAAATAAACACTGCTTACATCAAGTTCTACTTGAAAAGTATGAAAGTTAGTGAAAATGTAACTTCTTATCTGCCATAGCTGTTAAGGGTATGGGAAACAAATAAAACTCAGCAAATATGACTTTTGCCTTATAAGTTCCCCAGAACTCAGAAACCCAGTTTAATTTGTTTTTACAGTAAATTGGATTTAAAATTTGGATTTTTCTTTTTGATTAAAAAAAATTATTTTTGTAGCATGAAATTTGTGTATATCTCTAATTTCAGTTATTCTAATGTCCTTTATAGTACTATTACCTTTTTCTGTTCTTTTTTTTTTTCTTTTAATTTAGATACTTATTTCTTTATTACAATTTAAAAAAAGTCCTAATTATATGTTCAAAGAATCTATTGCAGTCACAATTGGAAGAAGAGCTGAACAGGACACAGTTTTAAAAATGTAGTAAAGTAGTCTTAATGGTTTGGCTTGAAGTATTATCATTGTAATTTATTTATTTGCCGACTCTTGGCAATGTTCCTCTTTAACATCTGGTTGCTACTGCCAACCCCTTGTTACAGCTCTCTTTGTGGCTTTATCATTTCACTATTTCTTTAAATTTTAATTTCCACAGTTGACTGACTCATTTCACAATACAAACAAACAAACAAAAACCAACCAAACCAAACCCCACTTTACTGAATGTTCATCCAGAACTTGAACGCTGATCATTAAACTGAGAAACTCAGAATTTCTGCTGTTTTGTCCATATCAGGACACACCCTGCAATAGTTCTCAGCTGGTTGGTAGCAGGATCATAGCATGACCGCATACTCAGTGTAGATCTACCACAGGATGGAGGTTTACTGAGGCTACACTACTGAAAATTAATCCTTCTCCGCAGAAAATGCAAAAAAACCCTCCCAAATGAGACAAACAAAAAACCCTAAGAAAACCAAGCAAACAAACAAACAAATGACTTAAAAACTTCAAACAAACAAACCAGCAACAAACAACACTCCACTCTTGCCATTTATTCTGTAAACTAGCCAAGTGGGGAATTTCTAAAGAATCGTTTAGCTTTATAACTATCTTTCCTTCTCCAAGGCACCTCAGCAGGAGAGCAAGCATGGGAAAAGCTTGGGTAATAACAGAAGAAAACCTCATTTGTGCTTCACAGAGAGAACAAGAGAAACACCTTCCACCCTAAACACATCCTACCTATATGTATTGGGTTTACATGGCAAGGTTTTGGTAGTGGGGGCACTGCAGCAGTGGTTTCTGTGAGAAGACACTAGAAAACTGCCCCAGTGTCAGACAGAGCCAGTTTCCACCAGCCCCAAGACAGACCTGGGCAGTCAGCCCCATTGGTAGAACCTCTGGGATATCGTATTTTAGAAAGGGTAAAAACTGCCATAAAGTAGTCAGGAGAGAGGAGTGAGAAAATATAAAACAAGTAACCCTGCAGACAACAAGGTCAGCGAAGAAGGAGGGGGAGGATGTGGTCCAGGAGCCAAACCTGAGATTCCCCTGCCTGTAGTGCAGACCATGGTGAAGCAGGCTGTCCCCCTTCAGCTCATGGAGGTCCCCATGCCAGAGCAGGTGCATACCTGAAGGAGACTGTGATCCCATGGGGAGTACATGCTGGAGCAGGGTCCTGGCAGGATCTGTGGGCCTATTGAGAGAGGACCCCACACTGGAGCAGGACTCGTGACCCTCTAGGGGCCCCACACTGGAGCAGCCTTTTCCTGAAGGACCCATGCTGGAGCAGATCATGAAGATCTACAACCTGGGGGAAGGACCCATGTTGAAGAAACTCACAAAAGATGTATCCCATGGGAGGAATACCATGCTGGAGCAGAGAGAGAGTGGCAACAGGAAGAAGCGGCAAAGAAAAAACATTATGAACTGACTGTAACCCTCATTTCCCATCTGCATCATGTGGAGGGAGTAGGTAAGAGAGTTCTGAGCGCAGTTGAGCCCAGGATGAAGGGAGTAGTGGAGGGAAGGTGTCTTTAGGTCTGTTCTTATTTCTCACTATTCTCATCTGCTATCGATCAGCAATAAATTTAATTCATTTTCTCAAGCTGAGTCTGTTTTGACCATGATGGTAATTTGTAACTGATCTCTTCCCATCCTTACCACAGCCCATGAGCTTTTCATTGTGTTTTCCCCTCTGTCCTATTGAAGTGGGTGGGAAATAAAGCAGCTTGGTGGGCACCTAACAACCAGCCAAGGTCAACACACCACACCATTATTCAGATGGGAAAAAGGAATATACTTAATGCATAGATAAATTACATTGAAAGTATGCCTCCTATAGACTTGAAATAGAAATCATGTACCCACTATTTTTCTCTCTTATATCTGTGCGGTTTGTTAACGTACCTGTAAATGGGAAGTCAGTGGCTCTAATTTATAGAAGCACAGCACTGTATTTGACAGAAACAAGAAAAATAGAAATTGCAGAGATTTATATTATTGGAAAAACTAAAACAATTTCAGAATTTATTACGCATTTATTTTATTTAAGCAAAAACTTCAAAATGTAAGGATATGGCTTACCCAAAATGAGTGTGTAAATACAGCAAAACAAAATATCTCCTTCTTTTTTCTGCATCCTAATTTCTACTCAAGTGCTCAGTTATGACAGACCTTAGGTTTATTAAAAAGCAGTTTGATAAAGTGAAATTCTAATAATGACCCTAAATAGCAGGTAAATTGTTACTTCCCTATTAATATTAGTAGCATAGTAAAAATGCCAGTGATTTTTTTTTCCTGGCAGGACTAATCTACTGGTTTAATAAAAGGAAATATTCATGTTCATGTTAAAACAAATTATTTGTTGATTAACATGGAGATGTTATTGATTTACTTAGGGTGTAGACTACTTCTGCAGTTTCTCATATTGAAAACTCAGACAATATAAATATTTCCTACAAGTGAAAACAGGTGTATTTAACATAGTAGGATGTATACTTCATGCAGTTACATGTGAAAGTATTCATAAATTTTATAGATTTGCTATTAAAAGTCACATCAGTAGTAAGTTTAAAATAACAGATGAAGGCTACAAAAAAATCTTAGTTTTTTACACATGCTACTAGAAACCTTCTGGCAAACTTGCTCTTTTATTGAGTTTTATAAAATGTAGGAAAGTATTCTCATAAAACATACTTTACCACATAAAATAAAAAAGTGACTATCAAAATTTTGATAGTTTTATAGGAAATAATGTATTAGGATCATTTGCAGAGGGACTTGAGCACTGAAGACTTGAATGTTCAGGTGCCCAGTATGGTCTGTGAAATACACAGATTTTGGGTAGCCTAGGAATGCCATGTTAAAGTAAGCTTAGTTACCAAAGGTACTGGATGCAGGTTAGCTGTACCACCTGCAAGCCTAAAATACATACAGATAATCAAAAACTTAAACCCACGTTTCAGAACGGCCAGCAGAATGGCTGGACTATGATGCTAATAACTTTTTCTTCCTCTGAAGTTCAGACCAGAACAGATATTAGGTTAGGAAAACAAAAAAAAACCCCTTCTTTTCTGTAGGGGAGGGAGGCACCAGAGTATTAGTGAGAGATCCCTAAAGACAGTCTTGGTCTCAAATCCTTTCTTCAAGCTGTATAAAAAGGATCAAGCAAGCAAGGAAACAACACCCACCTGACCCAGACAATGAAACAAAATGGCCCATAATCATCTCCAATAGGAAAAAGGAAAGGAAAAGAAAAGGAAAGGAGAAAAGGGGAGGGAAGGGGAGGGGAGGGGAGGAATTAGAGAGGGAAGGAGAGGAAAGGAAAAGGAGAGGAAAGGAAAAGGAGAGGAAAGGAAAAGGAGAGGAAAGGGAAGGAATACAACCATTTAGTTGTATGTGAAGCCTTAGAAGTATGTAGTTGTTTTAATCCTCAGCCTCATCTTAAGTAATAGGTAAAACAGGAAAAGCAGAGGGACTTGGATAGGCTGGCGATTTAGGCTGATTCCAACGGGATGAAGTTCAACTAGGCCAAGTGCCGGGTCCTGCACTTTGGCCACAACAACCCCCTGCAGCGCTACAGGCTGGGCACAGAGTGGCTGGAG